>CM064572.1:464603-1106731 GCA_032716605.1 Paralithodes platypus | reverse complement strand
TAGAAAAAAAAAAATTAAAAAATAAATAACACAAAATAACCCTCCACCCAAAAAAAAAAAAAAATATATATATAGATATATATATGGGGGGAGGGGGAGGGGGAGGGGGAGGGGGAGGGAGGGGAGGAGTATAATAATAATATATCATTAATAGATACTAGCCTAGTAAGATTATAGATACTAGCATAGGAATATTTATATGGGGGGCAGGGGGAAGGGGGGGAGGGAGGGGAGGGGAGGAGGGACGGGGGATGGGGGCGAAGTATAATTAATATATAATAAATAGATACTAGCTAGTAATATTGTATGGGGGGCGAGGGGGAAGGGGGGAGGGGGGAGAGGGTATATGTGGGAGGGAGGGGGAGGGGGGTATAAGGGGGAGGGGGGTATAATGGGGGAGGGAGGGGGAGGGGGTATAATGGGGGCGGGAGGGGGGGGGGGGGGCATAACATACATAAAATACATAAACACGACTTTATATTTAGATATAATATATATATTATAGATAATATATATATCATATATATATATAAAAAATAAAAATAATAATAATATTTAAATATAACAATAAATATAAAATAGCAAAATAATATAATACAATAAACATCTTATCAGGGAGAGGTATAAAAAAAAAAAAATATAATAATAAAATACAGTGTAAAATATAACATATAATGTATAATGGGGGAGGGAGAGATAATATAATGGGGAAGGGGTATAAAATAACAATAAATGTAGGGTATATGAAATGATAAATAAAAAAATAGAAAAATATTACAAACAAGAATATATTAAGAGGGGAGGGGGGGATAAAATGGGGAGAAGGGCATAAATTAATATAAAATGTAGGGAATTATTATATTATGTGAAATGTAATAATATAGATATATCTATAAAAATTATATACTATTATATATATTTATAATAAATTAAAATAAAAAAAAAATAAAAAATATATATATATAATAAAGAGGTAAAATAAAGGAAGAGGGAGAGGGGATATAGGGGGGGGAGGGGAGGGTAGGGAGGGAGGGAGGTAATGAGGGGTGAAGGGGAGGATAAAGGGGAGGAGGGGAGGACAAGGGAGGGAGGGGAAATTTACTAATAAGCTAATAATTATAAACAATAAATAGAAATATGAGCATAAAAATATATTAATACGAAAATATATATGGGGATATAATGGGGGAAATGTAGGGGAGAGGAGGGGGGAAACTGATATAAAAAACGAATAAATAATTTATATACAGATAAATAAATTCTTAAACAATAAATATATAAAGAAATAAACAAAAAACACCAAAATAAATAAAATAAAATATTAATACAAATAAATAAGAAAAAAGACGATATGGATATAAGCATATAGGGGAGGGATTAGGGGGAATGACACAAGGGAGATATAATCTGGCGCTATAAAAGATATATAATATCTTTAATATAGACAAACAAAAAAATATACAAAGAATAAAGAAATATATTTAGAATAAATAACATAAATAAAAAAAAAAATATAAAATTATATATATAAATACAAATATTATATATTATAGGAGAAAAATGACAAAAAAAATAAAACAAAAAAAAATAAGTGGGAATAAGACCAAAAAAAAAAACATAATAATTATAAAATAAATAGATATAATATATATATGAAGAAGAGGTATTGGGAGGGATAATAATATAATGTTGTATATAGAGGAAAATTAGAAATGTAAATATACAATAAATAATAAATAGATAAAAAAATAAATAACATATATATATATAAATATATATATATATATATATATATATATAATATGGTGAGAAGATAAATAATAAAATAAATAAAAAATTAAAAAAATATATATAATATATATATAATATAATATATATATGGGGGGAGGGGGGGGGAGGGGGGGAGGGTATAATATAAATAATGATATATCTAATAATATATATTGTATATGGGGAGGGGGGGAGAGGGGGGAGGGGTAAGGGGGGTAATGGGGGAGGGGGCATAATAATAAACATAAAAAAATATATATAGAGATAAAGGGGAAGGGAGGAATATATATTATGGGAGGGAGAGGGGGGTATAGAAGATACAAAATAATAAATAATAATAATAAATAATATATATAATATATAATAAATATATATATATACAACAAATAAAAAAATATATAAAAAATAATAAAAAAATAAAAAAAAATAAAATAAAAATAAAAAAATAAAAAAAAAAATATAAATATATATATAACATAATGGGAAGAAATGGGGGAGGCATATATATACAGTAGGTATATATAAATATAAAATATAATTATATATATTATATATATATACGCTATATATATATATATATATATATATAAGAATAGGGGGAAGGCGGGGGGAGGTGGGGTATAGGGAAAAATTAAAAAAAATACAATAAAATACAATACAATACAAAATACAAAATACAATAAAAAAATACAATAAAATAAAAATAAAAAATAACCCTCCCCCACCCCAAAAAAAAAAAAAAAATATATATATATATATATATGGGGGGAGGGGGAGGGGGAGGGAGGGGAGGAGTATAATAATATATAATAAATAGATACTAGCCTATATATTATATGGGGAGGGGGAAGGGAAGGGGGAGGAGGGAGGGGAGGTGAGGGCGTAATAATATATAATAAAATAGATACTAGCCTAGTAATATTTATATGGGGGGCAGGGGGAAGAGGGGAAGGGGAGGGGGGGAGGAGTAGAATAAAATATATAATAAATAGATACTAGCTAATAATATATATATTATATATGGGGGAAGAGGGGGAGGGGGTATAATGGGGGAGGGAGGAGGAGGGGGATAATGGGGGAGGGAGGGAGAGGGGTATAATGGGGGAGATGGAGGCGGGTATAATAGGGGAGGGGATGGGGGTATAATGGGGGAGGGAGGGTTATAAGGGGGAGGGAGGGGGAGGGGTATAATGGGGGGGGAGGGGGAGGGGGGTATAATGGGGGAGGGGGGTATAATGGGGGGGGGAGTTGGAGGGAGAGGGAACATAACATACATATAAATACATAAACACGAATTATATTATATATATATGTGGTGGGCGGGGGAGGGGGCATAACATACATCAATACATAAACACGAATTATATTATATATATATATATATATATATATATATATATATTCTCTTTTAAACAGACGAGGTTAAAGGCAATGGCAGTTTCAGCATTCAGGATTTTATTGTTATAGATTTCAATAGTTCTAACAATTTTCCTCTGGGGTTCAGAGATGAGGTACAACAGGTTAGCAAAATTCATGGTGGATCCAATGTTTCACAAGTAAACATCTTGCATCTTCAGGGAAGGAGAGGTATACGAAGCATACGAAGAAACCACCGATGGACATCTACCCTTCCTCGACCTCCTTGTCTCCCTCCACGACCACGGCTTCAAAACTACAGTGTACACCAAACCTACTAACAATGGCCAATGTCTTAATGGGGAAAGTGAATGCCCTAAACGATACCATCAGTCCACCATCGCCGCCTATGTCAGGAGAGCCCTCACCCATTGCACCACCTGGAATGACACACACAATGAACTGGAAAGGCTCACCCAGGTCCTAGTCAACAATGGGTATTCCAACACTGACGTCACCAATGCCATCAACCACCACCTAGAAAAATGGTACAAACAAGACCCCCCTAGCACCAACCCGGCCAATAACATTACATTTTTCTACAGAAACTACATGTCTTCTGACCACACAACAGACGAATCCATTATGAAAGAAATAATTCACAAAAATTTCCTCCCCACCAACCCTGACAATAAAATAAAACTCATTATTTACTACAAATCTCCTAAGACCTCCAACCTTGTCCTCCGTAACCGCCCCATTTCCACCAACCAACCGAAAGACGATCATGTGATATACCAGCATATTTGCACCTCCGGGGACTGTGGACCCCTATCCTATGTTGGAATGACACAGACTCGCCTTTCCCGTCGACTAACCCTCCACCTTCAATCTGGCGCTATAAAAGATCACTATCAAGCCCCCCACCATCTTGCCCTAACTCGCGCCGACCTAGACAAACAAACCACCATACTCGACAAAGAATCAGACCCCAGAAGACTAGCTATTTTAGAAGCTCTATACATCCAAACACTCAACCCCAGCATCAACAACCAAACACAAGACCTTCAAATTCTTCCTTCAGGCAAGCGCTACAGGCATACTGCCCCCCTTCCTCTCGCCCTGTGTCCCCCTCCTGTACGCTTCCGCGCTCAGCACACAACTGACAACACCAACCAATCACAGCCACCCACAGCCAACAACCAACCACCGATAAGATTTAGTGCCCGTCTCGCGAATAGACTGCCTTCCACCAATGAACAGCCACCACACACCCAGTAGCTCCGCCCACCTCCCTATTCTTGATCCTCGAATTTTGTATAAATATTATGCTTTGTCCCTATTCTAATCATTACCTCTCCTTCCCTGAAGATGCAAGATGTTTACTTGTGAAACGTTGGATCCACCATGAATTTTGCTAACCTGTTGTACCTCATCTCTAAACCCCAGAGGAAAATTGTTAGAACTATTGAAAGCTATAACAATAAAATCCTGAATGCTGAAACTGCCATTGCCTTTAACCTCGTCTGTTTAAAAGAGAATCTATTACCTGGCTATACTAACATATATATATATATATATATATATATATATATAGATATATATATAATATATGGTGGAGGGGAGGGGGCATAATACATATATAATATATATATATATATATATAAATATATATATATATATATATATATATATAGGGGGGGGGGGGGAGGGGGGAGTAGAATAATAATATATAATAAATAGATACTATCCTAATAATAATAATTGTATATGGGGAGCAGGGGGAAGAGGGGGGAGGGGGTAGAATGGGGGAGGGGGCATAATAAAAAAAACAAAAAAACATAGTATATACAAGAGATCAAGTGACTGTCTGGGGAAGGGTCACTCAGGTCAACTCAGGTCCAGGTATCCTATTGGGAGGTGTGAAGCCAAGGGAGTGGTATTCGAAGGTGTGAAAACCACCACAACTATACCATACCATCACCACCACACCTAACACCACCACCACTACCATCACCACACACACCTACCACCACCACTACCATCACCACCACCACAACTATCATCACCACCACAACTACCATCACCACCACCACCACCACCACCACCACCACAACTACCATCACCACCACCACACCTAACACCACCACCACAACTACCATCACCACCACCACAACTATCATCACCACCACAACTACCATCACCACCACCACCACCACCACACCTAACACCACCACCACAACTAACACCACTGTGTTGACAGAAATGTGGAGGCATATATATACAGTAGGCTATATATAATATATATATATATATATATATATATATATATATATATATATATATATATATATATAAGAATAGGGGGAAGGCGGGGGGAGGTGGGGTATAGGGGAATAATAAAAAAAAAAAAAAAAAAAAAATATAATAATAAAAAAAATAAAAAAAATATATATATATAGGCTACCCCTAAAAAAAAAAAAAAAAAAATATATAAAAAAAAGGCTACCCCTAATATAAAAAATAAAAATAATAATAATATATATATATATATAATTATATATATATATATATATATATATATATATATATATATATATATATATATATATATATATATATATATATATATATATATATATATATATATATATATATATATATATATATATATATATATATAATATATATAATATATAAATATATAATAATAATAATAAATAATAATAATAATAATAATATAATAATAATAAATTATATAATAAAGCAAAAATATAAATGAAATACAAATATAAATACTTTTTTATGGGTGATCCCATACACAGGAATAACGTATAATAATAAATAATAATAATACAAATAATAAAATAGGCCTAAACACAAAAATAATAAAAATAATAAAATGGTGGTGGTGGTGGTGGAGATGGTGGTGGTGTTGACACAAATAGGGTTGGGTTCATTTTCTGACCTGACCCACGGTCAGAAAAGTGACCTGACCCGCGGTCAGAAAAGGGACCCTACCCTATTGGTGTCAACACCACCACCATCTCCATCACCACCACCATCACACCATCACCACCACCACCATCTCCACCACCACCACCACCCCAACCATCACCACCACCACCACCACCATCACCACCACCACCATCACCACCACCACCATCACCACTACCACGACCACCATCACCACCACCACGACCACCATCACCACCACCACCACCATCACCACCACCACCATCACCACCACCACCACCACCACGACCATAACCACCACCACCACCACGTCCACCTACTCGTGGCCACCACCTCCACCACCACCAAAAATGTTGACTGTACTTACTCACACTGCTGAGATTCCCTCGTGGCCACCAAGCCGTATATGTAGAGTGATTTTGCCAATAAAAAATTTACCTCCCAAGCACTTTCCACCAATAAATTATCGAGCAAAAATGCAAGCACTTTCCACCACTAAATTGTCGAGCAAAAATGCACAGGGCTGAGGGAGCATGGCGACATATGCTCGACCAGTAATGAAAGTTTTTTCACTAAGAAACACTAATACAAGGTAAGATACACTACTTGAACTGATAAATAGCAATATAATTGACTGATATTTATATGAAAGTGATCCACAAACAAGCAAAACGTATAGGCAAAAAGCATGGCCCCTCGTGGGCTCCACCACCTTGGTCACGTAGCCTACACCAGAGAATGCTCGACCAGTAATAAAAGTTTTTTCACTAAGAAACACTAATACAAGTAAGATACACTACTTGAACTGATAAATAGCAATATAATTGACTCGATATGGTATGAAAGTGATCCACAAACAAGCGAAACCATGGCCCCTCGTGGAGCCCACCTTGGTCACGTACACCAGACTAGCAAAACACATCACTAACATGGTTATTATACCCTAAACAAGAATAACACAATAATCCATCGATAACCCAACGATATAGCACTTCGTTTGGGTTATATTAGGGCGGTAATACCAGCCAGGCTGGGCAAAATGGAGGCCCCTTGGTTTAAAGGGCCACGCACACCCACCTAGTAGACTGGCTGCTGGGAAGAGACTGACTCTCTCTAGCACCGCGGGGCCCTCACAGGGACGCTAGGGGGTTGCTAGATGTTTCCACATGTACATCTAACTTATCGGACTTACCAGCCAAAAGACCGGCTCAATTGCGTCATAAACTTATTTTCTGGCAATATAATAAGTCCATATGACGCGATCGCGTCATATGTGTTTTTGGTTCACTCTGCCATATGACGCGATCGCGTCATATATGTCTGAGGAAGTTAATGGGATAACTACTCCGAAGTTCGCATACGTTCAGAAAATTATAGTGCAACACTGTTGCCAGATGCTAATCAATGCCATTATCATTATATCATAATGCATTTTACTCATTTGCATAATTTCAAATACCTAGGACATTAATATAATATTTTCCTATCTTTTTTGTAGTGATATTTGTATGATTTAGTGGTATATTGGTGTCTGTCTAGGGTTATAATGCATTGTGAAAGTTACCTCTGAATCTCTGACTTGGTAACAGTTCGGTATGGGCCGGCTTAAGTAACCCTCTAATTCTTTGAGTCTGTGGCCGTTTTGGGCCTGTTTTAGGCCTGTTCTAAACAGCAACTGCTAAATATCGACAACCATCACAAATGAATAGGAAACTGTATTGTGCCGAAAACTAGGCGGTTTCGCTACACAATAGTATTAACCACATACAGCTTAGCACTCGTGGAGCAACATGACAGTGTTACCTCAAAGATGGAAGTTTAGCTGATTTGCTACTCGAGTTCACTTTTCGCTAACTAATGGTCACACTGTCATCCACCCGTGCGGTGGGGGAACTGGAGCGTAGTGTGGGCCGCGGGAGGCCACAGATGTCGGCCGTATGGTTCATTCTCTTCGCACCCATTTTCACTGAAAGTACCGAATTCACCATGCTTTTTGCACTCGCGTGCACGGTTAATTGCAAGAAACTATCCATCATACAAGGATCGTTTGGTGTCATTCGAAAGCTCGCGTTTATGCCTAAAAGGATAGGATTTGCTTTCTTTGAGTTACACGGCAAGAGAAGCTTTGGGTCTGTCATTACTGTTCAAGGTAAACAGCAACTGCTAAATTCGACATCATGTTCAAATAATATGTAAAAACACTGTCTATGCGTTGTATTAAATAAATCGTGATAGGCTTCTATTTTATGTGGATAAATAGTATTAAGCTGAATAAACTAAATACCGAAAGTTCACTAGAGTGGTTGTTGATACATTTGCTAGATATGAGGGAGGAGGGAGGTAGGAAGGAAGGGCAGGGTAAGTCACACAGGCAATTGCCAAAACTTTAAAGGTCCATATCATTGTTAAACAAAGCATTTGGCAAAGGGAGGAATTGTTAAAAAACCTTAGCCAATACTCTGCCATTCACCAAACATAAATTTGAATTATCATTATATTGGTAGGGTAGGTATGTATAGGTAGGTTGGCTAAATAATTGCTGGAATTCGTAGGGACTCGAACTGTTTTGAGAGTTAAATACAAAAAAAATAATAGATCTGAATAATAAAGAGATTATGTTATTAAGCAAAACTGGGGGATGCGTGGAAGCCTATAGACTGTAGACGGTAAACTTTGTGTGGGTAGCGAATGCGGTTTTAAAGTCATTTAAGAATAGACAGTTTTCAATGCTGCGGCCAAACTATTCCACCCATTTATATTGTTTTGTTATCAAAATGTTCGGAATCGCGAGCCTCACCCAACTACGCAAGCATGGCTTTGATCATCGGCGTAGTTTTCAAGATGTGGAATTTTAAGTGGAATTCAAGGTTTTTTCAAGATTGTCGGAAAAAACCCACGTGCAAAAGCAAAACCTTCTCTATAACATTTGCGGAGCATTAGTAGGGGAGTCCGTATGTCAAAGCCCAGTCGTTTCCTATGAGTGGGAGAGACGGTATTTAGGCATCAAGTTCTTCGGGAAGTCGGCTGCCACGGACCTGTTTGGCCGCCATGCCGGATGTTTAGCATATCAAAAGTTGCCCAATACAAAAACGCACCTCTTGTGAAAGTTTGATCCCGATCCAAAAAGCGGTTCTGGAGTTATTGCGTCGAAACTGGCGCGTAAGAAGAATTTGGATGAAAAACCGTGTTTAATGATTACAATAGGGGTTCCCCGTAGGGGTAATTTTCTACAGTCTCCTTCATTCTCTGCAACTCTGGATCCGTTTTCTGCAACTCTGACCACTCGGTAATATGGTGATTAATTAATGAGCTTACATCAGGTGTGCTCTCCTCACCTGAGACACCTCCACTCTCTCTCGCACCTTCATCTATTGAGAACAATTTATCTAGCCCCACCTCGTTTGGGCCCTCTAGCACACTTTGCACCTTTGCAACATCACTCTCTGCCAGCGAGAACAATTTCTCTAGTCCCATCTCATTAGGGCCATCTAGCACACCTCGCACCCTTGCATCATAATTTTTCGCCATTGCCACATTCATCCCATTATATTTGTGAGACATGGACCCGAACACCGTACAAACAGGAAAAGCAGCTAGCACCTTCTTCAGCTCTCCCGTTGCAGCACAATCAGTAGGCCTGGAAACAATTATGGGAGAAATATTCACCTTCCTCCCTGCTAAATCATTTCCTAACACAAGATCAATCCCAGGCACTGGCAATTCATTCATCAGTCCCACAGTCACCATTCCCGTCACGAGCCCACTTCTCAGCTCCAAGGTTATAAATGGCACAGACAGACTGCCCCCACACCATGAATGAGGATGCTTTTACCTTCATACACAAATTTCTCCAGCACCTTCGTTCTCATGAGCGTTTGGGCTGCACCTGTATCTCTCAAAATCTTCACAGGTTTAACCTCATCATTCTTACGAACAGATCCATACGACACAAAGGCAGCAAAGGTGTCATCCCTCTTTCTCTTCTCCTTCTCCTCCTCTTCCTCATTCACACAGACTTTCCCCAGGATAGACATCAGAGCTACAGACTTAATATCTCTCATGTACTCAGCCTTACTGCTATCTGCCATAGGCCTATCCCCCATGCCCCTACGCGTGACCAATTTTTATCACAGTAAAAATACGTCACCTCTCTCCTTACTTCCCTCTTATTTCCGACAGTGGTAGGAGAAGCAGTGGGTTGCCATGGCTTTTCATTCCATTTTGAGGTGGAATTTTCGGAGCCTGGTTGGTAACACTGTCAATGGTCGGTGACCTTGATGACTCATGGTAGCGGTAATTGATTCCCCTACTGTTGCATGCTTTACTGTCTGAACCTATTTTGCGCGTCAAGATATATTCATCAGCGAGTGTGGCAGCCTTCTCGGGATTCATGGTACCTTTTTCTAGGATATGTGAAGCTACTTCCCTATTGACTGTCCTACAGAAATCCTCCAGAAGAAAGAGCTCAAAAATGTACTCATAGTTATCTTTGATCTCCCGAGAACGCAGCCACCTGTTTAGCTCCTTTTTCGTCTCGTACATGAACTCCACACACATACATTATAGGTTTGACTCCTGTAAGGAGATAAAGAAAACCTAATATTTAGTAGTGGCCCCGTAATCATTGACGAACATGCCTATTACATAAGGCATCCTCTTCAAACACTAATCCGCCGTAGTTTGAATCTACCGCGCAGAGCATTTAAAAACTGAGGAGCCTTCATCATGAGCGCACGTGACCTCACTCATGGCTTCAGTCATTATGAATTGGGTTCTCACTACGAAAAAACTTCGTAAAAAATAAAAACAAAAAGAAAATAAGAATAACTATCCAATAAGCTTTCCATCATATCGTGGATGTACTTGTGTGGATTTCTGACCAGACGCTGATTCAGGCGTCATTCCTCCTTCACTGACATATCAAGTAAACCAAAATCCTTAATACATCAACGAATGGGAAGGGGACGGTCGGGAGGGCCCCAGTCGTCAATGATTACGGGGCCACTACTAAATATTAGGTTTTCTTTATCTCCTTACAGGAGTCAAACCTATAATTTATTAGTGGCCCCTCCATCATTGACGAACATGCCTGATATCTAAGACTGGAGGGGGACATTCGTAATCATATCATAACTCTAGAAAAGCAGATAATAAAAACAACCACATAGTATTCTTACTTTTTGAAAAATGTATTTAATACGGCGTAGGCCGGAAATATACAAGAAAAAGGGGTTCAGGCAGGTGCGTGCTTCAAAGAAGCCTGCCCGACAAAAATGGGTAACCCTGAAGATTCTGAACACAGATCTGTAGTTACAAAAGGCACCCCACTCAACGAGTGGTGACAAAAATAATAAGTTATAAGTTTATATGTGCACATCATAAACCCCAAAATACATGTGGAGATCAATTGCCAATGAACTCCATTGAACTAATATTACATTGCTTTCGCAGCTAAAACTACTATAACAACACCGTTGTTTTGTACTAAACCTTGTACTAGCACAAATTCTCGCAGAGAAATTTTCATATCACATTTTAACCTTAAATTGTATCACAGCTCTCATACTCCGGCGGGGTCTAGGGTGTCCTATGTCAACTGACTGCACCCCCCCCCCCTTCCATGAAAATAAACATAAGTGACTGCAGGGCCACCTAGACCCTCTGCCTTAAAGCTATACATGGTAAGGAAGGTTTGTCTAGAGCAACTGACAAGTATCTAGAGAGAAACGTATGATTAGACGCCCACAACTGTGTGGACGCAATATCTTCAACTGAAAAGTTTTTCAGGAAACGTAAAGAGGCCGCCCACTTGCGTAAATCGTGGGCCCTACCCACAACGCCGGGATTACTCTCTTTAATGACTTCTACCAGAAGAGAGGCTAATCGCCGTTTAAGTAAGCGTTTACCCGTACTCGCTACCCATAAAGCACCTTGGGGGTTATGAGGAGCTATTCTCAAATATTTGGTTAGAGCTTGCACTGGACATAAATTATGATGCACCTTTCCCCTTTTTAACGCCGGCACCGTGAACTCAGAAAACACGTGTGCACTATGCTCATTCTTGGCTACAAACGCCGGGGAGGGTGCAATGGAAATTGAATCATTAAGTCTACCAAACCTAAGACAATTAGGTGTGTTGCTCATCGCCGCCAGCTCAGACACTCTGTTTCCGGTGGCCAAAGCCAAAAGGAAAACTGCCTTCTTTAAGATTAAAGCAAAGTCTGCAGTATTTTGATACAGACGAGAATGAAGTAAAGACAAAGCTTTGTCCAGAGACCAAGTAGGCATGAGCTGACGGGGAGGTGGGCGGAGTTTAAAACACGCTCTCATAAATCCTGTTTCCTCCGCCACCGGTATGGATAGACCTGTAAGGTCGAAAAAGGGCACTCTAATCGCAGTTAAGTGATTCTTCAAAGTAACCACAGATAAACGTTTCTGCTCAAACAGATAGTTCAAGTAATTAAAAACCAATGCCACTGAGGGTACAGTTTGTTCCGTTCTAACAATCCAAGAAGTAAAAGCTTTCCAATGAGATTGATATTGTCGCTTAGTAGACTGAGTATATTGATTGAGCAATTTATTGGTCACATCCCTACCGTATGGTGCTAGCCACTTGGCCTCCTGAATGTCCATAATGCAAAAGTCAGCGAGGTCGCTAGGTTGCCAATCGTGTCTAAGTGGAAGTACCCGACCGGGAGCGATACCGGGTCCGGGCACCACATTATTAATTGCTGGTACCACACCTGCGCCGGCCACAGGGGCGCGATTAGCGAGACTAAGCCTCGATAAACTCGTAGTTTGTTCACTACGTGGCACATTAGTGACGCATCTGGCGGCGGAAACAGATAGATGGAGCTCCATCTGTTCCAGTCTGTCACTAGGGCGTCTGGCCCCCCTGCCGGCGTTATCGCCCGGCGGGTGAGGTATAGAGGGAGCTTGTGAGTCTCCTCGGACGCAAAAAGATCCACTTGTGGATGGGCGAGCTCCGCAATCATTAGGTCGAAAATGGGTTGCTTGAGCTCCCATTCTACTGTCGTGCTCTGTCTCCGGGACAGAGCGTCTGCCCAGACGTTCGCTACGCCTGGGAGATAAGATGCGTGAAGATAAATATCTAGACTGCTGGCTAGAACAAAAATCTCTTCCGACACGAGTAGCAACTTCCTTGACCTCGTTGACCCTTGTTTCTGAATACAGTGAACTGCATTCAGATTGTCCATTCTGAAGGCCACCGACTTGCCCTGTAACGCCGGGCCGTGAGCCTGAAGGAAATACAAGGGGACTAGTAACTCTTTGACATTTATGTGAGAGATTTCTAAGTGGGACCAAAGTCCCTGACCCTGGTGCCCCTGATTTGACTGAAATCCCCACCCTATGGTGCCTGACGCATCCGTGTCTACCAATACCGTTGGAGGAGGAGAGGTCCATGACATGATTGAGTGCAATGTTTCCCTCTTCGCCCAGACCGCTAGTAAGGTGTGGATTAATTTTGGTATGGGCCATAATTTTCCCGCCGGTAAGAGTGGGAAATATTTGTTGCCTTCCAATATTAATCGTTTTACTTTCAACCGGCCCAACTTGACAGTTAGCTGAATCCAGTTGAGAGAGCCGACCAGAGACTCCCAGACTCTTCGTGTCGTAGTCAGACTGTGAAGAAACCTGAACAGTTTCCTGCGAAACCTGTTGCGATTGTCCACACTCTGACTCAGAGTGAGAGCGGCGGTGTCCCAGACCAGCCCTATCCACTGAATTACTCTTGAGGGAACAAGGTTTGACTTTACCAGATTTACCTTGAAGCCTAGAGTTTTGACATGATTTAAAATGATATTGACATGTTTTATGCATAATTGTTGTGTCTCTGCCACCACCAGCCAGTCGTCTAGATACCACAACACTCTGATTCCCTGTTTTAACAACGGCATCAGGGCTTGCCGGACTAGTTTCGTGAATAATCGAGGTGCTAGGTTCAAACCGAACGGCATCCTCTGAAAAACAAAATTTTGGTGCCTGATCCTCAAGGCCAGAAACCTTTGAAATCTTTTGTTGACCGACACGTGCCAATAGGCGTCTGTCAGGTCTAGGGAACACATCCAGCCTCCCGGCGGAAGTGTTAGCCTGATTTGATGAACTGTTAACATTCTGAAAGACTCGTTGTAAATGTGAAGATTCAGATAAGACAGGTCTACGACCGGCCTCATCTGAACACTGTCCCGTTTGGGAACCAAAAACAGTTTTGACGTGAATACAGGGTAATCTGGAGGGACCGGGATGATGACATTCTTGGCAATCATCTCCTGGACCAGCGACTCCACCTCTAATGAAACACAATTTGCCGTTGTCGGCTGACGTAAGCGAGGTCGCCGGAGCCACTGCCAAGTGATGCCTTTGCGTGCCACCATCCGTGCCCAGGTTTTTAACGGCCATGCTTGGTGACACGTTCGGAACGACCCAGTTAGCAGACAAGGGTTCGCCGGCTGTACTTCCCTCGGTTCCTCCGGCTTTAAGACAGGCACTGGGAGTGAGAGAGACTTTAGTTTTTTGATGGTGGGTTTGGTGGTGTTGGACGCTTCGCCGGCTGGCTGGTGTGGGCCGAAGACTGGCCCTGCCCCGGCTTATACTGGCCGCGTCCCCTCTGTCCTGAAAACCCTCTCTGTCTATGCCTGAACTGACCCAGGGGGGATTGGGAGGACTTAGGCGGAAGAAACGGCTTAGAACCCCCTGGCTGAGCTTTAGTAGGAGGCTTAGGTTTGGGGAAGTTAAATGCAGGTTTCTTAGCCTGTGCGGGACTGTGCTTCACGGCCTGTGCCATGTTAAACACTGTTCGCCATACATCAGGGGACATTAAAGAAGGAGTAAGTACTGGGGACATTACCACCTGGTTAGCAATGCGATCAGGCAGCTTGCGAACTAATGACATCCTAAGATCCTGTCGTGCTCGCACCGCCTCAAGTAAGGCTGTGCGTATGTCACCTAAGGATTGAATCGACGACTGAAGAATCAGACGCCGGGATAACTCAACTGATCTTCGAGCATCCGCGTCTGCGATTGCCTGAGTAGACCTGAGTAAAGACTTAGCCACCTAGTGAGAAACTATGTACTGTGAAAACAGGCGGAAAGCTTTTCCCCTTAGCCTAAATTCTCTGTCTAGGTGAGAAGGGGTAGGGGTAGTGAATGGTTCCTTTAGTTCACAAAGATTAATCTTAGGGGCAGCTAGAAAAGAAAATAAAGCTGACGGAACTCCGCCGGCAGAACCTACCGGCATGGAGAACCATGAATGTGCATCCTGAGGGATCTGGTGGGAAGATTTAGAAGTGAAAGTGGTTGCAAAGTTTTGAGCCTCTACCTCCCAATCCACCCAAGGTCCTGGTCCCAACTGTCCCACCTTCAACACTGGATTAGCTGTCTCGTCTGTGATGGTCTGTAAATCTAGTTCAGGAGTAAGAGCCGACAGAGCCTTAATATCATTAAACCCATCCAGCTTAGACCAGTCTGAAAAAAGGTTTGAAGCTGAGGCAGGGGGTAAAGCAGGCTTAGATGCATAAACAAAATAATCCTGATGATAATAACTAGGTATAGCCTTGATATTTACGTCCAAAACATTACCCAAGGCATCCAATGCCCTTAATTTCTTTGACTTATTTCCCTGGATAAACCACTCACGTGGTACCGGGAGTTCCCCTGACAAGGTAGGCTGGGCAAGCTCTGGCTTAGAGGGGTTCAAAAGAACCCATGACTCGTCTGGCCCATAAAGCAGGGGCATAGCTACCTTTCTAAGAGGCGCTTTGTCTAGAGGGGGTGGATTAACATCCGTAATGACCCTGACATTTGACGTAGTGAATGCCGCCGTAGCTGGCTTAGAGCTCCCTGCCGGTGACAGAGTAGGAGGGTTAGGAATCTTAGATAAATCGATTGACGTTATCAGAGGCCGTACCGCAGAACTTGTCAAGGGAGCCCCCAAGTCCATTGTGGGGTTTTCTCGTTGTTGACTAAAGAATTTAGATAGAGCATGAGTAAGTAACCCATCAATTTCTTGTGCTGTAACAAACTGGTTAGATGCAGAACTTTCAGGTGAATCAGTATTATCATGGGCGGCGTCCAGGCCTGAGCCTGACCCTTGTCCATCCCTATCTGAAATTATTGACACTTCATCTTGTTCCTCCCGATCCTCCTGAGAAGACCCCGCCGAGGCAGGGGCACCTTGTTTCCAAGATAAGTCAGGGATAGAGGATGGGGTCGCCGCGTCCCTGTGGACATCGGCTACTGTGTGACTCGTATGAGTCGGACGTGGATGGTCAGACCCTGGCTGAGCAAACCGCCAAACACCGAGGCTCTGGCCTACGCTCTCTTGAGAGTCTGAAACATTCTCAATTATTGAATTTCCTGAACTTTCCGTTTCTAGGGTTAAAATATCAATAGGTAAATCTTGTTTAGGGACAGGCGCTTCACTATACTCTGAGGCTGTAACAGAAACATTTTCAGGTGTAGAGGTACGATGAGATGCACTAGACTTAGGAGAATGTCGAGAGGACTTCCTATGGGAATCCTTTTTGGAGGATTTGTGGCTACGGTGTGACCGCGAACTAGACCTAGGTTTGGAAGAATCACCACCATGACCACTGGGGGAAGCTTCAGTCTTACACTTCTTACTAGCCGGGGAAGAGGCCCGACTTGAAGACTGCTGTCTGAGAGGTGACCTTGACCTCGATCTCGCCTGCGACGAGGAGGTGGCTGCCGGGGGAGTAGGCTCTCTCGGGCGTTTAGACGTATCCACAGACGATACAGAACCCTGGCTAGTCTCTGTCGGCTTAAAACCCGTTACTCTAGAGGTACGTTTAGGGGGAGGGTGCTCTGACAGCAACTTATCCCAAAGTGGGACGTTGTCACATTGAAGTGACTTATGTGCGACAATGGTAGTGTAGGCCGACATTTGTTATCTGACCTCTCTCAACGCTACCGCCGCGGTCTTGTCATTGTCACACAGGACTTTATTGGCTAATTGGGAGCAAAAGGAACAATTAAGTGTAACCCAGAGACCCCTTGAACGGTCTAGACATCTAACACACCTTATGCAAAGGGTATGCGCAAAAATTGGGATACCCGCGCAAGTAGGGGTAATGCACAGGGCAAAAACTGGGGCCACAGTAGCCATGACAGAGACTGGTGTGAGGAAACTACCGCCGGGTCTGTATTGGTCCGCCGGAGCTCAGCTCTGGAAAAATAAAGAAAAATTTCCAGGAATTAATGCTCATAAGGTTAACCCAAGTGTTCGCATACAAGTGTTAATAACCCGCCGGGTAACGGGATGCAAAGACACAGCTAACACATCTCGCTACGCGGCGGGGTGTAAAGAGGCTAAACAAATCTTCTTAGCTAAAGAACATGAAGAATACCCTCTGATATAATGGTCCAGTATGGCACTTATAGTCTGTAGGAGGTGGTGACTGTCTCAAGATTCAATTTGTAACAAAGCCCCCCTCATAAAGACGCCGGCCCTTGAAATATTTTAGTAGAATAGCCCAGGGCAGGAATATACGAGATCTGATTTTTTAACGAATTGTCCCAAACGATCGTCGTAAAAATAGAAGGCGGCGATACTGAAAGTATCACCCAATTAAGGTTAATCGAAATTGAATTTGTTTATAAATTCCTTAGTTCCTCCACTTAGGGGCACCCGCCGGGTGTGGGAATCGATTTGGTTAAACCTCACTGAACCTTCAATTGCCGTAAGAGTAAAGGCAGCGATACACAGGGTATCACTCAAATGGATTGGTTAACTATATGAGACCTAAGTCGTTTATCCCACCCTGCTCAGGTGCACCCGCCGGGTGAGAAGTCTAAAAGTTAACCCCACAAGTTCCTGACCCCACTTCTTTGTAAAAGATCGCCGGGGAGGAACGCCTAAACAACAGCTAGGTTTTCCATGTGGTTGTCGTAAACCAGGTAGAAAAAACCTATAAAAACGAGTGTTCTCAAGAACGTCGTTTTTTATGTCTAAATATATATGTAAGGATGGGTACAGCCATCCCGCCGGGAATTTTAAAGGAGGCCTGAAACCAGGCACCCACAGAGACGCAGTCCTGGAGAGCCACAGACACCTCCCCACGCCGGGGAACCAGCCAGAGTTAAAAACCACGTGTGGCCCAACACTGCTCATCGGTCAGGATTTTTCATGGTGAAACCGAGAAAAAACCCGCCGGAAGGCAAACCCCACCCTGAACAGACACCATCTGAACAATACGACACGAGGAGAGACACGCACGACTAACCAAGGTCACAACATAATCCGTGGAATTAGCCAATACACAACTAAACCAGGAAACAATTATAGTCCGAGGAATTAGCCAATACACAACTAAAACCCGGATACACATGACACAGTAGGGCATATTTATAAAATAAATAATAACACTAGACATGTGGCAAAGCTACGAGCGGCTGGCTAGGCCTAGGTAGACGGCATGAAAATAGTTGAAATATAAACACACACTGGAATATCACAACAGGAACCACCGCCAACACACCACCGTAGCGATAACTTCCCACCCCGGGAAGCCTGACACGGACCCAGAAAAAACTTCACTAAGTGAAGAAAAATACGCTGGGAACGCCAGCAAACACACAGCTTACCTCATCAGAAGGATAAAAGGTAGCAATAATTAACGCGTAATGAAAGCCGCCTGCATCACCAACTAACACAACTGTGAAAAGTTCACGTGTCCACAACAGGACCACGAGGGTACATCCGAAATAGATGCCCCATACACACGACCCAAAATACACTGCACTGCGGGCAACCAGCCCAGGACACTCCTGCTACGCCTATCCTAACCTTACTCGATACATCCTAGAGTAAACAAATGAGAAAAAACTCACTAGGGACGCAACGAATGCGGAACCAGCGGAGCCTGAAAGGTACGTCCGGGCAGGCTGAGCGCAGAGCAAAGAAGGAGGAATGACGCCTGATTCAGCGTCTGGTCAGAAATCCACACAAGTACATCCACGATATGATGGAAAGCTTATTGGATAGTTATTCTTATTTTCTTTTTGTTTTTATTTTTTACGAAGTTTTTTCGTAGTGAGAACCCAATTCATAATGACTGAAGCCATGAGTGAGGTCGCGTGCGCTCATGATGAAGGCTCCTCAGTTTTTAAATGCTCTGCGCGGTAGATTCAAACTACGGCGGATTAGTGTTTGAAGAGGATGCCTTATGTAATAGGCATGTTCGTCAATGATGGAGGGGCCACTAATAAATACATAACATACATAAAATTTTAAGACTGAGTGTTCCACACATAAGTTCAGTTTCAGTCTCTTGTCCTAATGGCGGCATTCCAGGCAACCCTGTTAAGGGCTGCTTCACTTGTCAAGTTCTTGGATTTGAGATCGGCACGTATAGTCCGATCTCAGGTCTTCCTCGGTCCACCCCTTGGTGCAGCTCCCTCCACAATCACAGACCTGCATTTTTTCACCCAATTTTGTTCATCCATTCTCTCCACATGTCAAAACCATCCCAGTCTACTTGTACGCATCACCTCGCTAATACTCTTTATACCTAAACGTCTCCTCAGCTCAACATTTGTTATTCTATCCTGTAGCCTGGCCCCACACATCCATCTCACCATTCTCATCTCATTACGCTCCATTCTGTTGACATCCTCTACTTTAACGGCCCATGTTTCTGAGGCATACGTCATTGCACTTCTAACACATGAGGCATACACCTTTCCCTTCAGGTGGAGAGGCATTCTTTTCATGCTCAGGATTGGCAGCAGTTCTCTGAACTTCCCCCAGCCACACCTAATTCTAGCAACAGTGGCAGCCTTGGCCCCACCACCGGCAGAGATGGTATCTCCTAGGTAACAAAACTTGTTCACCAGCTCCAAAGACTCATTTCCAAAATTCACAGCCACAAGATCATCACCTAACACAAGCTCGCCTTTGCAAACTACGCACTCAAATTTCTCTATTTCTGACTTATCTTTCGGCAGGTGTCCCTTTATTCTACTACAGTTCTTACTCCCATGGTGTATCCAACATCGACAGAAGAGTGGTAGTAGCTGGTTCCCATGTAAACTGTGCGGTGGGAATAACCATCCCTGGTATAAATGCTTTAAACATAAAACGGGACCGCTCAAATTTAAAAGAGCTCGGCAACTACGACTCTGTGCGGGATGTCTCTCCAGTGATCATGGTAGTAATGGGTGCACTAACCCTAACATCAAAAATTGTAGATATTGCCAGGGTAAGCACTTTCACTCCCTGTGCCCAAAACAGAGAGAGGTAAGACCGGCAAGTGGGGGTACTACTAGGGAAGAGTCAACACCTACAACCTCAACAACAATGTCTGTAAGTATGAATAAGCAAACTGTGATCCTACCCACAGTTCAGCTGCCCGTAAAGGGTAGACACAGGAAAAGTATAAAAGTCAGATCGCTATTAGACCAATGCTCACAGAGGACCTTCGTGAAGAAATCCGTACTACCGTCCCTTTCATACGAAACCGTGGGGACGGAGAATTATTACGGCTTCATGGTTTCACCGGAACTCAAACCCCTCGTGAGTATACTATTGTAGCACTGAAATACTTACATCGGGGTAGGTTCCATCGTCTCGAAGCAATTGTGGTCAAGGAACTTCCCGAACATAAAGGTGAGTCTAGTCTTAGTGCTGAAATGACTCGTTTAAAGCTCCATGGCATTAAATTGGCCGATTCATGCATCACAGAGACAGCACAACTGGAGGTACTAATTGGTGCCGACTATTACTACAACATAGTGCGACCTGGTTATAAACGGGTAGGTAATTTGGTTTTACTTCCAACCAAATTCGGATATGCACTGAGTGGTTCTTATGCGGCATCCACATCCAGCTCCAATACTGAGGTTGTAACAATTCTAAAAGTGGCAGTAACTCCAGTGGACCAATATATGTCTACTGGACAGTTCCCGTGCAAAGAAGAACTGAATGCTTTGTGGGATTTAGACCACATTGACATATCACCCAAAGAACATTCGCAAGCCGAACGGCAAGCTTTGATCAGTTATGAGTAGACAGTCACCTATGAGCCTGAGAGTCAACAATATCAGGTACGTCTGCCCTGGACTGAATTAAAAGAACAGTTGCCCACCAATAAAGGTTTGGCTGTTGGGAGATTACGAGGTCTACAAAAGCGATTTATAGCTGAGCCTAAGTTTTGTGACCAATATTCACAGGTAATTTCTGATCAACTGTCGCAGGGTTTCATCGAGGAGGTTCCTTTCGATGACTCTGTCTCATGTCATTATCTGGCGCATCACGGGGTCGTAAAACAGAGCAAGACAACACCGGTACGTATTGTGTTTGACTGTTCCGCTACAGTCGTCAAACACAAACCCAGTCTAAATGACTGTCTACATACGGGACCCTCTTTAGTACCGGACCTTGCTCAGGTTATGTTACGATTCCGTCTGCATCAGTATGCGTGGGTCAGTGACATCGAGAAGGCTTTCTTGATGTTGAAACTTCATGAGGATGACAGGGATTACACTAGGTTTATGTGGCCGAAAGATCCTCTACAAATAGATTCTCCTCTAATCTGTTATCGGTTCAGGGTTGTCCTTTTCGGTGCGACCTGTTCTCAATTTCTCCTTAACGCGACCATCCTTAAGCATCTTTCTCTTGTTGATGCAGACCCGGAGTTGGTGCAGGAAATTAGGGCCGGGCTATATATCGATAACCTCCAAGGTACGGGGATAATGAAAGTTCCCTCGTCCATGCTTACGATATGGCTCGTGAAGTAATGGATAATGCCCATTTATTCCTGCGCCAATGGGCCACAAATAGTCCCGTCTTGAGAAAGGTGTTGCAAAAGGATGGTGTTGCTGCGGAACAACAGGATTTGGTGAGAGTACTTGGCCTGGTGTGGAAAACTGACTCTGATTCTCTTTCCTTTGGAGTTCAGTATGCTCCTTTTGAACAGGTTACAAAGCGTGAGTGTTTAAGGTTTGCTGCCAAACTCTATGATCCTTTGGGTGTTGTGTTGCCAGTATCAATAAGGTCTCGAATCTTTCTCCAACAATTGTGGAGACTGAAATTGGGTTGGGACGATGATCTCTCTGTGGACCTTGCAAGCGGAATGGCGGGGGATAGTGGATGACATGGTTCTCTGTAGTTGTATCGAGTTCTCTAGGAGGATCTGTTTCAGAAAGACTATTTCCCTGCATGCATTTTCTGACGCAAGCAGTGTCGCTTACGGGACTGCTATATATCTAGTCAGTCCAGAGGGTAGCCACTTGGTCATGGCAAAGGCTAAGGTGGCCCCCATCAAGTCCCTTTCCATCCCTAAATTGGAATTGACTGCAGTTCTGCTATAGTCAACCTCAACTGAAATGAGCTCCAAGGAGGTCAAGGTCGCCCTGTGCGGTGTTGCCACATTTCTACCAAAACAAACCTTTTAGACAACGGGAAACCAAGCAACGTTCTCTTATAATCACATTTAGAAGGGAAACTTGAAATAAATGTACAAGACGTTTTTATGTCTGGAAGGGTTATTGGTATTCTTGTATAAAAGTTACAGAAACGAAATAATAGGTAGGCTATATTTGTATATAATTACATGAATTGTACAGCATCTCCCTTGCCTGGCTATGAAGATGAGAGTAACTTTTGCGAGTTTTTCCTTCCATGGTGGTCGCGCTATGAATGAGGGTTAGTGACCGTCTGACCTGGGTGATGTTGTTGTCGTTGTTTGAGGCCATTTAAAGCGTTGCCATTACTCGTATCCAGCTCTCTCTCTCTCTCTCTTTTGATGGGATTACATTGTGCTATATTGCATTTTGGAGATTGTGTATGTATGTGTGTGTTTGTGTGTGTATCTGTAGGAGTGTGTGTGAGTGCGTGCGTAGCCAACAGAACCGCATTGACATTACTTGGCAACGTCGCATATCCTACCACTCCTTAACCCGGGAACTGCGGGGAGACTCTTAACAGGGTTAAGAGTTCCCCCGGCAGACTGCGGGAAGACTCTTAACCCGTGGAGCCCCGGCTAGTTTTGTAATGTTTGTTCACCAGAACCCGGCCGGTTTTCAAAAAATGGTTTTATTCCAGAAACAATAGCGAATGGGTTAGGAATGAAGGAAAAACCACGAAAAACCGCTCAAAAAGCTTAAAGAATGGTCCTACAGAGCCCCCAAAAATGTATTTTACAAGAGTAAAAAATTGAAGGCAATTACCCCAAAAAACCAGGTTATTGCGCGCTCACGCGCACGCACGTGGACTTTGAGAGTTTTCAACCATCGACACGGTTGCGTGGGATACGTACACAGTTCCCATACAAATCTGAGCCCTCTTGAGTGGCTACACCTGAGGTTACGGTCGGCGCAATTAGGGTGACGCGCCAGGCGCGTCTCTGGGGCTGTGCGTTACATACATCGCCGACGCGTCAGACGCGTCGCTGGGGCTGTACGGGTTAAGAGTCAGGGAAAAAAAATAAAAAATTTGTTTTTGCCCCTGGGCCATGCCAAATATCACTCCTCCACCTCCCCTCCTTCCCCACTTCCCTCCCCTCCTTCAGTTATCACCTATTTTCCCTCTTATTCCCTTATTCTGTGGTCTATTTTCACGCTAACATTAGCGAGTTTGTAGCAGGGCGTTGTCATCACTGTTACCAAGCGTGGGAAAGAGTGAGAGAGAGACTATTGCGTAACAGTGTCTCTCCAGACAAGTGGAGGGGAGGAGGGCAGGGAGGTTGCCTCAGCCATACATTATGTAACTCCCGGCCTGTATCGCCGATTTTGACCATCCAAACGCTGTTTCCACTTGTTTTATTGATGTAACAGGTTAATACCTTTATAATCAACCTATAATAGGCGCATATGGATAAGTATTAATGCTATTTATGGTAAAATAACGATGTTAGTGATGGGAACAGCTCAAATACGTCAGCACAGGAGTGGTGTCTCATACCCCCCATGCGCACTTCTTAGGTTAAATCTATTTATAGCTGTCCCCAGAAAAATGGCAGCATGTTCTAAATAGCGTGCCATATGTTGTATAAATTCCTTCTATATATCCTTAAAATTATATGTTTCTTAACACCACATAACCTTTAAAAATTGTAATATAATATATATAGTCATAAAAGCTAAAATTAATTTGTTAATAGCCTGAAAAACTAACATTTGTTGTTAAAGCTTTGAATATTTGACAACACCGCACAGGGCGAGGGAAACCACCTTGTAGCTCATTTCATAGGAGGATGACTATAGCCGCCAGAATGATTAACTTCGTTGAGAATGCCTATAAAGATAAACTTCATATCTCTGAAACCTATGTGTGAAGTGACAGTCACATTACGCTACACTGGATTCACAGTCAAAAGAAACTGCCAGTGTATAATAATAATAATAATAATAATAATAATAATACTTTATTTCAGACTCACACAGTACAGAGGGGACCATACTGGGGTCCATGTATACCTTACAGTAACATAAATATATATAAGCTACTGTACATAGGCTACATAAAATAAAAAGAAATTAAATAATACCCAGTGTTATGCCCTGATTTTATACAGGATTAACTTGGTATAGGTGAGTTCTGCAAGACTGGGTTATTGGATTTCTTGCAAAATACATAAAGAGAATCAACAGAGGACATAGATAATCTCGGATAAATGGTTTGTAATACAGCTTTATTATCAATAGCACTCAGGTAGAAGGTACGTAATAGAATTTCACGAACATTAGATGTTGGAGCACTCAGGTAGGTTATTGGACTTATTACAATCTCCCAGCACTTATCGCGGATTTGGATAGAGACATACTTCCCACTTCCAACGTTCAGGCATTATTCTTCTGATCACATTGCTTTATGATACGTAGGGTACATGAATCACACAGGTTAGGTATTTCGCTTTGTTAACTCTCTCTGGTAATATGACTCTTAATCAAGGATGAAAGTATAAGTAATGTGGTTATTGCCCAAGAATTAATCATAAAGGGATAACTGTAACTAGTTGCACTGGTCTAGGATGTTCACTTGTCTAGGTGATACTTCGGACCGAAAAATATCAGTGAGGGCGAATCAGGTTAAACCTGATGGCAAGAATAATTATGGGAGGCAGTTCGCCTAAGCTAAATTTCACTGATATATATTAATGCGTACTAGCATAATCACTTGTTATAACATCAGAGAAAGTTGAGACACAATCGAATACACTGGATGGTTGATAGTTAATTGCACCGTAACACTGGTACTCTGTGAAGTAACACTGATGGAGTTTTCCTGGTTATCTTGCAGTAGTGATGTTGGGGGTTAACAGTAGCTCTGGGGCCGTCCAAGCTGTCCGGCAGTGTAGAGAAGGGTTGCAGATGGGCTTTTTGTGGGCGGTTGTGCACCTTTTTGGCAACAATTGCTGATGGGTTAAGACAGTCGATTGTTGCCAAGGAGTTATTCTTGCCGAGTCCTCACTCAAGAGTTTCTCACATAATCCCTTCTAACATAACAAGATCTTTCTGCCTTAGATCAGTTATGAGTTATGATCGTTCGTAGCTCAAGTAGCATATGGTGCACTATCAGAAGTTAATGAAACAATCAATAATTTGTGATTTTATTTTTTTTTTTTTTTTTTTTTTTTTAGAGACAATGAACGGAGGAAGGAAAAACACAGATAAAACAAAAAGGTCCATGTGCCTAAAGGCATCCTCCATTCATAAAATGTTTGTAACAACTGGATTTAAACATTTGTAGATTGTAAGTTTGTGGAAAGCAATTCGAGGGAAGTGAATTCCAAAGAGTAGTAGCTCTGGGGATAAATGAATTCTGATAAGCAGAAGTTCTGCATTGTGGAGGAGAAAGTGTAAATTCATGGGCGCTCTCAGCTGCCCTAGTTCTACGGGGAAAGATGTGGAGAGGCGGCACAATTGAAGCAAGTTCCTCGGAACAATTTCTGTGAAAATATCTGTAGAATAATGCAAGGGATGCAACGTTTCTTCGTATGGATAATGTAGGAAGGTCCTGTGTGATTGCAGGGTTATTGATTAATCTAATAGCTTTATTTTGAATTTTGTCCAACTGCCTCAATGCAACCACTCCACTTCCACCCCACAGAGGTGAACAGTAATCCATCTGAGAACGCACATGACTTTTATATATTACGGCCAACTGCTCGTCAGTGAAGAATTCTCGAACTCTGTACAGGAGTCCCAGTTTTTTAGAGGCATTCTTAGCAATGCTTCTAACATAATGTGTCCAGCTCAAGTTAGTAGTTAATGTTACACCGAGAATGTCAATACTAGGGGAAGTGGGAATATTTACATCATTAAAAAATATATGGGAGTCAGTGAGATTCTGTCGGTTAGAAAATTGAATGTACTTGGTTTTCTGTGCATTAAAGGAAACTAGATTCTTTTGTCCCCATCCATTAATTCTAGAAAGGTCCTGGTTCAGAGAAATTGCAGTGTTTATTTTTGAATTTATAAGATCGGGTTGGGTGAAAGAATTGGTAAATGTGAAGGAACTGTGGAGTGTTGAGTCATCTGCGTAGGAATGTATTGGATTATGAGTGGTAGATATGAGATCATTGATATGAATGAGGAACAGAATTGGGGCCAAAACTGATCCCTGGGGAACACCAGCATTTATTGAGTGAAATTGAGAATAAAGGCCATCTACCATTACACGTATTTTTCTGTTATGAAGATAAGAAGAAATTAGTGGAACTAATGATGCAAGGCCGTAGTGTGACATCTTCGACAATAAGGATTGATGCCAGACTCTATCAAATGCCTTTGATATATCCAGTGCTATTGTATGTGTTTCACCATGTTGGTCTGTAGCTTGGTTGATTTGATGAGTAAGAAGGCAAAGAATGTCTGCAGTTGATCGACATCGTCTAAAACCATATTGCCTATCACTGATTAATTTATTATTCTCAAGATGCTTAATTATATGATTATTTAATATAATTTCAAAGACTTTACCAAGAGTGGAAGTTATAGCTATTGGTCTGTAGTTTACAAATATAATATTACTGCCAGTAGTCCCGATCGCAATAAAACATTCGTAAAGGGTTAAAACACTTCCTCACAGAGTTGCACAGATTACGGAACGCCGAACTATCGTGAATCTTGAGGGGGGGAGGGGGTATTAGAAAGCCACCGCAGTGTGGACAACCGTTGCTTTGGGCTCTAATATTCAACTGCCCGACTCTTGTCTCTGGGTCTTATTTATAGGCAGGTCAAGGAAGCTTCAGGAATGTTCTGGAAGTATTGGATGTCAATGCTATGAAGTAGTTAATTTATTCTGGTGAACTTAGGGGGTTAGGGAGGGGGTCTTTAATGTAGCGGTAAGTAACTTGTGATCTGATTTATGATCGTGGATATCTTAACTCTAGTATGAGGTACTAGTAGAGTTATTTAGGCGGATTTGGTGAAGGTTCATAGGGACTACTTTACTGGCGCACTACGTGAATAGGCTGGGAGGTATTATTCATCAATTCACCTAAATATCCTTCTCTGGTCTAGCTGACATGCTATTCTTAATCTAGGATGGGATAAGGAAGATTTTGGTTTTGGTTAAGGATGGGATAGGATGGTATTTGGATAGGTATTTAGAAGGTTAGTTCATCACCTGTTGGAAATTCACCTGGTGTCTGGCAAGAAGTTGTTGGCTATGTGTGGGTCATGGTGAACGTCTGCGGGGGTTAGGGGGGTCCCTTTGGGGTGGGAGGCATGCCACTCCTTAAATATGTATATATGGGATTCTCTACGCTAATGGGGTTTTCTTATGATGTGGTGGTGTCAAGAGTGACACTCCTAGGGAGGGTTGATCCTGGGTTCTAGTTTTTACTTACTAGGATTACTCATGGGCTCATAATAGTAGTTTTCTTGAAAATGCAAGTCAGGCGGAACCGTCGACTTCTTAGGGGTGAGAGGTTGGCTAATGTAGCCTCGCGCCATCCGCCCTCCTGGTTCAGGTTGTGAGTTGGGCTAGTAAGTTAGAGGGTAGTAAATGGGGTTACAAGAATGAGTCTTTATCTGCTATTTATTGGGGTGAGGCAATGAACGGGATCGGCATGTTAGAACGTTCGTCTGGGCGTCTTTACAGGGGGGGTTGGATATTGGAAAGGGGGTGGCTTGAGGCTAGGTGCCGTGCCGCTCGTGACCTAGGGTCGTGGCCCTTAATGCGCTGGACATAGGGGTGGCATTCCCCTACGATCGAACAGGTAGGGTGGCGTGTGCAGCGGGGCGTGAAGGAGCAAAAGACAGGGTGACCCACAAAACAGGTGACCACAGAGCATATGGTCACAAAGAAAAACAGAGTAGTGTGGATTGTGGATACGGAGGAGGTGATTGGAAGATGTATAACAATTGTGGAAAAGTAAATGGAAGAGAGGAACACAATGGCGGATAAAAGATAATTAACCTAAGGATTGAATACATGCATAAACGACGGCATATTAAGACGTCGTCCTAATAAGATGATGAAAACCAGTTTGGTATGCACGTGGCACAATACGACACAAGGACAGTGCCGCTATGTCGTATCAATACTGGTGGCATACTCCGATTAATATTATATATACACTTAGTTACTAGAAGAACAAGGCAAGGGGGGCGACTGAGCACGGGGGTACATATATCTATACTCGTCATGGGGAGAGAGATACGAGGTAGCTTTCCTGCATCTCTCCTGATAATCGTCTGCAGATTGGTCATAGTGAGTTTATCCGAATTAACAGGCCTAAATCAATACAATAACTGGCATAGGGTTATCGGGTGTATAGAGTCGTGGTTAAAGGTTATTACATAACTCGTAATTAACTTATCTAAATCAACATGCATAAATCAATACAAGAACTGGCAAGGGACACAAATTGACAGACGAACAATGCAACGTAAGGTTATAATTATTAGTGGCCCCTCCATCATTGACGAACATGCCTATTACATAAGGCATCCTCTTCAAACACTAATCCGCCGTAGTTGGAATCTACCGCGCAGAGCATTTAAAATCTGAGGAGCCTTCATCATGAGTGCACGCGACCTCACTCATGGCTTCAGTCATTATGAATTAGGTTCTCACTACGAAAAGACTTCGTAAAAAATAAAAAGAAAAAGAAAATAAGAATAACTATCCAATAAGCTTTCCATCATATCGTGGATGTACTTGTGTGGATCTTTGACCAGACGCTGATTCAGGCGTCATTCTTCCTTCTCTGCTCTGCGATCAGCCGGCCCGGACGTGTCTCTCCACGCTCCGCTGGTTCCGCATTTGCTGCTTCCCTAGTGAGTTTTTTCTCATTTGTTTACTCCGGGATGTATCGAGTAAGGTTAGGATATGCGTAGCAGGAGTGTCCTGGGCTGTTTGCCCGCAGTGCAGTGTATTTTGGGTCGTGTGTTTGGGGCATCTATTTCAGATGTACCCTCGTGGTCCTGTTGTGGACAGGTGAACTTTTTCACAGTTAGCTAGCTTTGTGATGCAGGCGGCTTTCATTACGCGTTATTGCTTCCTTCTATCTTTCTGATGAGGTAGCGTATTTTTGCTGACGTTCCCAGCGTATTTTTCTTCACTTAGTGAAGTTTTTTCTGGGTCCCGAGTCAGTTCTTCCCTTTGCCGGAAGTATTTGCAACAGTGGTGTGTTGGCGGTGGTTCCTGTTGTGATATAATTCAGTGCTTTTTGTTTATATTCCGACATGTTACTGTTATCCGTCTGCCTAGGCCTAGCCAGCCTCTCGTAGCTTTACCACATATACAAGTGTTATTGATTTATTTTCTAAATATGTACTACTGTGTCATGTGTGTCCTGGTTTAGTTGTGTATTGGCTAATTCCACGGACTATTTATGTGTCCTGGGTTAGTTGTGTATTGGCTAATTCCACGGACTATGTTGGGCCCGGCGTTAGTTGTGTTTTGGCTACGCCTCGGTCCGGTGTTGCGTTCAGATGGTATCTGGACGGGGTGGGTTTTTTCCAGCGGGTTTTTCTCGGTTTCACCTTGATAACCCCGGCTGGTTGCCGAGTTTTGGCCACGCGTGGTTTAAAACAGGCTTGTTTCCCCGGCGAGTGGGTGTCTGTGGCTCCCCAGGACTGCGTCTCTGGGATGCCTGTTTCAGGCTCCTTATGATTCCCGGCGGGTTGGCTGTACCCATCTAACAGTGTTCATACGGACATGTGTTGTTTGTAGTTTTTTCGGTTTTGCAAAGCCAATATAAAACTATGCTGTTGTTGTATTTCCTCCCCGGCGATCTTTTACAAAGAAGTGGGGATAGGAACAATTGGGGTTAACTTTTAAACTTTAAATCACCCGGCGGGTGCAACCTGAAAGGGTGGGAATAACGAATTTACAATTCAGTTAGTTAACCAGACAATTGAGGGATACGTTTTCTATCGCCGCCTTCAACATACGGCGATCTAAAAATATACTTCGGGAGAAGTTAGATCTCGTATATTTGTCCGGCTTCTCAGTTTTTGATCTACGAGATAATTCGGGGGCCGGCGTCTTTTTTAGTTTTTTTTTCTTCCAAAATTGAATCTTGAGATAAACACCACCGGAAAGACTTAATCAGTTATAAACGCCATGCTGGTCTTTATATATTATGTCAGAGGGTATTCATAAATCTTTTGGACAAATTAAGATATTCTGAAATCTTTTACTTAGGAAACCCCACCGCGTAGCGAGCTGTAGTCGTTGAGTATTACGTCTCGTTACCCGGCGGGTTATTTAACACTTGTGTGCGAACATGATTGGGTTAACCTTATGAGCATTAATTCCTGGAAATTTTATTTTTTCCAGAGCTGGGTCCCGGCGGGTCTATGCAGAACCTGGAGTAAGTTTCCCACCAGTCTCTGTCATGGCTACCTTTGCCCCGGTTTTTGCTTTATGCATTACGCCCTCCTGTTCAGGTATCCCTATTTTTGCGCACACCCTTTGTATAAAATGTGTTAAAATGTCTCGTTTGGTGTGGGTTACCTTTCCGGCGTTTTTCTCGTTGCTCCGAGAACACCGTTTTTGTTTACCGAGTTTTAGTCAGGATGGCTAAAATAGGTAAGTTACCCTGACGAGTTTGGTCGCTTGAGGGCTCATCTGAAACTGCGTTTTCTGTGGTCGAGCCTGGGATCAGGCTTCCTGTGTTATTCATTGCTTTATGCATTACGCCCTCCTGTAATGTCTCGTTTATTGTAGGTTACCTTTCCGGCGTTTTTCTCGTTGCTCCGAGAACACCGTTTTTGTTTACCGAGTTTTAGTCAGGATGGCTAAAATAGGTAAGTTACCCCGACGAGTTTGGTCGCTTGAGGGCTCATCAGAAACTGCGTTTTCTATGGTCGAGCCTGGGATCAGGCTTCCTGGGTTATTCCCGTCGAGGGGGGCTCCACACAGTTATCTAGGTGATCATGCTGACACCTGTTAGACATGGTTTTCTCTGCTTTTCAAAGCCATTGAAACAATGCTGTCTGTTTGTTTGGTCTTTCCCTCCCGGCGACCTTTTTATAAAGAGGTCTGGGGCAGGTATAACTGGTTTGACATTGCATATAAAACCCGGCGGTTGTACCTTCGGGTGGTTATATTAACGGATTTGCGATTCGCGATAATTTGCCAAACAATTGATTGATACAATAGGGTATCACGGCCTCCAAGACGGCGATCTATGAGGGCTTCTGGGAGAAGCCGGATTAGAGATTAAGATAGGCTTAGACTTTTTATGGGATAAAAAGATGCCTGAATCTTACTAGTGTTTCAAGTGTAAAGGGATACTTGAAAGACTTCATCTTTAATAAAGATATGCTTCATCTTTATGAGGATTAAGAAGTTATGCTTAATTCTTTTGGACAGGTAAAAGATATGCTGAAATCTTTAATAAGCCATTGAAACAATGCCGTTTGTTTGTTTAGTCTTTCCCTCCCGGCGACCTTTTTACAAAGAGGTCTTGGGCAGGTACAATTGGTTTGACATTGCATATAAAACCCGGCGGTTGTACCTTCGGGTGGTTATATTAACTGATTTGCAATTCGCGATAATTTGCCAAACAATTGATTGATACAATAGGGTATCACGGCCTTCAAGACGGCGATCTATGAGGGCTTCTGGGAGAAGCCGGATTAGAGATTAAGATAGGCTTAGACTTTTTATGGGATAAAATGATGCCGGAATCTTACTAGTGTTTCAAGTGTAAAGGGATACTTGAAAGACTTCGTCTTTAATAAAGATATGCTTCATCTTTATGAGGATTCAGAAGATATGCTTAAATTTTCTGGACAGGTAAAGATATGCTGAAATCTTTAATATGAAACTAAAGGAAAACGAAAAGTAGTGGTGGAGTGCTACGGTTCGTTGACCGGCGGTTTTGTGGCACATATTTTGTACCATTTTTTGGGTGTAACCCTATGAGCATTAATCCCCGGAAATTTCTCTTTCCAGGGCGGAGTACCGGTGTTGTACCAGGTGACCAGGTAGTTCCCGGGGGCGGGGTAGTTTTCCCCCAGTCTCTGTCGTGTCGGCACTTGAACCTCTCATTGCTGTATGTTCAACGCCGTTAAGCTCAGGTATCCCTATCTTATTTTTATTTGTTAATGAAATAATTTAATAGCTGAATCATAATAAACATATATATTTTCTATGATTATATTATGATAATATTGTGTTTATTTATAGTAATTTATTTTAATACAATTAAATATAAATTAAATTAATTAGTATACTTTATGATTTTGCTCACCAGCTCTGCTTTCAATGTGTTAATGAGCTATGGGAGCTTTTAATTATCATAAACCTTTACGGGACTCGGACGAGGGCTCCCATTCAGAGAGTATACCGAGCTCGCAAGCGAGGGACAGCCACAGCCAAGGTGTATGGCGATACTCACAGTCCTGGCAGGACAGAACACATGCCTTTGTGACTCAACTAGTGCTGACGTCCACCGGGATGCCGATGTACCATCTTCTATCCCAGTTTTAACATGGCAACATGTGGAGGTCCCGGCTTCGGCGGGATCTTCCCATGATAAGCCAGACTTAACGGATGAAGAACAACGATCTCTGGTCTCAGAGATGGAGGTTGAAGAGTCCAGTCACCTTCTAGGCGACTCTCAGGGTACTGTCGAATCTCCACGGAGTTCGTCATCGGCTAGGTATGTACCGGCGGAAGAGATTGATGGACTACTATTGAATGCACTAATAGGTTCTTTGGCCCTACGCCGGAAACTCCTTTTGATACGGGAGATCCCGTGATGTCGCCGATTGTGCGACCTCTGGCTACATCCTTTGCTTTAGCTAAAATACCTAACCATCCTCGTGTGTCAGATCCAATTTCCAATGTGCCAGGCACAGCAGCTCTCACTACTTCCACTGTGCGAGTCTTATCAGACATATCTCCCCCTCCTTTAGACAAGGCGCCAGTTAAAAAACAGGAGCTATGCCTCTTTTATACGGGCCGGATGAGTCAGGGGTAGCGATGTTACGGAAATGTTTTGGATGTTCATATTAAGGACATTCCAGGTTCTTATAACATTGACTTATTCTTCCCACCAAATCCCTCCAGAACGCCATTCTTGGTTCTCTCTTCCGGTTTTTGGTGCCGGCGGAGTCTCCTCTGCTTGGCTGCCACCCCCCAAATAATCAATTTGTGCGAATTATAAGCTCCCTTTAGCACGCCTTCCCCAGCTTACCTAGACCGCGAGTTTAGGTTAAGAGGAAAAGCGTTTAAACTGTTTTCGCAATATATGGTTCCCAGCAAGTAACAAAGTCTCTGTTACGCTCTTCTCAGGCAATAGAAGCCGCGGAAGTCAGGAAAGCCATTGAACTTTCCCGGCGCTTGCTTCTCCAGACTTCCATCCAAGTATTTGGGAGATATTCGGACGGCCTTATTAGAGGCAGTTCGAGCAAGGCAGGATCCGAGGATGTTCTTAGTGAAGAAACTTCTTGACCGTATTGCAAGCCAAGTAGTTCTGTCTCCAGTTCTAATTCTTTCTTTGATTTCACCAGCAGTTTGGAAGACTGTTTTCAATTTGGCACAAGCATTCAAGCAAGGTCCCCGCAAGCCCTGATGCCATTGTTAGAACAAGGGATCAGGGTCTGGTGGTATCTGGGCGACTAACTGGTGGTGGCAGCAACAGAAAAGTTACGCATCATTCATGTCTACGTTACGTTAAACAATCTCAAATCTCTAGGATTCAAGGTCAACTTAGTAAAAGTCAAACCCTTGTTCCCCCATGAGTATTTCAGGGGATAGGGCTGGTCGAGGACACAGCTTCTCTCACTCTGAGTCAGAGTGTGGACACTCGAAACAGATTTCGCAAAAACTGTTTATGTTTCTCCACAGTCTGACTACGACACAGAGACTTTGGGAATCTCTAGTCGGTTCTCTCAACTGGGTTCAGCTAACTGTGAAGTTGGGCCGGTTGTAAGTCTAACGTTTAATCTTGGAGGGCAACAAATTTTTCCCACTATTACCGGCGGGGATAGTATGGCCTATCCCAACGTTATTACACAACTTACTAGCGGTTTGGGCGACGAGAGAAATGTTGCACGCAGTCATGTCATGAACCTCTCCTCCGCCGTCGGTATGGGTGGACATGGATGCGTCAGGAACGATAGGTTGGGGCTTTTAGTCAAACCTCGGGCATCAGGGTCAAAGGTTTTGGTCCTATTTAGAAATCTTCCACATCAATGTCAAAGACTTACTAGTCCCCTTATCTGTCCTTCAGGCTCACGGCTCTGCTTTACGGGGCAAGTCGGTGGCCTTCAGAATGGACAATCTGAATGCGGTTCACTGTATTCAGAAACAAGGGTCAATGAGATCTCGGAAGTGGCTAAACGTGTCAGAAAAGATTTTTATACTAGCCAACAGGCTGGACATTCATCTTCATGCATCTTATCTCCCAGGCGTAGCAAACGTCTGGGCAGACGCTCTGTCTCAGAGACAAAGCACAACAGTAGAATGGGCGCTCTTGCGTGTGCGGAGCATTACCATCCACAAGTGGATTTGTTTGCGTCTGAGAAGACTCACAAACTCCCACTGTACCTCACCCGCCGGACGATAACGCTGGCGGGCAGACCTGACGCTCTGATGACGGACGAGAACAGGTTGAGTTCCATTTATCTCTTTTCCGCCGCCAGACGCGTCTCTAATGTGCCACGGAGTCAACAAACTACAGGATTAGCGAGGCGTAGTCTCGCTAATCGCGCCCCTGTGGCCGGCGCAGTGTGGTACCAGCATTTGAACACGCGGTGCCCGCACCCAGTGTCACTCCCGGTCGAGTTGTTCCACTTAGAACACAATTGGCAACCTAGAAACCTCGCGGACTTGTTCATTATGGACATTCAGGAGGCCAAGTGGCTAGCACCATATGGTAGCGACGTGACCAAGATATTCACGAATCAATATACCCAGTCTACAAAGCGACAGTTTCAATCGCATTGGCAAGCTTTTACGTCTCGGATTCTTAGAACAAAACAAAATGTGCCCTCGGTGGCTTTGGTTGTTAATTATTTAATTTATCTGTTCATGCAGAAACATTTATCTGAAAGTGATTTATGTGGGCAGGTTTTAAACTCCGCCCACCTCCCCATCAGCTCAGGCCTACATGGTCTCTGGACAAAGCATCGTCGTTATTCTCGTTCCCGTATGTACCAAAGACTGCAGATTTTACAAAAGGGCAGTATTCCTTATGGCTTTGGCTACCGGGAACAGAGTATCTGAGCTGGCGGCGATGAGCAACGCACCTAATTGCCTCAGGTTTGATAGGCTTCATGAGTGTATTCACATTGCACCTTCCCCAGGATTCATAGCCAAGATTGAGCACAGTGAACACGTGTTTTCAGAGTTCACGGTGCCGGCGTTAAAAAGGGGAAAAGTGCACCATCTTTTTTGCCCAGTGCAAGCTCTAACCAAATATTTAAGAGTGGCACCTCTAAATCACCAGGGTGCTTTATGGGTCGCAAGTCCGGGTGAACGCTTGATGGAGCGTACACTGGCTTCTCTCTTGGTCGAGGACTTTAAAGAGAAGAATCCCGGCGTTGTGGGTAAGACCCACGATTTACGCAAGGGGACAGCCTCTTTACGTTTCCTTAATAATCTTTCGGTGGAAGTTATTAAGTCCACACAGTTGTGGGCCTCTAATCAGGAGTTTTTGCCTCGATACCTTTCAGTAGCTCTGGACAAACCTTCCTTGCCATGTATAGCTTTACGGCAGAGGGTCTAGGTGGCCCTTTTAGTCACGTTTTGTTTAATTTCAAGAAAAAGGGGGGGGGAGGGTGCAGTCAGTGTGACATAGGACACCCTAGACCCCTCCGGAGTATGTGTTCGGAACATACGAGCTGTGATACTGGTTGTAGGCATTGTATTATAAAATTTCTCTGTAGTATTCATTGCAGGAAATTGTGCTAAAGGCCAATAATAGTGTTACAACAATTCTTGTTGTAAGTAGCTTTGGCTGTGAAGCAATAGATTTTTGAGAAATCTCGGTAGTTGCAACTGCGACTTTTACTTTTGAAGTAATTACTTCTGCATAAGTACACGAGTTCAGTACTTCTACGAATGTACAAGAATTCATTTATGTTTGGTTATATTTTTAGGAATATATCCACTAGTTAATGGGGTTTATATGTGCACATGTAAACTTATAAGTTTTTAGTTTTCACCACTTACTTTAAGTGGGGTGCCTTCTTAACAAGCAAATCTGTGCACAGAGTCTCAGAGTTAACCCTTTTTCAAGCAGGCTTCTTTGAAGCACGCTCCTGCTTGTACCCCTTTTTGAAGATTTAGGCTGTATAAAGTTTATGCACCCGAATATCTCTTTTTACAAAAGTAAGAATACTATGTGGTTGTTTGATTATCTGCTTTTCTAGAGTTATGATATGATTACGAATGTCCCCCTCCAGTCTTAGAAATCAGGCATGTTCGTCAATGATGGAGGGGCCACTAATAAATTATAGGTTTGACTCCTGTAAGGAGATAAAGAAAAACTAATATTTAGTAGTGGCCCCGTAATCATTGACGACTGGGGCCCTCCCGACCATCCCCTTCCCATTCGTTGATGTATTAAGGATTTTGGTTTACTTGATATGTCAGTGAAGGAAGAATGACGCCTGAATCAGCGTCTGGTCAAAGATCCACACAAGTACATCCACGATATGATGGAAAGCTTATTGGATAGTTATTCTTATTTTCTTTTTGTTTTTTATTTTTTACGAAGTTTTTTTGTAGTGAGAACCCAATTCATAATGACTGAAGCCATGAGTGAGGTCGCGTGCGCTCATGATGAAGGATCCTCAGATTTTAAATGCTCTGCGCGGTAGATTCAAACTATGGCGGATTAGTGTTTGAAGAGGATGCCTTATGTAATAGGCATGTTCGTCAATGATTACGGGGCCACTACTAAATATTAGGTTTTCTTTATCTCCTTACAAGAGTCAAACCTATAGTATAGCTAACTGCTAAAAATGGGGGAACGAAGATAGGTGTCTTCTATTTTTACAAGTTCCCTAAATAATGTTAACATTAGGGAGTTGGTACATCAATAAAATAGCAATGTGGATCTCAGTGAGTTATGGGGCTGTCTAGTGTAATTTCCTAATTAATCTCGGAATTACGCCTAGGTATTTTGTCTAGTGAAATGGAGGTGGTATTAGGAAGGTTGGGAATATATATAGTTAGTGGATAAAACAACGGGAGGTTAGAGACATAGAATTGCTAGAATTGGGGGGATTATGATTGTTATATAACTAAATACAGGGCTGACGTAATCACAATCTGATTTGGTGTGAAATGGAAGCTAAGGTGTCTTAGATCGCCTCGAACCTACACAATGAAAGTATTATAGCCTGTATGGTGGTTACATAATTAAATACATACTTAGGTGGTATATCAAGAATATCAGTGAGTAAAGTATTGTGGTTTGTATATTAGAAGACTGTGATTGAGAGACGTATAATATGTGGAATGAATTGGGAGAGAGAGAGAGACCAAATCGGGAATGGAAAAGGGACCGGGGATCTCGTTGGGGATGGGGGTTTCGCTCTCAGGATTTTCGTTCCTGTGGCTCGTTAGGGTTGGAGGTTTCGCTCTCAGGTTTTTCGTTCCTGTGGTATTTTACTTCCGTCGCCTTTATATGAGGTACGACCTCGTACCTCAAGGTTGGAGTACGTAGGTTTGTTTAGGGGGGCCAGGTCAGGTCAGTGAGGGTGTTAGGTTGGAGGGAAATGGCAGCCTGTCACTGAGGACGAAGATTACTGTCATCCCGACTAGCAACAGACTGTTCAGAAAAGAGAGACAAAAACTTAAAACATTTTATCCTGGAATGTGAATAATATAATGAAATTAGGAAAAAAATAACAAGATTACTCAGGCCATATATCCAAGACACTGAAAACTAATAGGAGAGTTACTATTCAAGAAAGAAGGGAACGAGGGAAGAAAATACATAGATGTTGGAAAAGGAGAGAAAAGAGGATAAAAGAACTTGACGAAAGAACAGATAATTAAGAACACAGGAAAATTAAGAAGAGCTAAAGTGTTTAACAATGTATAAAACAAATTTAAAAGATAGTAAGAAAAGTGTAGGCTAACAAGAAAGGGAGTACTAGAAAGGAAAAAAAATATATAATATATACAGTATATGGAAAACATGTAAATTTATAGAATCATGCCCAATCGCTTAGGAATTGAGAACAATACAAAACAAAATCCCATGGAAAATCTCCAGTACAATAACATCCTCATCATCATCAGGGGGGGCTGGATTAGTTAGGGTCGCCGTTAGTCTTGGTGAAGGTCTGGTTTATTGGTAGGGGTGGTGGTGGTGGTTGTGGCTTTGACCTTGGTGGTTCGCTTTCACTTTGGAAGGGAGGGGTGGATATACCGTTAGGTCTGTCGTTAGGAATGTGGGTCTGGGTGAGAGCTGCCCCGGGGCCAGTTTTGGAGGGTGGTTTGAAGGGTTGCGGTCGGGGGTAGTGATAGGGGGGGGTTAAAGGTGAAACGGGCAGGTCGAGTCGGGGTTGTTGTTGCGGAAGAGGTTGGTGCTGGGGAGGGGTTGAATTGTGTAGAGAGTTGTGGTCGTGAGTGGGGTTGGGGGAAGGGTGAGTAAGGCTGGAGGTTGAGAGTTTACGATGATCGGGTGGTTTGGAGGTTTGGAGTGTGGGGATTTGATAGGGAGATGGTGGGCGGGGGTCTGGGCAGGCAGGGTTGTGGTTTGAGAGGGGTTGAATTTGGACTGATTTTATTGTCGGGAGAGACGTGGATGGGATTTCGAGGAGAGGTTGAGAGGTTGATTATGTTGTTTGGGGCGAAAGAGAGGGTAGTATTTTTGGGGTTAGTCAAGGTGGAAAAAGTTTTGTGGTTGGATTTGGATGGGCGTGGTATTTTGTCGAGCGGGATCTTTGGGGGTGGAATTTGGGAAGGAGGGGGTAACGGTGAAGAGGGGGGTAAGGTAGGGGGGGAAGAGGAGGTAGGGGTTATGCACGGCGGTGATTTTGAGTTCTGAATGGGGTCCACGAGCTTGAGGGGTTTGTTGCAGGTGATAACGGAGATGGGTGGTGAGGATGGGAGAGGTGGGGTGGAGCAGGTACTTTCTGGCAAGGGTGGAACGGATTTGGTGGAGGAAGTCTGGTGGATAGGGTGGAGAGTGAGGTTAGGTGTGGAAGGTGAGGGAAAGGATAAAGGGAGGTGAGGTGACCTTTGGTTCGCAGGTGGTTGAGGAATCAGGGCAGGGGTTCGATAGTGTGGCTTCAACATTTCCCTGATGGTATGGATGTCCTGTCGGAAGGTTGTCTGGCCGTGGATGAGGAAATGATGCCAGATGTACAAGGGAAGGATCTTGAATAATGCTTGGAGAATTTGTTGCTCTTGTCGTTCCTTTGTTTGGCCGTTATTCGCATTTCTTACACATCTATCTAGGTTGGTAAGAGTGGTGTCTAGGTTTCCGTTATACGGGATTTCGGCGAGATTTGCGGTTGGGGCGACGAGGGAACTCAAAGGTGGGGTGGCAGCATGGTGGGAAACAGGGTGGGGGTTGGGTGTAGATATGGCAGCAGAAGGAGGTTTGTGGTTATTCTTAAGTGATGGAGGATGCGAGGTGGGGGAGCGTTTATGATGAGGTGTTTTGCTGTATACAATGGTGGGATTGTTGAGAGAGGACGGAGTTGGTGCTGGTTTCTTTTGATTTCGGTGGTTGGGATATGATGAATGGAATGGGCGGATTGAATGTATGTATTGGGGTGTGGAAATTTGAGATGCAGGGGAAGGAAAATGTTTAGAGGTTGAGGAGGGGATGGATGAGGTAGAGAGATGGAAGCGTGTTCTTTTATGTGGGGGAAAATGTGAGGGGGTGGTGGGGTGGCGTCGCGGAGTGACGTCATGTACAGTGGTGGAGGTGAGGGAGGAGGAGCTTTATTCTGATTCTTTCTGGGTGGGTGTGAAAAACGTGCAGTTGATTTCTGAGGGGGGGGATTTTTGATGACAGCTAGGGTGTTGGTCTTGGGTTGGGCCGCTAAATACTTTTGTATGGTGATTAGATCTTTAGGGAAATCAACGGGGTCATGCACAGTGAAGTGTTGTAGGATGGAAAGGGGTAACACTTGCACGAGGTAGACAAAGATAATTTGATATTGTTGCCCCACGGGAAGAGCAGAGAATGCAGCTCTTACTTGCTGGCGAATGGAGGCAATTGTGGCGTCTAAATCGCCTTCGAACTTTATGTCTTTAATTTTTGCAAAGGCGACGAAAATACCTAGTGATGGCCGAATGGCATCGATTACAATGGGCCTAAATTGATCCCAGGTGAGTTCAGGGGTTACCTGTGGGGCAACGAGGGAAACGGCTTTTCCCAAGTGCGTTAAGAGGACGGCTATTTTTGCACGGTCCGTGTTATACGCCAAATCTAGCACTGGTTTCACAATGGCCATGTATGTTTCTATGTCGTAGATCTTCCCATCGTATTTCGGAATGGGAATGTGAAAATAGGCTGCCATTTTTCGATGTTACCATGCCTCTACTGCTTCAAAAATGTAATGCAATGAAATCTTCTATCCGAATCAAGAACCACCGCTGCCGCCAATGTTATGCCCTGATTTTATACAGGATTAACTTGGTATAGGTGAGTTCTGCAAGACTGGGTTATTGGATTTCTTGCAAAATACATAAAGAGAATCAACAGAGGACATAGATAATCTCGGATAAATGGTCTGTAATACAGCTTTATTATCAATAGCACTCAGGTAGAAGGTACGTAATAGAATTTCACGAACATTAGATGTTGGAGCACTCAGGTAGGTTATTGGACTTATTACAATCTCCCAGCACTTATCGCGGATTTGGATAGAGACATACTTCCCACTTCCAACGTCCAGGCATTATTCTTCTGATCACATTGCTTTATGATACGTAGGGTACATGAATCACACAGGATAGGTATTTCGCTTTGTTAACTCTCTCTGGTAATATGACTCTTAATCAAGGATGAAAGTATAAGTAATGTGGTTATTGCCCAAGAATTAATCGTAAAGGGATAACTGTAACTAGTTGCACTGGTCTAGGATGTTCACTTGTCTAGGTGATACTTCGGACCGAAAATATCAGTGAGGGCGAATCAGGTTAAACCTGATGGCAAGAATAATTACGGGAGTCAGTTCGCCTAAGCTAAATTTCACTGATATATATTAATGCGTACTAGCATAATCACTTGTTATAACATCAGAGAAAGTTGAGACACAATCGAATACACTAGATGGTTGATAGTTAATTGCACCGTAACACTGGTACTCTGTGAAGTAACACTGTGATGGAGTTTTCCTGGTTATCTTGCGGTAGTGATGTTGGGGGTTAACAGTAGCTCTGGGGCCGTCCAAGCTGTCCGGCAGTGTAGAGAAGGGTTGCAGATGGGCTTTTTGCGGGCGGTTGTGCACCTTTTTGGCAACAATTGCTGATGGGTTAAGACAGTCGATTGTTGCCAAGGAGTTATTCTTGCAGAGTCCTCACTCAAGAGTTTCTCACATAATCCCTTCTAACATAACAAGATCTTTCTGCCTTAGATCAGTTATGAGTTATGATCGTTCGTAGCTCAAGTAGCGGATGGTGCACTATCAGAAGTTAATGAAACAATCAATAATTTGTGAATTTGTTGTCTACAAATATAATATTACTGCCGGTAGTCCCGATCGCAATAAAACATTCGTAAAGGGTTAAATCACTTCCTCACAGAGTTGCACAGATTACGGAATGCCAAACTATCGTGAATCTTGAGGGGGGGAGGGGGTATTAGAAAGCCACCGCAGTGTGGACAACCGTTGCTTTGGGCTCTAATATTCAACTGCCCGACTCTTGTCTCTGGGTCTTATTTATAGGCAGGTCAAGGAAGCTTTAGGAATGTTCTGGAAGTATTGGATGTCAATGCTATGAAGTAGTTAATTTATTCTGGTGAACTTAGGGGGTTAGGGAGGGGGTCTTTAATGTGGCGGTAAGTAACTTGTGATCTGATTTATGATCGTGGATATCTTAACTCTAGTATGAGGTACTAGTAGAGTTATTTAGGCGGATTTGGTGAAGGTTCATAGGGACTACTTTACTGGCGCACTACGTGAATAGGCTGGGAGGTATTATTCATCAATTCACCTAAATATCCTTCTCTGGTCTAGCTGACATGCTATTCTTAATCTAGGATGGGATAAGGAAGATTTTGGTTTTGGTTAAGGATGGGATAGGATGGTATTTGGATAGGTATTTAGAGGGTTAGTTGAACAAATATCGGAGAAAAAGCGCCAGCATAGAAGCCAAGTCATAACTTGGATGAGATGCCGGCTCTCTTTCTCTCTTCTCAGGTCTGCACTCCTATGTCTCAGGGGTACAAGGTCCTCCCTGCTACAGAGGACAAGAGTGAGAGACTTGGACTTTGAAATGGTCGTGGCGGAGGGACGAATTGGGGAACAACTAGGTTGATTGTAGGGAGGTACTGGTACAATAAGATAAACTACAATGTAACTAGAATAAGATAGATTGTACACCACTTTGTAACTGTCACCTTAATAAAAAAAAAAAAAATTTAGAGGGTTAGTTCATCACCTGTTGGAAATTCACCTGGTGTCTGGCAAGAAGTTGTTGGCTACGTGTGGGTCATGGTGAACGTCCGCGGGGGTTAGGGGGGTCCCTTTGGGGTGGGAGGCATGCCACTCCTTAAATATGTATATATGGGATTCTCTACGCTAATGGGATTTTCTTATGATGTGGTGGTGTCAAGAGTGATACTCCTAGGGAGGGTTGATCCTGGGTTCTAGTTTTTACTTACTAGGATTACTCATGGGGCTCATAATAGTAGTTTTCGTGAAAATGCAAGTCAGGCGGAACCGTCGACTTCTTAGGGGTGAGAGGTTGGCTGATGTAGCCTCGCGCCATCCGCCCTCCTGGTTCAGGTTGTGAGTTGGGCTAGTAAGTTAGAGGGTAGTAAATGGGGTTACAAGAATGAGTCTTTATCTGCTATTTATTGGGGTGAGGAAATGAACGGGATCGGCATGTTAGAACGTTCGCCTGGGCGTCTTTACAGGGGGGGTTGGATATTGGAAAGGGGGTGGTTTGAGGCTAGGCGCCGCACCGCTCGTGACCTAGGGTCGTGACCCTTAATGCGCTGGACATAGGGGTGGCATTCCCCTACGATCGAACAGGTAGGGTGGCGTGTGCAGCGGGGCGTGAAGGAGCAAAAGACAGGGTGACCCACAAAACAGGTGACCACTGAGCATATGGTCACGAAGCAAAACAGAGTAGTGTGGATTGTGGATACGGAGGAGGTGATTGGAAGACATATAACAATTGTGGAAAAGTAAATGGAAGAGAGGAACACAATGGCGGATAAAAGATAATTAACCTAAGGATTGAATACATGCATAAACGACGGCATATTAAGACGTCGTCCTAATAAGATGATGAAAACCAGTTTGGTATGCACGTGGCACAATACGACACAAGGACAGTGCCGCTATGTCGTATCAATACTGGTGGCATACTCCGGTTAATATTATATATACACTTAGTTACTAGAAGAACAAGGCAAGGGGGGCGACTGAGCACGGGGGTACATATATCTATACTCGTCATGGGGAGAGAGATACGAGGTAGCTTTCCTGCATCTCTCCTGATAATCGTCTGCAGATTGGTCATAGTGAGTTTATCCGAATTAACAGGCCTAAATCAATACAATAACTGGCATAGGGTTATCGGGTGTATAGAGTCGTGGTTAAAGGTTATTACATAACTCGTAATTAACTTATCTAAATCAACAGGCATAAATCAATACAAGAACTGGCAAGGGACACAAATTGACAGACGAACAATGCAACATAAGGTTATGTATAGCTAACTGCTAAAAATGGGGGAACGAAGATAGGTGTCTTCTCTTTTTACAAGTTCCCTAAATAATGTTAACATTAGGGAGTTGGTACATCAATAAAATAGCAATGTGGATCTCAGTGAGTTATGGGGCTGTATAGTGTAATTTCCTAATTAATCTCGGAATTACTCCTAGGTATTTTGTCTAGTGAAATGGAGGTGGTATTAGGAAGGTTGGGAATATATATAGTTAGTGGATAAAACAACAGGAGGTTAGAGACATAGAATTGCTAGAATTGGGGGGGACTATGATTGTTATATAACTAAATACAGGGCTGACGTAATCACGATCTGATTTGGTGTGAAATGGAAGCTAAGGTGTCTTAGATCGCCTCGAACCTACACAATGAAAGTATTATAGCCTGTATGGTGGGTACATAATTAAATACATACTTAGGTGGTATATCAAGAATATCAGTGAGTAAAGTATTGAGGTTTGCCTCGAACCTACACAATGAAAGTATTATAGCCTGTATGGTGGTTACATAATTAAATACATACTTAGGTGGTACATCAAGAATATCAGTGAGTAAAGTATTGTGGTTTGTATATTAGAAGACTGTGATTGAGAGACGTATAATATGTGGAATGAATTGGGAGAGAGAGAGAGACCAAATCGGGAATGGAAAAGGGACCGGGGATCTCGTTGGGGATGGGGGTTTCGCTCTCAGGATTTTCGTTCCTGTGGGTCGTTAGGGTTGGAGGTTTCGCTCTCAGGTTTTTCGTTCCTGTGGTATTTTACCCAGCTTGCTATCATGTAGTTCACAGCACTGCCTCAACCAAAAACAGTGGTCATCAAACTACTGTGTTACCAAAACCACTGTCCTAATTGTGTACAGTACCATGCCTCACATCATTTAGCTACCGGTACAGTATATTGCTACAGTACAGTATAGGAATACCAGTACTGTACTGCACTATGAGGTATGCTAATTCTGTAGAGAAACAGACCTGAAATTATTACTTAAGGTTAAATATAGAGCAACTTCCTCCAGTGTGCCTGGATCCTAGAGGTGTACACTATGCTTGGAGTTTGTAGCATTTTAATGATACTGTTCTCAGAAGTGTTAAGGCGCTGAATGAATTTATATGTTAGCTTTCTAATGAGTGATTGGTAACAGTGTAAGTTCATATAGGCACATAGCGTACTCAGGGCCCTCACATGGGGGGGGGGGGGGGCATATGCCCGGGGGCGGCACTTTTAGGGGGGCGGCAATTCTAGCCTGGACTTGCCGCCCACAAGGCTGACAAAACAACAATAATAAAAAAAGAGCTCAAAGAAGCCCTGAATATTTTACCGTAATCGACGAATTTTGCTTTAAAATCAACAAAAATGAAATATTTTCCCTTATCCTTTCTGCTATAGACATTAAATACAAATTTTAAAATCTGTTTAATTATTTCGCAAGCCAATAGCTAAAATGTCTACATGAAAAAAAAATGATTAAGTTTGACTCAAAATATCTAAGTTTTCTTTTCCATTTGTTTACTCAAGCTCAGCTGATTCGTGGTTTTGGCGCACTGCCGAAAACAGCAGAGCTGCTGCTTAGGTAAATATAGTTTTTTCTACTCTTTTAAGATATTTTTTTGACGAATCTTTAATAATAATAATAATAATAATAATAATAATATTTATTCAGTTAGCAATTTACAGAGTTGGTACCACATAGTTTGTTATAAATATGACATGTACCAGCCTTGCATAATTCCAACTAAGGATAGCCCAATAAGGCCGTTAGGCGTATTTCCATTGGGGTCCTTGTGGGATTAGGTTAGCTGGGGAAATGGGGAGGATAAAGAAATAGATACTTTAGAGAAAGTATTTCTAGGGGGTTATTTTAAGATACCTTACATCCTATAGTAAATATCAGTAATCCGTAATCAGTAATCATTTCAGTTTGGTTTGTCTATCTCTTATGTCGTATTTAGTAGTAGACATAAGCTTGGTGCTCCCTTCTCGCAGCTGTCCGGTTCAGGTGTTCCTTCAGGCTACGTCTGAAGGAATACAGTGTTCTCTTTTCACGGACTGACTGGGGTAGGTCGTTCCAGTCTTTGATGGCAGTGAAGAAGAATGTTTGCTTACCCTGTCCTTGGATTCTCGGGACCTTAAGATTAAACATCATGTTTCTTGTATTATGTCCACTCCTCTCATTTGCTTTAACAAAATCATTCTTTAGATACTCTGGCGCTCTGTCATAGAAAATTTTGAAGGCATTAGTTAGCCTGATTTGTTTGGCCCTGTCAGAGACATTGAGCATACCTAGTGACTGAAGTTGTTCCTGGCCAACATGTGATCTGGGTCCTAGGTTCAGCATGAACCTAACCATTTTATTTTGAGTGACCTGAAGTTTGTGCTGTGCTGATTTAGATGATGCAGAGTACCAGGATGACACAGAATAGTCAAAATGACATTGAACAAGCGCTTGGCAGAGGGTCTTTTTGGTCGCTGCGGGCAAGCATCCCACCTGTCTATACAGGTATTTTATACGTGCTCTACACTTACTCAGGATAGATTCCAAAATTGTTTCACCTGACAAACTCGCGTCCAGTTTCAGTCCGAGATATTTAACTTGTGACACTGTTGTTATAGGAATATCATTACAGTTGACCGAGAAGCCCACAATGTCTTTCAGTTTGCGTTTTGTTCCACATAAGATGGCTTCCGTCTTGCCCAGGTGAAGAGATAGTCTATTGTCCACTAGCCATTCACTACATGATTCTAGTTCTTTGGAAAGTGAAGCGGCAATACTTATTGGGTCTTTTCCTGAAACCAGAAGCACGCTGTCGTCTGCATACAGTAATAATTTACATGAGACGTTCAGTTCCATGTCGTTCACATAACAGAGAAAGAGTAAGGGACCAAGGATGCTTCCCTGCGGGACCCCACAGTTAATTGGCATAGGATCAGATATATTATCATCAATTTTGACTCTTTGGGTTCTACCACTAAGATAAGATTTAAACCAGTTCACTGACCCTATGCCCATTGCTTGTAGTTTATTACATAGGATATCATGGTCTACTGTGTCAAACGCTTTTTGTAGATCAAGAAGAACCATACCGGTGTAGTTACCTTTAGACATTTCTTTACGAATGTGATCCGTTAAGTGGATGAGACAGGAGTCTGTCGAGTACATGCATCTGAAACCTGATTGAAACTTATAGAATAGATCATTTTGTTTGAGGTAGTGTTCAATTTGGGTGTATACCGCTCTTTCAAGGATTTTAGATACAATACATAATATGCTAACTGGTCTGTAGTTGCCAACTTCTAGTTTATTTCCTTTCTTGAATAGAGGGGTTACAATAGCTTCCTTCAGTTCAGCAGGTACTGTGTTGGTGTTAATTGACAAGTTGATGATGTGGGTTAGGGGGCCTGCTATACCAATGGCTCCATCTAGTAGAAATTTGGCAGGAATTTTGTCTGGTCCTGTGCTCTTATGTACATTTAGGTTAGACAGCTCGTCAAAAGTGTATTTTGGTGTAACATTTTGCAATCTAAATGTGTTCGGGTGTATGTCTTTATCTCTGTAGAAATTACGAAAGGTGGCCGTTGTTGTCGTGTATTTATTGAAAGGTTGCGGTAGGTTCTGTGCAAGTGTGTTTGCTATGGAGGTGAAGAAGGAGTTGAAGTAGGTTGAAATTTGTCGTTTATCGTGGCAAACCTGATCATTAATGTTGAGAGCAATATTAGTGTTTGACGAATCCCTTGCCTTGATGCTGTAGCCTGTTGTTTTTAGGTGCCTCCATAGTTTCTTTGGGTTATTCTGATATTCCTCTGCCTTATTGTGGAAATAATTAGTTTGCGCTGATTTGATTTTTCTACTTACTTTATTCCTGGCCCTGTTGAACTCATGTTTCAGACCTTGATCCTGTCTATGTTTCACTAGCCTTTTTAACAGATTGTCTCTGTGTTCCAGATGGTGTAGTATATCATTGTTGATCCATGTTGACCTTGCTTTAATTCGTATGTCTTTCAGAGGAGCTATTTCGTCTAGGATGTTTGTGATGATGGTTCTGAAGCCAACCCATGCGTCATTAACGTTTGTACTTCCAAACACTGGAGACCAGTCTGTATTCCATAAAATGTCCAGAAATGTTTCCTTATTGTAGTTTCTGAGTGACCTTGTTTTGATAATCTTGTGATTCTCTAGGGTAATTTTTGTGGTTTTCCGTGTGCAATATGTGACGAAGTGATCACTTATCCCAGTCTGTATAACCCCTGATTGGGATATTTTGTCCTCTCTGTTACAGTTTATGTGGTCTAATATTGTGGCAGTGTTCTCAGAGATACGTGTGGGGGTTGTGATGAGTTGTTTGTGATTGTGCATTGTCAGTATATGCCTATATTCTCGTACAAGCCTATCATTTCGTTGTTTGTAACACAGGTTAAAATCCCCTAGTATGATGGATTCATTCCGAGGGTCTAGCGATGACAAAGTTCGTTCAAATTTGGTCAAGAATTGTGTGTCGGCTGGTGGCCTATAGCATACCCCAATTGTGATGGGTCTTGTCCTCGGCAGGTGTAGGTCGATCCACAGAGCTTCGTGATTTTCTACATGGAGGTCGGTCCTAGTTGTGTGTGTGAGGTTGTTTTTTACATACAGACATACTCCTCCCCCATGCCTATTGCGATCATTCCTAACCATGTTGAAACCTTGAATGTTTCTTTCACCATCGTTTATACTTGAATCCAGCCAGGTTTCTGTGATTGCAATTATTGAAGCTTTGGCCTTATTAGCTAACAAGTTTATTTCTGACAATTTATGGTACATTGATCTGGCGTTAATGTGGATAAGATGGAGCCCTTTGTTGGTGAACACTCTGTATTCATCTTTGATTTTGAATGTGTCCTGGCTGGATTCTGAGTTGTTAATACTTGGATCATTTACATTAATATTCGGTAATGAATGCAAGGCACACTTATTGCAAAGGAATTCCCGTTCTTCACTGTTGGTCTTCTTAGAGATGCACTTCATGTGAGCTACCTGTTTACACTTTACACAGTTTTGGATCTTCTGACGTCGTGTTATGAGTGATTCACAAATAAAACAAATGGTTTCGCGATGTTGTACAGCTGAGTTCCTACATTTAACACATTCAACTTTGTTTCTACTGTTAACGTAAGTACATCGGTTATGAACAATTTCATTACAACTGTTGCATTGTAAAAGTGAACTATTGTTGAAACCAATATTACAGACATACATAGTTTTTTCTTACTGTTTATCATACGACTGGAGGTGTGGTTTGGTCCGCGTCGATCAGCTGTTTGTGCGGGAGAGAGTAGGGGATACTCGCGGTCGGGCTGTGGTTGTTTGCTGTTGTTGTTGTTGTTGTTTTCATTGTCCGTTGATGCTGCTTCCCTGTTGATGTATTTGCGAGCGCTACCTGTTTTTATTGTTGTTCTTGTTGCATGTTGTGCTACTTGGGTCGCCGATATCTGTGGTATTAATGGTAATGCTGTGGGTAATGTAGAGTTGGTGGAGTGGGTCATTGCTAATTCCCTGCATTTATCGCATTCCATTTCTTTTCTGCTGTTAACATAAGAACATCGATCGTGTGCTGTTTCATTACAAATACTACATTGTGATGTTGGACTCCTTTTGTTGAATCTAATATCGCACACTGTACATAGATTCTTTGTATTGTTCGTCGTACGTCTGGCGGTGTGATGATCAGCTGTGCTGCTAGGGTGGGGACTGTCTGTGGCTATGTCTCCCCCTGTGACCCCTCCCTGCCCCACCTGTATTTGCTGTTTGATGATGTTGTCCTGGCTGCTAATGCTGCTCCATTGTTGATGTTGTTGCGACTGATGCCTTTCTTCCTAGTTGCTCCAGTTACATGTTGAGCCACCGATAGTGTTGGATTGTGTTGTGGGTTGAATTGGAGCGTGACGGCCGGAGGCTGGGGTACCTGCTGGCCCAGTTTGTTATAACGAATTTTACTGCTAGGGACTGTTGAAATGTCGGTGTCTGCCTTACTTGTTTGGTGGTGAGGTTTCTTCAACGTTGAACAAGGGCCGGGGTTGGTCTCTACATCTCCGCAGCTAATTAGAGTGTAGCACAATAGGTGTTGTAGCGAGGTTGTGCCAGAGTATTTGCCCAGTCGCGGCGTCTTCCCGATATATGAAATAGACCAGGCAGGAATGGTGACAGAAATTTCACTCGTGTGTGATTTCTGTGTGACGAGGTCCCTCAATACTTGTTTAGGGTTGACCTGGTACACTACCGGACCCCTCTGCACCTGTATATCAGCATAGCCCCTCTGGATGTTGAGAAGGATGATACATAGAGAGAGGGCTACGCCCGCACCCTTCATCCCTCCCGCCATCTCGCGAGGTTGTCGTTGTGTTTGATAATGCCGATAGATGAAGTCACATAGATGTTCGGTATTCAATGTGTACTCATGCCACATGGTATTACTCTCTTTAGGCTAATAGACAAAGTATTGATGGTTCCCCATCTTATTTACAACAAAAGGAATTCGAGTTTGAACAATTGTTGTGGCCCAAGGAATTATATGGGCAGTAACGTATTAGTATCGATTCTTATTTACTTTCAGATTGCGAGTATAAGAAATATATTCATTATTTTGCAAAGAAACGTTAATTATTAGCTAGTAAAAGACTGTAGCCTACTTTGATCCAATTATTTGTCTTTAACCCGGGAACTGCCGGAAGACTCTTAAGAGTTCCCCCGGCGGACTGCGGGAAGACTCTTAAGAGTCAGGGGAAAAAAAATCAATTTAAAACACCGAAAACAAAAATATATATATATATTTTTTGATTTTTTTTTATTTTTTGGCCATGCCAAATATCACTCCTCTACCTCCCCTCCTTCAGTTATCACCTATTTTCCCTGTTATTCCCTTATTCTGTGGTATATTTTCGTGCTAACATTAGCGAGTTGCAAGCAGGGCATTGTCATCACTGTTAGCAAGAGAGAGAGAGAGAGTATCGATCGACAGTGTCTCTCCAGACTTGGAGAAAAGTGGCGGGAAAGGAGGTTGCCTCAGCCATACATTATGTAACTCCCGGCCTGTATCGCCGATTTTGACCATCCAAACGCTGTTTCCACTTGTTTTATTGTTGTAACAGGTTAATACCTTTATAATCAACCTATAATAGGCGCATATGGAGAAGTATTAATGCTATTTATGGTAAAATAAATATTTTAGTGATGGAAACAGCTCAAATACGTGCGCACAGGCAGAGGTGTCTCATACCCCCCATGCGCACTTCAGAGGATAAGAAAGATCACAATAGGCCTAGCCTACTAATTAATCATGTCTTAATTAAATGTTGATACGAATTTGACAGCTCAAACAATTATTGCGTTAGCCTACAATTGTTTTCTAGCTTCTAATAATATTTGTGATGCATATAAAACATTACTTTTTAAAGTGCATGACATAGGCCTAGATGGCTGATGGGCTACACTTCAACATAGGCTATGCGTTAATATTCAGTTCTACTAGATTATTTTTTAAAGTATGTACAGTACTCAGGTCCATACATACATAGCCTACATTTTTAAAGTACAATAGGCCTACTTTGTTTCTCAGTGTTATGCAAGATTAGCCTATATGTAGGCTATATAAAATGCAATATGCATTTATATATGATTATATATATTATTATTTGTGTACCGTAATTTAATAGGCCTATAGCTTAATAGGATATATATCGAATTGGTTTAATAAAACTATTTAAAAGATTCGTTCAATAAGATTGTAGTTCCCTAATCACATGAAACTGCAACAAAACTTCACCTAAAAGGCAATAAGCAAATTAGATTTCGGAAAGGGAATCTGTAACCTCAGTTGTATGTTAAATTTAAACCTTTTCCTAAGCTTTTATACAATTAATAGTGACGTACACATGTTCAGAACATGTGACCCAGGGCTAATCCTTGGCAAGGATTAGCCCCGGGTCATACTTTTAATTATTATGAAATTAATATTACTGTATTACCATTTACCTTTTTTTTCAGATTCTCGGCCTTTGCTATGCCACCAAAGTGTGTTCGGTTAAGTGGGAGTGCATACCAAAAAATGAGGACTATGTGAAAAAAAATCAAAAATTGTGTTTATTAACTGTAACAATCATAGTCTCAACTTAGCAGGAGCAGATGTAGTTAAGGCTGATGTGGGTTCAATGACTTTTTCAATGTGCTTAACGAAGTTTTCAATTTCTTCAGCCGAAGCACAGGAAGGTGGGATGCACTGAAGAAAGTTACTGCTATAACTCTGAAGAGTAGCACTGACACCCGATGGAGCTCTAGGGCAGATTTTTTTTTTTTTTTTTTTTTTTTAAGAGACAATGAACGGAGGAAGGAAAAACACAGATAAAACAAAAAGGTCCATGTGCCTAAAGGCATCCTCCATTCATAAAATGTTTGTAACAACTGGATTTAAACATTTGTAGATTGTAAGTTTGTGGTAAGTAAGATGCCACCCATGCCCTTGAGACTGAATTGGATGGAGTGCTGGGGGCCCTAGAAAATATATCTTCATCAGACAAGTTCACAGCTGAGTCACGGGCAGACAGTGAGGCACTTTTGAAAGGAATTCTCAGCTTTGAATTCTTGGCATTTCTTTCATTCTGGACCCCAGTTTTAAGAAAGGTGGATATTGTTCAAAAACGCCTCCAGTGTCCTGAGATGACTTTTAAGGATGCTCATGAAGACCTTGAAGCATTAGCCACATGGTTACAAGAGAACCGGGATATCAGTGCCCGAGCAGTCACCAAAAGCATAGAACTGTGCAACAAGTGGGAGGTAGAAATCAAAATTAAACGAGTGCGCCGAAAAAAGTGTATGCCTGGAGAATTGGCCAGGGATGAACCACTCACCCCTCAGCTTGACATGAAGCGAAAACTTCTTGTAGCAGTTGATCGACTTGTTGAAGAAGTGCAGTCAAGAAGTGCTCGACTTCAGGAGATAGATGGCCGTTTTGGAGTTCTCCTGCGCCCTAAAGAGTTATTTTGTAAAAATGAACAAGAAATTGATGCAGTTTGCAAGGACATGGCCCAAAAATATGATGAAGACATATCAGCTTCAGAGCTCTGTCAAGAATTGCAAGATTTAAAGTTCCTAGTGAAGAAGAGAATTCCAGAAACAGTTCCAGAACTCCTTGCTTTCATTGAGAAATATGGTGAAGGATTCGCTAACCTTCGTGTTGCACTGAGACTTTTACTGACTGTGGGGATATCAGTTGCCTCTTGTGAAAGGTCTTTCAGCAAACTGAAGCTCATTAACACATACCTGAGGAGTTCCATGGGCCAGGATAGACTGTCAAATCTCGCACTCCTCAGCATTGAATCTGACACTGATGGATATGAGTTTTGATGATATAATTCATGAATTTGCCCTAAGCAAAGCAAGAAAATTGTTAGTGTAATCTACTAAACAATATGATCAATCTTATCATTCTTATGGCAATTGTTTTATTTTGAAATCAATATTTTTAAGAAAATACTAACACAACCACATTGCAGTCTGAGGAATGCTTTTGTCTATTATTTATGAAAAAATAATGTTTAATCTTTAATGTTCACTTAATTATACGGCACACACAACAAATGCATGTTTTATTATGTATACCGGTATCCTATAATCACGTTGCCCAAATTAGGGTCATAGGCAGTAAGCAGTGGAGGTGGGAAGTGGTGATGGGGGGGGGGGGGTCACTGAGAACTTTGCCCTGGGGCGGCACTTAGGCATGTAAGGGCTCTGAGCGTACTTGTACTCTCATATTTTGAGAGCCCCAGAAACATTTTCATGATATTGTGATATGAGATACTTAGTCTATTCACTGTCATTTTCTTATAGTTCCACCATAGTTGTGCTGTATACATTGGTGAGCAGTAGGAGTTGAACAATGTTATTTTTGTATCCCATGTGCACATATGAAATTTTCTTAATATTGAATTTCCCTGCATTTAAAGTTGCCTTCGCTGACGACCCATATCCTCATCATCTGAGCGATCACTTGAAATATAGTGTCCTAGATACTTTACTTTACTTACTTCTTCTATAATTTCTTCATACAAATGGAATTTAGGTAGCTTTGATTTCAATAGAAGGTTAGATTTAAATATTATGATATTGCTCTTTATAGGATTAAATTTGACTGAATGTTCGATTCCAAATTTTTCACATACTCTTAATAATTTATCCAGTCCTGCTCCAGAGGGCGCGATTAAGGCTAGGTCATCAGCATACATGAGATGATTTACAATGGTGCTGCCAATGCAGCACCCAGTGCGAGTCTTGTTCAGCTCCAGACTAAGATCATCCATGTAGACGTTGAAAAGATACGGAGACAATATCCCCCCCTGCCTAACACCATTGGTTACGGCGAAAGAGCCTGACAGGATGTTGCCCCATCTTACACACATATATTGATTAGCATGCCGGAAAATAAGTATCCTAACAATATAGCTAGGCACTCCCCTGTTAACTAATTTTTCAAATAAGGTTTTGTGACACACCCTATCAAAAGCCTTACTTGCATCAAGAAAACAAGAGAAAATTTAGCTATTTAGCTTGTATGTATCAATCACTTCTTTCAGCACATATATGCATTGGTCTGTGCCGTGATTTTTCTTAACACCTTACGAGCGGCCTATGCGGTTTATTTATGTGTACCGCACAGCGGGGTGTTTTTAGCCAAAATAGGGCTGTTTACGTGATCATTTTCATGCCTAAATAAGACCCAGAACGTAAAACAAGTACCTATCCCTGAAAGGGCATAAACAGAGCTTTCGAATGACACCATAACGATCCTTGTATGATGGATAGTTTTCTTGCAATAACCGTGCAACGCGAGTGCAAAAAGCAGGTAATTCGGTACTTTCGGTACATAATTGAGTATGTAGCGAGTGAGAGAGGGAGGAGGGAGCTGAGATTTGTGTCAGTAGGTTCGCCGCGGTGGTCTGGAGCAGTCATACGCTCGCTAGTCTCCTGCCACCACTTGTCTCTCTCTCTCAGCCACATTACGTGCTGAAATTGCCACTCGAGTTATGTCGAGCGCCGCCACATAGTCCAGCTTAATTTAACTCGACTTATGTTGCTCGCCGCTAATTAAGGGTTAAAGCCAAACTGATTGCTGCTGGTGACAATATATGCAGACATTCTTTCTAGCAATATCATTTCAACTATCTTACTCACCACACTAGCAAGTACTACTGGGCGGTAGTTGTCTTTAGCTGTAATTTTACCTGATTTATCTTTAATGACAGGAACAAGTATTACGGATATCATAGACTCCGGCAGGACACCATGCGTAAATAGACTGGTGATGCAAGAACTAAGTTTATCTATTAACAACTTATCTGCATATTTAAGATGTTCTGCATATATACCATCCAGCCCACAAGCTTTGTTTAGGTTAAGTTTTCTTATGGCATTCTCAAGATCACTTTCAGTCACTTTAATGTCTTCATAATTACTATCTTTCACATATTGAATTGCACCATTAGTAGACCTTTGGTTTACACTGTTAAGTAGTTCCTTAAAATAAGTTTTCCATAAGTCAGCAATGTTCTCTTCACCCGTAACCCCCTCAACACTGACAGGTAATGGTGTGCTACAATTTTGCATGGATCTGATGTCCACTAACCGCATCGACGAGATACAGGCCCTAGTCCCGACTGCTTATTTCCGGTATTTAGTACTAAAGAGAACCCAAGTGATATGGTATCTCGAGGCATGTCTGCTAAATGTTTGAGTTCTTCTGCGTTGTGGTGGAATGGGCCTACTTGGCTCCCGAAACCCGATGGATGGCCAGAGAATATAGATCTCCAACAGCAGCCCGCTGGTATCGTGACCCAAATTGTAGGCACGGTGCCCCAAGATGACACACAGTAATGGGACTGGCACAAATATAGCAGCTATGAAAGATTGCAGCGTGTCACAGCGTGGGTGATACGTTTCGTAAATAATTTGAAGGCAAAAAGAAATAGCCTGCCCCCCACAGGTAGTGCTCATCTCAACGTACATGAAATTAGAGCTGCAGATAATGTTTTACTCAAATTATGCCAAAAAGAGACCTATTCGCAGGAACTTGAAATAATGGTGAAGGGTAAACAGTCCAGAAATAACTTAATCAACCAGTTAGGACTACACCTGAAGGGAGGTATAATTCATTGTGGAGGCAGATTGAGGTTAGTGGCTATCTCAGAATCATGCAAGTATCCTAAACTTCTACCCTCCAAACATCCCTTGACCCACCTGATAATTGATCGGTGCCATCGGCTCTGTTGCCATTACGGGGTCGGTCACGTGGTTACCTACGTTCGTCAAAAATGGTGGGTGCCTAAACTCAGGCAGGTGGCGAAAAGCGTACTGGGTAAATGTCTGAAATGTCGTCGGGTAAAAGGTAAGCCCTACGACTATGCAGGACTGCCACCTTTACCAGCCCTGCGAACCACCCCTGGAGACCCGTATAAGGTCACTGGGGTGGACTATAGCGGAGCAATCCCGATCAAGGGACTCGCCGACCTTAAAGGCTTACATGCTTTTATTTACTTGCGCGGTCAACAGAGCGATTCACATCGAATAGTCACCAACCTCACTTGTGACAGTTTCCTCCACGCATTCAGGAGGTTCTGTAGTCGACAGGGATTTCCCCGGATCATTTTAAGTGACAATGCCAGCACTTTTGTTGGGGCCTCTCGGTACTTATCGGACATTTGTAATCACCCTAAAGTTCACTCCCACCTTGGCAGTGTTCAATGTGAGTGGCGGTTTATCCCGGCTAGGGCGCCGTGGTTCGGCGCTATATGGGAAAGGGCCATCGGCATTGTCAAGGCGGGGTTGAAGAAGGTGTTGGGACGTGCCTTAATTTCCTTGGAGGAATTGACTACTCTACTGTTGGAAATTGAGGCCACTATCAATGATCGTCCCTTATATTATGCTTCCGGCGACCTAGGGGATCTTACCCCAGTAACACCCTCTGTGTTGGTGCGGGGTCATCGGTTGTGGGATCTTCCTGATGATAATGAAGTGGAAGATGGGTTGGAAGATCCAGACTACATAAATAAAGATGTCATTTCAGCCAGATATCAATATATTCGCAAACTGTCGAAAGATATCTGGCGACGCTGGTCTAACGAGTATCTGGTGACCCTCAGAGAGGCGCATAAGTGTAAGCTGAGACCAATAAATGGTCGGTGGCCAGGTATCGGTGATGTCGTCATCATCCATGATGAGGGTCCACGCGCTTTTTGGAAGTTGGGCCGTATTGTCGAGTTATTACCCGGTTGAGACGGAGAAGTCCGAGTGGCTAGAGTCCGGACGAAGACGGGAACATATACGCGGCCGACTGTCCGTCTGTACCCTCTTGAGGGGGACATTGAGTGCAAAGAGGACTCCTCGGAGACGCCTGGAGACATTCCCACAGTGGCTACCTCGACCGATCAACCGGTCGACGTACCCAGTGGACGTCCTAGTCGACAGGCGGCTCAAGCCTCCTCCCAATCTTGGCGGAATAAAATAGCCTCCGGGCTTTTGTAGATACTGTATTATATAAACCTGGTGGCGGGAATGTGTCCAAACTCTGATATGGACAGTCTTACTTTAAGTATTACATTAAGTTTCTAGTATTAAGTTTGTGGGATCAATATTAATATAGAATAATTAATTATGTTCTGTATTGGATATTGGGTAATCTATCATTCCTATGAACTTAGGCAATTATAATTGGGTGGGAAAATATATACCTACCCATTCGCGCATGCGTGATATTGGCAGACCTCCCGCGAATATTGTGAGGGTCCTGCACTCTCTCCCTAGCCGCCACAACTACCAGACCGTCTGCCTACGCTCTCGTGTTTCCACCTCACCTTTCGCCCCATTAGTGATAGTACTTAGCTCATCAATTCTCCATCTATCCATACTAATCCATAGATCATTAATCATCATTCCCATCAATCATTAAGTATAGTGGCCCCTTTCTTTATTCATCAACTCTATCCTATTAGCTAACACTCCCGTTTCCCACATGCCATCTTGTAACAACGCCATGGCTCAACAGGTCAACTAGGCCCTACAGCACTAGTTCCAGTATTCAGGTGATATACACTATTGTATGGTATTTTTATACAGTCCACTATATAATCCTAACTACGAATATCCATCGGGATTGTCAGTGTTACACACTTGTTCGAGGACCAGGTCCTTAATGCGATTTTTAGCACTGTAAATAACTTTTTGGGCAGTTCGTTTAGCTGCCTGGTATTCCTCCTTGCTGCCTCCTTTCTTCCATGCTTTGAAGCATCTCCTTTCTCTTTCATAGCATGTTCTACCTCATCGTTCCACCACCAGGAGGTCTTATTCCTGGGGTGACCCTTTGTTTTCCCACAGACTTTGTCAGTGGCAGCGATAAGGCTATGCTTAAGAAAGTTCCATTGACTATTTACATCGTTAGGCCTAGCTTCCTTATTTCTATTCATTTCCTCCAGTTCACTATGAAACCTATCCCTAACTTCCTTGTTCTTCAGCAGCCACACTTACCTTTTGGGTATGTATACCTCCTTGCGCTTAGGATCTCTGTATAAGCTCATGTCGCACACAAGTAGCTTACGCTGGGGGATACATTCTTCGCTCGGGATGACCTTTACATCTCGAACTAGTTTCCAGTCTTTCCTGTTAACCAAGATGTAATCTATCTGGCTACTGGAGACCCCAGAGTTATATGTGATCAGGTGGCTCTGTCTTTTCTTGAATTTTGTGTTACACACAACCATGTTGAGTGCAACGCAGGACTCCAATATATATTCGCCTTCCAGATTTCTCCTTCCGTAACCATTTCCTCCATGTACCCCCTCATATCCATCTGCAGATTCTCCCACGTGACCATTGAGGTCCCCCCCCCCACGATTGTTATTTCATTCTCCGAGAGGCCTGAAACGACACTGACTGTGTCATTCCAGAAGTCCTCTTTTATCTCTTTCTGTAAACCAGCCTGTGGGGCATATGCAGATATCACATTCAGAATTCTTTCACCAACTTTCAACTTCAAAACAATCAGCCTTTCACTAACTCTCGTAATCTGAAGCACACTTTCCGCCAGCTCTTCAGCCACCAGAACACCCACTCCTCCTTTCGCTTTATCAGTCTCCACACCCATCCAGTATATCCTATATCTTTTCCTCCTTCCGACAATCCACTGTACCCCATGCCTCTTCCAGAGTGTTTCCTGGGTACAGCAGACATCCACTCGGCTCCTCTCACACATCTCAGCCACTTCATTTGCACACAGATTCAAACTACCAACATTCACACTAGCAAGTCTGAGTTTGTGGGGGACATTTGTCCTTGTCCTGTGGGGTTTTGATTCATCGGACTTACGTTTATTTTCTTTGGTTTTAGTCATAGTTAGGTTGTTGTTGTTGTTGTTTTTCCCCAAGCTGCCTGGCCGAACAGCCCCAAGGCCCTGAGCAAGGCCAAGGCCATAACCGAGCGCCCCCACAGAACCCTCCCTGCCGACCACAATAAAGCCTGGGTGACCGAAGCCACTCCATGGCAGGGAGCTGAGGAGGGTGCGGAAACGCCCGGGAAACCAAAGCCCCACCCAGGGCCCTGTGCCCCTCAGCAATTATGAAGAGAAAGTTGAGGGGCAAAGGAAAAATGTGACGCTTTAGCTTCCAATCTTGGTAGATTGGGAGGTCAATCCACAGAAGAGGCGCCGTCACTTGAGATCTAGAAAATATATAAGTAAAAGGAAAAGTCAGAGTAAGCTATGGGTATGGCAGAGATCGCTCAGTTCTCACTCTGATAGACCAGCCCATCACCACATGACTAGAACCCAATCCTCTCAGCATCAGCTAGGAAAGGCCCTAGAAAGCCGCCTTTGGCGGGGGGATAGCTCCCCTATTTCAACCCTTTTCGGGGTTGGGCACCCGCCCAGTCATAGTTAGGTAGCTTTGGCTGGCAGATGGGCATCACCCCCCCCCCCCCCCCCACCCCCCACCCCCAGAACTCCGGCTCCAGTCTACCCCGGGACCATTCCCAGCACCTTCCCCCAAGAGATTACAAGGGGGTAGGATCCAGTGGCCTCGGTACGCCCCACCAGAACCGGCCGCAGGGACGCACCCCGTGCGCGTACACGGCACTACGACTGGCCTGGTATTTTTCGCCCAATGACAGGGCAGCCTCCTGGAGCGCTACCACCAGGTTCGGGCCCCTATACTATTGGGCAGAAAGTGCCAGTCCGGGGAAACACTACGTACTGTACCCTCTGGATCCATTTCGTCCAGGATGGGCCCAGGGCGCCAGGGCCGGGTCCAGAGGGAGTGACACCCACCGCCAGTGTGCCGCCATTAGGCAACTTGGAGCAAGTACAATGAAGCCCTGTCACAGCACTGTCATATAGAGACAATGCCAGCACCAATAACAAGGCTTCATTGTATAGTGATGGCTACTTGGACCGCAAGTCTAACACCATCCCCCCTATTAGTCGCCTTGTACGACATGCAGTAGGATGCGTGAGGCATATTCTTTTTTTCCTCCACCATTAGATGAAGGCCCCCTTACCCCCTGGGGAAAATTATTTGTTTTGTAGTGATTCCTAAACTGTAAACGGTAAGCTTCAGGCACTAATTCGTAGGCATGTAGAATGGTTTCCTTTACAGTCTCATAATCATCACTCTGAGTCACGGAAAGAGCAGTGTAGGCAGCAAAAGCCTTTCCCTTTAACCCACTTTGTAACAAAAGAGCTCATTTCTCCCTAGGCCAGTCCATGTTGCTCGCAACTTTCTTAAAAGCCAAGAAGTACCCAGTAGGGTCTGCCTCACTAAACGTTGGCACCATACGAACGTGCTTAGTGACATCAAACGCACCGCCACCTCTCTGCTCATTCCGTGTCCCGTTAGAGCACTCAATTTTTCTTTCCTCCAATTTAAGTTTTGCCTGTTCTGTGTGTTGTTTTTCCTGTTCTATTTGAAGTCTCGCCCGTTCGGTTTGTTGTTTTTCCTGTTCTATTTGAAGTCTTGCCTGTTCGGTTTGTTGTTTTTCCCGTTCGGTTTGTTGTTTGGCTAACTCCAGTTGCATTCTTAGCAACTCTACCTGGTCGTTTGTGTATTGTACCAGTTGTGATTGTGGTGTGTCTGTCACAATCTGTACTCCAGTGACATCTATCCCATCCCTGGTGGTGGAAACTAACCCTAGTATCTCTAACACCCACGACAGTAACTCCGCCTTAGTATCAGCGATTAAGTTATCAATCTCCAACTTGTCTGCCACTAGTTTAAGCTCCTGCTTAGCAAGGCTAGAGACATTCTCGTAAGTAGGATCTGAGTTAAGAAACCTTTCTACGTCCTCATCGCTCATAAGAAACTTCTTGGCCCTTTTTAATTGATCCGATTAAAGCTAAAACAAAATCGAATTCATGTACCAGAAACGAGAGATGAGTAGCAATGCAGTACACCAACAAATCGTCTGAGTTGTGATTCCAGTGAAAAGCAAAACCAAATGTTTTAAAAGTGCTTAAGTTCGAGTCCCGAACAAGTCCCTAATGCGGGTACAAGCCCGTATAATCCGGGCTCAAGGCCGCCAAATTCTTGTCACGGCCCTACGGTGTTGAACCCAAGAGATTAAAATTCAAACACCGGCAACACACAATCTGACTACGTATAATAACTCCAAAATTATTGTTAACACAACAATGAAGAAAAGGATTATATCAAACACCACTAATTTTCGTATTAATTAAATTATAATTAACTAGGGTAAACAAACAGGTTGACAAGCACAATAATTGAGTTAATCAAAGCAATGATCTTTTATACAAAATACACCAGAAGAAACACCAGAGTAACAGTGAATAAGAATTGACTAAACACACCGAATGAAAGCTTTAATTAAATGCACTCGTTGCAAGAAATAAACACACTAAGAGAACATTGAAGACAACGGTTAATCAACACTTAGTACACTGAACATAAACTGTGAATCACAACTCAGTCACAAATCAACACACGACACCATTCAATACTGAAATAACAGAAAAGCATATTCACCACCACAGCCAACATACCGAGATCCCCACCCCTACCTCCACCTCCACCATCTCCACCACCCACCACAGCCAACATACCGAGATCCCCACCCCTACCTCCACCTCCACCATCTCCACCACCCACCACAGCCAACATACCGAGATCCCCACCCCTACCTCCACCATCTCCACCACAATCACCAACACCACCACCACAGCCACCATACCGAGACCTCCACCTTTACCTTCACCACCACCACCATCTCCACCAACAATGTTGCCATACCTTCACCACAACCAACATACCAAGTGAAATAGCAGAGAAACAGTTACCCAAGCATTCACCACCACCAAGCCATTTTCTCTCTTATATCCTACATCAAAGAAAACGATCAAGGGCAGACAATTACATATACCTCCACAGAGAAAGCAAAACATGTGATCAGTTTTCGCCGATATTACACTTCTCCTGCAACATCCCAAACCTACAAACTTGCAACCACTGTCCACTCCATCTACCTCCAGCCTGTAAAACACATAAGCAGCCCCAGACCAAACCAGAAGACAAATGTAACTATATCACCCCACCCCAGAGTTAAAAAGGACACAACCGCCCCCAGCCAACACGAGTTACTACCATCGAGATGACACGCCCTCTAACACCAGGGAAAAACTCATCCATCAACATAACCAATTCCAAAGTCCAGCAGAAGAAGAAAAGCGAAGAAGAGAAATCAATCAAGAAATGGCACTATAAGTAAGTAAGTATATCAGCCCTCTCCAAGCCACAAGGAACTAACCGCCCTACAACATCCTACCCCTAGGCGCCTTTCTGATGCTCAACCACATCAACCTCGAGGCCCTGAGAAACGGTATGACTATGACGGAAGATTTTAGGAACGATATCTTGGTTTAGAGCTGTTCTGGACACCAGTGGTAAAGGAACAGATTCGAAGATCGAGGGCATAGTTGAAGGATTGATTCAGTTGACCGCAGTGCGAAGACACAATTCCGAGACTGTAGCCACCCATGAATAACTAATTATTTTGAGTGGGTATCAACAAGCTTTTTTTTTTTTTAAAAAGACCTCCGTCTACGTATTGTGAAAAACCTGTTATCCTCCGGCAAATTGTGGGGTTGAGTGAGTGAAGGGGGGACAGTGAATGAAGGAGGATACATGTTTTTCATAATACGTGTTGCTAGCCCCAAACGCGCGAGCAACTGTGGCTTTCAACCATCCGACACATCCCCTTTTATTTATGTGCATCACACATGTTACATACAAATAAAGTTTATGTTTTGTTTTACCCTACTGTGGAAAGACTACGGATACACCACTCCTGCCCGGGCCTCACACAGTGGCATGACCCAGTCCTGTCGAACTGAGCTCATGACGCTGGTGGCATTGCCCCGGAGGATAGCCATCCCTAGTCTTTGCTTGAGCCAGAGGGTTTCCCGGGGTTCTCCTGAAACTTCTCTGATTTTACGGCCTATTTCATTCACCATCTTAAGGGTGGTAGGGCCGAAGACTCCTGAAGTTTCGAATGCCAGGGGCTCGAACTGATGATTTCTGGCGATGGCTTGATATTTTTCTCGCTTTTTATTTTCTGCTATCCGGGCGGCTTCACCTGCTTCGTCGGCGTTTCTGGCGATGTTGGTTGTGGAGAAAGTGTCAACACATGTGGCATCCCACACGAGGCACCGGCCATTCTTGTAAGGGAAAGTGGTCATCCCATCTGGCCGTTTGCCGTCTTCTCTGTGAGGTCCATGTGGTTCGAGGATTGATGCACGGTTAGCACTCTGCAGGGCCCGTTTCATGACATCATTTAGTGCAGAGTGTCTTGGCAGGCGGCCTGCGTTGTAATTACATGACAAGGCATGGTGACCTTGAGCATCCATCCCCCCATCACACTTGCAAGTGTGTGGGTGACAAACTGCCGCACCCACTCTGAGCGCGATGGCAACCCGGAGCGCTTCAGCATCCAAGTGAGTTCCAAGAGGTCGGATGGGGATGGCGTGTAACCACAAGCCACTCTCCGAACGGGCGGCTGCCTGGAGACGTGTTTTTGCAACCTGGTCTGCATTGGTTAGGAGATTTTCTTGAGTTTTCTTCGCCGAGATGGTATCCCACACTTTCTGCTTGCTCCTGGAGGTACCCTGAGGCTCCTCCTCTACTCCTGTACTTCCCTTCCTGGTGTTAATCGCTGCTGTTACGTCCCCATTAACCTCTGAAGTGCGCATGGGGGTAATTAGACACCTCTCCCTGTGCGCATGTATTTGAGGTGTTTCCGTCACTAAAATATTTATTGTACCATTAATAGCATTAGTACTTATCCATATGCGCCTATTATGGGTTGATTATAAAGGTATTAACCTGAAACAACAATAAAACGAGTGAAAACAGCGTTTGGATGGTCAAAATCGGAGATATAGCCCGCGAGTTGTATAATGTATGGGTGAGGCAAGCTGCTTTCCCGCCAATTTCCCCCAAGGCCACTGAGACACAGTCGATCGATACTCTCTCTCTCTCTCTTGCATTCGCTTGCTATCAGTGATGACCACACCCTGCAACCGGATTTCTAATGTTAGCACGAAAATATACCTCAGAATAAGGGAATAACAGGGAAAATAGGTGATAACTGAAGGAGAGGAGGGAAGGAGGGGAGGTAGAGGACTGAGAGTTTGCATGGCCCAGGGGCCAAAAAAAATAAATAAATAAAAACAAAAAAAAATAAAAAAATAAAATAAATTCGATGTCAAAAGTTGATTTTTTTGTCTCTGACTCTTAAGAGTCTCCCCGCAGTTCCCGGGTTAAGTGTCATTCCGGGTTGAGAAGAAAGGATGGACAATACAAGGTCGTTGGTCGCGATGAGGGAAGAGATAAAGGCTGGGGAGGCAATATCCGAGGCTCTCCATATGCCCAAGCCCCCGAGGCGGACAGGAAGGGTGGCTTGTGTCCAGGCCCGTTCTTTAAATTCCACGTTGGTGATGCTGGTCACTGCTTCTCGGATTATGCTGTCTAATTCTTGGAGGCCACCATTGTTCGTGTAAGTCATCGATGTGCGCAGGAGGTATTGGAGTTTTGGGATGGAGAAACAGTTCTTGAGCAGGGCCAGAGCTGAGTGGGCATCGATGTGTATCAGGCGACTCACGAGACGTTGAAGCTCCTCCTTTTTAACTTGAAGTGCTGGTGGGATTGCTGCCAGAGTTAGTGGGGAACCTAATAGGGTTTGCTGGTGCTCCTGAAGGATCTTTACATCTGGCAATATGTCTCGAAACATGGCCTGAGTCTCTTCTCCTTGTTCACGTGTGTGGTTGAGGAGGACAAGTTCACATTTGGTGTCATTTATCACTAGCCCGGCCTGGCCGAGGTCAGTTACGATGTTATTTAGGTCGGTTAGAACGTTCTCTACTGACCCACCCAAGGTTGCATCGTCCAGGTACCATACATTCAGTTCTGACCTTACTTTGTTAGCTGCTGCATCCACCCCTATTGAGAAAAGAGCAGGACCACCTGGATCTCCCTGCTGTAACCCGGTCGCTGATGGGATTACCGTCTCGCCAAAAATCAGGATTGAAGGTTTGGAATAAGCCTGCCAAAGTAGGGGGTACAGAGTGGGGATGTGTTCTTGAGCTGCACGGAGGAAGACATCCCTGCGAATGCTGTTCACACAAGCTAGTTTATTAGAGCCTTCCAGGTGAAGTAATCTAATATTCTCGCCTACCCCAAACCCGGTGCTATTGTGGATAACAGCAAACTACCCAGTGTATTAAAGCTTTATTCGGGATAGACCAAACTGCAAGTAATTCATCAAAGTATTTATAAAGACCAGAGTGGTCAGGAGTTACTCCTGCGTTAGCTCGATTCTATTGTTGCCACGGCTTGTGCTAGGTAACATAGTATTTAAGGTCTCAAACCCAAGTACTCGAGTTAAACTGTGCTAACCCAGTCACGTCAGGACAACCCCCACGGCCAACGGATCTACCCAAGATTGGATTACTAATTCTACACCCATTGGATTAAATATTCTACACATCGAAAGTGAAGTTATTATACCGTAAAAGTTATAGAAGATCTAACTGTGAAAAGAAATTATACTTGGCGTATTATCAGAGAGAAAGTATATAAAGATCGAAAGTGAAAGTAATTAAAATATATCCACTGTGTATATGATAAAAAGTATTCTGGAAACATCAGATACTACGCACGTATATAAAAGCGAGAGAAAGGAAGCTCTAGTGAAACCCAAAGAAATCAGGGAAATACTGATAATAATTCTGCTAAAATTAATAACAAATAAATTCAAGTTAACTTATGCGTAAGCACCACAGTGAATTAACCTCAGGAATATAATTACGTTCAGCTCCCAAAATCCAGAACAACTCTACGCAGGTAAATACCAAAAGTTCACATATATAATTACTACATAACCTTTCTAAGCACAAGTGTAAATCCTCAATTGAAAGGAGTGCTATTCTTATCTCTGAAATAAATACAGGACAAGTGTAATCTTTCAGTTAGAAAGCGGTCCCTAATACTTAATTACTTAGATATTGCATAGAATAATCCAGTCTTGCGAGTCAGACGTAGTGGAGCCTCGTTCGTGCACTTTAATTGTTTTGTTCTTGACCATTGTTGTTCTAGTTTTTACGTATGCGATATTCTTGTGCAAATAAACGGAATATGAATACACGTCTTGTGATAATTATCCTCTATTGTCTTTCTGTGTCTGTGGTAAAACAATATAACTTCTCCAGTTAGGAAGAGCCCACTTGATCAAAACCAATTAAACCCCAGTCAAAACCTGGCATAACAATACCACCACGGTGTAAAACACACAAACACCACTCACGGATATTTAATTAACATTGATTGACAGGCTACCGTGTTTAGATAATTATCGCCAGATAACGCTCGGACGACGTATGTACTCAATGACACGAATCAGTGTCCACTAGACAACTACACAAAACACACACCAAATACATAGAGCACCGCAAACACTAGCGCACACACTCAGCGCTCGTTACACATACACAATTAATATATAATCGCTGTCTCATCTCCCTTCTAAGGATACCAAACATTACACCTAGATGTCTTAACTCACGAAACTAGGAAGTCAGCAAACACGAACAGACAAGGGGCGGACCCAGACAGGAGCGAGGGAGATTCTTTCCACCTCCGTCCTCCGCCTAGCTCAGGGCAACACTGATTCCGTACTCTTGTTTCCTAACACACATCTCCTTCCTACCCTCTAACTTTCAGCAAGCAAATGGAGTCACACAAGTCTTTTAACAGAGTCACACAGGCTCCTTATAATATCTCTCATTCCGTGGGAAACATCTTTTCTCACGGCTCCAACATGTCAATATGCCCATTAAATTTCCCTTCCCACGGGACTCCTCGGTGGTCAATACCGCCAGATACCAGTTATTTGTTCGAGTAGATTAGCGCTTCGTCTCTCCTTCTCTCCTGCCACACATCACACTGCCTTCTTGCGCTTAGGATCTCTGTATAAGATCATGTTGCACACAAGTAGCTTATGCTGGGGGATACATTCTTCACTCGGGATGACCTTTACATCTCGAACCAGTTTCCAGTCTTTACTGTTAACCAAGAAGTAATCTATCTGGCTACTGGAGACCCAAGAGTTATATGTGATCAGATGGTTCTGTCTTTTCTTGAACTTCGTGTTACACACAGCCATGTTGAGTGCAACGCAGGACTCCAATATATATTCGCCTTCCAGATTCCTCCTTCCGTAACCATTTCCTTCATGTACCCCCTCGTATCCATCTGCAGATGCTCCCACGTGACCATTCAGGTCCCCCCCCCCCCACGATTGTTATTTCATTCACCGAGAGGCCTGATATGACACTGACGGTGTCATTCCAGAAGTCCTCTTTAATCTCTTTCTGTAGACTAGCCTGTGGGGCATATGCAGATATCACATTCAGAATTCTTTCACCAACTTTCAACTTCAAAACAATCAGCCTTTCACTAACTCTCGTAATCTGAAGCACACTTTCCGCCAGCTCTTCAGCCACCAGAACACCCACTCCTCCTTTCACTTTATCAGTCTCCACCCCCATAAATTAGATCCTGTATCTTTTCTTTCTTCCGACAATCCACTGTACCCCATGCCTCTTCCAGAGTGTTTCCTGGGTACAGCAGACGTTTCACTCACCTCCTCTCACACATCTCAGCCACTTCATTTGCACGCAGATCCAAACTACCAACATTCACACTAGCAAGTCTGAGATTGTGGGGGGCATTTGTCCTTGTCCTGTGGGGTTTTGATTCATCGGACTTACGTTGTTTCTTTTTGGGTTGTTTAGTCATAACTGGGTAATTTGGCTGGCAAATGGGCATTTCCCCCCCCCCCCCCCCCAGAACTCCAGTTCCAGTCAATACAAGGAAGAGCAGTGGATGTTGGTGTATTGCTGATAAGGGAGGGAAATTAGTGGAAGATACCTGTACTGCTGTTTGCTGATGATACAGTTCTGTTGAGCGATAATGAATGGGAGTTGCAGGGTCTGGTAAATATGTTTGGAACAGTGTGCGAAAAACGGAATTTGAAGGTAAATGCGGGGAAGAGCAAGGTTATGGTCTTCGAAAGGGGTGAAGCCACAGAGTGTGAGGTTAAGTTGAACGGTCAGGCTATGGAGAGTGTAAGCTCATTTAAGTATCTGGGCAGTGTGTTGAGTAAAGATGGGACTATGGATGAAGAAGTGTGGGAGAGGGCGCAACGGGAAGAGGGTTGTAGGAACGTTGAAAGCAGTAACAAGAACTAGGGTGGTCAGTATGGTAGTGAAGAAGTCCTTGCATGACAGTGTGGTAATCCCGACACTGACTTACGGAAGCGAAGCATGGACGTTGGTGGAGAGACTCCGACCAAGAGTGAGAGGGGTGGAAATGAGTTACTTGAGAAGTGCGTGCGGAGTTACATGGAGGGATAGACAGACTAATGAGGAAGTAAGGAGGTGTGGTGTGAGGTAGATGTGCTAGAAAATGTGAAAAAGAACACCTTGAGATGGTTCGGCCATATGGAACGTATGGGAAGCGAGAGAATTACTAAAAGGGTGTACGAGAGCAAAGTGGAAGGACAGAGAGGGAGAGGTAAACCGAAGAGAGGTGGAAGGATGGAGTGAAGAAGTTTATGGATGAAGGCAATGCTGGTTGGGAGGAGAGGCGTCGACTGACTGGGGACAGACCTGCATGGGGGCGTTTCGTTCGTGGCCACCCCTTTAGGTATCACAGAGTCAGGCAATAGATAGATAGATAGATAGACACCTACTCAGATAGATAAGGACTTTAAACTTAGGCAGAAAGCTTGGCGCCTATTGTTTCAGTTCCTCGTCAGTTGGCAACTTGGCCGAGTCGCTAGTGCGCACGATTGAGGCAGTAACTGATCCCCAGGCGACCAAGGCCCTCTCTCTCACTCGGCGGCTTATGCTGCAAAATTCTGTGCAGACTTTCGGTGACATCCGGGTGACTTTCTTGGAAGCTGTTTGGGCACGCCAAGATCTCAAAGTGTTCCTAATTAAGAAGCTGCCGGAAGAGATTGGTCGTAGGCTCATTCTGTCCCCTGTACTAACCACCACCTTAGTTTCTCAAGAAGCGTGGAAATCTGTATGTAGCTTATTAGACTCTACCATAACAACTGCCTCCACGCCCAGGAAGGAGTCTACCACTAAGAGTCACCATAGTAGCCCCAAGTTTTTTCAGTCTTTCAAGACTTCTTCCAAACACTGGCAGCAGTGGCTCAGCAAGAGGCAATTTAAAAGTCAGGGTAAGGGACCGGGGAAGTGGTATAAAGGGCATTCAAAGGGGAAGTCAGTTTCTAACAGTTTCTTACAGTAGATCCTCTGGAAAAAGGCAAACTAGGCCTGTGTATCCAGCTCAATGCCAGTACTTGCACTACTGCGGTCGTTCACGGTGTTGGCGGCGGCGGCAGTAGACGCAACATTTTTACTATTCTGTATTTTTGCTTTATAATCAAACTTCAAATCTTGTCTTCCCCATGCTTTATCAAGATTACTTTCAAACTTCCTTATTGATTCGGAATCGACTACATACTGGGGCAGTGCGTTCCACTCATTTACCACTCTATCACAAAATGAGTTCTTTGCCTTTTCAAGCCTATTTCTTTCTTTGTAAATATTCTTAGAGTGTCCTCTCGTTCTTGTTCCCTCCCGCATCAAGAAGATACCTTCACACACATCCTCATCATACTTTCCTGACACTATCTTAAAAGTCTCTATCATATCCCCTCTCTTTCTCCTATATGCCAGTGTCAGAAGTCCCAGTGTCCTCAACCTCTGCTTATAGCCCGCGTTCTTCAACGTTGGTACTAGCTTGCTAGCTCTCCTCTGCACTTTCTCCACTGCTTCTATATCCTTTACCATATATGGAGCCCACACCTGGTTCGCATATTCCAGGTGCGGCCTAACCAGCGCTGTATAGAGATTCCTGAAGATTTCTTCGTCAAGTGACACAAATGTCCTCCTTATCAGCCCTACAATTCTATTGGCTTTGTTTATCTTTTCCGCTAAATGTTCTGAGAAATTTAACTTATTATCTATCACTACTCCTATATCCTTTTCTGCATTCACTTCCTCCATCGCTTCATACATACTGTATCCTACCTTGTCTATCTTGCTTATTCCAATCCGCATGTACTTGCATTTTTTTGGATGAAAAGGCATCAACCAATGTTGGGCGGGTGCCCAACCCCAAAAGGGGTTGAAATAGGGGAGCTATCCCCCCGCCAAAGGCGGCTTTCTAGGACATTTCCTTGCTGTTGCTGAGAGGATTGGGTTCTAGTCATGTGGTGATGGGCTGGTCTATCAGAGTGAGAACTGAGCGATCTCTGCCATACCCATAGCTTACTCTGACTTTTCCTTTTACTTATATATTTTCTAGATCTCAAGTGACGGCGCCTCTTCTGTGGATTGACCTCCCAATCTACCAAGATTGGAAGCTAAAGCGTCACATTTTTCCTTTGCCCCTCAACTTTCTCTTCATAATTGCTGAGGAGCACAGGGCCCTGGGTGGGGCTTTGGTTCCCGGGCGTTTCCACACCCTCCTCAGCTCCCTGCCATGGAGTGGCTTCGGTCACCCAGGCTTTATTGTGGTCGGCAGGGAGGGTTCTGTGGGGGCGCTCGGTTATGGCCTTGGCCTTGTTCGGGGCTTTGGCGCTGTTCGGCAAGGCAGCTTGGGGAACAGCAACAACAACAACAACAACCAATGTTCAGACCATCCCTTCATGCCCTCCACATCTCCCTGAAGCAAACCCACATCTTCCATACTTCTCACTCTTCTATACAGCTTAGTGTCATCCACATACAGGTATATCTCACTTCCATTAGTTATAACTTCAGGTAAGTCGTTGATAAATATAACGAACAGTAGTGGTCCCAACACAGATCCCCGAGGTACCCCACTTGTAATTTCCCTCCACCGTGAGACTATTCCATTCACCAGTATACCCTCTGTCTCTGATCTTTCAGGAAGGCTTCCATCCATTTCACACATTTCTCCCCTATACTATAGCTTCTAACTTTCTCGATTAACCTTTTATGTGGGACCTTATCGAAGGCCTTCATAAAATCGCAATATACCACGTCTATAACATCACCATCCTCCAGAATTTGCATCCAATCATCTACCACCTTAATTAGCTGTAGTACCGTCGACCTCCCCGGCAAGAATCCGAACTGTCTCCCACTGAAAAGTTGGTTTGATTTCATATGCTCCATTATTCCTTCTCTAATTACCGTTTCCATTAGTTTACACACAACACTTGTCAAACTGACTGGTCTATAATTTCCTGGGTCATTTCTCTTTCCCTTCTTAAATATAGCTGTTATGTTCGCTTCTCTCCAGTCCGTCGGGATTTGTCCTGTATTAAAAGATATCTCAAATAAAATTTATAATGGCTCTACTAACATCTCACCTCCTTCCTTTATGATTCTTGGATGTATCCCATTCGGTCCCGGGGACTTACTTGTGTTAATTTTTTCTATAGCCCTCCTTATTCTAGCATGGGAAAACTCTATTAGTTCTAGTGCTGGTGCCTGTTTGATGGGAATAGTAGGCACTGCATCATCCGACTCCACTATTAGTACCTCCCCAAAGTATTTCCCCAGCACCTCTGCTTTCTCTTTATCAGTTTCTGCTCTATTCCTATCATCCAAGTCTCCTATCAGTTCTGGGATACCTACTCTTCTTGTTAACTTTTCCTGAATATACTTCCAGAATATTTTTGGATTATCCTTCACATTTCTTGCAATCTCTCTCTCCCTCTCCTTCACTCCCCTCCTTGTCTCCCACCTTATTTTATTGTGTATTTGTCTGCGTTCCAAATCCACTTCTTTAGCTTCTATACTAGACCCCCTGTTCTTTTTTAACAATTTTAGCCTTTCCCACAATAGTTTCGTTCTTCTTATCAATGTCCAAAGCTTTCTTTTCATTGGTAATTCTGGGTTCGTTCTTTTCCTCAATTTTGTTTTATCCTTATATTCCCTTACTGGTACACATTTGGATATAGCATTCTACAGTTTGACTCTAATCTTCCTCCACATTCCTTCAGCATCTTCACCGTTCAAGTATTCCCCCCAGTCAATGTCCAAACACCGTCTCAGCAGCTCATAATCTGCCCTATCATACATGTATATTTTTGTATTGCTTCTATTATCCCTCTGTTTTAATATTGCAACTAAAACTTATACAGGCATGGTCACTACGACCTATAGGGCTATCCACATTGACATCTTCCACTATATCCACCTCATTACTAAATATGAAATCAAGTACACTCCCCTGCGTCCCATCTCTATATATTGTCATCTCTGTAATATGTTGCGTTAAAAAACAATCTCTCACTTTCTCTATAAACTTGTTTTCCAGGCTACACTGTCCCGCTGGAGTAGTACAATTTGCCCAGTTATCCTTGGCAAATTGAAATCTCCAATCAAAATCTTATATTTATTATCTCTATTATCTATTTCCTCCATTGCTTTCAGTAGGTTATCATCCTCTTCCCTACTATTATTTGGGCTTCTATATATAGAGGCAATTAGAATTGACCCTCTTGCACATTTTACTTCAATACACAAATACTCACAATACTGCTGTCTCATAACCACCTCATTTACCTTGAGCTCTTTTCTTACATAAATAAACAGTCCTTTTCCAACCTCTGCTCTAATAGCATTCCTCTCATACAACTCAAACCCCTCCAAACTATACTCCACCAGTTCCCTTTCAATTCTAGCATTTTTTGGTCATACTTCCTGTAAGGCTATGACATCATGTTTTTCCTCTTCATCCTGCAACCTACATAATTTTATCAGTTCTCTTTTCTTGTCCTGGGTAAACACATCCACATTACTAAACATAATCCTTTATCTTTCTACCATTCCTTCAGCAACTACACCATCCCGCTCCTCCTGTCCGTACCCTACTCCCCCCCCCCCCCCCCTGGCACTACTGGGTCTGCAGCTTCGTCTCCTGTCTCTCCCTGTGACACCTCCACCCTGTTCTCCTCCTCCGTCACAACTCCTAGCACATTCTCTTCCCTCCCTGATCTCCTTCTCCCTTCTATTCGTATAAACCACTTCTTCAATTTCCCATCCCTCACTCTCCAGTAAAAATTCCTCTTATCCTCCTCACCCAACTTTCCATTATTTTCATCAGCCTTTTCCTGTAATTCCTGTATTTGTTTTCTTTGTTCTATGCTCAAATCCTTCTTTAGTCCTGTATGTTTCAGTTCTTCATTGTGTTTAGCCTCCAACTAAAATTTGTCACTGTCTCTGTCACTGCCCTGGTTTTAAACTGTATTCTTATAGGTCTCATCTCTCCCCTTTTATATCTACCTATCCTACTGACTTCCTCCACCTGCCCTTCCCATCCACATCCGTCCACATCCACACCTTTCATGACCTCCTTCACTTTCTCCATATCCCTCACTTTTCTCACTCCATTATCATTCATATGAGCCTCTATATCTCCATGCATGATTACACCCCTATCCCTGTCCATGGCCTCCCTCACGACACTCTCCTTGTTCTTCATGACACCTACGACTGCACTCTCAAAACTTGTTTTGGTCATATTCATTTCTTCCTTTTGTTCTTTCACAATATCATCCAAATCCTTAACTTTCTGTTCACCTACCACCGTCCATGCAGTTGACTCCTTTACTTCCTTGAATCGTCCTTCGTATTCCTTCAGCTGCTCCTTCAATGCCATATTCTCTGCTCCCAGTTGATCTACCCTTTTCAATACCATCTCTAGGCTATTATAAACTTCCGAAATAGGCCTACATTCGCTTCCTTCGCTAGGCCATTCCCTTCCCCACCTGACACACCACACAGTACACACAGTACCTTAACTTTCTCCCCAATATCCCCCTTCCATTTCTCCGTATCACTCTTCCACTTTTCCAAATCCTTCACAACATTAATAACCTCTTCTAACTTCTTATCTGTACTCTTAAACCCACGAAAACGTTGTAGCCTTTCTTCCGCCTCCGTCAATCCCGAAATTCCTTCTGCCATGTTTGTTTACAATCTCAACAACTCACAACACTACCGCTGTCCCGTTACTCTACTCTTATTACACTACTGTATATATCACCCCTCCACCACACCAAATTATCTTCCAAACACTTCATGAGTCCTTCCTCTCCTTGCTCTAGCTCCGTATGCACTCGAAATTCCGTGTTATTTATCCTTTCCCATGAAAATATGCTGGAGCCTCAAAAACTTGCGCCCGCCTCCCGCCATTGCCGCCGACCACGTCAGGTCAGGAAGCGCGGCCCCCTCCCCCTAGCCAGTCTTCATAAACTACTGTACCACTCCCCAGTAAAAAAACTGAGGGATCACTCAGCTCTCTCACTCCCAGGGCACATGGCGGGCGAGTTGGAAATGAGTGTTGCTCTGCCGGACATGTCCAGTTGCGTGACTAGGGAATTCCGGACGTGCTACCGGGCATGGCCTCGGCAAACTTGGGCCAGGACAGTGGTTTGCAAGGGCATAACTTGGCAGTGGCTCCGGTAGCCTCATTTACGTCTACCTTCAGAAATAAACAATGTTTCAGTAGAGGTGGAGTCACTTGTCAAGGAAATTATCACCAAGCATATCATTGTCCTGGTCAATCCAACTCGCCCAATTTACACATCCAGATTATTCCTAGTGCCGAAAAGGGACAGCGCTCAGATGAGGCCGGTCATAGACTTGTCTCAACTGAATTACGGGTTTGACAACCCGAAGGGAAGGTAATGGTTCCGTAGTCAATGACGTGAGAGCCTTATATATATAAGGGCTCCCCGGAGAACCCCGTGAGGGTCCCGGAGAAAGCATAACGCGACCCAAATATATAAAAAGTACATCCTAGGGTGAAACCCTTTACTTAGTTCCTAGGGAACGTCATTAAAAAAGGTAACCATTAGAAAAAGAAAGAAATTTTTTATGAGTAAAGATTAGAAACTATGAATGTTGTCTTACTAAATCAACTAGCGCGCCGTTATACAGTCCTTCCCTTGCACGCGTCCCCCAGCTGGTCACGCTGGGATTATACGTCCTTCATAGTACAAAGTTGCGCATGTGCATGGGAAGAGGGAGGAGGGAGGGCCGCTTTACGTCATTGACTACGGAACCATTACTAAATAGTTAGTTTTCCTTCCTTCCCTTCGGGTTGTCAAACCCGTAATTTAGTAATGGTTCTCTCCGTCAATGACGTGAGAGCCTAAGAATACCAAGATCGGTGGTTGGGACATCTCATGCTCAACGTCAAAGACTGAAGAGAACCAAAACTAACGGCTCGCGCTGTTGTAATTAAATAACTAGAATTAAGAAAAAGTGTAAAGTATAAAGGCAGGGTTTCTAAGTAAGCCTTAGGAAGCGATAGAAAGGTAGATAATGATAAGGATGCAGTAAAACTTAATAATATAGGTTTGACTCCTGTAAGGAGATAAAGAAAACCTAATATTTAGTAGTGGCCCCGTAATCATTGACGATTATGCCTATTACATAAGGCACCCTCTTCAAACACTCATTTACCGTAGTTTGAATCTACCGCGCAGAGCATAAAAAATTGAGGAGCCTTCATCATGAGCGCACGCAACCTCACTCATGGTTCGTCATTATGAAATTGGGTACTTACTACGAAAAAACTTCGTAAAAAAATAACAAATAAAAAGAAAATAAGAATAACTATTCATAAGCTTTCCATAACTTCATGGATGTACTTGTGTGGATCTTTAACCAGACGCTGACTTCAGGCGTCATTCTTCCTTCACTGACATATCAAGTAAACCAAAATCCTTAATACATCAACGAATGGGAAGGGATGGTCGGGAGGGCCCCAGTCGTCAATGATTACGGGGCCACTACTAAATATTAGGTTTTCTTTATCTCCTTACAGGAGTCAAACCAATAATTTATTAGTGGCCCCTCCATCATTGACGATTATGCCTGATATCTAAGACTGGAGGGGGACATTCGTAATCATATCATAACTCTAGCAAAAGCAGATAATCAAACAACCACATAGTATTCATACTTTGTAAAAAAGATATATTTGTGTGCATAATACTTTATACAGCATAGAAATATACAAAAAAGGTGACAAGCAGGAGCGTGCTTCGAAGAAGCCTGCTTGGACAAAAAGGGGTTAACTCCGAGACACTGTACACAGAGCTGGTAGTTAAGAAGGCACCCCACTTAAAGTAAGTGGTGAAAAACAAAAAACATCAAAGTTTACATGTGCACATAATTATAAACCCCATTAACTCTTGGATATATTTTGAAAATTATACCGTAAAGAGGTACTTACATTACACATACCAGCTGCGGCCGCAACTACTAAGAATTACTTAAAATTATATTGCTTCACAGCCAAAACTATTTACAACAAGCATTGTCTTTGAACTATGATTGGACGTTAGCACAATTTCCTGTAATGAATACTACAGAAAATTCTTTAAAATCACAGCATCTACACCCTGTATCACAGCTCGTAAGCTCCGCACACGTACTCTGGCGGGGTCTAGGGTGTCCTATGTTACACTGACTGCCCCCCCCCCCCCCCCTCTCTTTTCTTCATCTAAACATTAAGTGACCCAGAGGCCACCTAGACCCTCTGCCGTAAAGCTATACATGGCATGGAAGGCCTGTCCAAAGCTACTGAAAGGTATCGAATCAAAAAAGTATGATTAGAGGACCAGAGGTGCGTGGCTGCTATGTCCTCAACAGAAAAATTCTTAAGGAAACGTAAAGAGGTCGCCCATTTGCGTAAATCGTGAGCTCTACCCACAACGCCGGGATTACTTTCCTGAATGACGTTAACTAAGAGAGAAGCCAGTTTAAGCTTCATAACACATTTACCCGTACTTGATACCCATAAAGCACCTTGTTGATTCCTAGGTGCGACCTTCAAATATTTGGTAAGCGCTTGCACTGGACATAAATTATGGTGCACCTTTCCCCTTTTCAATGCCGGCACCGTGAACTCTGAAAACACGTGATCACTGTGTTCATTCTTGGCGATGAACCCCGGGGAAGGAGCAATATGAATACAATCATTGAGCCTACCAAACCTGATGCAATTAGGTGTGTTGCTCATCGCCGCCAGCTCAGACACCCTGTTCCCGGTAGCCAAAGCCATAAGGAAGACTGCCCTTTTTAAAAGTAAGTCAAAATCTGCAGTATTTTGGTACCGCCGGGAATGAAGTAATAACAACGCTTTGTCCAGAGACCAGGTAGGCATGAGCTGACGGGGAGGTGGGCGGAGTTTAAAACATGCCCTCATGAAGCCTGTTTCCTCCGCTAGTGATGAGACGACGCCCCGATAATCCTGTAGTTTGTTTACTACTTGGCACATTAGAGAAGCGTCTGGCGGCGGAAACAGATAAATGGAACTCCACATGTTCCAGTCCGTCACCAGTGCGTCGGGTCCTCCCGCCGGCGTGGTTGTCCGGCGGGTTAGGTACAGCGGGAGTTTGTGAGTCTCCTCGGACGCAAATTGATCCACTTGTGGACGGTAAAGCTTCGCAATCATTAGGTCGAAAATGTTTTGCTTGAGCGCCCATTCTACTGTTGTGCTCTGTCTCCGAGATAGAGCGTCTGCCCAGACGTTCGCTACGCCGGGGAGATAAGAAGCGTGAAGCTGAATGTCCAGCTTGTCGGCTAGTACAAAAATCTTTTCTGACACGTTTAGCAACCTCCGAGATCGCGTTGATCCCTGTTTCTGAACGCAGTGAACCGCATTCAGATTGTCTATCCTGAAGGCCACCGATTTGCCCCACAAAGGAAAGCCGTGAGCCTGAAGGAAATACAAGGGGACTAGTAACTCTTTGACATTTATGTGGGAGGATTCTGAATGGGACCAAAGCCCTTGACCCTGGTGCCCTTGGTTTGACTGAAAGCCCCAACCTATCGTGCCTGACGCATCCGTGTCCACCCATACCGTCGGCGGAGGAGAGGTCCAAGACATGATTGAGTGCAATGTTTCCCTCTTCGCCCAGACCGCTAGTAAGGTGTGTATTAATTTTGGGATGGGCCATAATGTTTCCGCCGGCAATAGCGGAAAAAATTTGTTGCCCTCCAAAATTAAACGTTTGACTTTCAACCGGCCCAGCTTTACAGTTAGTTGAATCCAGTTGAGAGAGCCGACCAGAGATTCCCAGACTCTCCGTGTCGTAGTCAGACTGTGAAGAAACAGAAACAGTTTCTTGCGAAACCTGTTCCGATTGTCCACACTCTGACTCAGAGTGAGAGCAGCTGTGTCCCAGACCAGCCCTATCCACTGAACCACTCGTGAGGGAACAAGGTTTGACTTTACCAGGTTTACCTTGAATCCTAGAGTTTTTACATGATTTAATGTTATGTTGACATGATTTATGCATAATTGTTCCGTCTCCGCCACCACCAGCCAGTCGTCTAGATACCACAAAATCCTGATCCCTTGTTGCAACAAGGGCATCAGGGCTTACCGGACTAATTTCGTGAATATGCGAGGTGCTAGGTTTAAACCGAACGGCATCCTCTGAAAGACATAAGTCTGATGCATGATTCTTAATGCTAGAAAACGTTGAAACCGTTTGTTTACCGGGACATGCCAATATGCGTCCGTCAGGTCTAAAGAACACATCCACCCTTCCGGCGGAAGTGTTAGCCTGATCTGATTCACTGTCAGCATCCGGAAGGACACGTTGTGAATATAGAGGTTCAGATAAGACAGGTCTACGACCGGCCTCATCTGAACACTGTCCCTTTTAGGGTACCAGAAAAAGTTTGGATGTAAAAACTGGGTCATTTTGGGGGACCGGGATGATAACATTCTTGGCCACCATCTCTTGGATCAGTGACTCCACCTCTAATGAAACAAAATTTGACTTTGTCGGCTGACGTAAGCGAGGTCGCCGGAGCCACTGCCAGGTGATGCCTTTGCGTGCCACCATCCTTGCCCATGTGTTTAAAGGTCATGCGCGATGATTCGCCCGGAACGACCCAGTTAGCAGACAAGGGTTCGCCGGCTGGACTACCCCCTGATCCACCCGCCGGAAGACCGGGCCTGGGAGTGAGGGAGACCTTAGTTTTTTGGTGGTGGTGGTGGTGGAAGTTTAGACGACTGGCCGGGTTTGGCTGGAGACGGGCCCTGACCCGGCCTTTGATACCTCTGTCCTTTATGGGTACCTTAAGACTTTCCTTGCCTGTATCTGTACTGACCTTGGGTGGAAGAGGATTTAGGCAAATGAAAGGATTTTGCCCCACCAGACTGAGCTTTAGCGACTGGTTTGGGCTTGGTAAAAGTGAAAGCAGGTTTCTGAGACGGGGCGGGACTGTGCTTCAAGGCCTGAGCCATGTTAAACACCGTCCTCCACACCTCCGGGGACATTAAAGAGGCAGTTAGAACTGGGGACATTACTACTTGATTAGCAATCCTATCCGGGAGCTTTCGGACTAGAGACATCCTTAGATCTTGTCTTGCCCGCACCGCCTCTAACAAGGCTGTGCGTATATCTCCTAGTGACTGAATAGAAGTTTGGAGAAGTAAGCGTCTAGATAGTTCAATTGCCTTTCGGACTTCTGTGTCCGCGATAGCCTGAGCAGATCTTAGCATTGATTTTGCTACCTGTTGCGTAACAATATACTGAGAAAATAGTCTGTACGCCTTACCCCGTAGCCTAAACTCCCGGTCTAGGTGAGCAGTGGAAAGTGTAGAGAAAGGATCTTTAAGCTCGCATAGATTAATTTTAGGGGCAGCTAAAAAGGCAAAGAGAGCAGAGGGAACTCCGCCGGCAGAGTATACTGGGAGAGAGAACCAAGAATGGCTCTCTTGTGGAATTTGGTGTGAAGCTTTAGAAGTGAATGTAGTTGCAAAGTTTTGTGCCTCGACTTCCCAGTCCACCCAAGGTCCCGGACCCAATTGCTCCACCTTCAAAACTGGATTCGCGGCTGAGTCTGTAAATGTCTTTAAACCCAACTCAGGGGTTAGAGCCGACAGTGCTTTGATATCATTGAACCCATCATGTTTTGTCCAGTCCGAAAATAGTTTTGAAGCTGATGCAGGGGGTAGGGCAAGTGTAGAAGAATATACAAAATAATCATGATGATAATAGTTGGGGATGGCCTTAATACTAACATCAAGTACATTTCCCAGCATATCTAGAGCCCTTAACTTCCTAGATTTATTCCCTTGGATTACCCACTCTCGTGGTACCGGAAGCTCCCCTGACATAGTGGACTGTGCTACCTCTGGCTTTGTTGGTACCAATGATACCCAAGAATCATCTGGCCCGTATAAGAGAGGCATAGCCCCTTTTCTGATCGGGGCTTTGTCTAATGGGGGAGGATTTACGTCTGCTACTACTCGCACATTGGAAGTAGTTAGTGCCGCCGAAGTTGGCCTAGTAACAATAGTAGGTGATACAAGGGGAGTGAGCGGAATTTGTGTCAAAGTAACGAAAGTAGCCAGAGGTCGGACAGTCGATGCTGGCGTGGGAGCTCCCAGACCAACCATAGGAGGCTCCGGTTGCTGGCCAAAAAACTTAGTTAAAGCACTCGCTAATAGCCCATCAATCTCATCCGCCGTGACAAATTGAGCAGAGGAAGAACTATTAGGTGAAATATCCCTATTCTGAGAGTTATCTACGTTACCCACCTCAGAAATAATAGACCCATCATCCCCTGCCTCCGGTCCCTCCTGAGAGGATTCCGCCGAGGCTGAGACCCCTTGATGTTGCCATGTTAGGTCAGGGATGGAAGACGGTGTCTCCGCGTCCCGGTGGACTTCAGCCTCTACCTGAGTTGCCTGAGACGGCAGAGAGCTGTCCCTCCATGGCTGGGAGTATCTCCAAACTCCCCGGCCTTGGCCGGAACTCACTTGTGAGCCAGGCCCCACCCCAATAACTGAGCCCTCACTCGAGCCCTCTAGCGGGTAATCACTGCCGGGAGAACCCTCTAAATCTAAAGTGAGAATATTATTTGGGGACACTATGTCCGCCGGAATATCCCCGACCACAGTCTCTGACTCCCCTTCCGACCTGTCAGATTGGACTTGAGACATGTCGGGAGTAGAGGCAGAAAGCGAGGTTCGAGGCTCCGGCGAACGCCGGGAGGACTTTCGTACATGAGACTCTTTTTTAGAAGACTTGTGACTCCGCCTCGACTTTGATGTATCACTAGAACTGTCCTTGGTCTTGTCTGTCTTACTCTTCTTCCGCGAAGGTGAAGTCGAGCGACTATGTGTCTGCTTTCTGAGAGGAGACCGTGACCTGGACCTAGATCTTGACTCCGAAGTTGTCGCCGGGGGAGACGGCTCTCGCGGTCTCTTAGATGTGCCGGGGGAGGGAAGAAACCCTTTACCCAGCCCAGTCTCTGCCGACTTAGTTACTTTACTTCGGGAAGGAGGTCGTTTAATTGGGGGGTACTGAACCAACAAACGGTACCACAGAATTACATTATCACACTGCAGTGCTTTATGAGCCACTGCAGTAGCATAATTAGTAAGAAGTTGTCTGACCTCGCGTAATGCAACCGCCGCGGCCAGATTGTCGTGCTGTAATACTTTAATACTCAGCTGACTACAAAAGGTACAATTCTTCGTTACCCACAAACCCCTTGATCGGTCCAAGCATTTGACACAACGAACGCACAGAGTGTGCGCAAAAATAGGGATCCCGGAACATGAGGGCGTTGAGCAAAGAGCAAAAACAGGGGCTAGAGCAGCCATGGCAGAGACTGGTTAAAAGCTAACTCCCCCCGGGCCTCACCTGGTCCTCTGTGGACCCGCCGGAACTCCGCCCTGGAAAAAAGGAAATTTCCAGGAATTAATGCTCATAAGGTTACCCCAAAATGTTCTAACACAAGTGTTAATGAACCGCCGGGCAACGAGACGTAATACACCACTATTACCTCTCGTTACCCTGTAGGTTCATATGTAAAGATTTGTAAATAACTTTACGTGTCCAAAAGATTTAAGAATATCCTCTGACATGATATAAAGATGAGCAGTTCTTTATAAGTGACGCAGTCTTCCCTGTGATATAACGTTCATCGGGAACCCATAATAAGACGCCGGCCTCCTTATTATAACGCAGTTAGCCAGGTTAAGCCCATCTTAATCATTAGATCTGACTCTTCTCGAAGCCTTCAGAGATCGCCGTGAGTTGAATGTCTTGATACCTAATTGTATCCCTCAATTGTTAGGCTAATCCTACCGAATTGCAAATCCGTGATTCCCACCCTCCCGAGGTTCAACCGCCGGGTGAAAATTAATAGAAAAGTTAACCCCAATTGTTCCTATCCCCACTTCTTTGCAAAAGATCGCCGGGGTAGAAAGACTACTCAAACAAAACAGCCCAGTTTTTCAACGGCTTTGCAAAACCGGGAAAAACTATAGTCAACAGGTGTCCGCATGAACCCCTAGTTGAATCGGGTAAAGCCCTTCCGCCGGGAAACACACAGTAAGCCTGAACACAGGCCCCACTACAGAGACGCAGTTCTGGAGAGCCCTCAAGCCACCACTCGCCGGGGTAAACTAGCCTATTTTAACCACGCGTGATTAAAACTCGGCAACCAGCCGGATTTTCTCGGTGCAATCGAGAAAACCCGCCGGAAAAGGCAACCCACACCCACCAGACGTAATCTGAGAACCAGCCGGATTTTCACGGAGCAATCGAGAAAACCCGCCGGAAACGGTAACCCACATCAACCAGAAGCAACGGAGGTACACAAATAGTGCCTGGAATAAGCCAATACACAACTTATCCAGAACACACATGACACAGTAGTACATATTTATACAATAAATCAATAACACTTGTACATGTAAAAAAGCTACGAGAGGCTGGCTAGGCCTAAGCAGACGGAGTATCGCTTAAACATGTGGTAATAAAACAAAAAGCACTGAATATTATCACAACAGGAACAGCAGCCAACACACCTCGAAGAAATATACCCGGGAGAGGGAAGCACTGACACGGGACCTAGAAAAAACTTCACTAAGTGAAGAAAAATATGCTAGGAACGTCAGAAAAACAAACAAATAAGGCAACTTCATCAGAAAGATAAAAAGAAGCCTAATCACGCATAGTTAAAGCCAACTAAATAACTAGGCTAGCTAATCCGCGAAAATGTTTCACGCGTCCACCCCGGGACCACGAGGGTACGCCCGAAATAGGCGTCCCAAACACACGACCCAAATACACTGAACTGCGGGCAGCCCGCCCATGACACCCCTGCTACGCATATCCTAACCTTACTCGATACATCCCAGAGTAAACAAATGAGAAAAAACTCACTAGGGACGCAGCAAATGCGGAACGAGCGGAGCGTGGGGAGACACGTCAGGGCAGGTTGAGCGCAGAGCAGAGAAGGAAGAATGACGCCTGAAGTCAGCGTCTGGTTAAAAATCCATACAAGTACATCCACGAAGTTATGGAAAGCTTATGAATAGTTATTCTTATTTTCTTTTTATTTGTTATTTTTTACGAAGTTTTTTCGTAGTGAGTACCCAATTTCATAATGACGAACCATGAGTGAGGTTGCGTGCGCTCATGATGAAGGCTCCTCTATTTTTTATGCTCTGCGCGGTAGATTCAAACTACGGTAAATGAGTGTTTGAAGAGGGTGCCTTATGTAATAGGCATAATCGTCAATGATGGAGGGGCCACTAATAAATAATAGCCACTAAATATTGTAACACATAAGAATTGTACATACTATAGTACTAGAATGATTTGTAAAAAGGAAAATTTATTCATACTTATTAAACTCACCAAAAAAAAAAAAAAATTGTATTTATTAATCTAATATCCTGTATTAGAAATTAACCCTTAGAGATTATCAATCTTACTAATATTAACATTTAACAACACTTGTGAGAGGTTCTCCAGTTCGGAACACACTCCCCCCCCCCCCTCTGTTTTGTCCAAAACTCCTAAAAGTAAGTCAGTACTTGGTGAACCTCACACGTACTTGTAACATAAAACATGTCATTATTGCAATAAACAGAGATCAGTTATGCTTATGCCTAATTCTCATGGCTATGCATGGCACAGTGGGTCTCTCCAAATGAACTGAAAGATATTTGGATAAAAATGTGTGGTGAGATGACCAGACTCTTGTTTGCTTAATGTCTTGGATAGAGTAATTGTTAAGAAATCTGACTGTCGTGGCCCACTTTCTCACATCATGGGCCCTTGCTACTGTTGACGGTTCGGCTGTTTTGATAACGTCCACTAGAATTGAAGCAAGCTGGCATTTAGATAACCTTGATTTGCCATGTGAAGAGATCCATAAATGAGAAGGGTGTAAGGGTGTAGTTGGTTGTACATACTTATACAAAGCCAACACTGGGCATAGTGCATGATGTTTATTCTTTTGTTTGAGGGCCATTATATCAAAAGGTGAGAACATATGATCTTCTCTTTCATTCTTGGCTATGAAATCAGGAGCTGGTGTGAGGGTAACAGCACTCAGATCTTTAAATTGTAAGCAGTTCGCAGCTCTAGCCATGGCCGCAAGTTCGGACACTCTATGTGTTGTTGCTAACGAAATTAAGAAAACACATTTAGATAATAACTTGTCATAAGAGGGGTTGACCGTGTAAGATTTAGTACTTAATAGATTTAACACTTTGCCCAGAAACCACTGAGGTAGAATCTGTCTCGCTGGAGCTCGTAATTTAAAACAAGCCGTAATAAAACCTCCTTCATACTTAGGTGGAAGTCTAAGGCCAGTAAGGTTATAGAATGGTTCTTTAATGGCTGAGAGGTGATTGCGAAGTGTGTTAACTGATAGGCATTTGTCTTCGAAAAGGTAATTTAAGTACTTTAAAATTAAACTTACTGAGGCACTTTGTTGGTTGGATTCTACAATCCACGTTGTAAATTGTTTCCAATGTGACTCATACTGTCTAATTGTGGAAGGTGTAAATTGTTTGGTTAATTTGTCGTGAACGGCTTGGTCATAAGAATTTAGCCATTTGGTTTTGAAAATATTTCGTAACTAAAACCAAGTTGTAAGAAAAACTCCTTTGAACTTGTTGAGGGGTAAGTCGGAAGCCAGTGGGATCAAAGAACGATTCTTTAATGGCTGAGAATTGATTGTATAGTGTGTAAATTGACAGTTGTTTGTCTTCAAAAGTAAAATGCCCCAGAACAAGAAGCCCACCACAGAAGCCACGAGCGAACACCACACAGAAACACCCGGAAGAAAGGTCCACAGAACGAAAGGACCAGCTGACCGAGCCCGCCATTCCAGACAGGCCCAAGCCCGCAGGGCTAAACAGCTCCAGGACACACCCATTTACCTTTTCTAAACCGACCATTTTCCACACCTCACGTACACTAACCCCCTCGTGTCCTACACTTATTAACTACAAAGATGATGAACAGGAATATACATTCATATTAAAAACACCCATGCCCTGTCCCGACGTTGAGCCAATGCCAACACATCAGACAGCCATAAATATCTATGTATGTTCTTACATCCGAGAAGTAGATGTTATATATCTTAGCAGTTCAAACACCCACGCTTGTCCCTAGACCTCTTATATCATTTTCCATGACGAGTATAGATATATGTAACCCGTGCTCAGTCGCCCCTTGCATTGCTCCTCTAGTAACTAAGTATTAATATTAACATTCCCTAACATCTTGTCTTGCCAGACTAAGCTTCTGAAGACCCATCGCCCCATAAATCTATGTATACAATCCTTAGGTTAAGTATTTTTATCCGCCATTGTGTTCACCTTTTTCCATTTACTTTCTACAATTGTCATACGTCTTCCCCTTGCCTCCTTCGTATCCACAGCCCACACTACGCCAATTTATTTCGTGTCTTACACCTCTTACCCCAACCAGAGATTGTATAAGATAACCTGGTTACCAGAATCTGTCATAAGTACCCCGAAACAATAACTAAGTACCCCTACGAACTGCCGCTATGGGTGGTATTTTATATTTAATAGAAAACGCAGTTCCCAGGGCCAACTAATAGTATCCATAACCCTCTGACTGATCACATAACTCTATCTTTTCCAGACTCATATACCACCCCATAGTTGCATTCCCCGGTAGCATTTGGCTAACGTATTCTACTGCCTTTTCAAACTTCCATATCAATTGTAGCCTAATGCCACCCCCACGCCCAGGGACCTTAGGGGCAAAATTTCCCTGTAGCCCTTGAACTCTCCCCCCCCCTCTCATTAAGACACCCGCGCTTCTCGACTCTTGTCCGACCTAGCCTCTCTCTCATACCTCTTGAAGATCCTTGAATTGTCCGTTACTAACGCTCTCCAACCTTTTATTTATATACTCCTATCCAGCCTACCTTCACTTAGTAGGCCAGAACAACATTAGAACTTTACTAGCCCCTTGCATGCCATCTATTCTCTTACAACACATTCACAACCCTGCACCCAATGGTCGTCGGTGCGAGGCTAGCCGCCCCGCCAGTAACTAACTTCTATTGTCATACTTCCAGATAAATGTGGCAGAGTTAGCAACCCAGTCTCCACCATATCCAGCAAACCCTACAATTAACAACCAGCCGAGTAAAACCAGCTAGCTAAGGCACCTTCGGTTTTGGTATTAAAGACACTCACATCTGTCTCATACACAGAGGGTTATTACAAACACTGGTGATATGGCAAGCCCCTAGCCACAGCCGCCGGACGACTATATCAGAGAGAGGGCGCCCAGCTCCCCCTTTTTGCCCACCCGAGGAGGGAGACCCCCACCCCCGCGGAGGTATACCTGGCCCCTGTTTTGACTCTCGAGTCATTGCCAGGTAGCACAGGAATTCTTCCTATCAATGAACTAACCATGAATGACTAACACCTTTACTAACCTCTATTACCTCACAATAAACCATTTACCTTTCTTGCATGCTCTGATCACTAAATTAGCACCTCAGCTATACCATAGAATGAAGATTGAACAATCTAGAGAGACGCTCCTATCACAGCTGTCCCCATCCTCCTCGCAAAGTAGATCCAGTCTCTCTCCCCTAAATACGTCCAGTATAGCCAAAATAGTACCTCTTACTAAGGCTCAGTTATATGAAAATATAAAGGCTTCCTATCGCCCTGTGCCACAACAGTAAATACCATCTTACCTAGTCCCCATATCTATTGAGAGCTCAATTAAGTCCATAAGACTCGAGATCCCTACTGTCTGCAGGGTCCAGAACCGAGCCTATAAATCTAACTCCCGCCCCCAGTCAAATCAGTTGAAAGCTAGACACCAACCAGTGGTCACTACCCTGCAGTTTACCTCTAGCTCTGCCCTTGTGTTGTTCCGGAGTTGAGAGATTCCAGATCCGGCAGACTCCGTGGCAGAGAAGACTGATAGAAGCATCTGTCCATGTACAAGTCCTAACGTGCACCTTATAACCTTCACACAAATTCGTGGGTATATAAGTGTGTAGCCAGCAACGATCATCAAGAGATCCGACTTGAGAACTTCCTACATTTTGGACCATCTGGACGGCCGAGGAACCAGTCGTTAGCCCCCAACATCACCGGAAGCAAGATAACCAGGACCAGATCTACCCATACTATTCAAGATTCATGTTACTAGTACTAAGTGTTATAGTACTAGTTGATACTCACCTATTAACTTTCTATAAAGTGGCTAAGACCTTGCCCAGTGTAATTCATATTTAACCATTCCATTTGGGACGTACTAAGCGATCAGTGTTTTTTATTAACAGGCGACCTTGACTCTCGTAATTACCTTATTCAGATATTAAAACTCTAGTGATATCTAACGTTCGCCCACTGATTCGTGTTCTACATATTTCTGCCTTAAGAATATCAAACTTAGTTCAGTACCCCCATGAGGTTGCTAGAGATTTCCGTGTTCTATAATATACGCGTCTAATCCTAACTGTGAGTTGCTACGTGGGCACGCGACCAGCCAGCAAGAGGTAAAATCAGTGACATTGAATTATACGAATATATTGAGGTCTTCCAGTAAAATATAAACTTGCTAATTAAACCCGTGATCAGAAGAATATACCTGAACGTTGGAAGTGGGAGACTAGGCTCCATCCAAATCCGCAAATGCTAGCGGTTCCCTTCTATCATTTGTTTTGTGCGAATATAACTATCTTTCTATGCTCTTTATTTCTTTATTTCAATAAACGTGAACTTGTGTCGTGTTACCGTGTGTTTATTTTGTGTTCTCTATTCCTCATACCTTGTATTGTGCATGCAGCCTTCTATACCCAGTCATTCAGAACTCACATTACCCAAGTTAAACCTGTAGAAAAACAGGGCATAACATTGGCGGCAGCGGTGGTTCTTGATTCGGATAAAAGGTTGCATTACATTGCAAGTTTGGAACAGCTAGAACACGAGAACATCATGGCGCAACCTAACCACGTTTTCATCCCAAATTATGAGGAAACAAATTATGGGATCGAAGTATTCATGGACATAGTGAAACCCTTAGTTGACATTACTTATACCACGGACGCACATAAAATAGCCGTAACTTTACCACACCTGGGAAAAGCCGTTTCCCTGGTGGCCTATCAAGTGCGCCCTGATCTCACCTGGAACGAATTTCGCACAATAGTGATAGAAGCCATTAAACCTTCGTTGGGCGTTTTCGTGGCCCACACCCGTATCCTAGACACGAAATTCGAAGGCGATCTAGATGCCACAGTCAGTAAGCTTGCCCAACACATAAAAAATTCTTTCCCCACGTTGACCAAAATCCAACAAGAACAGCAAATTCTGGTCAACCTTGTGTCGATATTGCCCTCAGCAGTAAAAGACCATTTCCGGGTGCACGATTTCGTCGAATACAAAAAAGACCTCATCACGATCCGACGTATTTTGGCCGTGCGCACAGAAGCACCCACCCAAATCGCTGCAATCAAGAGGTTTCCCACGCACCCGCAGCAAACCAACCACCAAAACCCCAAGAATGCCTACCCAGCCTCATCTTTCAACAACAGACCCACCTACCCTTCCGGCAAGCCCCAACCCAGTAGACCCCGGTTCCAACCGTCCCAGCCACGCAGAATCTTCAACCGGAACAGCAACTACAACACCTACCAAAGTAAAAATCCTACCTTAGTCATTATCAACCCCTATGAATTCCCTGCCTGTAATGCTCAGTGTGCCCTCCACCAAATTCGTGACTCTGCCAAACCTCGCCCCTCTACTCCTCGCATTTCTGTAAATGAAGAGGAGTGGGGACAAGAGGAAGAAATTGCCCCCCATACCATGACCTCAGACGATACCGAGGAAACCCTGGAAGAGGTAGATACCGACCCCCAGGATTTTTAAAGTATCCCCCGCCCACGATGGGCTCGGCGGGGGACGCCATAACTAGTCGCACTGCCCCCATTTATTACATGGCCAAAATCAAGGACATTCCTGTCCGCTTACTAATCGACACGGGAGCTGCCAAGTCATGTTTGTTCAAATCTTACTATGAAAAACATCCCCGACGATTTGGCCCTTTGTTAAACACCAAAACAGAACTCATCTCAGCTGCTGATACTTACTTAAATCTCCTAGGAGACACTTTACCCCTATCAGTAACCACTCCTGGCCCCCATGCTCGTTGTTATCACACATTTACAGTATTTTCCTCCAACTGTAAACATTATGATGGTTTCCTTGGACTTGACCTCCTTCAAAAACTAGAGGCCCAGATTGACTGCGGCCAAAGGCTGATCTCATTCAAAAACAAATTCCAGCCCAAAGCCTCTGACAAACCAATCACGCAGAAACCCATTCCCAAAAAGAAAAAACAACCTCCCCCTCAACAAAACCTGATTCAGGGTTACCAAGTTGCAGCTAGCACTAAGGTTACTCCTAAAACCTCCCCTTGCCCCGAGATCTCTCAAAACCTCACTCAATTCAGTAAAAAAATGCCTCAACAAACGAAAGAAGACAAGTCCAAGCAACTCCCCCTCGGTAATCCCCTCAATTCTCGTAACTCTGCCCAGAATAAATCCTCCCATGTTTTCAGGACAGACTCTGATATATGTAACCCTAATTCTATCCAATGTTTATGTACACATGTTTCCAGAGAAAATGCCGACCAATGTACCCAACAATGTTTCCCCCATGCCCCCAGAAATGTTAACAACCCCAAATCAATACACCAGTCCTACACCAATAACCCATGTTCTACACCTAACTTTTTCCCCACCAACCCTCCGCAGTCCCCCCAGCAAATCCCGTTTTCTAACTCGCTCACCTCGCACCCTTCTGAACCGCCCGCACGCGCCGTTAATCCCCCCTCACGCGTGCCGACCGAGGGACACAACCATGTTCCCACCATGCCCCCAGAAATGCCCAGCTATTCCACCACCCCCCCAATCCCCCTTGTGACAGTTTTTCGTCAGTAGCTCCCTTCCACCCCCCCACAATTCACACCCCTAATAAACTTCAAAACCCCACACTTGACTCACCCCCTCATGACAGACAAACCCACCAACCCCAGATAACCTCTAAACAAACCGTTACTGCCACCGACAACGCTTCCCCCACCAACCCTCCGCAGTCCCTCCAACAAATCCCGTTTTCTAACCCCCTCACACCGCGCCCCACTGATCCTCTCACACACGCCGTTAATCCCCCCCTCACGCGTGACCCCCACCAAAGTGACCTTGCCCCCCTTATAAGTACCAAGCACCTGCTCGCCAGTCAATCCCCCACCATCATTAGCCCAGCGGTAGTTCAGGATAAATGCCAAATTCCCCCCCACCATCAAAAATGGGTGAACCTGCGGCCCATACCCCAAACTCACATGGTATTTTCCCCCACTAACACATCCCCCAACCCCCATCGCTGCCTCTTACAACCCGCCATCATTCCCGCTCGTATCAACCACATTCTCGTGGCTAATATCTCAGAGGAACCCCTGACATTACCGAAAGGTCTCATTATAGGAGATCTCGAAACTTTCGATGACCTCCCCATACATTGTAACGACACCCCTACCAGCCTCCAATTGCCCCCTCTTCCTGAGACACTATCTGACCACCAAAAGAACGGCATGTACGACCTACTGATGGAATTCAGTGACGTCTTTGCCCAACAACCCACCGAAATCGGACAGACGGATGTAGAACAACACATCATTAACACCACAGGCCCCCCCATACGACAACCATCCCGTAGAAAGAACCCCATACAACGTCAGGAAGAGGAACGCCAAGTCCAGGAAATGTTAGAGGCCGGGATTGCCACCCCGTCCATTAGCCCCTGGTCTTCCCCTGTTGTCTTAGTCAAAAAGAAAGATGGGACAACCCGTTTTTGCGTCGATTACAGGAGGTTAAATGACATAACCATTAAAGACGCTACGCCCTTACCCCGAATAGACGATTCCCTTGACTCCCTATACGGATCCAAATGGTTCACTACCCTCGACTTGCAAGCAGGGTATTGGCAAGTGCCTATCAAGGCCGAGGACCAAAAGAAAACAGCATTTTCCACTAGTGGTGGCCATCACTATGAATTTAACGTCCTACCTTTTGGCCTCTGTAACGGACCCGCCACTTTCTCCCGTTTGATGGAAACGGTATTGCATGGCCTAACCTGGGAAACCTGCCTAGCCTATCTGGACGATATTATTGTGTACTCTCCAACCTGGGAAGAACACCTCCTCAGGTTGAGACAAGTCCTGCAAAGAATCCGAGCCGCCGGGTTGAAATTAAAACCCTCAAAGTGCGTGATTGCCCGGAATAAGGTAGATTTTCTCGGACACGTGATATCTGAACATGGTATTGCGCCAGACCCAAAGAAACTTCAAGCCATACAAAACCAAACCCCACCCACCACGGTTAAAGGAATACGTTCGTTTCTAGGTTTAGCCACGTACTACAGACGTTTCGTCCCCCACTTTGCCACCATAGCCAGACCCCTCCACCAACTTACCCACAAAGACACCCCGTTCGCCTGGACACCTGAAAGAGACCTCGCGTTTAACACTTTGAAGCAAAAGCTAATCCAAGCCCCTATTGTCGTTTTCCCTGACTACCAGAAACCTTTCCGTCTTTATACCGACGTATCTCTGTACGCCATAGGTGCAGTATTAGCTCAATTCAGAGATGGAAAGGAACATGTGATAGCGTATGCCAGCTGCACACTCACCCCACCCCAACAGAATTACGCAGCCACCAAGAGAGAGTGCTTAGGGATCATTTGGGCACTCAGCCACTTCCGGTCATTTGTGTTAGGCGCAAAACTCGAAATAATTACCGACCATCAATCTTTACAATGGCTGCGTAGGTGCGAAACCAACTCAGCCATTTTGGTACGTTGGAGAGAGACACTAGAGGACTACGACTTTACAATACAATATCGTCCCGGCAAACTCCATACTAATGCAGACGCCCTCTCACGTTTGCCAGTACCAAAAGACCCCCCCACCAACCTAGCCGCCTTACAAAACACTCAATTGGTATCTACCCCCACCTCCCGACAGAATGCCCCCCCAGCCCCCTCCCTAATTCAATCTTGGGAAGCACGAATCAGACCCCCTGGATACCGTTAAACGTCTTCAGGAGACTGACTCGCTGGGGAGATCAACTTGCCACAGACACTGGTCACATAATCTTGGACCCCACCATAGCCCACGACTACATGATTGCCATCCACGAGGGAAACGGCATACACCTTGGACAAAAGAAAATGTTAAAGATCTTCACAGACCAATACTGGACCCCCAACCCCTCCAAAATTGCACAACGAGTGACAGAATCCTGCAAACCGTGTTTATTGGGAAAGGATAGATCACGCACCCCAGGCCCAGCTGGTACCATTTCTGCCAACAAACCGTTCCAAGTCCTATCCCTCGACATCATGGGCCCGTTCCCTTCTTACGCTGGCAACCGCTATATCGTCACATTTGTAGACGTATATTCAAAATTTCTAATAGCCTGCCCAGTTAAAGACCACACAGCCACCACAGTCGCCACACTGCTTGCCACCGAAGTGTTCCCTATATTCGGCCTTCCCTTGCTCTTCTATCGGACAATGCCCCCGAGTTTAGTGGACACGTTTGGCAACAATTCACCCAACAATGCGGTATCAAGATTAAACACTCATCCCCGTACTGGCCTCAAGGAAATGCTATCTGCGAACGCAGCCATCGCACCATCAACAACCAGTTACGTACAAGAATGATTGCTCTTAATACCTCAGACTGGCCATCACAACTAAAAATGATACAGTGGGGTATGAACACCTGTCCTCGGGAAGACGGTATTTCCCCTCATGAACGTGTTTACGGTGTAAACACTGCCATTCCACCACCACGCTCACCTTCCCTCCACCACCTCCACAATTGACCCATTGCAACATCTGCAAAACACCCTCCATACCGCCCAGATCTGTCAAGACACCAAAACTGACAACATCGATGAAAAAAAACTTTCGCCATCCATGACACCGTAATGGTAGCCAACCTCCCTATCACCAACAAGTTAGGCCCTCGCTATGTCGGACCCTACACCGTAATACAAGTCCCAAATGCCTTTCAAGTCACCATCGACTATCACGGCGTAACTCGCACGCTCCGAACTAGATTCGTCCGAGCGTTTAAACCTCTAAAGCCACAAGACATTACCCCACCCCACACGTCCGACCCTAAATTAAATACCCCTACTCACCCCCTCACTCAGGCTACGAATATTCCCATACAAACCCCTAAGGACCTAAGCCCTCCAGCACCGAACCGACAAATCTTTTCTCACCATACCCCCCCAACTAACCTCCACAAACCCCAAGCCCCCAATAACACACACCCTCTTCCACCATGACACCTTCTTTCACTTCTGATAGTCAAGTTCCTCCCCAACTTATCCAAGTACAAAAACCTCCACCCACAACCCCGACCACAACAGAAACCCTCCCGTCTAGCCCTGACATACCTCCACCAGGCACCACAGTGAGAAAACCACCACCGCCACCCCAAACCAAGTACACACCCAACCGCACCACACAATCTACCTCAGTAACCTCACGCTACAACTTACGCCCACGACAAACATCGTTTAAAACCTCCAGAAAACACACCCTACTAACCAAGTTCCGTAGGGCTGCCAGACCACTACCCTCCTCCTCCTCCTCCTCCTTCTTCTTCTTCGTCGAATTCTCCCCCACAAAGGGAAAGAAGACGAATAATCACCAGCAAATCACCAACCTCATCAAACAACACACGCCCCTACCCCCAACCCTCCAACTTAAATCTACACTCCTTACCCACCCGTCTAGCCCCCCCCGCATCCGCCCCTTTCCCCTCCACGATCCCCACCACCCCACCCACACACCGACCAACCTCCTCATCTCACCGAACCCCCAACCAACCAACCCCCAAAGTCACCCCCGAGAAAACTCCCACATGTCATTTACCTATAAAACATGCTTCCCCTCACTATAAAACATCGTCGAGCGACTCAAGTCCCACGACAAACATCTACCTTCCCACCAGGACCGCCAGAGGTAGAATAATCAACAGACCCATCAGATTTAAAGACAGCGATACAAAAATAACACCCCGTTCTGACACTAAGGACCCAAGCCACAACACACACACCCCCTCCTTCCCACACACCTCCTTCACCCACCTTACCTACAGCGATTTTGCGCATTGCCTCACTATATATTCCCAACCTACAACACCGCCTAAGAAAACCAAATACAACCCAGACTCACATTCCCCCTTCATCCCCAGCCCTGTTGTCACGCGCGAATCCCCTTTCGGTTAGTAACCCATTCACCACACTAAACAGACTTCCTGTCAACCCCACACACCTCACTCCGACCCCCACGGGGGAAAGCTACAAACCATTCATACGAAAGGTTAAAGTAAAGACCCCCACTGGACACTTGGCCCGTGTACCACACCCACACCAAGCCCGGGCAGCCGCCCGCCACAACACAGAGGACACATTCTTACAGGTATACATTGACCTGCAAAAGAAACCTGACCGTCGCTCTCGTGTTTGGTGGAACTTTCTAAATACCCTGAAAATGACCCACCATTACTATGATTCTTTTAACTTCACCCTTGAGGCTCGAGGACGAGCCTATAATGAAGGAGAGGGAAGTAAAATGCCCCAGAACAAGAAGCCCACCACAGAAGCCACGAGCGAACACCACACAGAAACACCCGGAAGAAAGGTCCACAGAACGAAAGGACCAGCTGACCGAGCCCGCCATTCCAGACAGGCCCAAGCCCGCAGGGCTAAACAGCTCCAGGACACACCCATTTACCTTTTCTAAACCGACCATTTTCCACACCTCACGTACACTAACCCCCTCGTGTCCTACACTTATTAACTACAAAGATGATGAACAGGAATATACATTCATATTAAAAACACCCATGCCCTGTCCCGACGTTGAGCCAATGCCAACACATCAGACAGCCATAAATATATCTATGTATGTTCTTACATCCGAGAAGTAGATGTTATATATCTTAGCAGTTCAAACACCCACGCTTGTCCCTAGACCTCTTATATCATTTTCCATGACGAGTATAGATATATGTAACCCGTGCTCAGTCGCCCCTTGCATTGCTCCTCTAGTAACTAAGTATTAATATTAACATTCCCTAACATCTTGTCTTGCCAGACTAAGCTTCTGAAGACCCATCGCCCCATAAATCTATGTATACAATCCTTAGGTTAAGTATTTTTATCCGCCATTGTGTTCACCTTTTTCCATTTACTTTCTACAATTGTCATACGTCTTCCCCTTGCCTCCTTCGTATCCACAGCCCACACTACGCCAATTTATTTCGTGTCTTACACCTCTTACCCCAACCAGAGATTGTATAAGATAACCTGGTTACCAGTATCTGTCATAAGTACCCCGAAACAATAACTAAGTACCCCTACGAACTGCCGCTGTGGGTGGTATTTTATATTTAATAGAAAACGCAGTTCCCAGGGCCAACTAATAGTATCCATAACCCTCTGACTGATCACATAACTCTATCTTTTCCAGACTCATATACCACCCCATAGTTGCATTCCCCGGTAGCATTTGGCTAACGTATTCTACTGCCTTTTCAAACTTCCATATCAATTGTAGCCTAATGCCACCCCCACGCCCAGGGACCTTAGGGGCAAAATTTCCCTGTAGCCCTTGAACTCTCCCCCCCCCCCCTCTCATTAAGACACCCGCGCTTCTCGACTCTTGTCCGACCTAGCCTCTCTCTCATACCTCTTGAAGATCCTTGAATTGTCCGTTACTAACGCTCTCCAACCTTTTATTTATATACTCCTATCCAGCCTACCTTCACTTAGTAGGCCAGAACAACATTAGAACTTTACTAGCCCCTTGCATGCCATCTATTCTCTTACAACACATTCACAACCCTGCACCCAATGGTCGTCGGTGCGAGGCTAGCCGCCCCGCCAGTAACTAACTTCTATTGTCATACTTCCAGATAAATGTGGCAGAGTTAGCAACCCAGTCTCCACCATATCCAGCAAACCCTACAATTAACAACCAGCCGAGTAAAACCAGCTAGCTAAGGCACCTTCGGTTTTGGTATTAAAGACACTCACATCTGTCTCATACACAGAGGGTTATTACAAACACTGGTGATATGGCAAGCCCCTAGCCACAGCCGCCGGACGACTATATCAGAGAGAGGGCGCCCAGCTCCCCCTTTTTGCCCACCCGAGGAGGGAGACCCCCACCCCCGCGGAGGTATACCTGGCCCCTGTTTTGACTCTCGAGTCATTGCCAGGTAGCACAGGAATTCTTCCTATCAATGAACTAACCATGAATGACTAACACCTTTACTAACCTCTATTACCTCACAATAAACCATTTACCTTTCTTGCATGCTCTGATCGCTAAATTAGCACCTCAGCTATACCATAGAATGAAGATTGAACAATCTAGAGAGACGCTCCTATCACAGCTGTCCCCATTCTCCTCGCAAAGTAGATCCAGTCTCTCTCCCCTAAATACGTCCAGTATAGCCAAAATAGTACCTCTTACTAAGGCTCAGTTATATGAAAATATAAAGGCTTCCTATCGCCCTGTGCCACAACAGTAAATACCATCTTACCTAGTCCCCATATCTATTGAGAGCTCAATTAAGTCCATAAGACTCGAGATCCCTACTGTCTGCAGGGTCCAGAACCGAGCCTATAAATCTAACTCCCGCCCCCAGTCAAATCAGTTGAAAGCTAGACACCAACCAGTGGTCACTACCCTGCAGTTTACCTCTAGCTCTGCCCTTGTGTTGTTCCGGAGTTGAGAGATTCCAGATCCGGCAGACTCCGTGGCAGAGAAGACTGATAGAAGCATCTGTCCATGTACAAGTCCTAACGTGCACCTTATAACCTTCACACAAATTCGTGGGTATATAAGTGTGTAGCCAGCAACGATCATCAAGAGATCCGACTTGAGAACTTCCTACATTTTGGACCATCTGGACGGCCGAGGAACCAGTCGTTAGCCCCCAACATCACCGGAAGCAAGATAACCAGGACCAGATCTACCCATACTATTCAAGATTCATGTTACTAGTACTAAGTGTTATAGTACTAGCTTGATACTCACCTATTAACTTTCTATAAAGTGGCTAAGACCTTGCCCAGTGTAATTCATATTTAACCATTCCATTTGGACCATTTGGGACGTACTAAGCGATCAGTGTTTTTTATTAACAGGCGACCTTGACTCTCGTAATTACCTTATTCAGATATTAAAACTCTAGTGATATCTAACGTTCGCCCACTGATTCGTGTTCTACATATTTCTGCCTTAAGAATATCAAACTTAGTTCAGTACCCCCATGAGGTTGCTAGAGATTTCCGTGTTCTATAATGTACGCGTCTAATCCTAACTGTGAGTTGCTACGTGGGCACGCGACCAGCCAGCAAGAGGTAAAATCAGTGACATTGAATTATACGAATATATTGAGGTCTTCCAGTAAAATATAAACTTGCTAATTAAACCCGTGATCAGAAGAATATACCTGAACGTTGGAAGTGGGAGACTAGGCTCCATCCAAATCCGCAAATGCTAGCGGTTCCCTTCTATCATTTGTTTTGTGCGAATATAACTATCTTTCTATGCTCTTTATTTCTTTATTTCAATAAACGTGAACTTGTGTCGTGTTACCGTGTGTTTATTTTGTGTTCTCTATTCCTCATACCTTGTATTGTGCATGCAGCCTTCTATACCCAGTCATTCAGAACTCACATTACCCAAGTTAAACCTGTAGAAAAACAGGGCATAACAAAACGAGTAATTGAAGTACTTTAAAAATAAACTGACTGAAGCTATGTGTTGGACAGACTACAATCTACGTGGTAAATTGTTTCCGATGTAATTCCTACTGTTTAATAGTGGAAGGCGTAAACTGTTTGGTTAATTTGTCGTGAACAGCTTAATCATAAGAACTCCGCCATTTGACTTTGAAAATATCCATAAAGCTAAATGTAGACCAGTCTGTAGGTTACTAATCTGCTCTAAGTGGAAACAAGACGTTGGAATGGGACATTCGAGAGACAGATGAATGAACTACACATGTGTTGACCAGACTGGTGTTATAAGGCACCCTTGACCCTGAATTAAGTGGATATGTTGCAAAACTTTGGATATTCGTGTGTGTCCGGAGGAGGAAAGAGGTATATCGATAACCACTTGTTCCCAACCTCTGAGAACGCATCTGTTCCGCTCGCTTGGATCTCGTGCCAGAAGGTCAGAAGCAGGAGGAATTTTGTCGATTGGTGTGAATTAACGAGATTTACCTGTGGATGGAACGGCCTTATCAAGTTGTGGAATACCGTCTGAGTGATTGTCTATTCGACTAGGGTACCCTTCTCTCGAGATAAGGTGTCCGCCTACAGATTGGCCTTGCTTGGTAGGTAAACTGCTTAAATTGTGATATGGTAATGAAGAGTAAGGAAAAATATTAACTCCGACAATCTCAGGGGCGTGTGAGATTTCGTTGGGCCCTGCCTGTTGATACAGGACACGGCTGATGTATTGTCCATGTGAAAGGCTATTATTGTACTCTGTGTTGGAGTGCAAGGGCATGATTTTTCAGGAAAATCGAGGGATAACTAGTTCCTTTGTATTTAAGTGATAGAGATTGAGAGAGGTCTAGCGACTTTGTGTCTGGCGACCGTCGGACGATTGGTAACACCAGCTCGGAGCTCCCGCTTTGTCCAAGACGACCCCCACTGATGGTGGCGGTTCTGACTAGAGGGCTGTCGGGGAAGGGGTCTCAGACTTAGAAGTCTGATGAAATGCTGAGGGAATGTAATTAGGGTATGAGGTTGATTGACTCGGAAAAGCTCTGTTGTCCAGCCTGATGTAAGGATTCAGGCGAAGTTTGTCCAACGGAACAGGTAGCTGAACCCAATATTTTGACCCTATTAACCCTCTCACGTCCTTGACGCAATTTTGAGCCTATTGGGATACTTTAAAGCCTTGTTACCATCAGGGGTATTTAGAAACCTTTAGTTTAGTTACTTTAACCTCTGAAGTTGTCTTTGAGTTAGCTGTGGGCAGAAAACTCATTTTGGAGAGGTAATTATAAGAGTGAGAGAACTCTATTTCTTATTGCTAATCTGGCAACCTCTGCATCATATGGTCGTGAGAGGGTTAACGACTCCCACAGCCGTTTGGAATTGTTTTTGTATGTACTGTCTTGCATACTTGTAGTAGTCAAGTATTTGATGTTGTATGTTGTGTGATAGGGTTTCCCAACGGAGGTAAACCCAGGGTTCCCACTTTACTATTCAGACGTAGGGCTGTGATATTTTGTTGTATTGTTATCATCTCGAAAAAGTGGTTTACAATAAACTTGTTGAGGATTGATAATTCTATGACTGGTCTGAACAGTAGGCTATCCCGTTTTGGTACTAGACTTAAGTGACACAGAAAACTTTTGATGTGGGAGGAATGTTCACTCTAATTCCTCACTGAAGCATCGCTTTTACGAGTGTTGGCACCTTTACTGGTATGAGACGTTGTATACGTACTTACGAAAGAACGGTCGTCTCTCCCAGTCCCAAAACAGACTATGCTTTATTAAATGTCTGGACCAAGGTCCTTTCGGTCATGCTGTGTAACTGGCCTGGAAAGAACCGGTTGTGCCTTGAGATATAATGTGATGCAAGGCTAAGATGAACTAAGTTAGGTCCTTGAACCGGTATTTGTTCTTGAAAGGTCAGACTGTTGCTGTTGGTGTGTCTGAGTCTGTCTAACTTGTTGTCTGGGGATGAATTAACCAGTCTGTCCCGACTACTGTGGCCTGTTGAGTGTCGTTGAGATCTGAATCTAATAAAGTTAACACGAGAGAACCTTAGAAACGGTTATAAAAAGTAGTGCTGATACTTCAGACCAATTGTATCTGTGGTTGTTAATCCGTTAGAATAGATGGAGAGATCAAGATTCTAGTTTTGATGTCTTTGGGCAGAGTTTTTTAGATAGAAAGATACGGAGGTCTTGACGTGCTTTGGACGTCATGAAAAGGGCTGTTCTGACCTCTCCTACTGTCTGAAGGGTTTTGCAAAGATAGACTTCTCTTATGTGTGATAATGTTGCCCTAGAGTATGTGTCATGAATAGGATCTGCTACTCCTCATTAGTGTGAGTGAGTTGTCTGTAAAACTGTCTTTGTGGTGCAATGCATAAGTGTGGTGATTTTCAGTGTGAGCAGCCTAGGTTCGAATCCTCGGACTGCCACATGTGTTTGTTAATTTCATTAACCGAGTTTAGGAGTAAAGTATGTTGGTGGAGAGAACATAATAAAACCAAAAGGTTGGATAATCGCCTATGGGTTGTTTATCTGAGAGTGTAAAGTCCTTCCCCAACCTTTCGTTCCTAATAAATATCCTCGTCAATTATGGGGACACGGAGTCAAGGATCTGACTCAGCCAAATTGCCAGAATAACCCTGTTTGATTGAGAGGTGTATGGGGAAATGGTTGATTGAGCCCCGTGAAAGTTATTCTGTAATAAAGGATAGATAAAATTATCTACCTGGAGAATTCTGGTATGTGAATGTGGAACTCCGGCGAAGTAGGCAATGAATAGTTATCTAAGAGACCCCCTTCCTCAGCCTACTTCCTCTGCAACCCGGACTCATAGAGAACGCTGGGAACTCCTACTGACTGGAGGTGTCATTATTAGAGCTCCGGACTAAGTGCTAGCCGACCCAAAGTGGGACCGGAACAACCAATTGTGTAAAGGTAAGATAGCAATTTACTGTATCGGTTCTGTCAGGTTTTTTAAAACAGACCCTAGTCGAACAATTTATTAAAAGGAATGGCTGGTGCTAGGGGTACCCAGAACTCTAGCATGTTGTGCTGAGGCATAAGGAAAACAAGCTAATAAATCCTTACTATACTGGTTAAGTAGACCCTAAAGAAGTGACCTCTGTTATAGTGGGGACTTGGGGAAAATATTACTTGGGAATTGCCCGACGGAAAATTAATTCCCAGTGTTGTCCTTTGTAGTATGAGGACTCGGGGTAAAGAAATTACTCGGTAATGACTGACGGAATAACTCTGTGTTGTTTAATAGGTGCGGGGGTAAAATTTACTAAGTACTGTACCTAATAGTCTTCTCGGACTGGTATGGAGGACTCAAGATTCGGACGGAAATAGAGTGAACAAAACCTATTCCGTAATAAATGATAGAGAAAAATATCTAATTGGAGAACTCTAGTATGAGACTTGTGGAACTCCAGCAGAGAACAGGCAATAACAGGCAATGTTATAAATATCTAAGAGGGTCCCTCTCTCAGCCTACTCTGCTAAAACCCTGACTCAGAGAGAATGTGGTGGTCTTCTAGTGATCGGAGATATGTAAAAGAGCCCCAGACCCAGACACTCGCCGACCCAAAGTGGGACCGGAGGGAGGTTCAATGAATCATTAATAATAATAACAATACTAATATTATTTATTCAGTTAGCAATTTACAGAGTTGGTACCACATAGTATGTTACAAATATGACATGTACCAGCTTTGCATATTTCCAACTAAGGATAGCCTAATAAGGCCGTTAGGCGTATTTCCATTGGGGTCCTTGACCAACTCGAGAGTTGGTCCGGAGCCTAAAATATGAAATGTTTATTGTCGAGTTGAGTAGTTAAGCGTTAGCCATGAATGATACTGATTATACCATAGTATCCTTATTGGAGGAGTGGTAACCTGGGAATCTTTGTGAATCAAAATTATTGATTTACTACTAGTAGTTATACGTGAACGACAATATCATAGTATCCTTTATTGAAGGAGTGATAATGTGGGATTCTTTGTAAATCAAAAAAATTTGATCTACTAATAGTAGGTAAAATAGTAAAATCTGTGTAAAACGAATGGATGAGAACCAACCGGTTAATCGTGTCCATGTATATACTTGGTCTAAGGAAAGATAGATAATATCTCTTAATTTTTTACCGCCTTTGTTTGGGAATAAAAGTTAATAATAATAATAACAATAATAATCGTCAGGTTACTTATATAGCGCCCGTTCTCCTCCTTCGAGGATTCACCAGCGCTTGGCTTTCTTTAGTCTACCATTGACTATTACCCATCCCCCTTGCTCGTGGGGAGATGGTAACCACCGGCTATATCCCTGAAAACTTTTCAATCTGAGAGGGGATTGAAACGCGAGACCTGCAAGATGGTTATCAGGCACGCTATCAACTAAGCCAGCCGGACGGCTAAATTATTAATCCTCCTAACCTATATGGCTATGCATGAATGAACAGGGTAACTATGGTATTGAAATACTGTTCTTAATAAAGGGTAGGAATAATCCTACAACCTTGTACCATAATTTAGGATTGGAAAGTGTAGTGCACCTTTTGTCCCACTCTGAATGAGTATAAACATTATCAGTAATACTGAGTGAATGAAGTTTTACTAGGGACTTTGTTAAAATTGAGTTATCTTTAGTACTATGCTAAGCATATACAAGTATTGTAAAAAGTTCTTGAAGGTGATTCTATTAATTACCAATTTGAACTTCGTCATCTAGGACTGCCAACTTGAATAATAATTGAATAGGCCTACTTGGAGTGTGCTAGTAGGACTCGGTAGGTCTATTGGTATAACTCGGTGTCTGGAACCGGAAATAAGTTAATATTGTTTGAATACCCGGAGTTGGTTGACAGAACTCGGTGTCTGGGAACCGGAGTTAATTGACAATATTAGACTACTCGGAGTTTTCTGGGACTCGGAGTGAAGTCACTATTGTTGTATACCCGGAGTTAGAAGTTATATAGGAACCGGAGATATGTTCTCGCTAAGGGATACTCGGAGTTATGTTGGTAGAACTCGGTGTTTGAGAACCGGAGTTAAGACGCTTTTGTTGAATTCCCGGAGTTAGAGTGGTATATAACTCGGTATATGGAAACCGGAGTATGTATTCTCTTTAAGGGTTAGAGTACTCGGAGATACTGTCTGTAGTGAACCGGAATAAAATATGAATTTTGACATAATTGCACTCGGAGCACTCGGTGTTTGAGAACCGGAGTTAATAAAAACTGGTGAGGGAACAGGTTCTTAACTCTGGAGCCCCGGAGATAAGGCTATGACAGTGTACCACCGGAAAAAACTCCGAGTAGAGAATTAGGGGGGTGAGGTGTATGACAAAAGCACCTTGTAGTAAAAGTAAAATGGTAGGTAAAATTACCCGGAGCCTCGTAGATATAAACTAGAGAACTCCGGCAGAGTAGGCACAAATAAAAGATATACAAATGAGGCCCCCAACCTCCGCCTATACTCTGCTACCCCCCGGACTTCAAATAGTACACGGGGATCTCCTAGTGACCGGAGATATAATTAAGCCCAGTCTAACACTAGCCGACCTAAAAAGGACCGGAGTGAGACTCTAAAAAGGGGCCCAACTGAAGGTTGGTTCGTAGCTTAAAATCATATTTTTGAAAAGGGAGGCTACGGTGGCATGTATCAAAAATAATTACAGGCAAAAATATCATAAAAGAATAACATTTATCCGCTCTGCAACAAGACAGAAAACCTGGAAGGCACAGAGACTATGAAGACGTATGACATAAAAGTCTAATAAATTGTTTATATACAGTGCAAAAGGAAAATATTTCGTAAAACTTTATTAACATGTAAAGAGAAACGCTCAATGTCACGAAAACATCAAAAGGATAAAATTCGAAGCATCTGGAATTTTCGATAAGAAATAAAAGAAAATGTGATAGCCTCTAGACCGCCATTAAAAAAAATTATCGAAGCGCGACGTTCAGAGAAAAAGTTAGGCAATCAGCAAGAAAAGTTGACATGAATAGAATCAACGATTAATTGAAAAAATTATAAGAATGGATAGTTAGAATTAAGAATATTGAATTTCGGAGCTTATAAAAGCATTGATGGAAAATAGGCAAAGGCCTAGCCTATCCCAAAACTGGCGTCCGCTAGCCAAAACTAACGAAGCCTAAAAACTGAAATAGAGGCATTCTAACTAACCTGGCTTACATAACATAATGTAATAATATAAAGAGGAAAAAGATAGAAATACTGTAGAGAAAATAAAAATAATATTCATATAATATTCATATAATTTAGTAATGGTTCTCTCCGTCAATGACATGAGAGCCTTATATATATAAGGGCTCCCCGGAGACCCCCGTGAGGGTCCCGGAGAAAGCATAACACGACCCAAATATATAAAAAGTACATCCTAGGGTGAAACCCTTTACTTAGATCCTAGGGAACGTCATTAAAAAAGGTAACCAGAAAGAAAAATGTTATGAGTAAAGATTAGAAACTATGAACGTTGTCCTACTAAATCAACTAGCGCGCCGTTTCTTCTTCTTCTTCTATCGAACCCGCCCGCAGACCGTGTAGATCCACAGGGCTGACCTTTAAATCGGTACTGACTCAGAAACGTTAGTAGGAGGGAAAGTTTAGAGTAGAAGGATAGTTTAAGGGACAATTTTTTGTTTTGTTATATACCCCCCCCCCTCACTTCCTCACCTCCGCTTCCCCCCCCCCCCCTACCATTTCTCTTCCTCCACATTTTCTCCAACATCCTCTTTACCATCTCGATGTCTTGTGTTTCCATCTCCTGTGTTAACCCCAATAGCGCCCCCACCCCTCTATCTTCTCTCTGCTTAATCTCCTCCCACCCCCTCTCCCCAACTCTATTCCTCATGTACCCCTCCAACTCGTCTCTCTCCTCATTATATCTTGTACATTCCGTTACTATGTGCTCTATATCCTCCACTATTGGGTCTCCTCCCATTTCACATTGATTGCAGTGCGGTCCCATTCCATTCCATCTCCTTGTTCTCTCATTCGTTTCTAGCGATCCTGTCCTTGCTTTAAATAGTAGTTTCGATCCCCATCCTCCATCATAGAATAGTTTTCTAGCTGGTTTTTCCTTCTCTCTATAATATGCCAGCGTGGCTTTATTTTCTACCCCCTCCCTCCACTTTCTTCTCCCCTCCTCCTTTATCCCTTTCTCTATCTCTCTGACACATCCCCTCCCATTTTCTAGTATGACCCACTCCTCTCTCCCATTTCGTTTTCTAAATTCCCCTCCCACACGGTCCTGTTTTATATTTATCCTCCCCAATCTTCTTTTGCACTCTCTGTTCCATTTACTTTGCTCGCTCGCCCATCTGTATACCTTCCCTGGCCACCTATCTTCCTCCATCCCCTCTAGCCTCACTTTGTACTTCCCTTTAGCTTTCCCAATCCTTTCCTCAAACGTACTCCACCCCATCTCCCCTCGGATTGCTTCTTGTGCTACGTATTTATTTGCCCCCAATCCTGTCCTCCCGATTTTATTTTGTACCGTTTCTAATTTCTTCGTTTCCGCCTCTGTTGTTTCTACCGCCTCTAAGCCGTACATTATTGCAGGTACTCCTAATCCTTTCCACAGCCCTCGCACTATTTTGTAGCTATTCGCTCTTAGCCTTGTCGCGCTCCATAGTCTCCCATTCCTTATACAGCCGTTATTGCACACGTCCCCCAGCTGGTCACGCTGGGTTTATACGTCCTTCTTGTGGTCGCGTGCCGTGCGACAGGTTGGACTAATTTTGTGCTCTCAGGATGTGCTACTTTTCATCTTTGGACGTTTCCTGCTGCCTCTTCTGGGAAGTATATGTTACTTTATAATAAGGAGGCATCATAGATATGTACTGTATGTGTATTGAGCATTTCCAGAGAGCTGACGACTTCCACGGGACGCGCCACATGCTACGACCATTATTATTATATGAATATTATATGAATATTATTTTTATTTTCTCTACAGTATTTCTATCTTTTTCCTCTTTATATTATTACATTATGTTATGTAAGCCAGGTTAGTTAGAATGCCTCTATTTCAGCTTTTAGGCTTCGTTAGTTTTGGCTAGCGGACGCCAGTTTTGGGATAGGCTAGGCCTTTGCCTATTTTCCATCAATGCTTTTATAAGCTCCGAAATTCAATATTCTTAATTCTAACTATCCATTCTTATAATTTTTTCAATTAATCGTTGATTCTATTCATCTCAACTTTTCTTGCTGATAGCCTAACTTTTTCTCTTAACGTCGCGCTTCGATAATTTGTTTTAATGGCGGTCTAGAGGCTATCACATTTTCTTTTATTTCTTATCGAAAATTCCAGATGCTTCGAATTTCATCCTTTTGATGTTTTCGTGACATTGAGCGTTTCTCTTTACATTTTAATAAAGTTTTTACGAAATATTTCCCTTTTACACTGTATATAAACAATTTATTAGACTTTTATGTCATACGTCTTCATAGTCTCTGTTCCTTCCAGGTTTTCTGTCTTGTTGCAGAGCGGATAAATGTTATTCTTTTATGATACTTTTGCCTGTAATTATTTTTGATACATGCCACCGTAGCCTCCCTTTTCAAAAATATGATTTTAAGCTACGAACCAACCTTCAGTTGGGCCCCTTTTTAGAGTCTCACTCCGGTCCTTTTTAGGTCGGCTAGTGTTAGACTGGGCTTAACCCTTATTTAGCGGGCTAGGTGGTATATTTGACCCTAGCGCCCAGCGGGTTTTTTTTTTTACCCTAAATAGGGTTGTTTACGTGATCATTTTCATGCCTAAATAAGACCCAGAGCGTAAAACAAGTATCTATCCCTGAAAGGGCGTAAACAGAGCTTTCCAATGACACCCGAACCATCCTTGTACGACCACTGGTTCTCTTGCAACGATCGTGCAACACGAGTGCAAAAACCCTGAAATAAGGTAATTTCCTTACATAATTCCCTGTGTAGCGAGTGAGAAAGGAGGGGGGAAAGTAGAATACAGTTCAGTATGTCCACGGTGGTCGTGGGGACCGGTTATAGCGTTGCTACGCTCGTCCCACCGCTCAGCTCTCTCTCTCAGCAACATTACGTGCTGAAAATGGCGCTCGACATATTGTGAACCGCCACATAGTCCATATTTATTTCACACAACATAAGTTGCGCGCCGCCAATTAAGGGTTAAATATATCTCCGGTCAGGTCACTAGGAGATCCCCGTGTACTATTTGAAGTCTGGGGGGTAGCAGAGTATAGGCGGAGGTTGGGGGCCTCATTTGTATATCAAGCGGCTCGCTTGGTGTAGTGACTAGCGTCTCGGACTTCCACCCAGAAGGCCCGGGTTCGCGCCCACGCTCGGCGCGTTAAAGATTTTTCACAAGCACTGAGTCGTTACCATCCCTCATGAGCAAAGGGATGGGGTAGTAGTACAGGACCCCAATGGAAATACGCCTAATCGGCCTTATTGAGCTATCCTTAGCTAGCTTAGCATGCGCTAGCTTTAAGAACTATTATTATTATTATTATTATATTTATTTGTGCCTACTCTGCCGGACTTCTCTAGTTTATATCTACGAGGCTCCGGGTAATTTTACCTACCATTTTACTTTTACTACAAGGTGCTTTTGTCATACACCTCACCCCTTTCTTCCACTCGGAGTTTTTTCCGGTGGTACACTGTCATAGCATTATCTCCGGGGCTCCAGAGTTAAGAACCTTTTCCCTCACCAGTTTTTATTAACTCCGGTTCTCAAACACCGAGTGCTACTATAGCTCCGAGTGCAATTATGTCAAAATTCATATTTTACTCTGGTTCACTACTGACAGTATCTCCGAGTACTCTAACCCTTAAAGAGAATACATACTCCGGTTTCCATATACCGAGTTATATACCACGCTAACTCCGGGTATTCAACAAAAGCGTCTTAACTCCAGTTCTCAAACACCAGTTCTACCAACATAACTCCGAGTATCCCTTAGCGAGAACATATCTCCGGTTCCTATATAACTTCTAACTCCGGGTATACAACAATAGTGACTTCACTCCGAGTCCCAGAAAACTCCGAGTAGTCTAATATTGTCAATTAACTCCGGTTCCCAGACACCGAGTTCTGTCAACCAACTCAGGGTATTCAAACAATATTAACTTATTACTTATTTCCGGTTCCAAACACCGAGTTATACCAATAGACCTACCGAGTCCTACTAGCACACTCCAAGTAGGCCTATTCAATTATTATTCAAGTTGGCAGTCCTAGATGACGAAGTTCAAATTGGTAATTAATAGAATCACCTTCAAGAACTTTTTACAATACTTGTATATGCTTAGCATAGTACTAAAAATAACTCAATTTTAACAAAGTCCCTAGTAAAACTTCATTTACTGAGTATTACTGATAATGTTTATACTCATTCAGAGTGGGACAAAAGGTGCACTACACTTTCCAATCCTAAATTATGGTACAAGGTTGTAGGATTATTCCTACCCTTTATTAAGAACAGTATTTCAATACCATAGTTACCCTGTTCATTCATGCATAGCCATATAGGTTAGGAGGATTAATAATTTAGCCGTCCGGCTGGCTTAGTTGATAGCGTGCCTGATAACCATCTTGCAGGTCTCGCGTTTCAATCCCCTCAGATTGAAAAGTTTTCAGGGATATAGCCGGTGGTTACCATCTCCCCACGAGCAAGGGGGATGGGTAATAGACTAATAGTCAATGGTAGACTAAAGAAAGCCAAGCGCTGGTGAATCCTCGAAGGAGGAGAACGGCGCTATATAAGTAACCTGACGATTATTATTGTTATTATTATTATTAACTTTTATTCCCAAACAAAGGCGGTAAAAAATTAAGAAATATTATCTATCTTTCCTTAGACCAAGTATATACATGGACATGATTAACCGGTTGGTTCTCATCCATTCGTTTTACACAGATTTTACTGTTTTACCTAAGTACATGTAAAAAATGCCAAATCCGCCAATACCAAATCCGCCAATGCCAAATCTGCCAATGCCAAATCCGCTAATGCCAAATCTGCCAATACCAAATCCGCCAATCCCAAATCCGCCAATGCCAAATCTGCCAATGACAAATATGCCATTTCTCCACATGGTGTAATATCCTAACCTAACCTAACCTAGCCTAACCTAACCTAACCTCACCTAGCCTAACCTCACCTCACCTAGCCTAACCTAACCTAATCTAACTACTAATCCTAATATCCTAACCTAACCTCACCTAGGCTAGCCTAACCTAACCTAACCCTAATCCTAATATCCTAACCTAACCTAACCTAACTTCACCTCACCTAGCCTAACCTAACTTAACCTAACTACTAATCCTAATATCTCTAACCTAACCTAGCCTAGCCTAGTCTAATATCTCTAACCTAACCTAGCCTAGCCTAGTCTAATATCTCTAACCTAAGCTAGCCTAACCTAACACCCTGTTCCAAATAACTAGGCCAAAACTCTTGAACAGAGTAATCCAGCTATTATTTCTTCCAATTGGGAAGAGTCACCCTACAAGCAAACTCATCCACACACACACACACATACACACTCGCTTCGGACCTCATTCGTGATTAATCAACAAGATAAAAAATTCCTTGCCTTCTCCGAATAATATGGGTAAAAGGTAGCCGCACACACACACACACACACACACGCATGCACACACACTCGGTTCTCGTCTTGCGGACCTCACTCATGATTAAGCCACAAGATAAAACATTCCTTTATAGGTAAAGGGTAGCCGCGCTTCCGTGCCACGCGTACAAACACACCGGGCCTCCCACATCGAAAATATTTTTGGAACACCTGCCCCCATATATCAGTCTGACAGCGACCCTTTCTTTCTTTCACCATATTTTTTCCCACTATTCATACAGTTTCCGATTTAAAGATACCAACCCACCTGATTTTACCCGTCTCCATACCCAAAATACTTTTGGGTCGCTCGCGCCCATAAAACAATTAACTATCAGTCTGACAAGCTACCCCTCAGCGGTCTCTCTGGTCACCTGCTTCCCATAAATAAATAAATAAATAAATAAACTATCTATATCTCGATCTATATTGTCCCTTCACTATTGTTTATTAATTTGTTTTCAGGACCAATTAACCGGCGACTACAACGGCCCCTAAACAACCAAGCCATGATTCCGCTGGCTCAAAGTCTACCCCGGCGACTACAACTCCCCTCTAAGTAGTAATCCAAAACTCCACTCACCACCGCCTAGCGAACTTGACAGATATCCTAGCCTAACCTAGCCTAACGTAACCTAACCTAACCCTCTCTCTCTCTCTCTTTCATCATATTGTTTCCACCGTATTCCTATTCCTAGCCTAACCTAACCTAACCTAACCCCCTCTCTCTCTCTTTCATCATATTGTTTCCACCGTATTCCTATTCTTAGGGTTCAGATTTAAAGATACCAAGCCAGCCCCAAATAGATCGTCTGTGTATAGGATTTGCACTCTCTCTCTCTCTCTCTCTCTCTCTCTCTCATCGTGTTGTTTCCAAGCGTGTTGCCATTCTTATATTTTTATTAATTTGGTTTTCAGGACCATATTTTTTTAATCTGTTCATACGAGCCTTAACCCTTGTCTATCAGGGCCCGACTTAAGTCCGTATCGAAAATTTTGGACTATGTGGCGGGGCCCGACTTAAGTCCGTGTGCTATTTTGGCGCAATATTGACTCTTGAGAGAGAGACGAGCGACGAGAGGAGCCTGGGTTACCTCATGACCGCTCGCCACGGCCGCCGTGGACTGACTGAGATGTACTCCACTTACATCCACCCAGAGGCGTATCTAGGGTAGATAGCGCCTAGGGCAAGGACTGGAATTGCGCCCCCCGGTGGCGTGTGTCGAGCGCAGCGAGCCTCTCCAGCTGGGGGGTTCGGGGGGGCGCTATAAGCCCCCCCCAGATTTTTTTTGAAATATGAGCAATTCTAGGAGCATTTTAAAGCCATATTCAAAGATATATTTAGGTAATTGAAACACTAAATAATGAATGATATACCAGTAGGCTATATATATATATATATATATATATATATATATATATATATATATATATATATATATATATATATATATATATATATATAATATATATGTGTGTGTGTGTGTGTGTGTGTGTGTGTGTTAGGTTCATTTTTTGGTTTAGGTTAATGATACCTATTTTGAGTTTGGATTGTATTATACTTTTTTTAAGACCCTGTTCAATCATACTCTAAAGAGGCATAACGAACTCATCTTTAGCTTTCTTCATCTGCCCATGACGATGTGTTTAATAGCCTATGCGATTTTATGTTTGATTTGTAATATTCAACTCATCACAGGAATATGAAGACAGATACAAAGGATTTGTTGGTGTCTCTATGAAGAATTAGTATGATACTTTATCATCCACTATTTATTTTCTTATCTATACCTTTTGATTAGAGGGAAAACTGCCTTAACCCGTGGAGCCCCGGCTAGTTTTGTAATGTTTGTTCACCAGAACCCGGCCGGTTTTCAAAAAATGGTTTTATTCCAGAAACAATAGCGAATGGGTTAGGAATGAAGGAAAAACCACGAAAAACCGCTCAAAAAGCTTAAAGAATGGTCCTACAGAGCCCCCGAAAACGTATTTTACAAGAGTAAAAAATTGAAGGCAATTACCCCAAAAAACCAGGTTATTGCACGCTCACGCGCACGCACATGGACTTTGAGAGTTTTCAAACATCGGCACGGTTGCGTGGGATACGTACACAGTTCCCATACAAATCTGAGCCCTCTTGAGTGGCTACACCTGAGGTTACGGTCGGCACAATTAGGGTGACGCGTCAGACGCGTCTCTGGGGCTGTGCGTTACATACATCGCCGACGCGTCAGACGCGTCGCTGGGGCTGTACGGGTTAAACATTACGAAACACGAAACAAATTAGACTTCAATGGGCCATAGCTGCAAAAAATCCCTCAAAAGGCTATGTAGCCTATATAGGCCTATAGAACATTTCTTACTCAGAATGACCTAATCTTTCATTTCTGGAGTATTTGACAAAACTCGCGGGACACCCTGTATATTAAATTCTAAAAGTAGACCCCTATTTAGCCTAAGCAATAAAGTAATTTTATATAGAAATAAAGTTAAAACCACTTTCCTTCTTCATGAGGAAGTTTCGTGATCTTCTAAGATTCTTCTTACACAAATTATACAATGCTCTGAAATAATGAAAATGACACTCTAAAATTCTCTAAACCACGTATAAACCTAGAAGCTAAATTCTAAAAGTATTTAGCCTAAGCAATAAAGCATGTTCGGATGTTCCTAAAATAATAAAGGTTAAACCACTTTCCTTCTTCGCTAGGAACGGTTTCATGATCTTACATACTGCTCTGAGAGTCTGAAATAAGGAATATTATATTCAATTTACCGTCAGATAAAATTAAACAGAGTATAGAGTAATAAATGCATATATTTCGTACCTTTGCCTGTCCCTGCCCGTTTTGTTTATCAACAATAAACGTTCGCTTGGCGCTAGCATTCGAGAATGCTTAAAGTTAAGCGGGCGGCCCATACAGTACGTAAAGACCCGACAAGAGCCGATCTTTTCAAAATATTTGAATTTTTGATAAATCGTCCATGATCGAGTAACATCGTGTAAATCAATCGGCTCTACTCGAGTTGATCTGGAACTGGACGGGGTGCCCGCCGACAGGTCCGTGAAGTCGGCCAATAATTAGTGTGAGATGCGGTCTCAGGATGATAAGACCGCATCTCTAGCTGCCACTAAACCAGCAGTTCAACCCATGCAGCAGTTCTAAAACCTTTTCTTATATGAATCATCCTGCACATGCCATTTCTCATCCACTTCCTCCCCCACCAGGAAGTGATCCCCCCCATCTTATAACAGAATCTGCCCGGGGGCATCTAGCTACAAGGTACAGCCAGAGTCCAGGCGCGCCACCCCCAGAGCTACAAGGACATAACCACCACGCGCCAAACGCCCTTGATCCTCTCAAGCCGGGCGCCTTAAGTAGGGGCAAGAAGATTGCCTTATACTCACCCAGCCTGGACATCAGTAACTAAGCTTGCCATTTGGTATTATTTAGTTCAGGGTAAGAACAGCCAGAGATAGCTGGTGTTCAACTTGTCAGTTGTGTGCTGTGATTGAAGATCTACCAGGTCGGGTTCCCCCCATCAGGAAGAGGACTAGCTTGGGCAACCCACTTTGGGCTCCCCCTTTCTGGCCTTCGATGCAGTGCACAAACCAAGTACCAAAGGATTCCTACCTTGTTTTGTTCAAGGGATTATGAGGATAGTGTAGTAACTTGAGATCTACCAGATCGGGTTCCCCCCATCAGGAAGAGGACTAATTTTGGGCAACCCACTTTGGGCTCCCCTTTCTGGATTCTCTTTTTGCTACATGGTTCTGATAGTTCCACGAACTAGCAAGGAAGGAAGACACTTACCTTGACCCCCCTTAGACTACCTATAATGTCACTATCTAGACTGCTTGCCACTCTAGGTAGATCATTATGCTAGTCACCCTAACCCCCCAAACCTTGTAGCAGAACTCCAGCATATCCTTTGGGGATCACTGCACTGTGGGAGTGCAAGAGGAACCCGGTTGTCCCGTGGTAGGCACCAAGGTCTAAGGAATCATCTTGTGACTCACCCTGGACCAGTAGCTGGAGTCATCACGCCCAGCCCCCACCCGGACCAACTTCCGGAGTCATCACGCCCAGCCGCCCTCCGGACTACTGGATCCTCCCTCGATCTACGGGCCCTCCTCTTCACCACAGCTCTCCTTTAAGTGCTTTTGTACCGTTTATGGGTATAGAGTTGACTCAGGGTTGTGGTATAAGTTATCTTCAGGGGTTCTCATTAACATTACGCCTTGCGAGAGGTCTTTCTTCTCCCTACTTAAATTGACGTTAATTAGCCCACTTGCCGGGACCCATTATACATACCTATCAGGGGATCCTTATATATGCACCTTCCCGGGTTATTGGTCTCCCATAGCCCGACAGAGGGGGCGTGCCTATATAAGACCCATAGCATCAAACACAAACACATATTTACACGTAATCTAGTCCCTTTGTATAACTTCTAGCCTAATTCATTTAACATTCTGTCAGGTTCATAACTCGAATAGATTTCACTCTATCTCAGCTCCCGACGATTGTTGCCTCAGCCTTCAGCACCTTGCTAGTACACAATTAGAGTTAAGGATTAATCTTTGCCAGGTGAGATCTAGCACACCTATAGTATTAATATCATTTGTGAGCCTTTCCGAGCCCACTTCATTGTTGATGACCACTTGGCCATTATTGCTTTAGAGTCAGTTAACGTCACTAGGCTATATGCCGGGGACATAATTGCATGATCCAGACGGCATTTGCCATTACTGCACTCTTGTCTTTTGTTGAGATCCTCTCTGAGATCTATTTGGGTAGGAGGTGTACCTCCACCATTTTGGATACCTTATAATTGTATCCTAGGAGTATTATTATTACCTTGAGTCCGGACCCATTGTCCGACTCCTATTGCTTACTTGATAACCTTATTATTGTATGTCTTAATTATTCTCATTGTTGTTGATGATCTCCAGGTTACAGGTATAAAATATATGTCTTGCTCCTCCATGAACCAGGTGTTAAACTGAATAAAACCCATGTTAACTTGTTACCTGTGTGCTTACTATCCTGCCGTGTTGTCTCTTTATTAGTTTAAGGTATACCTATCCAGTTAGAGAGCTGCTCATTGTACAAAGAATATCTCGCGTTCCAATTTGGACCGGGCATAACATAGTGTATGCACTATTTTTCAGCCGACTGTTTTTGATGGTCGGGGGAAAAAAACGTTAAATTTTGGACGTGCTGCTGACGTATGTCGATCGGTTTTCGGACGTGCAGCAATCGTTTTTGACGTACAATAATCGGGAAAAATGTTCGAACAAGACTATAGTAAGCTCGACACGACCATGACATGACAAACGCCCGACTAAAAACAGACAACCCAGTATGCCATACGTCCACAAGATGTTTGGAATCACGTCCACAACACGTCAAGCAGCCGACATCAGGTTGACTCACACGCCAGCGAACAGATAAATGCGACCAAATGTTCATGCTCACACGTGTATCGCGTCAGCACAATCCTGTCTGGACATGCTGCAAGAGGCTAACAGGACGTCAGCCACAGGTCAGACACGTGTGACGCCTCCCGGCGTTAGCAGAATGGTTGCGTGGGGCATTGCAGCTCGCTAGCGCTCGCCAGGATGGGGGGATGGGCTACAGTTGTCCTAGAATGATCTACTTTATTTCGTTAGTGTCGTGTTGCCACAGACAGTCTAGAAGTTATCTTTGTTTTGGTCTGTGACCGCGCCTTATATTTTATATTCGCTATAAGATAAATGTTGCTTGTGTGGGAGGCGAGCGAGAGCGGGTGAGGGGGTACACCTGGCAGCGGGGCGAGCTATCACGCGGCCCGCTTGGGCGCTGACGGCGTTGGCGGCCGGGTGGTCAACTAGTCCCTGCTCATCGCGGCCTCGTGTTTTTTACCAGCTCAGAGCTGGCCTGACACGCGTATCGTCTACATCCTTTGCAATTCTGTCCCCCATACTCGCCACTTTGCATACTATTTCTCTCTCTCGACTTCTCCTTTCTCATTCTCTAATCTTTATTAAACTCAACATCCCTTCTGGTTTCAGCATAGACGTTCACCGTCGGCCAGTCGTATTGTACGCGAAGCTCTCAGATATTTCTATGTATTAGGCTTTAATGAGGTTTTGGAGAGACGGACTTTTCCGTGTGTGTCCTCTCTCGGGAAGGTTGTAGACCGGTATATGTCTCCCTGGCAGGGTGTTGAGTGATTCTGCTTAGTTATTTAAAGCTAGACTAGGGGTAAGGTTACTGTGTCGTTGTCTCCGATGTGTGCAGTGTTAGCTAAGCCCTGCACGACATCGACAGGTACTGTGGGAGCCTAGGTTGTCTTCGGGTGGGTTTACTTTGCGAGCACAGCACTGTGGTGTGAGAGGGCCATAGCCTATTCCTCACAACATAGTGCTGCCTCTTTGTGTTGACTTCTGAGGGATCGCCAGGATAGAACTAGGTACTAGAGACCTAGATTTATCAAGAGAGCATCCCCGTCATATAACGTAATCTTCATTATACCACCTTCGGACAACGTTAGGCTACGAGCCGCATGCTCGCCCATTGTTGCCCTGCCTTGATACCCCAGCTAGACTTTATTAACTAAGCAGACACTGGTTAGAGATAAGCTCCATTATTATATGTATGCCACATTATTATTCACTGCACTTTTAAGCCGAGGTTGTTGTTGAGTTACACAACCCTAGTAGGCTGTTGCGTTGTGTCACGAAGCATTTCTTTAGTTGTCGAGCATTACTACCTTTGTGCAGTCTTTATTATTCGCCTGCCTATTATTACTATATGTCCTAGTATTTATTGTGACCCGTATTCTGCATTATAATTGTTCAAGATTCTTTACGAACATCTTCCCAGCATCAGACTTATTTCAGAAGTTTCCAGTTGATGTTGCAGGACTAGCATTGCACTTTCTTTACTACAGGAGTGCCAGTTATTTGAGTATCTACCGTAACGTTAATTAATCACGTTACTTATCTTTTCTTTGTGTAACCTAAACGAGTAATCTTTTACTGTTTGAGAATAGGCTGTTTCATCGAGCGTCAGCCTAGTGTGTGTGCACCAGTTACCGAGTCATAGGATACCTCGTGGTCCAGGCACGACTCAGGGCAGTAATGGTGTTTTGTTTTCCAGTGTTTAAGGCAGGGGTTGGATCTAGTGTTACCGTTGTTGCATTTTGCCATTATCTAGTCCAATGTTGAAGAGCCCTGTGTCTTTGAGAACCTGGATCATAACAAATGGCGACCTAGCTCAGGATCTTGTGAACTAAGAAATAATTGCAGGATTGTTGTGGTCATTTGTTTTATTGAGGAATATAGTGGGCACGTTAATTTTTTTTGGCAAAGTAGTATAGCACTTGAGAGTCTTCAGACATTTTGGCAAGTGAATAGTGCTACATAAGAGTTTGGGGTACTTCTTTTCTGAATATTGTGGTGAGAAATTTTTGTGAGCATCATGTCTTATACCGGGTCAGAGGAGAATGGAGACACAGTACGTAATGTCGAAACTGACGAACAGCAGCATGATGAAAGGGTTAATCGGGTGAACTGTGAGGAGGATGCTAGGATATTTTTGCAATGGCCTGTTACTGCCGAGCGGTTGGAGGGTATGGATCGGTACGGTCTTCAATGCCTGGCCACAGCTATCGGTCATGCGGTTACTAGCAGCATGACCAGAGATAACTTGATAACGTGTGTACTGGGCAGGGTGACTGGTGAGCGAGAGGGGTTGAGTGCTCAGAGCCCTTCGGCCATGCTTCCCCTACACTCGACTCCCAGCCGTCCCAGTAGTTTGCCCACCCCGGGTACGCTCCCGCAGTTGGGTGGTGACTGGCAGGGTGGGTTGCCCCTGGGGGGACCACCGGTAATTTCAAACATTGTATCACCTTCACCTCCTCCAGGGTTATCTCCAGAATTATTGTTTAAGCTCGAATTAGCTAAGCTTCAGCATCAGCAGCAAATAGAATCAGCTAAGATCGAAGAGAGAAAGGCTATCAGGGCATCTGAGATTCAACAGCAACAAAGGGCATGTGAGCTTCAGCAGCAAACAGAGCTAGCAAAAATCCCAGCTGATTTAGAGTCGACTAGATACTGTGCCGACATGGACGTAGAGAAGTCGCGAGTAGAGACAACGGGACAGCGACTTGGGGCTGGTAACCGTGTTCATGAGCAGTCTCGCTCGCACTTATTGAAACTGGTTCCGGTGTTTGATGAGAGTGGTGTAACAGAATTTTTCACACGCTTTGAGAAGAAGTGCCAGGAACACCAGTGGCCAGAGAGTAAATGGGCAGCACTTGTATCCTCTAGATTAATAGGCAAGGGTCTTAAAGCCTACGATGCGTTGCCTATAGAGTCTTGTATTATCTATGAGGAACTCAAGGAGGCTGTCCTGAGAGCATACGAACTACAACCAGAGACGTACAGGTTGAAGTTCCGAGGTGTTACCAAGGGTCGGGAGAGCACCTTTTTGGAGCATGCCCGGGAGCTGTCCGATGCTTTTGGGAATTGGCTGAGGTCGGAGAAAGCTACTACGTTTGACGACATTAAACAGTTGGTGCTTTTAGAGCAGTTTTTCAAATGCACGGGCGGCGACCTGACGTTAAACCTTAAAGAAAAGCAACCAAAAACTCTACAGGAGGCAGCTGAGATGGCTGACCTCCGGCTATCACTAATTCGTGGGTGCGGGTCTGCCCAGCATAGTGAGGCAGGTAACAAGGGGCGTGACGCCCCACCCCCCCGAGTTAGTGATATACCTTATGCAAACAAGTACAAGAGCCATGATACCAAGACTGATCACAAGACTAGCACCGTCCCATTTAAGAAGGGGCCGGGCCCTTCCCAGTACCAAGGGAAGCCCAAAAGGGAGTTGGAGTGTTTTCATTGTCATAAAAAGGGGCACTTTGCAAGAGTCTGTCCTAGCAAACCACCTACAGCAGCTGTGTCTTTGGCCTGCAACATTGGTGTGTCTCCGAAGTCATCTGAGTTTGCCCGGGGCAGTTCGTCAGAGGCTGAGGCACAGCCAATGCAGAAGCACCTGGGAGGCTCAAACCCTGCTCAGGATGTTTTTTACGACCATAGAGGGCGGGGTTGCGTGATGTGGGCGGGGCGCAAGCATGGAGTAGAGGTCTTGCGTGATACAGGTGCTTCCCAGACTCTAATGAAAAACTTGACTGGCTACCCTATAAACGCGGCTCGGGTGGTGGTGGTGCAGGGTATTAATGCAACTCGGTCATACCCGCTGGTGCGGTTGGAGTTGGAGGTGGATGGTGTGGCACGTGAATTGGATGTCGGGATTGTGGAGAAACTGCCAGTGGAGGGCGTCGACCTTCTTCTCGGCAACGACTTTGCAATGCCCGCTTCTGAGGTTCTACCCTTAGTCGTTGCCGAGAGGCCGGCCGACGTGAGTAGGGAAGAGCAAGAGTGGGTCGAGCGGTGCCAGACACAACCCATGGCTTGTGTTGTCACCCGAGCTCGGGCAGCTAAAGTGTCACAGCCTAGTCCTCCGTCTTCAGACCAGCGGAGGAACGATCAACAGGAGGAGGCTAAAGCTGGAGTTGGTTTTAAGAGTTTTGACTCGGCGGCTCTCCTGGGTGATTCAGTATTGGCACCATTACTTAATTCTGGAGTAGCCCCTGGGCCTGTCATCGAGAGTGACGAGGCTGGGCATGACGAGTCTCCACGACAGCAACGTTATGTACATCGAGAGAGACAGAGGGAGCAGCCCAGTATCGGGGAAGGTCATGCATTGCTCCGGGAGCAGTTAGATCGCTTGGCACCCTCAGATATACGTCGGTTGCAACTAGAGGACCCTGAGCTCCAAACGTGTGCTAATGGAGCTGTAGAGCTCGACGAGGACGGTGATGCACAGCCAGGAGATTTTTTTTATTTAGAAGGCATCCTCTATAGGCGTTTTCAAGACCCTAAACGTAGTTGGCAAGAGGGGTCTGAAATAGTGGACCAGTTGGTGGTGCCACGGGAGTGCAGGGATAGCCTACTGAGGTTGGCGCATGACATACCACTGGCAGGACATCTAGGGGTGAGAAAAACTGTGGCGGCTTTAGAAAAATTGTTTTGGTGGCCGGGGTTGAAGGGGCAGGTGGTAACCTGGATAGCAAGGTGTCATACGTGCCAGAGGGTTGGAAAACCTAACCAAACAATTCCGAGAGCCCCGTTGCACCCCATTCCTGTCAGTGGACCGCCCTTCAGTAAGGTCATCATTGATATGGTCGGACCCCTACCCCCTACTAGTGCCGGTAATAAATTTCTAGTAACTATCATGGATGTGGCCACTCGTTATCCTGATGCATATCCAATGAGAAATGGCACGGCGAAAACTGTTGTCCGGAACCTGCTCTGGTATTGCTCGCGGTATGGTTACCCGCAAGAGGTGCAATCGGACCAAGGTTCTAGTGTTACATCTAATCTGTTCAAACAAACTATGATTCAGCATGGCATCAGCACTGTCGTCTCTTCTGCGTATCACCCGGAGAGTCAAGGGGTGTTGGAGAGGTGGCACGCCACGCTGAAAAGCATGCTTCGATGTTATTGCGCAGAGAACGGAAAGGATTGGGACCTTGGTCTGCCGTATGTTTTGTTCGCGGCAAGAGAAGTACCTGGAGAGAGTCTCGGTTTCAGTCCGAATGAGCTTGTTTTCGGGCATCAGGTGAGGGGTCCTCTCCACATGGGGAAGGAGATGTGGGAGGGCACTGGGCATGTTGTTCTGCGAGATAAGTTGCAACCTCTTGTTCCTGAGCGACAAGAGGAGTTGTTTGCTAGGCTGTGGCAGTCCGTCCGCATGTTTGTTGCTTCTCCAGGCCTGATGTGCGGGGTAGAATCCGACACGGAGGCTGGAGACGGTGCAGGGCTCGAGTTGGTTCCCTGCCGTGTGAATCCTGCTCGACAGCCTGTTGTGAGGGCGGAGCTGGACAGCGTGTGGAGAGGGGGTCTGAGGGATGAGGAATGTCGTGAGTGGTCGTTGCCAGTGGCTTTGCAACCTGAGTTTGGTGGCAGAGTCCGTGTGTGTGTTGATTGCAAGAGTGTGGAAGCATTATCCCTGACAGACGCCTATCCATTACCCAGAGTTGACGACACCATAGACCGCTTCGGGGCTGCCTCGCTCATCACGAAGGTAGAACTAGTGAAGGGTTATTGGCAGGCCCCGTTGCCGGGAAGAGCGAAGAGAAGTGCCAGTTTTGCGATGAGCTGGGCAGTTTGTCAGTGCCAGGTGTTGTTGTGCTGCCGGAACACAAGTTGGATGTGTGGCATGCTAAGGGCACTGATAATGTTTTGGCTTTGTTTGCAGGAGAACCCTCGCTGCTCAGTCAGTGTCTGTCGTGGGTGGAGGATCCGGGGTAGGCTACCACCGTATGTTGGTATAGCCTCCTGTCTTGGCTCGCGGTGTATTTTTGCGCTGGTGCTTGTTGGCTCGCGTGTGTAGCATCAGCGTAGGGTCGCAGGGCAGGAGTTGTTGGCTTTGATTAGATGAAAATTAGGCTACATCTATAGTAGCCGCCAAAAACAACATTAAAATAAAGTATGAAAAATTAAATAAAAACTCATTCTTTTTAATAATTAATTTTAAGATAATATTGTAGCTGAGTACTGAGTGCAGATGATTTTCCCTCAGTAGGCTGTGCTTCTTAAAGCTCGCTCTGGGAGCACAATGTTATGAATTAATGTATTATGTTTGGGAAGGGTAATAAGATTTTTTTATATATAAAATATTGTTGTAATTTTGTTTTTGAGGAGACTGAGCTTGCATTCCATGAGTGGCAGAGTGGCTGGGAGTGGCAGATTCTAGCGACATTCTGCCTGTTCAGATATGGGCTCATGGTTGAGTGTCCCATATCTTGGGGGGGGTGTGACGCCTCCCGGCGTTAGCAGAATGGTTGCGTGGGGCATTGCAGCTCGCTAGCGCTCGCCAGGATGGGGGGATGGGCTACAGTTGTCCTAGAATGATCTACTTTATTTCGTTAGTGTCGTGTTGCCACAGACAGTCTAGAAGTGATATTTGTTTTGGTCTGTGACCGCGCCTTATATTTTATATTTGCTATAAGATAAATGTTGCTTGTGTGGGAGGCGAGCGAGAGCGGGTGAGGGGGTACACCTGGCAGCGGGGCGAGCTATCACGCGGCCCGCTTGGGCGCTGACGGCGTTGGCGGCCGGGTGGTCAACTAGTCCCTGCTCATCGCGGCCTCGTGTTTTTTACCAGCTCAGAGCTGGCCTGACACGCGTATCGTCTACATCCTTTGCAATTCTGTCCCCCATACTCGCCACTTTGCATACTATTTCTCTCTCTCGACTTCTCCTTTCTCATTCTCTAATCTTTATTAAACTCAACATCCCTTCTGGTTTCAGCATAGACGTTCACCGTCGGCCAGTCGTATTGTACGCGAAGCTCTCAGATATTTCTATGTATTAGGCTTTAATGAGGTTTTGGAGAGACGGACTTTTCCGTGTGTGTCCTCTCTCAGGAAGGTTGTAGACCGGTATATGTCTCCCTGGCAGGGTGTTGAGTGATTCTGCTTAGTTATTTAAAGCTAGACTAGGGGTAAGGTTACTGTGTCGTTGTCTCCGATGTGTGCAGTGTTAGCTAAGCCCTGCACGACATCGACAGGTACTGTGGGAGCCTAGGTTGTCTTCGGGTGGGTTTACTTTGCGAGCACAGCACTGTGGTGTGAGAGGGCCATAGCCTATTCCTCACAACATAGTGCTGCCTCTTTGTGTTGACTTCTGAGGGATCGCCAGGATAGAACTAGGTACTAGAGACCTAGATTTATCAAGAGAGCATCCCCGTCATATAACGTAATCTTCATTATACCACCTTCGGACAACGTTAGGCTACGAGCCGCATGCTCGCCCATTGTTGCCCTGCCTTGATACCCCAGCTAGACTTTATTAACTAAGCAGACACTGGTTAGAGATAAGCTCCATTATTATATGTATGCCACATTATTATTCACTGCACTTTTAAGCCGAGGTTGTTGTTGAGTTACACAACCCTAGTAGGCTGTTGCGTTGTGTCACGAAGCATTTCTTTAGTTGTCGAGCATTACTACCTTTGCGCAGTCTTTATTATTCGCCTGCCTATTATTACTATATGTCCTAGTATTTATTGTGACCCGTATTCTGCATTATAATTGTTCAAGATTCTTTACGAACATCTTCCCAGCATCAGACTTATTTCAGAAGTTTCCAGTTGATGTTGCAGGACTAGCATTGCACTTTCTTTACTACAGGAGTGCCAGTTATTTGAGTATCTACCGTAACGTTAATTAATCACGTTACTTATCTTTTCTTTGTGTAACCTAAACGAGTAATCTTTTACTGTTTGAGAATAGGCTGTTTCATCGAGCGTCAGCCTAGTGTGTGTGCACCAGTTACCGAGTCATAGGATACCTCGTGGTCCAGGCACGACTCAGGGTGGTAATGGTGTTTTGTTTTTCAGTGTTTAAGGCAGGGGTTGGATCTAGTGTTACCGTTGTTGCATTTTGCCATTATCTAGTCCAATGTTGAAGAGCACTGTGTCTTTGAGAACCTGGATCGTAACACACGTCATGTACACGTTCGTTATCCCGACAAGCATTCGATTAGCTGGTCATGCGTACGTCAACCGCGACCAACAGTCTGGCCAATCGTACGGTGTGGCAGCGCTACAGGCCCAGCCTACAAAAGACTGCCGACCGAGCTGCCACCACCAGTATCTCCAGCACCCCCGCACGGACCACACACCAGACATCACCCACCCACCCACCCACCATATAATGACTCGGATGACAACAGTGATACGCAGATCAGTGGGCAACGATTTACACCCTCACCTGAGCCCATTGAAATTGTCGAGGAGTCTTCATCCGCTGCACAACGATGCAGCACCACACGCCCCGCCACAATCATCCCATCTATCCTGCCAACACGCATCGCGCATCCAGTTGTGGACACGCAACAGGGCAGCGATGAGGAGGGATCCACAGATGGCTCTTCCCAATCACAGCCCAGCCGCCCATCGCAAGAAGCTGACGCCCACGCACCATCCAAGAAGCCAAAAAAGAGGAAGCTAACCTATTACGTCATACCGGACGACAAGGAGGCTGGAGTTGCAGAGTGGTATAGGGAGCAAGAGTTCCTATACAACAAGAAGATGAGGGCATTCCGGGACAGAGAGAGGAAGGACAGGGCGTACCGTGAAAAATCTGAAGACCTGGGCATAACAGGTGAGTTAAAGTGTTTTATTATTATAGGTTTTAACTATTCTTATTATTATATATTAATTATATATATTATATATTGTATATATATTTATATATATATATATATATATATATATATATATATATATATTAAATATATATATAGTATAATATATATACATATATATATATATATATATATATTATATACATTATATACATATATATATATATAAATTATATATATATATATATATATATATATATATATATATATATATATATATATATATTATATATATATACATATAAATATATATATATATATATATATATATATATATATATATATATCTATATTATATATATATATATATATATATATATATATATATATATATTATATATATATATTATATATATATATATATGTATATATACAGTATATACTATATTATATATATATATATATATATATATAGTAGTGTTTTATTATTAATTATTTATATATGTATTATTATTATAATTATATACTAATTCTATATTTTATTTTATTTGTATTATATATTATATATTATATATTTTATTATAGACTGTATATATATATATATATATATATTATATATAGTGTGATATAAACCGTTCTATGAATAGTGACTGTACTGACTGAACTCCGTGGCCAGGTGTCAGGTGTCTAGGCGGCACCTTTGATGTACCTTAAAAGGTCACAGAGCGGGGTACCAGGTGAGGTACCTGGTCAGGTCACAGCCAAGGGTTGCCGAAAAGTGTGTGGTGATTGTATTTATATCCCTGGTTACTATAATTCAAAAATTAATATTGTTTTCCCTATATTTTCAGTTGACGAGCTACACAAGTGGCTGGAGAGCATGAGGACGAGGTATTCCAAACTCATCGTCCTCAAGTCCGGCCAGGAGACCAAGTCCCTCACTGAGAGAGAGCATTGGATCCGGGACACCTTTCATTTTTTGAGGCCACACATTGTCAGGTGTGCGACGAGGAGGAGCAAGGTACGTGCCAAAACTTAAAATTATATATTTATATTATACATTTATTCTATTCGCCATTAGTTCTAGTCTTTATGTAAAATGTACATCTGTTGAAGTTCTATACAGTTTTCTCATACTTTCTCAGTGTTTCATGCAAGCGATCCTGACCATGTATGGCAAAATGTCAGTTATAATTAATAATACTAGAGTCACTTTGATCAATAATGTAATCAATAAGAATAGAGATAAGGAAAAGCGTCGTCCACAGTGAAACATATTTATTAAAACCACATAAGAACATTGACATTATCAAGCAAGTCCACGGTAAAACATATTTATTAAAACCACATAAGAACATTGACATTATCAAGCAAGTCCAGGGTCAAACATATTTATTAAAACCACATAAGAACATTGACATTATCAAGCAAGTCCACGGTTAAACATAGTTATTAAAACAACAGAAGAACATTGACATTATCAAGCAAGTATTGATAAAGGTATTAAACATTATTAATTCTAATACATATATATCCCATTCCCAATACAGCTCTACAAGGGTGGTCCAGTGAGCCAGGCCAGCCAGCCCAGCCAGGCGACACAGGATGAGGAGGCAGTGGACGACCTGGTGGAGCTGGCCACGCCACCTGCAGCGGCCGCGGCACCAAGGGCAGCCACCGTGGACCCACCTCCAGCCACCGTGGACCCAGCGGTAGGAACGACCCAAGCCGAAAGGGACCCGTTGAATAAGGTAAATATACATATTGTTACACTCATTTATATTTGCCCAGCACCTTTCACTTGAGTAGTATTTATAAGAAATACATTTACTTTTACCCAACTACATTACATTAACTTCTATTAATTTAGTAGAGTAAAAATTTAAGCATATATCCCAAATATTCTTTACAATAGATTTGTAACTCTATGTACCCTTTCCCATGGAGTGCAGGTGTGACATTCCTTGGCTAGTTCAAAGGTCACCACTATATTTCTATGGCGCTGCTGAGGTCTCCCCTCTCCCCCAACCCCCTATTACCATTTACCAGTTTACATACACTGACAGACAGTGTTGACTGAATTTATTATGGTATTACATCGTTTTATTTGCAAACCTTTAAACACAATATATTTAACACACAGCTGCGTGAGGCGGAATCCCGGCAGCTCAACATCCACGCCGCTTGGAGGGGGGCACACCAGGAAGAAACACCGCTCATGACAGAGGTCCGCCTCTTTCACCAACTCCTGACAGCCTCGTTCAAGGCTGTGGAGCGACGCCATGTGGAGCATTATATGTTCGAGGGGCTCAAGTTGGTGACAGGGATGAATGCCTATGCCCTGGGGACAGGCTCAATCCCCAGGGTGGTCATTAATGAGCCACAACCGCCGCTACAACCCCCGCCAGCTCTTCCCCAGCCCTACGAGCCCAGGCCACTTCCAGGACCTTCCCACTACAAGCTGCCCAGCGCACCCGGTACCCCTATTGGCTGGAGGTCACGGGCCCCCACCTATGGCCGTCCTGATGCCACACCCGTCGAGCCACCCCGATCAGTGACCCCTAGGCTGTCGGACATTGCCAACTTGGACCGCTACCTGGAGAATGCCGTCGCTGGGCCGCTGAGGGACTTCAATTATTAGTTTCTCTTTTCCCCCCTATCTCTATATATCTCTATTTTCGTATCTGTTTTTTGTACTTTTATAATAAAAACAAAATTGTAATATGTTGTTTGCCATATCCTTGACCTAATGTAAGTTTAATTCATGTAAACGCTAAGATAACTCTGCACATATATGACTTCAATTACCTAAATATTTATACAAATGTTAGTACCAAATAATCCTACCATAATATCTCGTGCAACAAACAGAACAAACCAAGTACAGAAGGAATGAAATAAAATAATGATAAATAATGATAAATAAAATAATAATAATGAATATAAATACATGTCAGGGAAAATAAATAAATTAACGAAAATATAAGTTTGTTACAAATACCTAGAACAAATAGGACAAATTTTGAGAGGCAAAATCAATTAGAAAAGAAATAGAAATTTGTAGAATTCTATAGAACAATTATGAACCATGTTGAGAGTGAAAATAAAATATAAAATATAAAAGAGATGGAAATATATGGAAAAAATATGAAACATGTTGAGGGCAAAGCAAATGTTAAAGAAAAATATAAAGGCGATAGAAATATTTAGAACAAATATGAAACATGTTGAGAGGAAAAAAATATATAAGAGAGAAATATAAGAGATAGCAATATATGGAACAAATATTAAACATGTTGACGGCAAAGCAAATGTTATAGAAAACTATAAAGGAGATAGAAATATTTAGAACAAATATGAAACCTATGTTGAGAGGGAAAAGGAAATATAAGAGATAAATATAACAGAGATAGAAATCTATAGAACAAATATGAAAGATATGTTAACGTTTACATGGCCATGTGTCATGTGTCACCTGTGCTATATTTTATAAAATAATAAGTATACATAAATCAGGTTGTATTAATCATGAAGTATACACTATTATCTTTACTTATTAAATGCCATTGGTAATTGCATTAATAGATAGAATGCGTGTATAATGTTAAGTTATAGTAAAACGACTCTAATACCTGATTTATGTATAGATATATATATATATATATTGTATGAATTGGGAACCATTTCTACTTACCATTCACCGTTGCCAGGGCAGCAGGTTCCGTGGGAGGCTGTAGTAGTCTGTGAGGTAGTCCCTCACTATTTTGGCAGGTCCGGGTCCAGCTTGCCGCTGACGTGGCTGCAGTCCGTCCAAGGGGTCCCTTGTCCAGTCTCCAGGCCGCACACGGGCGTGATGCTCAGGTAGGCTGTTCGTGCCTGGCCGTCTGTCGATGAGGATGTTGTGGAGGATGCAGCTTGCGAGAACCACCTTTTCAACAGTGCTTGCCTGTAGGTTGAGAGTCGTCAGCAGGCACCGGAAGCGGTTGGCCAGCATCCCGAAGGCGTTCTCGACCACCCTCCTGGCCCTCGACAGACGGTAATTGAAGGCGCGTTGTTTCTTTTGTAGTCCTCGGTGGGGGTGTGGTTTCTGGAGCCACTCTCTCATAGGGAAGGCGTCGTCGCCCACAATGAAGTAGGGCACTGGCTCGTCATCCCCAGGCAGTGGCTCCCGGCCTGGCAATCCTGCTGCGTTGTTTTCTAGCGCCTGCCGGAGGTCGGTCACCTGAAAAATGCCGGCATCCGCGGCTGACCCGTTTGCTCCCACATCTACGTAGGTGAACTTTCCCTTGGAGTCAACCAGTGCAAGGAGAACGATGGAGTGGTACCCTTTGTAGTTGTAGTAGTACGATCCACAGTTGGCAGGGGGTTGCATTGCGATGTGCTTACCGTCGATCGCTCCTACGGTGTGGTGAAAATTCCATGTGTCGGCGAATCCCTTGGCTATGTCCTTCCACCCCTGCGGTGTCGTCGGGCACACGATCACCTCCTCCAAGTATTCCTGTACGAGGGCCTCGCATGTCTCGTACAACCTTGGAAATAGTGTTTGGACCCACTCAGAAGTTGAGGGCCATGCTTTTGTAGGCCTCACCTGTGGCCAGGAAGCGGAGTGTGATGGCCAGACGTAGGCCTGGCTCCAGGGCCTTCCTAAAATTAGTATCCTGCTTTTGGATGCGTGGTGTCAGCTGTCCCAGAATCTCAGTGTAGAGTTCCTCGTTCATTCGCAGGTAATACTTGTAGGTGGTGACGTCCGTTGCTTGTAGAGTCTTGAGCAGTTGCTGATAGTGGCCATACCTTTCTCTTTCTGCTATCCATTCCCTCACAAAACAACTACTTGCCTTGGCTTTGCGTTTCTTATTCTTGTTCCTAATCCGAGTCCTCCTCAAAATCACGGCAGTGTAGAGCTGGACTCTCAGGTTGGTAATCAGCAACTGGTTGCGGTGCAGTAGGTCTTGGTAGTAGTCGTCGGTTGTCAGGTAGGGCGGCAGGTGTTCGAGTAGGGCAGTGCCGGGCTCCATGGTGCAGATGCAAGGTTTGGTGGTAGACTGTGTGGGGGTCTACGACCCCCGACCTTTATATAGGGTTGGGTACTTGGTTGTGCTTCTGTCGTAGGAGTCGACCCTGTCGGGTGACACACGTATGTATCGTGCGACATACTTGCGCAGCACATATGCTGCTCGTCTGGCAGACGACTAACATCCTATCAACATCCTAACAACATCCAACTTAGCGTACTGTGAACGTGTTGTGCGGACGTGTGTGTCGTACTGACATCATAATAGGGTCAGGAGTTAACGTGTGGCAGACGTAACTGTGTCGTGAGTGACGTGTGAGTGACGTGTGACTGACGTGTGAGTGACGTGCGGCTGTCCTTGTCTGGCGAGCCTCGTGTCAAACGTGTCGATTCGGCAAAAAGTTGTTAAATCGGCTAACATCGGCCGTTGTCGTGTCTTGACGTACTGTATGGGACGCGGCCTTTATAAATAGCCTATATCCTGATTTTCTTGTGGGTCTCTTATAAAGTAAATTTCGAAGTACTAACAATATTTTACTATTAACTAATCAGTCAAATGAGAAATAATCCAGAATATCAATACATATATACACCATTCAACGTTGCATAAAATATAATACCGGTAACTAAAGAAAACCACCCCGAAAATATTTAGAGGGATAACTTAACTATTGTCTATTGATATGTTTAGGCAATGGCTTGCAGGAATTCGTTGCCTAAAAGGCTAAAATCATAATGTAATTGTATTTAAAATATATATAGCCTACTGTGATTACTGTAGTAACTGTACATAATTATAAAAACACGTTATGGCGTTATTATTCATCATAGCCTATTATATAATTATATTAATGACGAATGGATAGGATAGGTATTTAGGCATAATACTTGATATTAGATTTGCACTATAGTTAAATACCCTGGTTAGGTTAAGTTAGGATATTTTAGGTTATTACTAAAAAAAAAAAAAAAAAAAAAAAAAAAAAAAAAAAAAAAAAAAAAAAAAAAACTATTTGGCGCCCCCCTTCAAGTGGCGCCCATGGCACGTGCCCTACCTGCCCCACCCTAGAGACGCCACTGCATCCACCCTCACTCCCTCGCTACATACGTAATTATATAAAGAAATTACCGTATTTTAGCGATTTTGCCCTTCGGTTGCACGATCGTTGCAATACAACCAGTGATCGTAGAAGGATCGTTCGGGTGTCATTGGAAAGCGCATTTACGCCCTTTCATGGATACATACTTGTATTACGCTCTGGGTCTTGTTTATGCATGAAAAAGAGCACGGAAACAACCCCATTTATGGTAAAAACCATGTGCCGCTGGGCGGCACAGTGAAATATACTCCACCACCCGCTCTTAAGGTGTTAATGTATACACTAATGAACAATACAATTGTCTCCAACATGGTGTAATATCGCTTACTACGGAGAAGGGAAAAATTAGAGATGCCGGAGAACAACAACAAAAAACAACAACATCAACAGTAGAATACCGGGTGTGGCAAGGGGACGTACCTGACCTAATTATAGGTTTGACTCCTGTAAGGAGATAAAGAAAACCTAATATTTAGTAGTGGCCCCGTAATCATTGACGAACATGCCTATTACATAAGGCATCCTCTTCAAACACTAATCCGCCGTAGTTTGAATCTACCACGCAGAGCATTTAAAAACTGAGGAGCCTTCATCATGAGCGCACGCGACCTCACTCATGGCTTCAGTCATTATGAATTGGGTTCTCACTACGAAAAAACTTTGTAAAAAATAAAAAACAAAAAGAAAATAAGAATAACTATCCAATAAGCTTTCCATCATATCGTGGATGTACTTGTGTGGATCTTTGACCAGACGCTGATTCAGGCGTCATTCTTCCTTCACTGACATATCAAGTAAACCAAAATCCTTAATACATCAACGAATGGGAAGGGGATGGTCGGGAGGGCCCCAGTCGTCAATGATTACGGGGCCACTACTAAATATTAGGTTTTCTTTATCTCCTTACAGGAGTCAAACCTATAATTTATTAGTGGCCCCTCCATCATTGACGAACATGCCTGATTTCTAAGACTGGAGGGGGACATTCGTAATCATATCAAAACTCTAGAAAAGCAGATAATCAAACCACATAGTATTCTTACTTTTGTAAAAAAAAAATATATATATTCGGGTGCATAAACTTTATACAGCCTAAATCTTCAAAAAGGGGTACAAGCAGGAGCGTGCTTCAAAGAAGCCTGCTTGAAAAAGGGTTAACTCTGAGACTCTGTGCACAGATCTGCTAGTTAAGAAGGCACCCCACTTAAAGTAAGTGGTGAAAACTAAAAACTTATAAGTTTACATGTGCACATATAAACCCCATTAACTAGTGGATATATTCCTAAAAATATAACCAAACATAAATAAATTCTTGTACATTCGTAGAAGTACTGAACTCGTGTACTTATGCAGAAGTAATTACTTCAAAAGTAAAAGTCGTAGTTGCAACTACCGAGATTTCTCAAAAATCTATTGCTTCACAGCCAAAGCTACTTACAACAAGAATTGTTGGAACACTACTATTGGCCTTTAGCACAATTTCCTGCAATGAATACTACAGAGAAATTGTATAATACAATGCCTACAACCAGTATCACAGCTCGTATATTCCGAACACATACTCCGGAGGGGTCTAGGGTGTCCTATGTCACACTGACTGCACCCTCCCCCCCCCCCCCATTTTTCTTGAAATTAAACAAAACGTGACTAAAAGGGCCACCTAGACCCTCTGCCGTAAAGCTATACATGGCAAGGAAGGTTTGTCCAGAGCTACTGAAAGGTATCGAGGCAAAAACTCCTGATTAGAGGCCCACAACTGTGTGGACGTAATAACTTCCACCGAAACATTATTAAGGAAACGTAAAGAGGCTGTCCCCTTGCGTAAATCGTGGATCTTACCAACAACGCCGCGATTCTTCTCTTTAAAGTCCTCGACCAAGAGAGAAGCCAGTGTACGCTCCATCAAGCGTTCACCCGGACTTGCGACCCATAAAGCACCCTGGTGATTTAGAGGTGCCACTCTTAAATATTTGGTTAGAGCTTGCACTGGGCAAAAAAGATGGTGCACCTTTCCCCTGTTTAACGCCGGCACCGTGAACTCTGAAAACACGTGTTCACTGTGCTCAATCTTGGCTATGAATCCTGGGGAAGGTGCAATGTGTATACACTCATGAAGCCTAACAAACCTGAGGCAATTAGGTGCGTTGCTCATCGCCGCCAGCTCAGATACTCTATTCCCGGTAGCCAAAGCCATAAGGAATACTGCCCATTTGTAAAATCTGCAGTCTTTGGTACATACGGGAACGAGAATAACGACGATGCTTTGTCCAGAGACCATGTAGGCCTGAGCTGACGGGGAGGTGGGCGGAGTTTAAAACCTGCCCACATAAATCACTTTCAGATAAATGTTTCTGCATGAACAGATAAATTAAATAATAAACAACCAACGCCACCGAGGGCACAGTTTGTTTTGTTCTAAGAATCCGAGACGTAAAAGCTTGCCAATGCGATTGAAACTGTCGCTTTGTAGACTGGGTATATTGATTCGTGAATATCTTGGTCACGTCGCTACCATATGGTGCTAGCCACTTGGCCTCCTGAATGTCCAAAATGAACAAGTCCGCGAGGTTTCTAGGTTGCCAATTGTGTTCTAAGTGGAACAATCCGACCAGGAGTGACACTGGGTGCGGGCACCACGTGTTCAAATGCTGGTACCACACTGCGCCGGCCACAGGGGCGCGATTAGCGAGACTACGCCTCGCTAATCCTGTAGTTTGTTGACTACGTGGCACATTAGAGACGCGTCTGGCGGCGGAAAATAGATAAGTGGAACTCAACCTGTTCTCGTCCGTCATCAGAGCGTCAGGGCCGCCCGCCGGCGTTATCGTCCGGCAGGTGAGGTACAGTGGGAGTTTGTGAGTCTTCTCAGACGCAAACAAATCCACTTGTGGATGGTAATGCTCCGCACACGCAAGAGCCCCCATTCTACTGTTGTGCTTTGTCGCTGAGACAGAGCGTCTGCCCAGACGTTTGCTACGCCTGGGAGATAAGATGCGTGAAGATGAATGTCCAGCCTGTTGGCTAGTATAAAAAAAAATCTGACACGTTTAGCCACTTCCGAGATCTCATTGACCCTTGTTTCTGACTACAGTGAACCGCATTCAGATTGTCCATTCTGAAGGCCACCGACTTGCCCCGTAAAGCAGAGCCGTGAGCCTGAAGGACAGATAAGGGGACTAGTAAGTCTTTGACATTGATGTGGAAGATTTCTAAATAGGACCAAAACCTTTGACCCTGATGCCCGAGGTTTGACTAAAAGCCCCAACCTATCGTTCCTGACGCATCCATGTCCACCCATACCGACGGCGGAGGAGAGGTTCATGACATGACTGCGTGCAACATTTCTCTCGTCGCCCAAACCGCTAGTAAGTTGTGTAATAACGTTGGGATAGGCCATACTATCCCCGCCGGTAATAGTGGGAAAAATTTGTTGCCCTCCCAGATTAAACGTTAGATTTACAACCGGCCCAACTTCGCAGTTAGCTGAACCCAGTTGAGAGAACCGACTAGAAATTCCCAAAGTCTCTGTGTCGTAGTCAGACTGTGGAGAAACATAAACAGTTTTTGCGAAATCTGTTTCGAGTGTCCACACTCTGACTCAGAGTGAGAGAAGCTGTGTCCTCGACCAGCCCTATCCCCTGAAATACTCGTGGGGGAACAAGGGTTTGACTTTTACTAAGTTGACCTTGAATCCTAGAGATTTGAGATGGTTTAACGTAACGTAGACAGGAATGATGCGTAACTATTCTGTTTCTGCCACCACCAGGTAGTCGCCCCGATACCACCATACCCTGATCCCTTGTTCTAACAAGGGCATCAGGGCTTGCGGGGACCTTGCTTGAATGCTTGTGCCAAATTGAAAACAGTCTTCCAAACTGCTGGTGAAATCAAAGAAAGAATTAGAACTGGAGACAGAACTACTTGGCTTGCAATACGGTCAAGAAGTTTCTTCACTAAGAACATCCTCAGATCCTGCCTTGCTCGAACTGCCTCTAATAAGGCCGTCCGAATATCTCCTAAAGACTTGGAAGGAAGTCTGGAGAAGCAAGCGCCGGGAAAGTTCAATGGCTTTCCTGACTTCCGCGGCTTCTATTGCCTGAGAAGAGCGTAACAGAGACTTTGTTACTTGCTGGGAACCATATATAGCGAAAACAGTTTAAACGCTTTTCCTCTTAACCTAAACTTGCGGTCTAGGTAAGCTGGGGAAGGCGTGCTAAAGGGAGCTTTTATAAATCGCACAAATTGATTATTTGGGGGGTGGCAGCCAAGCAGAGGGGACTCCGCCGGCACCAAAAACCGGAAGAGAGAACCAAGAATGGCGTTCTGGAGGGATTTGGTGGGAAGAATAAGTCATGGTTATAATAACTTGGAATGTCCTTAGTATGAACATCCAAAACATTTCCGTAACATTGCTACCCCTGACTCATCCGGCCCGTATAAAAGAGGCATAGCTCCTGTTTTTTTACTGGCGCCTTGTCTAAAGGAGGGGGAGATATGTCTGATATGACTCGCACAGTGGAAGTAGTGAGAGCCGCTGTGCCTGGCACATTGGAAATTGGATCTGACACAAGAGGATGGTTAGGTATTTTAGCTAAAGCAAAGGATGTAGCCAGAGGTCGCACATTCGTCGACATCGCGGGATCTCCCGTATCAAAAGGAGTTTCCGGCGTAGGGCCAAAGAACCTATTAAGAGCATTCAAAAGTAGTCCATCAATCTCTTCCGCCGGTACATACCGAGCCGATGACGAACTCCGTGGAGATTCGACAGTACCCTGAGAGTCGCCTAGAAGGTGACTGGACTCTTCAACCTCCATCTCTGAAACCAGAGATCGTTGTTCTTCATCCGTTAAGTCTGGCTTATCATGGGCAGATCCCGCCGAAGCCGGGAAACTCCACATGTTGCCATGTTAAAACTGTGATAGAAGATGGTACATCGGCATCCCGGTGGCCGTCAGCACTAGTTGAGTCACAAAGGGATGTGTTCTGTCCTGCCAGGACTGTGAGTATCGCCATACACCTTGGCTGTGGGTGTCCCTCGCTTGCGAGCTCGGTATACTCTCTGAATGGGAGCCCTCGTCCGAGTCCCGTAAAGGTTTATGATAATTAAAAGCTCCCATAGCTCATCAACACATTGAAAGCAGAGCTGGTGAGCAAAATCATAAAGTATACTAATTAATTTAATTTATATTTAATTGTATTAAAATAAATTACTATAAATAAACACAATATTATCATAATATAATCATAGAAAATATATATGTTCATTATGATTCAGCTATTAAATTATTTCATTAACAAATAAAAATAAGATAGGGCTACCTGAGCTTAACGGCGTTGAACATACAGCAATGAGAGGTTCAAGTGCCGACACGACAGAGACTGGGGGAAAACTACCCCGCCCCCGGGAACTACCTGGTCACCTGGTGCAACACCGGTACTCCGCCCTGGAAAGAGAAATTTCCGGGGATTAATGCTCATAGGGTTACACCCAAAAAATGGTACAAAATATGTGCCTCAAAACAGCCGGTCAACGAACCGTAGCACTCCACCACTACTTTTCGTTTTCCTTTAGTTTCATATTAAAGATTTCAGCATATCTTTACCTGTCCAGAAGATTTAAGCATATCTTCTGAATCCTCATAAAGATGAAGCATATCTTTATTAAAGATGAAGTCTTTCAAGTATCCCTTTACACTTGAAACACTAGTAAGATTCCGGCATCTTTTTATCCCATAAAAAGTCTAAGCCTATCTTAATCCCTAATCTGGCTTCTCCCAGAAGCCCTCATAGATCGCCGTCTTGAAGGCTGTGATACCCTATTGTATCAATCAATTGTTTGGCAAATTATCGCAAATTGCAAATCAGTTAATATAACCACCCAAAGGTACAACCGCCGGGTTTTATATGCAATGTCAAACCAATTGTACCTGCCCCAGACCTCTTTGTAAAAAGGTCGCCGGGAGGGAAAGACTAAACAAACAAACGGCATTGTTTCAATGGCTTATTAAAGATTTCAGCATATCTTTTACCTGTCCAAAAGAATTAAGCATAACTTCTTAATCCTCATAAAGATGAAGCATATCTTTATTAAAGATGAAGTCTTTCAAGTATCCCTTTACACTTGAAACACTAGTAAGATTCAGGCATCTTTTTATCCCATAAAAAGTCTAAGCCTATCTTAATCTCTAATCCGGCTTCTCCCAGAAGCCCTCATAGATTGCCGTCTTGAAGGCCGTGATACCCTATTGTATCAATCAATTGTTTGGCAAATTATCTCGAATCACAAATCCGTTAATATAACCACCCGAAGGTACAACCGCCGGGTTTTATATGCAATGTCAAACCAATTATACCTGCCCCAGACCTCTTTGTAAAAAGGTCGCCGGGAGGTAAAGACCAAACAAACAGACAGCATTGTTTCAATGGCTTTGAAAAGCAGAGAAAACCAAGTCCAACAGGTGTCAGCCTGATCACCTAGAAAACTGTGTGGAGCCCCCCTCGACGGGAATAACCCAGGAAGCCTGATCCCAGGCTCTACCATAGAAAACGCAGTTTCTGATGAGCCCTCAAGCGACCAAACTCGTCGGGGTAACTTACCTATTTTAGCCATCCTGACTAAAACTCGTTAAACAAAAACGGTGTTCTCGGAGCAACGAGAAAAACGCCGGAAAGGTAACCCACACTAAACTATACTTTACAGGAGGGCGTAAAGCATAAAGCAATGAATAACACAGGAAGCCTGATCCCAGGCTCGACCACAGAAAACGCAGTTTCTTATGAGCCCTCAAGCGACCAAACTCGTCGGGGTAACTTACCTATTTTTAGCCATCCTGACTAAAACTCGGTAAACAAAAACGGCGTTCTCGGAGCAACGAGAAAAAACGCCGGAAAGGTAACCCCCACCAAACGAGACATTTTAACACATTTTATACAAAGGGTGTGCGCAAAAATAGGGATACCTGAACAGGAGGGCGTAATGCATAAAGCAAAAACCGGGGCAAAGGTAGCCATGACAGAGACTGGTGGGATACTTACTCCAGGTTCTGCATAGACCCGCCGGGACCCAGCTCTGGAAAAAAAAAAAAATCCAGGAATTAATGCTCATAAGATTAACCCAATCATGTTCGCACACAAGTGTTAAATAACCCGCCGGGTAACGAGACGTAATATTCAACGACTACAGCTCGCTACGCGGTGGGGTTTCCTAAGTAAAAGATTTCAGAATATCTTAATTTGTCCAAAAGATTTATGAATACCCTCTGACATAATATATAAAGACCAGCATGGCGTTTATAACTGATTAAGTCTTTCCGGTGGTGTTTGTTTCAAGATTCAATTTTTGGAGAAAAAAAAAACTAAAAAAGACGCCGGCCCCCGAATTATCTTGTAGATCAAAAACTGGGAAGCCTGACAAATATACGAGATCTAACTTCTCCCGAAGTATCTTTTTAGATCGCCGTATGTTGAAGGCGGCGATACAAAACGTATCCCTCAATTGTCTGGTTAACTAACTGAATTGTAAATTCGTTATTCCCATCCCTCCAAGGAGCACCCGCCGGGTGTGAATATTAGTTTAAAAAACGTTAACCCCAATTGTGCCCTAAAGCGCCGTATGTTGAAGGAGGCGATACACAATGCATCCCTCAATTGTCTGGTCAACTAAACTGAATTTTGCAAATTCGGTCATCCCACCCTTCCAGGTTGCACCCGCCGGGTGATTTAAAGTTTAAAAGTTAACCCCAATTGTTCCTATCTCCACTTCTTTGTAAAAGATCGCCGGGGAGGAAATACAACAACAGCATAGTTTTATATTGGCTTTGCAAAACCGAAAAAACTACAAACAACACGTGTCCGTATGAACACTGTTAGATGGGTACAGCCAACCCGCCGGGAATCATAAGGAGCCTGAAACAGGCACCCAAGAGACGCAGTCCTGGGGAGCCACAGACACCCACTCACCGGGGAAACAAGCCTGTTTCTAAACCACGCGTGGCCAAAACTCGGCAACCAGCCGGGATTATCAAGGTGAAACCGAGAAAAACCCGCCGGAAAAAACCCACCCCGTCCAGATACCATCTGAACGCACCACCGGACCGAGGCGTAGCCAAAACACAACTAACGCCGGGCCCAACATAGTCCGTGGAATTAGCCAATACACAACTAACCCAGGACACATAAATAGTCCGTGGAATTAGCCAATACACAACTAAACCAGGACACACATGACACAGTAGTACATATTTAGAAAATAAATCAATAACACTTGTATATCTGGTAAAGCAACGAGAGGCTGGCTAGGCCTAGGCAGACGGATAACATTAACATGTCGGAATATAAACAAAAAGCACTGAATTATATCACAACAGGAACCACCGCCAACACACCACTGTAGCAAATACTTCCGGCAAAGGGAAGAACTGACTCGGGACCCAGAAAAAACTTCACTAAGTGAAGAAAAATACGCTGGGAACATCAGCAAAAATACGCTACCTTATCAGAAAGATAAAAGGAAGCAATAACGCGTAATGAAAGCCGCCTGCATCACAAAGCTAGCTAACCGTGAAAAAGTTCACCTGTCCACAACAGGACCACAAGGGTACATCCGAAATAGATGCCCCAAACACACGACCCAAAATACACTGCACTGCGGGCAAGCAGCCCAGGACACTCCTGCTACGCATATCCTAACCTTACTCGATACATCCCGGAGTAAACGAATGAGAAAAAACTCACTAGGGACGCAGCAAATGCGGAACCAGCGGAGCGTGGAGAGACACGTCCGGGCCGGCTGATCGCAGAGCAGAGAAGGAAGAATGACGCCTGAATCAGCGTCTGGTCAAAGATCCACACAAGTACATCCACGATATGATGGAAAGCTTATTGGATAGTTATTCTTATTTTCTTTTTGTTTTTTATTTTTTACGAAGTTTTTTCGTAGTGAGAACCCAATTCATAATAACTGAAGCCATGAGTGAGGTCGCGTGCGCTCATGATGAAGGCTCCTCAGTTTTTAAATGCTCTGCGCGGTAGATTCAAACTACGGCGGATTAGTGTTTGAAGAGGATGCCTTATGTAATAGGCATGTTCGTCAATGATGGAGGGGCCACTAATAAATAAACGTGTGACAGTACCAATCCGTTTCTAGCAATGTTTATGAGCAATATTTTCAACCCTTCCCTACAGTCAAATCAGGCACTTGTTAAAAGTCCCACTCTTAGGTTGGCCCCGAATAGATCACCTGGGTATAGGATTGTGTATCACACACGCACGCATGCATGCACACACACACACACACACACACACATGTCAATTCGGCCGGACACACACACACACACACAGCCACATGTCAAATTGGCCACTCGTCAAACCAACTACATGTCAAACCGGACACACGCACGCGCACACACACACACACTCGGTGCTCCTCCTCTGGACCTCATTCGCGATTAAGTGTCAAGATAAAATAATAAAAAATAAATTCTTTCCTTCTGCTAATGTCTTGGAAATCAGTATTGCCCGCCCCAGCTATCCCGTTATTAACCCCTTCTCTACTGGTGACGTCTTTTAATTTTCTTTTAGCTATATTTAGACGATTTTATGCAGTTTAAGAAGGATCTGTCATAGTAAAAAGGGTCAAGTGAGATAGTTTGAAGCCTGTTAAGTGCTGGAGACCCTTTTTAAACTGAATAAATCGTCTAATAGTGGCCAGAATAAAGCTAAAAGGACGGTGCCAGTACAGAAGGGGTTAACAGCCCAGATTTAAAAATACAGTTTCAATAACCTTATTAGTAACTTACATGTCTTAATGGAGTAGTGTAAGGTTGAGTCGTCTGCGTATGAATGGATGGGAGTTGAGGTACAGTTGAGAAGGTCATTTATAAAAATTAGAAAGAGAATAGGAGATAGGACAGGGTCCTGAGGAACACCGGAGTTTGCAAAAAGAAAACTTCGAAAACAAATATGAACCTAGCCTATTGTGCAATATTTGTCAAAATGAATATGAAAATCAAATGCACCTGTTCAACTGCGAATCATACGAAGACCTATACAAAGATCTGAGAGGCAGGGACAACTTGAGGGAAATATTTGAACACAATTACTTAAAAAGGGTAGCAGAGACTATAAGAACAGTTCTAAAAAGGAGGGAGGCTATCGTTAATTTGAGAAAAGAAATATATAAGTAATATGAAAATGTTTAACAAATACTAATAACAATAAGGAAACAGCCATCGTTCATAGAACGAACTCCTGGATGGGAGAGTGCGCCAAAAACAAACAAACAAACAAACAAACAAACAAACAAACAAACAACCGCAGCTATGGAACGGCCGGAGAGGAAATTAGAGACAAAGGCACATATGGAGGGATAGAAACCGAAGGAGGGTAGTTTAGAAATTAAAGATTTGTGCCAGACTCTATCGAAGGCTTTCGATATGTCTAGTGCAATAGAAAAAGTCTCACCTAAGTCCCGAAAGGAGGATGACCAAGAGTTAGTAAGATATGAAAGAAGATCACCAGTAGAGCGACCCTTAACCTAAGAAGTGCGCATGGGGGGTATGAGACACCACACTCCTGTGCTGACGTATTTGAGCTGTTCCCATCACTAACATCGTTATTTTACCATAAATAGCATATGCGCCTATTATAGGTTGATTATAAAGGTATTAACCTGTTACAACAATAAAACAAGTGGAAACAGTGTTTGGATGGTCAAAATCGGCGATACAGGCCGGGAGTTACATAATGTATGGCTGAGGCAACCTTCCTGCCCTCCACCCCTCCCCTTGTCTGGAGAGACACTGTTCTGCAATAGTCTCTCTCTCGCTCTTTCCCACGCTTGGTAACAGTGATGACAACACCCTGCTACCAACTCGCTAATGTTAGCACGAAAATAAACCACAGAATAAGGGAATAACAGGGAAAATAGGTGATAACTGAAGGAGGAGAGGAAAGTGGGGAAGGAGGGGAGGTGGAGGGGTGATATTTGGCATGGCCCAGGGGCAAACTTTTTTTTTTTTTTTTTTTTTTTTTTTTTTTTTATGTTTTAACCCTTAATTAGCGGCTCACCACATAAGTCGAGTTAAATAAAGCTGGACTATGTGGCGGCGCTCGACATAGGTCGAGTGGCAATTTCAGCACGTAATGTTGCTGAGAGAGAGAGACAAGTGGTGGCAGGAGAGTAGCGAGCGTATGACTGCTCCAGACCACCGCGGCGAACATACTGACACGAATCCCAGCTCCCTCCTCCCTCTCTCACTCGCTATATAAGGAATTGTATCGGGAAAGTGGCTAATTACATGCTTTTTGCACTCGCGTTGCACGGTTATTGCAAGAAAACTAGCCATCATAAAAGGATCGTTATGGTGTCATTCGAAAGCTCTGTTTATGCCCTTTCAGGGATAGGTACTTGTTTTACGTTCTGGGTCTTATTTAGGCATGAAAATGATCACGTAAACAGCCCTATTTTGGCTAAAAACACCCCGCTGGGCGGTACATATAAATAAACCGCATAGGCGTTAAGGTGTTAAATGGATTTTTTTTCCCTTACTCTTAAGAGTCTTCCCGCAGTCCGCCGGGGGAACTCTTAAGAGTCTCCCGGCAGTTCCCGGGTTAAGGAAGCCATACTGGCGATCTGAGAGCAAATATTTTAGAAATACAAGAGATGAGAGCAATTGGACGATAGTTGGAGGGTTGAGAGCGGTCATCCTTCTTTGGGACAGGTTGAATGAGAGCAAACTTCCAGCATGAAGGGAAGACATTAGGGGATAGACAGAGATGAAAGAGTTTGCCTAGGCAGGGAGTCAGCACGGAAGCACAGTTTTTGAGTACAACAGGAGGAACACCGCCCGGACCATACGCCTTATTAGTATTAAGCCCAGAGAGGGTAGAAAGTACATCTTTAGAAGAGATTAGGATATTAGGCATAAGTAAGAGAGAGGAGGGTGGAGAGGGAGGTATAGCATCGGAATCATCCAAGGTGGAGTTTCTAGCAAAAGTTTGAGCGAAGAGTTTAGCTTTGTCAGAGGAAGAAGTGATGGTTGTGCCATCAGAGTGGGAAAGGGGAGGGAAAGACGAGAACAAAAAATTATTGGAGAGGTTTTTGGCTAGATGCCAGAAAGCTTGGGAAGAGCTAGAGTTGGATAGTTCAGTGCATTTATTATTGATAAAAGAGTGCTTGACAAGTCGAAGAACAGATTTGGCTTGATTCCGGGCAGAAACATAGGAAGAATGAGAGTCTTGAGTTTTAAGGCGTCGCTACCGTTTGAATGCTTCCTCCTTATTGCGGACAGCAGTAGAACAGGCGTGAGTAAATCAAGATTCTTTAGCATTAGTCTGAGAGGAAGAGAATGGAAAGTATGCTTCCATGCTCGATAGGATTACCTCGGTAATACGTTCAACACTCTCCGAGGGCCCCCCCGGCCACGGAAGCAGAAATAATTCCATGGGAAATCAAAGAAGTACTGTCGGAGAGCCTCCCAGTCGGTAGCGCCAAAGTGCCACAAGCGCCGTCGGCTAGGAGGATCGGGTGGCCGTACTGGAGAGATAGGACAGGTGACAGAGATAAATTTATTAGTGGCCCCTCCATCATTGACGAACATGCCTATTACATAAGGCATCCTCTTCAAACACTAATCCGCCGTAGTTTGAATCTACCGCGCAGAGCATTTAAAAACTGAGGAGCCTTCATCATGAGCGCATGCGACCTCACTCATGGCTTCAGTCATTATGAATTGGGTTCTCACTACGAAAAAACTTCGTAAAAAATAAAAACAAAAAGAAAATAAGAATAACTATCCAATAAGCTTTCCATCATATCGTGGATGTACTTGTGTGGATTTCTGACCAGACGCTGATTCAGGCGTCAATCCTCCTTCTCTGCTCTGCGCTCAGCCTGCCCGGACGTGCCTTCCACGCTCCGCTGGTTCCGCATTCGTTGCGTCCCTAGTGAGTTTTTTCTCATTTGTTTACTCCAGGATGTATCGAGTAAGGTTAGGATAGGCGTAGCAGGAGTGTCCTGGGCTGGTTGCCCGCAGTGCAGTGTATTTTGGGTCGTGTGTATGGGGCATCTATTTCGGATGTACCCTCGTGGTCCTGTTGTGGACACGTGAACTTTTCACAGTTGTGTTAGTTTGTGATGCAGGCGGCTTTCATTACGCGTTAATTATTGCTGCCTTTTATCCTTCTGATGAGGTAAGCTGTGTTTTTCTGACGTTCCCAGCGTATTTTTCTTCACTTAGTGAAGTTTTTTCTGGGTCCTTGTCAGGCTTCCCGGGGTGGGAAGTTGTCGCTACGGTGGTGTGTTGGCGGTGGTTCCTGTTGTGTTATTCCAGTGTGTGTTTATATTTCAACTATTTTCATGCCGTCTACCTAGGCCTAGCCAGCCGCTCGTAGCTTTGCCACATGTCTAGTGTTATTATTTATTATAAATATGCCCTACTGTGTCATGTGTATCCGGGTTTTAGTTGTGTATTGGCTAATTCCTCGGACTATAATTGTTTCCTGGTTTAGTTGTGTATTGGCTAATTCCACGGATTATGTTGTGACCTTGGTTAGTCGTGCGTGACTCTCCTCGTGTCGTATTGTTCAGATGGTGTCTGTTCAGGGTGGGGCTTGCCTTCCGGCGGGTTTTTTCTCGGTTTCACCATGAAAATCCTGACCGATGAGCCGTGTTGGGCCACACGTGGTTTTTAACTCTGGCTGGTTCCCCGGCGTGGGGAGGTGTCTGTGGCTCTCCAGGACTGCGTCTCTGTGGGTGCCTGGTTTCAGGCCTCCTTTAATTCCCGGCGGGATGGCTGTACCCATCCTTATATATATATATATATAAAAAAACGACGTTCTTGAGAACATTCGTTTTTATAGGTTTTTTCTACCTGGTTTACGACAACCACATGGAAAACCTAGCTGTTGTTTAGGCGTTCCTCCCCGGCGATCTTTTACAAAGAAGTGGGGTCAGGAACTTGTGGGGTTAACTTTTAGACTTCTCACCCGGCGGGTGCACCTGAGCAGGGTGGGATAAACGACTTAGGTCTCATATAGTTAACCAATCCATTTTAGTGATACTCTGTGTATCGCTGCCTTTACTCTTACGGCAATTGAAGGTTCAATGAGGTTTAACCAAATCGATTCTCACACCCGGCGGGTGCTCCTAAGTGGAGGAACTAAGGAATTTATAACAAATTCAATTTCGATTAACCTTAATTTGGTGATACATTCAGTATCGCCGCCTTCTATTTTTACGACGATCTTTTGGGACAATTCGTTAAAAAATCAGATCTCGTATATTCCTGCCCTGGGCTATTCTACTAAAATATTTCAAGGGCCGGCGTCTTTATGAGGGGGGCTTTGTTACAAAATTGAATCTTGAGACAGTCACCACCTCCTACAGACTATAAGTGCCATGCTGGACCATTATATCAGAGGGTATTCTTCATGTTCTTTAGCTAAAAAGATTTGTTTAGCCTCTTTACACCCCGCCGCGTAGCGAGATGTGTTAGCTGTGTCTTTGCATCCCGTTACCCGGCGGGTTATTAACACTTGTATGCGAACACTTGGGTTAACCTTATGAGCATTAATTCCTGGAAATTTTTCTTTATTTTTCCAGAGCTGAGCTCCGGCGGACCAATACAGACCCGGCGGTAGTTTCCTCACACCAGTCTCTGTCATGGCTACTGTGGCCCCAGTTTTTGCCCTGTGCATTACCCCTACTTGCGCGGGTATCCAGATTTTTGCGCATACCCTTTGCATAAGGTGTGTTAAATGTCTAGACCGTTCAAGGGGTCTCTGGGTTACACTTAATTGTTCCTTTTGCTCCCAATTAGCCAATAAAGTCCTGTGTGACAATGACAAGACCGCGGCGGTAGCGTTGAGAGAGGTCAGCCAACAGATGTCGGCCTACACTACCATTGTCGCACATAAGTCACTTCAATGTGACAACGTCCCACTTTGGGATAAGTTGCTGTCAGAGCACCCTCCCCCTAAACGTACCTCTAGAGTAACGGGTTTTAAGCCGACAGAGACTAGCCAGGGTTCTGTATCGTCTGTGGATACGTCTAAACGCCCGAGAGAGCCTACTCCCCCGGCAGCCACCTCCTCGTCGCGGGCGAGATCGAGGTCAAGGTCACCTCTCAGACAGCAGTCTTCAAGTCGTGCCTCTTCCCCGGCGAGTAAGAAGAGTAAGACGGAAGCTTCCACCAGTGGTCATGGTGGTGATTCTTCCAAATCTAAGTCTAGTTCGCGGTCACACCGTAGCCACAAATCCTCCAAAAAGGATTCCCATAGGAAGTCCTCTCGACATTCTCCTAAGTCTAGTGCATCTCGTCGTACCTCTACACCTGAAAATTTTTCTGTTACAGCCTCAGAGTATAGTGAAGCGCCTGTCCCTAAACAAGATTTACCTATTGATATTTTAACCCTGGAAATGGAAAGTTCAGGAAATTCAATAATTGAGAATGTTTCAGACTCTCAAGAGAGCGTAGGCCAGAGCCTCGGTGTTTGGCGGTTTGCTCAACCAGGGTCTGACCATCCACGTCCGACTCATACGAGTCACACAGTAGCCGATGTCCACAGGGACGCGGCGACCCCATCCTCTATCCCTGACTTATCTTGGAAACAAGGTACCCCTGCCTCGGCGGGGTCTTCTCAGGAGGATCGGGAGGAACAAGATGAAGTGTCAATAATTTCAGATAGGGAAGGACAAGGGTCAGGCTCAGGCTTGGACGCCACCCATGATAATACTGATTCACCTGTAAGTTCTGCATCTAACCAGTTTGTTACAGCACAAGAAATTGATGGGTTACTTACTCATGCTCTATCTAAATTCTTTAGTCAACAACAAGAAAACCCCACAATGGACTTGGGGGCTCCCTTGACAAGTTCTGCGGTACGGCCTCTGATAACGTCAATCGATTTATCTAAGATTCCTAACCCTCCTACTCTGTCACCGGCAGGGAGCTCTAAGCCAGCTACGGCGGCATTCACTACGTCAAATGTCAGGGTCATCACGGATGTTAATCCACCCCCTCTAGACAAAGCGCCTCTTAGAAAGGTAGCTATGCCCCTGCTTTATGGGCCAGACGAGTCATGGGTTCTTTTGAACCCCTCTAAGCCAGAGCTTGCCCAGCCTACCTTGTCAGGGGAACTCCCCGTACCACGTGAGTGGTTTATCCAGGGAAATAAGTCAAAGAAATTAAGGGCATTGGATGCCTTGGGTAATGTTTTGGACGTAAATATCAAGGCTATACCTAGTTATTATCATCAGGATTATTTTGTTTATGCATCTAAGCCTGCTTTACCCCCTGCCTCAGCTTCAAAACTTTTTTCAGACTGGTCTAAGCTGGATGGGTTTAATGATATTAAGGCTCTGTCGGCTCTTACTCCTGAACTAGATTTACAGACCGTCACAGACGAGACAGCTAATCCAGTTTTGAAGGTGGGACAGTTGGGACCAGGACCTTGGGTGGATTGGGAGGTAGAGGCTCAAAACTTTGCAACCACTTTCACTTCTAAATCTTCCCACCAGATCCCTCAGGATACACATTCATGGTTCTCCATGCCGGTGGGTTCTGCCGGCGGAGTTCCGTCAGCTTTATTTTCTTTTCTAGCTGCCCCTAAGATTAATCTTTGTGAACTAAAGGACCCATTCACTACCCCTACCCCTACTCACCTAGACAGAGAATTTAGGCTAAGGGGAAAAACTTTCCGCCTGTTTTCACAGTACATAGTTTCTCAGCAGGTGGCTAAGTCTTTACTCCGGTCCACTCAGGCAATCGCAGACGCGGATGCTCGAAGATCAGTTGAGTTATCCCGGCGTCTGATTCTTCAGTCGTCGATTCAATCCTTAGGTGACATACGCACAGCCTTACTTGAGGCGGTGCGAGCACGACAGGATCTTAGGATGTCATTAGTTCGCAAGCTGCCTGATCGCATTGCTAACCAGGTGGTAATGTCCCCAGTACTTACTCCTTCTTTAATGTCCCCTGATGTATGGCGAACAGTGTTTAACATGGCACAGGCCATGAAGCACAGTCCCGCACAGGCTAAGAAACCTGCATTTAACTTCCCCAAACCTAGGCCTCCTACTAAAGCTCAGCCAGGGGGTTCTAAGCCTTTTCTTCCGCCTAAGTCCTCCCAATCCCCCCTGGGTCAGTACAGGCATAGACAGAGAGGGTTTTCAGGACAGAGAGGACGCGGCCAGTATAAGCCGGGGCAGGGCCAGTCTTCGGCCCACACCAGCCAGCCGGCGAAGCGTCCAACACCACCAACCCCACCATCAAAAAACTAAAGTCTCTCTCACTCCCAGTGCCTATCTTAAGACCGGAGGAACCGAGGGAAGTACAGCCGGCGAACCCTTGTCTGCTAACTGGGTCGTTCCGAACGTGTCACCAAGCATGGCCGTTAAAAACCTGGGCACGGATGGTGGCACGCAAAGGCATCACTTGGCAGTGGCTCCGGCGACCTCGCTTACGTCAGCCGACAACGGCAAATTGTGTTTCATTAGAGGTGGAGTCGCTGGTCCAGGAGATGATTGCCAAGAATGTCATCATCCCGGTCCCTCCAGATTACCCTGTATTCACGTCAAAACTGTTTTTGGTTCCCAAACGGGACAGTGTTCAGATGAGGCCGGTCGTAGACCTGTCTTATCTGAATCTTCACATTTACAACGAGTCTTTCAGAATGTTAACAGTTCATCAAATCAGGCTAACACTTCCGCCGGGAGGCTGGATGTGTTCCCTAGACCTGACAGACGCCTATTGGCACGTGTCGGTCAACAAAAGATTTCAAAGGTTTCTGGCCTTGAGGATCAGGCACCAAAATTTTGTTTTTCAGAGGATGCCGTTCGGTTTGAACCTAGCACCTCGAGTATTCACGAAACTAGTCCGGCAAGCCCTGATGCCGTTGTTAAAACAGGGAATCAGAGTGTTGTGGTATCTAGACGACTGGCTGGTGGTGGCAGAGACACAATAATTATGCATAAAACATGTCAATATAATTTTAAATCATGTCAAAACTCTAGGCTTCAAGGTAAATCTGGTAAAGTCAAACCTTGTTCCCTCAAGAGTAATTCAGTGGATAGGGCTGGTCTGGGACACCGCCGCTCTCACTCTGAGTCAGAGTGTGGACAATCGCAACAGGTTTCGCAGGAAACTGTTCAGGTTTCTTCACAGTCTGACTACGACACGAAGAGTCTGGGAGTCTCTGGTCGGCTCTCTCAACTGGATTCAGCTAACTGTCAAGTTGGGCCGGTTGAAAGTAAAACGATTAATATTGGAAGGCAACAAATATTTCCCACTCTTACCGGCGGGAAAATTATGGCCCATACCAAAATTAATCCACACCTTACTAGCGGTCTGGGCGAAGAGGGAAACATTGCACTCAATCATGTCATGGACCTCTCCTCCTCCAACGGTATGGGTAGACACGGATGCGTCGGGCACCATAGGGTGGGGATTTCAGTCAAATCAGGGGCACCAGGGTCAGGGGCTTTGGTCCCACTTAGAAATCTCTCACATAAATGTCAAAGAGTTACTAGTCCCCTTGTATTTCCTTCAGGCTCACGGCCCGGCGTTACGGGGCAAGTCGGTGGCCTTCAGAATGGACAATCTGAATGCAGTTCACTGTATTCCGAAACAAGGGTCAACGAGGTCAAGGAAGTTGCTACTCGTGTCGGAAGAGATTTTTGTTCTAGCCAGCAGTCTAGATATTTATCTTCACGCATCTTATCTCCCAGGCGTAGCGAACGTCTGGGCAGACGCTCTGTCCCGGAGACAGAGCACGACAGTAGAATGGGAGCTCAAGCAACCCATTTTCGACCTAATGATTGCGGAGCTCTCCCATCCACAAGTGGATCTTTTTGCGTCCGAGGAGACTCACAAGCTCCCTCTATACCTCACCCGCCGGGCGATAACGCCGGCAGGGGGGCCAGACGCCCTAGTGACAGACTGGAACAGATGGAGCTCCATCTATCTGTTTCCGCCGCCAGATGCGTCACTAATGTGCCACGTAGTGAACAAACTACGAGTTTATCGAGGCTTAGTCTCGCTAATCGCGCCCCTGTGGCCGGCGCAGGTGTGGTACCAGCAATTAATAATGTGGTGCCCGGACCCGGTATCGCTCCCGGTCGGGTACTTCCACTTAGACACGATTGGCAACCTAGCGACCTCGCTGACTTTTGCATTATGGACATTCAGGAGGCCAAGTGGCTAGCACCATACGGTAGGGATGTGACCAATAAATTGCTCAATCAATATACTCAGTCTACTAAGCGACAATATCAATCACATTGGAAAGCTTTTACTTCTTGGATTCTTAGAACGGAACAAACTGTACCCTCAGTGGCATTGGTTTTTACTTGAACTATCTGTTTGAGCAGAAACGTTTATCTGTGGTAACTTTGAAGAATCACTTAACTGCGATTAGAGTGCCCTTTTTCGACCTTACAGGTCTATCCATACCGGTGGCGGAGGAAACAGGATTTATGAGAGCGTGTTTTAAACTCCGCCCACCTCCCCGTCAGCTCATGCCTACTTGGTCTCTGGACAAAGCTTTGTCTTTACTTCATTCTCGTCTGTATCAAAATACTGCAGACTTTGCTTTAATCTTAAAGAAGGCAGTTTTCCTTTTGGCTTTGGCCACCGGAAACAGAGTGTCTGAGCTGGCGGCGATGAGCAACACACCTAATTGTCTTAGGTTTGGTAGACTTAATGATTCAATTTCCATTGCACCCTCCCCGGCGTTTGTAGCCAAGAATGAGCATAGTGCACACGTGTTTTCTGATTTCACGGTGCCGGCGTTAAAAAGGGGAAAGGTGCATCATAATTTATGTCCAGTGCAAGCTCTAACCAAATATTTGAGAATAGCTCCTCAAAACCCCCAAGGTGCTTTATGGGTAGCGAGTACGGGTAAACGCTTACTTAAACGGCGATTAGCCTCTCTTCTGGTAGAAGTCATTAAAGAGAGTAATCCCGGCGTTGTGGGTAGGGCCCACGATTTACGCAAGTGGGCGGCCTCTTTACGTTTCCTGAAAAACTTTTCAGTTGAAGATATTGCGTCCACACAGTTGTGGGCGTCTAATCATACGTTTCTCTCTAGATACTTGTCAGTTGCTCTAGACAAACCTTCCTTACCATGTATAGCTTTAAGGCAGAGGGTCTAGGTGGCCCTGCAGTCACTTATGTTTACTTTCACGGAAGGGGGGGGGGGGTGCAGTCAGTTGACATAGGACACCCTAGACCCCGCCGGAGTATGAGAGCTGTGATACAATTTAAGGTTAAAATGTGATATGAAAATTTCTCTGCGAGAAATTGTGCTAGTACAAGGTTTAGTACAAAACAACGGTGTTGTTATAGTAGTTTTAGCTGCGAAAGCAATGTAATATTAGTTCAATGGAGTTCATTTGCAATTGATCTCCCCATGTATTTTGGGGTTTATGATGTGCACATATAAACTTATAACTTATTATTTTTGTCACCACTCGTTGAGTGGGGTGCCTTTTGTAACTACAGATCTGTGTTCAGAATCTTCAGGGTTACCCATTTTTGTCGGGCAGGCTTCTTTGAAGCACGCACCTGCCTGAACCCCTTTTTCTTGTATATTTCCGGCCTACGCCGTATTAAATACATTTTTCAAAAGTAAGAATACTATGTGGTTGTTTGATTATCTGCTTTTCTAGAGTTATGATATGATTACGAATGTCCCCCTCCAGTCTTAGATATCAGGCATGTTCGTCAATGATGGAGGGGCCACTAATAAATTATAGGTTTGACTCCTGTAAGGAGATAAAGAAAACCTAATATTTAGTAGTGGCCCCGTAATCATTGACGACTGGGGCCCTCCCGACCGTCCCCTTCCCATTCGTTGATGTATTAAGGATTTTGGTTTACTTGATATGTCAGTGAAGGAGGAATGACGCCTGAATCAGCGTCTGGTCAGAAATCCACACAAGTACATCCACGATATGATGGAAAGCTTATTGGATAGTTATTCTTATTTTCTTTTTGTTTTTATTTTTTACGAAGTTTTTTCGTAGTGAGAACCCAATTCATAATGACTGAAGCCATGAGTGAGGTCGCGTGCACTCATGATGAAGGCTCCTCAGTTTTTAAATGCTCTGCGCGGTAGATTCAAACTACGGCGGATTAGTGTTTGAAGAGGATGCCTTATGTAATAGGCATGTTCGTCAATGATTACGGGGCCACTACTAAATATTAGGTTTTCTTTATCTCCTTACAGGAGTCAAACCTATAGTTTATGGTCGGAGGAGTCCAAAGGAGAGAAAAGATCGACAGTATAAGAAGAAGGGTTAGAAGTTAGAAACAAGTCAAGAATGTTGGGCCGATCTCTGAGGCGATCCGGGATACGGGTGGGTTGCTCTCGTCTAAGGGGGGTACGCCGTCCAAAGCCCAGCGTGATGACATAGATCTAATTATTAGGGCAACGGGTCTTCATCCCTCTCATATTGTAAACACTCAGATCAAAAAGCAATATGGTGGAGGTATAAATAGTCTACTCTCGTCTAAAATACCCGCACTGACAACCCGCGGGTGGGTCTCCTATTGAACCATCGTGAGTCCCACTTTCCGGGGGTTGCCCATTAAACTAATAGCTGGCAACCCCCCTCCAACCGCTCGTGGGGGCATTAAAGCCTCCCGAGACAGCCCAGACCCGTCATACACTCTTACCCCCACAGTGAGCCAACCCAGGCAGTTCCAGACGACAAGACCTCTACCCCGAGGGTAGGAGCTATTATCCACGCATGTTGAATATAGTTTGGAGATTAAGGTTTGTGTCTTTGTGGGGATGTACACTTTTGCAATGCTACCCACTCCATCTAAAGATTCATTTTCAAAATAAGAGGCAAGTTATTCCATCAGATCACTAGCAATAGCTGTATGATATGGATCACTATGAAGTATATGCATGTATGGAGACTATCAAGAAAAAGTGGCTAAAATTACACAGTTTATGAGCAATATTGTCAAAACATTTACAACTGCAACATGTATTTTTTCAGGATCTGTACCTCAAGAATGGCTGAAATCTCACTCAACACACCCAGCTCTGAGACTCGCTCCAAGAAGTTTGTTTCGTATGACAGTCTAAGATTCGAGAAGGAGCGGTTGGAAACGTTCATTGACTGGCCAGTATCATGGTTAAAACCCTCAGACCTTGCTCGTGACGGGTTCTATTTTTTGCGAACAATGGACAATTGTGCCTGCGCGTTCTGTCGTGGGATCGTGGGGGACTGGAAGAAAGGGGACACAGTACGGGGGGAGCACCAGCAGCACTTCCCTCGCTGTCCATTTGTGAGGGGGCACCCGGTGGGTAACATTCCACTCAAGTACAGTCGCATCATCTCTCGAATATCCCCGAGGTCTGAAGTAGGCAACACGGGGATGAACATCTCCGGGGGCAGACGTCACATGCCCAGATCATGCTCAGAGAAAAATGGTCCATCAAACAAGACCCATATGAATCTTGAGGGAGTGGTTGGTCAAAGGGGTCCCAAAAGACCCGACTACCTCACATATGAGAGTCGTTTAGACAGCTACGCCCGGTGGCCAGAACTCATCAAACAGAAACCTAAGGAGCTGTCTGAGGCCGGCTTTTTCTACTGTTATTTAAGCGATCATGTGCGCTGCTTCCACTGCGGCAACGATCTGCGCAACTGGGAGACTGATGACATCCCTTGGAGGGAACATGCTCGCTGGTACCCCGAATGTAACTTTGTGCTCCTCACTAAGGGACAGAAATGTATAAATCAGGTGCGTCATGAGGGTCCTCCCTACATCCGGTCCCAACCATCTCCCTCCACGCCTGCTTCTGTGGGGTTGACGGTCACCAACCAGGAGCTAAAGTCTCTGATGGAGCTGGACATCATCCAGGGTGTTTTAGCGATGGGCTTCCCAGAGCAGAAGGTTCACAGCACACTCAAACGCAAACTGGAACAGACTGGGATGCCCTTCTTCAACCTGGAGTTGTGCATCGAGTCCATACTGCAGTTCATGGAGGAGGAGACTCGCCAGAATCTCCGCCAAAGGTCCAGAAAGGAGATTGAAGAGGAAGCCATTGGGGAACAAACTACCCAAGCCCAGCAGCCTGGAGCAGGATATGTTACAGACCCCATAGGCGTTATGAACAGGGTCAACGAGGTGATTGGAATGGTCAAGAGTGCACTGAAGCAACCCTTTTCCAGCTCCTCACCGTCATTAGAGCATATTGAAATAAATGAGGCACCAGCATCCATTTTGAAGCCTAATGACAAGTCTTCTAATGACATTAAGGTTGTCGATGCTACGCTCGTACAAAAATGCACTCAACTTACGGAGGAGCTTGAAAAGATTCGTGAGAGTCTCATGTGTAAGATTTGTATGCATGTTGAGTTAAGTGTTGTGTTCCTCCCTTGTACACACATGGTGACCTGTACCTCCTGTGCTCTAGCCGTCGCTCAGTGCCCCATATGTCGTGAGGATATCAAGTACACCGTCAAGCCTATCCTCTCTTGAACATCACACTCCCACATTTTCATGAGAAGAAACAACATGAGTCATCGGGAAAACAGTGTGGAGAAGACAGGTCAAATGCAAATGGATCCCCACTGCAGACAGGTGGAACAAAGGAAGTAAAATAATCGTCCTGAAAGAATACTGGACAACGCCATATTAGTTGCTATATAGATGTCTAAGTAACCTTACTAATCCATGTACATACTTATCAGATATACAGACTGAAGACAATAAAAGACTATAAAATAACTTCTTGTTGTGTTTTTTTCAACATCTCACAAATTATGCTAACGTAAAGTATGACTCGCTCATCTCTTACTATCACAATAGAGTTTAACTATTTTAGTTACTAAATTACCAATGAGTAACTATAGTTAGCGCTTCATGTTTGCGAGGAGGTGTCGCCGGCAACCCCGTCAGTTAGTGGGTTAAATCTTAGGTAACAGTTTTTTTCTGCTAAGGTTAGGGTTTTTTATTGCTAATGTAGCACATCACCTAATTGAAGCGATCTATTCGGGGTTAGCCTAAGAGTGGAAGTTTTGACAAGTGCCCGATATGACATTGGGCGAGTTGTTATTGGCCTCCCCCGTGTGTGATACAAAACCTAAGACTTATTCGATATTAGAAAAAGTGAAAAACTGAATGTTAGTCAAGATATATCTGGCTTGACATCTTTAAATCTGAACTCTAAAAATAGGAATACGGTGGAAAAAATATGATGAAAGAGAGAGAGAGAGAGAAGGCTAGGTTAGGTTAGGTTAGGTTAAGAGAGAGAGAGAGAGAGAGAGAGAAAGGGTTAGGTTAGGCTAGGTTAGGTCAGGCAGTTGGCAAAAATATGATGAAAGAGAGAGAGAGGTTAGGTTAGGTTAGGCTAGGCTAGGTTAGGTTAGTTAGGATTTTATTGGGGTATAGAAATCAAACCGTATACTGTATATTTACATGCATACATAATTTATATATATTCCATAAGTGTCGTTACTGCAACCGACGCTTCGGGCCCCCCCCCCCCAGCGCGCGTGGTAGTGAGCGGCGGCGGGCGGTCTTCTGTGTACTTACGGGCACGTGTGTTTGATGGATTGTAAGCCAGCCCAACCGCCCGCCGCCCACTACCACGCGCGCGGGGGACAGTAGGAGGAGGCGGAAGCGTCGGTTGCAGTATGGGTAAAGCCATCCCGCCGGGAAACACAGTACGCCTGAACACAGGCACCACCACAGAGACGCAGTCCTGGAGAGCCACAGGCCACCACTCGCCGGGGAAAACAAGCCTATTTTAACCACGCGTGATTAAAACTCGGCAACCAGCCGGTTTTTCATGGTGTAACCGAGAAAACCCGCCGGAAAAGGCAACCCACCCCGTTCAGATTCAATCTGAACGCACCTAATAGACCGTGAAATTAGCCAAAGCACAACTAACCCAGGACACACAAATAGTCCGTGGAATTAGCCAATACACAACTAATCCAGGACACATATATAGTCCGTGGAATTAGCCAATACACAACTAAACCAGGACACACATGACACAGTAGTACATATTTATAACATAAATCAATAACACTTGTACATGTGGCAAAGCTACAAGAGGCTGGCTAGGCCTAGGCAGATGGAAAAACAAATAAACATGTCGTAATATAAACAAAAAGCACTGAATTATATCACAACAGGAACCACCGCCAACACACCACTGTAGCAAAAACTTCCCGGCAAAGGGAAGAACCGACTCGGGACCCAGAAAAAACTTCACTAAGTGAAGAAAAATACGCTGGGAACGTCAGAGAATAAAAAGCTACCTCATCAGAAAGATAAAAGGAAGCAATAATAACGCGTAATGAAAGCCGCCTACATCACAAAGCTAGCTAACCGTGAAAAAGTTCACATGTCCACAACGGGACCACGAGGGTACACCCGAAAAAGATGCCCCAAACACACGACCCAAAATACACTGCACTGCGGGCAACCCGCCCAGGACACTCCTGCTACGCATATCCTAACCTTACTCGATACATCCCGGAGTAAACAAATGAGAAAAAACTCACTAGGGACGCAACAAATGCGGAACCAGCGGAGCGTGGGGAGGCACGTCAGGGTAGGTTGAGCGCAGAGCAGAGAAGGAAGAATGACGCCTGAGTCAGCATCTGGTCAAAGATCCACACAAGTACATCCACGAGTATATGGAAAGCTTATGAATAGTTATTCTTATTTTCTTTTTCTTTTTTATTTGTTACGAAGTTTTTTTTCGTGAGAACCCAATTTCATAATGACTGAACCATGAGTGAGGTTGCGTGCACTCATGATGAAGGCTCCTCAATTTGTTATGCTCTGCGCGGTAGATTCAAAACTACGGCGGATGAGTGTTTGAAGAGGGTGCCTTATGTAATAGGCATAATCGTCAATGATGGAGGGGCCACTAATAAATTTATCTCTGTCACCTGTCCTATCTCTCCAGTACGGCCACCCGATCCTCCTAGCCGACGGCGCTTGTGGCACTTTGGCGCTACCGACTGGGAGGCTCTCCGACAGTACTTCTTTGATTTCCCATGGAATTATTTCTGCTTCCGTGGTCGGGGGGCCCTCGGAGAGTGCTGAACGCATTACCGAGGTAATCCTATCGAGCATGGAAGCATACTTTCCATTCTCTTTCTCTCAGACTAATGCTAAAGAATCTTGATTTACTCACGCCTGTTCTACTGCTGTCCGCAATAAGGAGGAAGCATTCAAACGGTAGCGACGCCTTAAAACTCAAGACTCTCATTCTTCCTATGTTTCTGCCCGGAATCAAGCCAAATCTGTTTGACTTGTCAAGCACTCTTTCATCAATAATAAATGCACTGAACTATCCAACTCTAGCTCTTCCCAAGCTTTCTGGCATCTAGCCAAAAACCTCTCCAACAATTTCTCTTTCTCGTCTTTCCCTCCCCTTTCCCACTCTGATGGCACAACCATCACTTCTTCCTCTGACAAAGCTAAACTCTTCGCTCAAACTTTTGCTAGAAACTCCACTTTGGATGATTCCGATGCTATACCTCCCTCTCCACCCTCCTCTCTCTTACTTATGCCTAATATCCTAATCTCTTCTAAAGATGTACTTTCTACCCTCTCTGGGCTTAATACTAATAAGGCGTATGGTCCGGGCGGTGTTCCTCCTGTTGTACTAAAACATTGTGCTTCCGTGCTGACTCCCTGCCTAGGCAAACTCTTTCATCTCTGTCTATCCCATAATGTCTTCCCTTCATGCTGGAAGTTTGCTCTCATTCAACCTGTCCCAAAGAAGGATGACCGCTCTCAACCCTCCAACTATCGTCCAATTGCTCTCATCTCTTGCATTTCTAAAAATTTTGAAACTATTCTTGCTTCCAAATTTCTTAAGCATTTCTCTTCTCATAATCTGCTCTCAGATCGCCAGTATGGCTTCCTTAACACACAAAGAGCGGGTGGTAGGGTATTTTACACTGTGCCGCCCAGCAGGGGGTTTTTACCCTAAATAGGGTTGTTTCCGTGCTCATTTTCATGCATAAACAAGACTCAGAGCGTAAAACAAGTATCTATCCCTGAAAGGGCGTAAACAAAGCTTTCCAATGACACCCGAACCATCCTTGTACGACCACTGGTTCTCTTGCAACGATCGTGCAACACGAGTGCAAAAAACCTAAAATAAGGTAATTTCCGTACATAATTCCCTGTGTAGCGAGTGAGAGGGGGAGGAAAGTAGAATACAGTTCGGTACGTCCACGGTGGTCGTGGGGAGCGGTCATAAGGTTACTACGCTCGTCCCACCGCTCAGCTCTCTCTCTCAGCAACATTACGTGCTGAAAATGGCACTCGACAGCTGTCGTGCACCGCCACATAGTCCAAATTTATTTAACTCGACAGATGTTGTGCGCCGTTGGCTAAGGGTTAAGGGTCGCTCTACTGGTGATCTTCTTTCATATCTTACTAACTTTGGTCATCCTCCTTTCGGGACTTCGGTGAGACTTTTTCTATTGCACTAGACATATCGAAAGCCTTCGATAGAGTCTGGCACAAATCTTTAATTTCTAAACTACCCTCCTTCGGTTTCTATCCCTCCATATGTGCCTTTGTCTCTAATTTCCTCTCCGGCCGTTCCATAGCTGCGGTTGTTTGTTTGTTTGTTGAACAGGTGCATTTGATTTTCATATTCATTTTGACAAATATTGCACAATAGGCTAGGTTCATATTTGTTTTCGAAGTTTTCTTTTTGCAAACTCCGGTGTTCCTCAGGACTCTGTCCTATCTCCTATTCTCTTTCTAATTTTTATAAATGACCTTCTCAACTGTTCCCTCAACTCCCATCCATTCATACGCAGACGACTCAACCTTACACTACTCCATTAAGACATGTAAGTTACTAATAAGGTTATTGAAACTGTATTTTTAAATCTGGGCTGTTAACCCCTTCTGTACTGGCACCGTCCTTTTAGCTTTATTCTGGCCACTATTAGACGATTTATTCATTTTAAAAGGGGTCTCCAGCACTTAACAGGCTTCAAAATATCTCACTTGACCCTTTTTACTACGACAGATCCTTCTTAAACTGCATAAAATCGTCTAAATATAGCTAAAAGAAAATTAAAAGACGTCACCAGTAGAGAAGGGGTTAATAACGGGATAGCTGGGGCGGGCAATACTGATTTCCAAGACATTAGCAGAAGGAAAGGATTTATTTTTTATTATTTTATCTTGACACTTAATCGCGAATGAGGTCCAGAGGAGGAGCACCGAGTGTGTGTGTGTGTGTGTGTGTGTGCGTGCGTGTGTCCGGTTTGACATGTGGTTGTTTTGACGAGTGGCCGATTTGACATGTGGCTGTGTGTGTGTGTCCGGTTTGACATGTGGTAGTTTTGACAAGTGGCCGAATTGACATGTGTGTGTGTGTGTGTGTGTGTGTGTAGTGCGTGTGCGTGCATGCGTGCGTGTGTGATACACAATCCTATACCCAGGTGATCTATTCGGGGCCAACCTAAGAGTGGGACTTTTAACAAGTGCCCGATTTGACTGTAGGGAAGGGTTGAAAATATTGCTCATAAACATTGCTAGAAACGGATTGGTACTGTCACACGTTTATTAGGTCAGGTACGTCCCCTTGCCACACCCGGCATTCTACTGTTGATGTTGTTGTTGTTGTTGTTCTTGTTGTTGTTCCCTAAGCTGCCTGGCCGAACAGCCCCGAGTCCCTGAGGAAGGCCATGGCCACGATCGGGCTTGCCCACAGAGCTCTCATTGAGTGTAGATTGTGTTGTTGGCGTAAGTGGTTGTGTGAAATGCAGTCTTCTATGATGTGTTTAATGGTATGGGGTGCTGTGTTACATCCCGGGCAGGCGTCGACAACGGAGTCATCCAGTCTCTTCTGATAGCTCAGGAGAGCTGGATGGTGTCCGCATCTCAGCCTGGCCAGGTGGACTCTGTCCTCGCGAGGAAGGGAGGATTTGGAAGGATGGATTTCGGGTGGTCATGCATGCAGCTGCGTGTTGTCTGTGAGTGAGTGGATGGATCGGCGAGAGATATGAGTATGGATGTGCTTCTGGAAGTTGGTTCGGGGTGGGCAGGGAGGGAGAGAGGACAATAATTGTGTGTGATACCGTGTGCTGGGTGTTGTTTTGATATTTCTTGGTGTCTGTGGGTGTGTTGCCATGTAGTTTAGTGGGTGGTCTTGGTTCGTGGAGGCTGCTGCCAGGAATTGAGTGCCTCTCATGTCCAGATGGTCTTTGACTTTGAGGATTTTGGTTTCTTGATGTAGGTGATCTGTGGGTGCAGTAGCTGTGCAGCCTGTAATGATCTTCAGGGCTTTGTATTGAATAGTCTGTAAGGTCTTATGATATGTTTCAGCTAGGTTAGAAGCCCAGGCTGGGCTTGCGTATTCCATCACTGATCTTATGTATTGTTTATATACTGTGGTGGTAGTTTCTTTGTTGTGTCCAAATTTTGTGTGAGCAAGTGACCTGAGGGCGTTAAGTCTGGGTGTCAGTTTCTTTTTAATGTTTGTGGTGTGCTGTTTGAATGTCATATGAGTATCATATGTTACTCCTAGGATTTTGGGTGTGTGTGTATGTGTTAGGAGTGTGTTGTTTATGGTGAGTTGAGGGATGTATTCGTGTTCTCCTGTCCAGCTTGTGAGCAGGGTTGCGGTGGATTTGGCTGGGGCTAGATTAAGTCTGTTTGTAGTGCACCAGCCATGTAGTGTGTTGAGATAGGGTTGAAGGAAATCTGTTGCTCTTTTTGGGTCATGGTGTGTGCATGTGAGTGTTATGTCATCTGCATAGGAGGCTAAGTTTATTTGGGGCGTATTGGGTGTAGTTATATCGTGCATGTACAGATTGAAGAGTGCGGGCGATAGGACGGATCCTTGTGGGACTCCGTTTGGAAAGTTTCTGATTTTAGATGACTGACCGGCGAAAGATACGTGTGCACATCTGCCTGCTAGGAAGTTGGCCAGCCACCTTTTTGTGTTGTTGTGCATGTTTGTGTTGTAGATTTTGTTTGTTAGGTTGTGGCGGGGGATGGCATCGAAGGCTTTACTAATGTCGAGTGTGGCTAATAGTGATCTGTGTGGTGGTCTAGCTGAGTTGATGCCGTCAAAAGCTCTTTGTGTAAGGTCTGTGAGAAGAGTGTTTGTGGAGTGCAGTGGCCTAAAGCCATGTTGTGTTGGAGCAAGGGGTAGGTCAGGTGTAATTAGTTGTAATACTAGGCGTTCCATGACTTTGGAGGGGGAGCAAAGGAGTGTGATGGGGCGGTGCGAGGAGGGTAGCGTGGGGTCTTTGTTGGGTTTGGGGAATGTGATGATACCATGCTTCCAAATGTCTGGTATTGTGTTGTGTGAATAGCTGTAGTTTGATATGTTAGTGAGTGCTTGTATGCCTTGTGGTCCCAGGTGTCTGAGGTGTATGTTGCTTATGTTGTCTAGGCCACAGGCGGGTGAGTGCTTGAGATTGTTGATGATATGCATTGTATGGTGATTGGTGAAGGGTGTATAGTCAGGGTCTGTGGGGAATTGTCTCTTACGTCGGATGACACGTCGGTCGTCTTTGTGAGGTTTTAGGTGGCTGACATGTGAGAAGTGATTGATGAGAGTGTTTGCTTGTTGTTTACATGAAGGAGTAGAGTCTGTTGTTGTGATTGCAGCATGTGATTGTGTTGTGTTGCTGTTGGAAAGTGTGATGCTGTTTAGTGTTTTGTAGAGTTTTTTGGGGTTTGTTTTGTGATGAAGTGTTTGTAGGAAGTTATTCCAATTTAGTTTTTGTTGTTAGTTTGGGTGTTGAGTGCTTGAATTTGTTGTGTGATGTCTTGTGTGTGGGGTGCTGGGGAGTGTTTCAGTATGTCGCGTTGTCTGATGAGGTTTTGAATTTCTGGTGTGAAGTTGGGGTTGTGTCTTTTTCTGTTACCTCTTGGAATGTGTTTCTTGTCAGCGTTTTGGATAGTTTTATTGAGTATGTGTACAGCATTGTTGATGTTAGTGATGGGTGTACTGTTTAGAGTTGTGAAGTGTTGTTCTGTCTCATTTGTGAATGCTTCCCAGTTAGCTCTTTTATAATTGGTGTATGTGTGTTTGTGGCTAGCTGGGGTGAGTCTGGTTTTGGTGGTGATAATGATCGGGAGGTAGTCAGAGCCTAAGGTTCTGACCACCCTCCAGGATGTTGTGGGGGCGAGTTCTGGGGAGCAAAAGGTGATGTTTGGAGATGATGGGTTATAGAGGGCTTGGTGAGGAATATGGGTATGTTGATGGATGTCGTTAAGGATGATGAGGTTATCAGTTTTGTTTTGTAGTACCAGCCCTCTGTCTGTGTCGGGGTTGTCGACAAACCAGGCCGACGTCTTGGCGTTGAAGTCACCACCCAGGATGATGTGTGGGGTGTTTGTGATGTGTTGTAAATGTGGTCTGTATTCATTTGGTACTGTAGGGGATGTTTGGGGAGGGATGTATGTGTTTATGATGGTTATGTTGGAGTTGTTGCCAGTGCGTATTTTAATTGATTGTATTTCTGTTGTGTTATCATTTGGGGGGAGGAGGGATTTGGTTTGTACACTGGTTACTATGTATGATATTTCTTTGTGTACCAGGGTGATGAGTCCACCGCCCCCGCCGACAGCCCGGTCTTGTCTGATGGTGGTGAAATTATGAAATGTGGGTGTTTTTTGTGTTGTGCGGAGTTTTGTTTCTTGTAAGATGGCAATGTGTATGTTGTGTTGTTTGATGAAGTGTGAGAGTTCGTGTTTCTTTGTGTTGATGCCATCTATGTTCAATTGAAGAATGTTAATGTTATGTGCACGATGTATGTTGGGTGCTGCTGCACGAGGATGGGGTGGGGGGGGGGGGGGAGGGGGGGGGGGGGAGAGGTGAGGTGGGGGTGGGGATTGGGGAGCAGGAGATGGGGGTTGGAATGGATTAGGATGGGGTGTAGTGTGTTGAGTTGAGGATGTGGATGGTATGGGAAGGTTAGGTGGGTTGGGGAGGAGAGGTGGACGGGTTTTAGGGGGGGGAGTGGATGATATGGGAAGGCTAGGTGGGTTGGGGAGGAGAGGTGGACGGGTTTTAGGTGAGGGATTTGACTGGGAGAGGGAGGGGCATGAGGAACAGGTCCAGGTGTTCGTGTAGTGTTTCTTGGAGGCAAGTGTTGTACAGGTGAAGTGGGTCCAGTTCCTGCATGAATTGCAGAGAACTGAACCCTTAGTGTGGCGACTCGAAGTGATGGGTTTTGAGCAAGTTGGACATATGTATGTGTACGTGGGTCCTGGGTTGCTCTCAATGTCTCCGGCTAGAAGAAGTCTTCGAGAAATGACAGCCGGAGAGTCATTTCTCGGTGTAGGAAAAACTGTGTGATGTGTGTGTGTGTGTGGTGTGAGAGGTGTGGAAATTCCCGGCGCGACCGAAGCCGCTCCAAGGACCCGTGCCCCCAGGGAGGGGGCAGGGATGGTTGTGACGGTTTGGCTCCCGAAACTGCTCCCCGCGGCCGGCATCCGGTTGTCCTGCACTGGTCGTTGATATTGTCTCAGGCCGTGGAGGGTCGGCAGCCATCCGCGGTTGGCAGCTCCGGGAGGTGGTCCTACGGCGTAGACGCCGCCACATCAGGACCTGTTGTTCTTTGTTGTTGTTCTCCGGCATCTCTAATTTTTCCCTTCTCCGTAGTAAGCGATATTACACCATGTTGGAGACAATTATATTGTTTATTGGTGTATACATTAAGGCTCGTATGAACAAATTAAAAAAATATGGTCCTGAAAACCAAATTAATAAAAATATAAGAATGGCAACACGCTTGGAAACAACACGATGAGAGAGAGAGAGAGAGAGCGAGAGCGAGAGAGAGTGCAAATCCTATACACAGACGATCTATTTGGGGCTGGCTTGGTATCTTTAAATCTGAACTCTAAGAATAGGAATGCGGTGGAAACAATATAATGAAAGAGAGAGAGGGGGTTAGGTTAGGTTAGGCTAGGAATAGGAATACGGTGGAAACAATATGATGAGAGAGAGAGAGAGGGTTAGGTTAGGTTAGGCTAGGAATACGGTGGAAACAATATGATGAAAGAGAGAGAGAGAGAGAGAGGGTTAGGTTAGGTTAGGTTAGGTTAGGTTAGGTTAGGTTAGGTTAGGTTAGGTTAGGTTAGGATATCTGTCAAGTTCGCTAGGCGGTGGTGAGTGGAGTTTTGGATTACTATTTACAGGGGAGTTGTAGTCGCCGGGGTAGACTTTGAGCCAGCGGAATCATGGCTTGGTTGTTTAGGGGCCGTTGTAGTCGCTGGTTAATTGGTCCTGAAAACCAAATTAATAAACAATAGTGAAAGGACAATATAGATCGAGATATAGATAGTTGATTTATTTATTTATTTATTTATGGGAAGCAGGTGACCAGAGAGACCGCTGAGGGGTAGCTGTCAGACTGATAGTTAATTGTTTTATGGGCGCGAGCGACCCAAAAGTATTTTGGGTATGGAGACGGGTGAAATCAGGTGGGTTGGTATCTTTAAATCGGAAACTGTATGAATAGTGGGAAAAAATATGGTGAAAGAAAGAAAGGGTCGCTGTCAGACTGATATATGGGGGCAGGTGTTCCAAAAATATTTTCGATGTGGGAGGCCCGGTGTGTTTGTACGCGTGGCACGGAAGCGCGGCTACCCTTTACCTATAAAGGAATGTTTTATCTTGTGGCTTAATCACGAGTGAGGTCCGCAAGACGAGAACCGAGTGTGAGTGTGTGTGTGTGTGTGTGTGTGTGTGTGTGTACTCACCTAATTGTACTCACCTAATTGTAGTATACAGGATTTGAGCCTAAGCTCGTGTTGTCCTGTCTCTCTCTCTACATTTATCCAATTTTGCTTTAAAAGTTTGGATATTTCTTGCTCCCACCACCTCCCCATCCAACTTATTCCAACACTCAATGCTTCTATACGGGAAGCTGAACTTTCTTACATCAGACTTACATATAACTTTCCTCAACTTACAATCATGACCCCTGGTTCTTCCCTCGTCCCTCACCACAAAATCTCCCTTGTCGATCTTCTCAAAACCTTTCACACACTTAAACATCATGATCATGTCACCTCTCTCTCTCCTCTCCCTCAGCGTTGGCAGCTTTAGCCTCTCCAATCTCTCCTCATAAGGCAGGTCTCTAAGGCTAGCTATCATCTTAGTGGCAACTCTCTGAACTCTTTCCAGTTTTTTATTATGTTTTATAAGGTGTGGAGACCACACCACTGCTGCATACTCCAGTCTTGGTCGTATTATTGTCCCTATTATTTTTGCTAACATCTCTTCATCTAAATAATTCAGAGCTATTCTCATGTTAGTCAACACTGCATAGGTTTCACCAGTTATTTTATTTATATGCTGTTCAGGTGACAAGCTGTCTGCCACAACTACCCCTAGGTCTTTTGCTTTCACAGCTTTACTAATTATTTCATCTCCTATTTTATATCCCCAAGAAGGTCTATATTTACTTTTTCCCATCTCAAGAACCTGACACTTACTCGTGTTGAATTCCATTTTCCAAGTTTGACTCCACTCATATAACTTATCTAGGTCTCTCTGTAATTCTTCACAACTACTCCTACTTGTAATATGCTTCATTAATTTTGCATCATCAGCAAACATAGATATATATGAGCCTATTCCCACTTGAAGGTCGTTGATGAAAACCAAAAACATGATTGGGGCCAACACCGATCCTTGAGGCACTCCGCTTTTTACCCTTTTCCACGAGGAGAACTTTCCTTTTATTGCTGTTCGCATTTCCCTCCCAATTAAATAGTTTTCCATCCACTTTAATAATACTCCCTCAACCCGCCCCACAGTCCTGAGCTTCCACAACAATCTCTTATGAGGCACCTTATCAAATGCCTTCTTGAAATCTAAGTAAATACAATCTACCCACCCCTCCCTCCCTTGTACAATGTCAATTACCCTATCATAGTAACTCAACAAATTTGTGGTACACGAATGACCTTTTCTGAACCCGAACTGCTTGCTTGAAATTATTTCCCTCTCCTCCAACATACCCACCCATCTTTTTCTAATAATCTTTTCACAAAGCTTGCATATAACACTCGTTAAGGATACCGGTCGATAATTTAGCGGGTCTTCTTTATTTCCACTTTTATATATTGGAGTTATATTGGCTTGTTTCCATTCTAAGGGAAGTTCCCCCTTGTTTAATGAGTGTTGAACAATATTAAAAATAGGTCTCACTAGTTGTTCAGAACATTCTCTTAATACCCATCCAGCAATGTTATCTGGGCCCATAGATTTTCTCACGTCCAATTCTTCCAACAATGATTTTAGTTCATCCTTGTTGACTTCTATCGACTCTAGTCCCTGTATCTCGTTCAATTCCACCACAGATTCTACATAGTCATCCTCCTCCACAAACACGGATGTTAATGTATCATTCATAATTTCACACATACCCACTGTGTCTTCATATAATTGACCCTCTACCCTAAGCTTTGTTATTTTGTCCTTTATTTTTGTTTTGCCGTTGATATAACTATAGAACAGTTTGGGTTCTTTATTACATTTGTTTACTATATCTTTTTCAAAGTTCTTTTTCTCCTCTCTTATAGTCTTGACATAGTTGTTTCTAGCATTCTTATACTCATTCCATTTTTCCTCAGTGTGTCTCCTTCTCACTTTATTCCATGCAGAGTCCTTTTTGTTCTGGGCAATGTGACATCGCATGTTAACCTCTGAAGTGCGCATGGGGGTAATTGGAAACGTCCCCCTGTGCTGACGTATTTGAGGTGTTTCCGTCACTAAAATATTCATTGTGCCATTAATAGCATTAATATTTATCCATATGCGCCTATTATGGGTTGATTATAAAGGTATTAACCTGAAACAACAATAAAACGAGTGAAAACAGCGTTTGGATGGTCAGATTCGGAGATATAGCCCGCGAGTTGTATAATGTATGGGTGAGGCAATCTGCTTTCCCGCCAATTTCCCCCAAGGCCACTGAGACACAGTCGATCGATACTCTCTCTCTCTCTTGCACTCGCTTGCTATCAGTGATGACCACACCCTCCAATCGGATTTCTAATGTTAGCACGAAAATATACCTCAGAATAAGGGAATAACAGGGAAAATAGGTGATAACTGAAGGAGAGGAGGAAAGTGGGGAAGGAGGGGAGGTAGAGGACTGAGATTTTGCATGGCCCAGGGGCCAAAAAAAAAAAAATAAAAAAAAAAAAAAAAAAAAAATATAAAAAAATATTTTTTTTTCGATGTCAAAAGTTGATTTTTATTTTCTCTGACTCTTAAGAGTCTTCCCGCAGTGCGCCGGGGGAACTCTTAAGAGTCTCCCCGCAGCTCCCGGGTTAAACCACTCTTTCTCCTTAGCCAGCTTTCTATCCTTAAATGTTGGTACATATTTATCTACCCCCTCCCTATAAATGTCTAGTAACATGGTGTATTTTACCTGAATATTCTGTTCTTGCTCAATAAATGACCAATCTATATTTGCAAAGTATCCTCGTAATGATTCATAATCCGCCTTACTATAATTTAGTCTATATTCCCTATGTTCCTCCTCTCTGCCTTCCAGAAATTCCACTGTCAATTCAAATTCAATCACAGCATGATCGCTTTTTCCCATGGGACTCAAATATGTTAGGTTCTTTATTTCTTGGGGGTCTTTGGTGAATAATAAGTCGAGTCTTGATGGTTCATCACCTCCTCTAAATCTTGTATTTTCCATAACGTGTTGTGTTAATAGATACCCCATTGTTAGTTCAAGAAATTTGCTACCCCAAGTATTTTCATTTGAACCCGCATCCAAACATTCCCAATCCACCTCCCCGCAATTAAAGTCCCCTGCAAGAATAAGCCTATTTTTCCTTTTACAAATAATTTCTAACATACGCAAGGTTTCCAAAATTAATTCATTATATTCATCGTTGCTCCAAGATTTAGTCTTAGGAGGTAAATAAACTGATACAATGTCCAATTTTGACCTATCATTATCCTCAATTTCAACTGCTACCACTTCAGCAATGCTATCACCAAGTTTTAATTCTTTAGCAGTAATTTTATTATCTACCATGATCAACACTCCTCCTCCTAGCCTTCCTAACCTGTCTCTTCTCCATGTACTGTATCCTGCACAACTAATTATATTCGTGTCTACCTCCTGGTTAAGCTTAGTTTCAGTCAAACATACTACCCCGGGCCTCTCTCTCTTTACATATTCGTCAAACTCAATCTTTTTGGAAATTAACCCATCAATATTTGTATACATGAACTTAGCGTTTCCAGTATTTTCCCTATTTTTCTCGTCCCTGCCCGTTCCTTTCTTTTTTGTACGTACCCCTCCCAATTTATTTCCTAGCTTGTCTCCTCTTCTCTTGTTTCCACCTGGACTGTTTCTCGCTCCGTTTCCACCTCCCCTCCCTCTGCCTCCACTTGGACTGTCTCTCTCTCTATCTCCACCTCCCCTCTCTCTGCCTTCTCCCCCGTCACCCGCACCATCTCCTTTTCCCTCCCTACTTCGTCCCTTCGCTTTATATACCATTTCTTGAGTTTTCCCTCCCACACACTCCAGAAAAACTTCTTTTCGTCTTCTTTCGTCCTTTCTCCATTCTTTACATTTGCCTCGGTTTGCAATTCCTTTCTTATGTTTCGATCCTCAATACTCATGTCTTTTCTAATTGTAATTTTCTTAAACTTGCTAGTCAAGTTTACACACACACACAAGTGTGTGTGTGTGTGTGTGTGTGTGCATGCATGTGTGTGTGTGCATGTGTGTGTGTGTGTGTGTGTGTGGGTGAGTTTGCTTGTGTGTTTGTGTGTGTGTTACCAACAGAGTGTTTTCTTTACTCAAAAAGGCCTAGAGCAAATGGACTGTACATTTCCACATCTATTTCCTGGGTGACTCTTCCCAATTGGAAGAAATAATAGCTGGATTACTCTGTTCAAGAGTTTTGGCCTAGTTATTTGGAACAGGGTGTTAGGTTAGGCTAGCTTAGGTTAGAGATATTAAGATTAGTAGTTAGGTTAGGTTAGGTTAGGTTAGGCTAGCTTAGGTTAGGCTAGGCTAGGTTAGGTTAGGATATTAGGATCAGGGTTAGGTTAGGTTAGGCTAGGCTAAGTGAGGTTAGGTTAGGATATTAGGATTAGTAGTTAGGTTAGGTTAGGCTAGGTGAGGTGAGGTTAGGTTAGGTTAGGTTAGGATATTACACCATGTGGAGAAATGGCGTATTTGTCATTGGCGGATTTGGCATTGGCGGATTTGGCATTTTTTCATCTACTTACCTACTATTAGTAGATAAAAAAAACAAAAAATTGATTTACAAAGAATCCCACATTATCACTCCTTCAATAAAGGATACTATGATATTGTCGTGCACGTATAACTACTAGCAGTAAATCAATAATTTTGATTCACAAAGATTCCCAGGTTACCACTTCTCCAATAAGGATACTATGGTATAATCAGTATCATTCAAGGCTAACGCTTGACTACTCAACTCGACAATAAACATTTCATATTTTAGGCTCCGGACCAACGTTGGTCAAGGACCCCAATGGAAATACGCCTAACGGCCTTATTGGGCTATCCTTAGTTAGAATTATGCAAAGCTGGTACACGTCATATTTGTAACATACTATGTGGTACCAACTCTGTAAATTGCTAACTGAATAAATAATATTATTATTATTATTATTATTATTATTATTAATGATTCATTGAACCTCCCTCCGGTCCCACTTTGGGTCGGCGAGTGTCTGGGTCTGGGGCTCTTTTACATATCTCCGATCACTAGAAGACCACCACATTCTCTCTGAGTCAGGGTTTTAGCAGAGTAGGCTGAGATATTTATAACATTGCCTCCTCTGCCGGAGTTCCACAAGTCTCATACTGAGTTCTCCAATTAGATATTTTTCTCTATCATTTTTACGGAATAGGTTTTGTTCACTCTATTTCCGTCCGAATCTTGAGTCCTCCATACCAGTCCGAGAAGACTATTAGGTACTTAGTAAATTTTACCCCCGCACCTATTAAACAACACAGAGTTATTCCGCCAGTCATTACCGAGTAATTTCTTTACCCTGTGTCCTCATACTACAAAGGACAACACTGGGAATTAATTTTCCGTCTGGCAATTCCCAAGTAATATTTTCCCCAAGTCCCCACTATAACAGAGGTCACTTCTTTAGGGTCTACTTAACCAGTATAGTAATGATTCATTAGCTTGTTTTCCTTACACCTCAGCAAAACATACAAGAGTTCTGGGTACCCCTAGCACCAGCCATTCCTTTTAATAAATTGTTCGACTAGGGTCTGTTTTAAAAAACCTGACAGAACCGATACAGTCAATTGCTATCCTACCTTTACACAACTGGTTGTTCCGGTCCCACTTTGGGTCGGCTAGCACTTAGTCCGGAGCTCTAATAATGACACCTCCAGTCAGTAAGAGTTCCCTGCGTTCTCTATGAGTCCGGGTTGCAGAGGAAGTAGGCTGAAGAAGGGGGTCTCTTAGATAACTATTCATTGCCTAGTTCGCCGGAGTTCCACATTCACATACCAGAATTCTCCAGGTAGATAATTTTATCTATCCTTTATTACAGAATAACTTTCATGGGGCTCAATCAACCATGTCCCCATACACCTCTTAATCACACAGGGTTATTCTGGTAATTTGGCTGAGTCAGATCCTTGACTCCGTGTCCCCATAATTGACGAGGATATTTCTTAGGAACAAATGGTTGGGGAAGGACTTTACACTCTCAGATAAACAACCCATAGGCGATTATCCAACCTATTGGTTTTATTATGTTCTCTCCACCAACATACTTTACTCCTAAACTCGGTTAATGAAATTAACAAATACATGTGGCAGTCCGGGGATTCGAACCTAGGCTGCTCACACTGAAAATCACCACACTTATGCATTGCACCACAAAGACAGTTTTACAAGACAACTCACTCACACTAATGAGGAGTAGCAGATCCCATTCATGACACATACTCTAGGGCAACATTATCACACATAAGAGAAGTCTATCTTTGCAAAACCCTTCAGACAGTAGGAGAGGTCAGAACAGCCCTTTTCATGACGTCCAAAGCACGTCAAGACCTCCGTATCTTTCTATCTAAAAAACTCTGCCCAAAGACAGCAAGACTAGAATCTTGATCTCTCCATCTATTCTAACAGATTAACAACCACAAATACTTGGTCTGAAGTATCAGCACTACTTTTTATAACCGTCTCTAAGGTTCTCTCGCGTTAACTTTATTAGATTCAGATCTCAACGACACTCAACAGGCCACAGTAGTCGGGACAGACGGGTTAATTCATCCCCAGACAACAAATTAGACAGACTCAGACACACCAACAGCAACAGTCTGACCTTTCAAGAGCACATACCGGTTCAAGGTCCTAACATAGTTCATCTTAGCCTTGCATCACATTATATCTCAAGGCACAACCGGTTCTTTCCAGGCCAGTTACACAGCATGACCGAAAGGACCTTGGTCCGGACATTTAATAAAGCATAGTCTGTTTTGGGACTGGGAGAGACGACCGTTCTTTCGTAAATACGTATACAACGTCTCATATAAGTAAAGGTGCCAACACTCGTAAAAGCGATGCTTCAGTGAGGAATTCGACTGAACATTCCTCCCACATCAAACGTTTTCTGTCTCACTTAGTTCTAGTACCAAAACGAGATAGCCTACAGTTCAGACCAGTCATAGAATTATCAATCCTCAACAAGTTTATTGTAAACCACTTTTTCGAGATGATAACAATACAACAAATATCACAGCCCTACGTCTGAATAGTAAAGTGGGAACCCTGGGTTTACCTGGGAAACCTTATCACACAACATACAACATCAAATACTTGACTACTACAAGTATGCAAGACAGTACATACAAAAAATAATTCCAAACGGCTGTGGGAGTCGTTAACCCTCTCACGACCATATGATGCAGAGGTTGCCAGATTAGCAATAAGAAATAGAGTTCTCTCACTCTTATAATTACCTCTCCAAAATGAGTTTTCTGCCCACAGCTAACTCAAAGACAACTGCAGAGGTTAAAGTAACTAAACTAAAGGTTTCTAAATACCCCTGATGGTAACAAGGCTTTAAAGTATCCCCAATAGGCTCAAAATTGCGTCAAGGACGTGAGAGGGTTAATAGGGTCAAAATATTGGGTTCAGCTACCTGTTCAGTTGGACAAACTTCGCCTGAATCCTTACATCAGGCTGGACAACAGAGCTTTTCCGAGTCAATCAACCTCATACCCTAATTACATTCCCTCAGCATTTCATCAGACTTCTAGGCTTCTGGATAAGACCTGAGACCCCTTCCTCAACAGCCCTCTAGTCAGAACCGCCACCATCAGTGGGGGTCGTCTTGGAAAAAGCGGGAGCTCCGAGATGGAGTTAACAATCGTCCGACGGTCGCCAGACACAAAGTCGCTAGACCTCTCTCAATCTCTATCACTTAAATACAAAGGAACTAGTTGTCCCTCGATTTTTCCTGAAAAATCATGCCCTTTCACTCCAACACAGAGTACAGTAATAGCCTTTCACATGGACAACACATCAGCCGTGTCCTGTATCAACAGGCAGGGCCCAACGAAATCTCACACGCCCCCGAGATTGTCGGAGTTAATATTTTTCCTTACTCTTCATTACCATATCACAATTCAAGCAGTTTACCTACCAAGCAAGGCCAATCTGTAGGTGGACACCTTATCTCGAGAGAAGGGTATCCTAGTCGAATAGACAATCACTCAGACGGTATTCCACAACTTGATAAGGCCGTTCCATCCACAGGTAAATCTCGTTAATTCACATAACTGCCATATGAAGGGAGGCTAGACAAATTAAATCTACCGAGTCTAAAAGAGAGGAGAGAGAGGGGAGACATGATAATGATGTACAAATGTACCCGGGGGCTGGAGAGGCTGGATAGGGAGGATATATTAATTATGGATACAGGAATAACTAGAGGCCACAGCTACAAAGTAAAAAGACCTACCTGCAAGAACGATATCAGGAAGTTTAGCTTCCCCTATAGATGTATTGACAAATGGAATGGGCTGGAGGAGGAGGTGGTAGGGGCAAGGAACATCCATATTTTCAAGAAAAAATTGGATAAAAAGTAGACTGAGAGACGGGACAACACGAGCTTAGCTCAACTCCTGTAAACTACAATTAGGTAAATACAATTAGGTAAATACACCAATCGACAAAATTCCTCCTGCTTCTGACCTTCTGGCACGAGATCCAAGCGATCTCTCTTTATTGCAATAATGACATGTTTTATGTTACAAGTACGTGTGAGGTTCACCAAGTACTGACTTACTTTTAGGAGTTTTGAACAAAACAGAGGGGGAGGGGGGGAGTGTGTTCCGAACTGGAGAACCTCTCACAAGTGTTGTTCAATGTTAATATTAGTAAGATTGATAATCTCTAAGGGTTAATTCTAATACAGGATATTAGATTAATAAATACACAAAATTCTTTTTTTTTGTGAGTTTAACCTAAGACGTGCGCATGGGGGGTATGAGACACCACACTCCTGTGCGCACGTATTTGAGCTGTTCCCATCACTAACATCGTTATTTTACCATAAATAGCATTAATACTTATCCATATGCACCTATTTTAGGTTGATTATAAAGGTATTAACCTGTTACAGCAATAAAACAAGTGGAAACAGCGTTTGGATGGTCAAAATCGGCGATACAGGCCGGGAGTTACATAATGTATGGCTGAGGCAACCCCCCTCCTCTCCTCTCCTCCCCTTGTCTGGAGAGACACTGTTACGCAATAGTCTCTCTCTCGCTCTTTCCCACGCTTGGTAACAGTGATGACAACGCCCTGCTACCAACTCGCTAATGTTAGCACGAAAATAGACCACAGAATAAGGGAATAACAGGGAAAATAGGTGATAACTGAAGGTGAGGAAAGTGGGGAAGGAGGGGAGGTGGAGGAGTGATAGTTGGCATGGCCCAGGGGCAAAAATAAAATAAAAAAACATTTTTTTTTTGGGGGGGGGGGGGGGGGTTTTAACCCGTGGAGCCCCGGCTAGTTTTGTAATGTTTTTTCACCAGAACCCGGCCGGTTTTCAAAAAATTGTTTTATTCCAGAAACAATAGCGAATGGGTTAGGAATGAAGGAGAAACCACGAAAAACCGCTCAAAAAGCTTAAAGAATGGTCCTACAGAGCCCCCAAAAACGTATTTTACAAGAGTAAAAAATTGAAGGCAATTACCCCAAAAAAACAGGTTATTGCGCGCTCACGCGCACGCACGTGGACTTTGAGAGTTTTCAACCATCGGCACGGTTGCGTGGGATACGTACACAGTTCCCATACAAATCTGAGCCCTCTTGAGTGGCTACACCTGAGGTTACGGTCGGCGCAATTAGGGTGACGCATCAGACGCGTCTCTGGGGCTGTGCGTTACATACATCGCCGACGCATCAGACGCGTCGCTGGGGCTGTACGGGTTAAATGGATTTTTTTTCCCCAGACTCTTAAGAGTCTTCCCGCAGTCGCCCGGGGAAACTCTTAAGAGTCTTCCGGCACTTGCCGGGTTAATAAGTATGAATAGATTTTCTTTTTTACAAATCATTCTAGTACTACAGTATGTACAATTCTTATGTGTTACAATATATAGTGGCTCTTTTATTAAGTTTTACTGCATCCTTATCATTATCTACCTTTCTATTGCTTCCTAAGGCTTACTTAGAAACCCTGCCTTTATACTTTACACTTTTTCTTAATTCTAGTTATTTAATTACAACAGCGCGAGCCGTTAGTTTTGGTTCTCTTCAGTCTTTGACGTTGAGCATGAGATGTCCCAACAACCGATCTTGGTATTCTTAGGCTCTCACGTCATTGACGGAGAGAACCATTAATAAATTACGGGTTTGACAACCCGAAGGGAAGGAAGGAAAACTAACTATTTAGTAATGGTTCCGTAGTCAATGACGTAAAGCGGCCCTCCCTCCTCCCTCTTCCCATGCACATGTGCAAATTTGTACTATGAAGGACGTATAAACCCAGTGTGACCAGCTGGGGGACGCGTGCAAGGGAAGGACTGTATAACGGCGCGCTAGTCGATTTAGTAAGACAACATTCATATTTTCTAATCTTTACTCATAAAAAATTTCTTTCCTTTTCTAATGGTTACCTTTTTTAATGACGTTCCCTAGGAACTAAGTAAAGGGTTTCACCCTAGGATGTACTTTTTATATATTTGGGTCGCGTTATGCTTTCTCCGGGACCCTCACGGGGGTCTCCGGGGAGCCCTTATATACAGTATATAAGGCTCTCACGTCATTGACTACGGAACCATTACTAAATAGTTAGTTTTCCTTCCTTCCCTTCGGGTTGTCAAACCCGTAATAATAATGGTCGTAGCATGTGGCGCGTGCCGTGGAAGTCGTCAGCTCTCTGGAAATGCTCAATACATATACACATCTATGATGCCTCCTTACTATAAAGTAACATATACTTTCCAGAAGAGGCAGCAGGAAACGTCCAAAGATGAAAAGTAGCACATCCCGAGAGCACAAAATTAGTCCAACCTGTCGCACGGGACGCGACCTCAAGAGGGACGTATAAACCCAGCGTGACCAGCTGGGGGACGCGTGCTAGTTGATTTAGTAAGACAACATTCATAGTTTCTAATCTTTACTCATAAAAAAATTCTTTCTTTTTCTAATGGTTACCTTTTTTAATGACGTTCCCTAGGAACTAAGTAAAGGGTTTCACCCTATGATGTACTTTTTATATATTTGGGTCGCGTTATGCTTTCTCCGGGACCCTCACGGGGGTCTCCGGGGAGCCCTCATATATATAAGGCTCTCACGTCATTGACGGAGAGAACCATTACTAAATCGTTACATTCACACCCCATCGTTCAGGATGCTCACTTTGAATCAGATCAGGTTAACACTTCCGCCGCAAGGTTGGATGTGTTCGTTAGACCTGACAGACGCCTATTGGCATGTCCCAGTAAACAGACAGTTCAAAAAATTCTTCGCTCCGAGGATCAGGCATCATACTTTTGCCTTTCGGTCTGAACCTGGCACCTCAGGTATTTACCAAATTAGTCCGGCAGGCCCTGTTACCACTCATACGGCAAAGGATCACGATCATGTGATACATAGACATAAAAGGGGAGAGATGAGACCTATAAGGGTACAGTTTAAAACTAGGGCAGTGGCAGAGACTGTGACAAATTTTAGTTGGAGGCTAAATACAAATGAAAAACTGAAACACATAAGACTAAAGAAGGATTTGAGTATAGAACAAAGGAAAAAAATGAAGGAATTACAAGAAAAGGCTGATGAAAATAATGGAAAGTTGGGTGAGGAGGATAAGAGAAATTTTTACTGGAGAGTGAGGGACGGAAAAGTGAGGAAGTGGTTTATAAGAGTAGAAGGGAGGGGGAGATCAGGGAGGGAAGAGAATGTGATGGGAGTTGTGACGGAGGAGGAGAACGGGGTGGAGGTGTCACAGGGAGAGACAGGAGACAAAGTGACAGACCCAGTAGTGCTAACGGGGGAGTAGGGTACGGACGGGAGGAGCGGGATGGTGTAATTGCTGAAGGAATGGTAGATGGATTAAGGATTATGTTTAGTAATGAGGATGTGTTTACCCAGGACAAGAAAAGAGAACTGATATGTAGGTTGCAGGATGAAGAGGAAAAACCTGATGTCATAGCCCTACAGGAAGTAAGACCAAAAAATGCTAGAATTGAAAGGGAACTGGTGGAATATAGTTTGGAGGGTTTTGAGTTATATGAGAGAAATGCTATTAGAGCAGAGGTCGGAAGAGGACTGTTTATTTATGTAAGAAAAGAGCTCAAGGTTAATGAGGTGGATATGAGACAGCAGTATTGTGAGTATTTGTGTATTAAAGTAAAATGTGCAAGAGGATCAATTCTAATTGCCTCTATATATAGAAGCCCAAATAATAGCAGGGGAGAGGATGATAACCTACTGAAAGCTATGGAGGAAATAGATAATAGAGAGAACAAATATAAAATTTTGATTGGAGATTTCAATTTGCCAAGGATCAACTGGGCAAATTGTACTACTCCAGCGGGACAGGGTAGCCTGGAAAATAAGTTTATAGAGAAAGTGAGAGATTGTTTTTTAACGCAACATATGGTAGAGATGACAAGATATAGAGATGGGACGCAGGGGAGTGTACTTGATTTGATTTTTAGCAATGAAGAGGATATAGTGGAACATGTTAATGTGGATAGCCCTATAGGTCGTAGTGACCATGCCTGTATAAGCTTTAGTTGTAACATTAAATCAGAGAGGGATAATAGAAGCAATAGAAAAATATACATGTATGATAGAGCAGATTATGAGCTGCTGAGACGGTGTTTGGACATTGACTGGGGGGAATACTTGAACGGTAAAGACGCTGAAGGAATGAAAAGGAAAATTAGAGTCAAACTGGAGAATGCTGTATCCAAAAGTGTACCAGTAAGGGAATATAAGGATAAAACAAAATTGAGGAAAAGAACGAACCCAGAATTGCCAATGAAAAGAAAACTTTGGACATTGATTAGAAGAAAGAAACGATTGTGGGAAAGATTAAAATTGTTAAAAAAGAACAGGGGGTCTAGTATAGAAGCTAAAGAAGTGGATCTGGAACGCAGACAAATAAACAATAAAATAAGGTGGGAAACAAGGAGGGGGGTAAAGGAGAGGGAGAGAGAGATTGCTAGAAATGTGAAGGATAATCCAAAAATATTCTGGAAGTACATTCAGGAAAAGTTAACAAGAAGAGTAGGGATCCCAGAGCTGGTAGGGGGGTTGAATGATGGGAGTAGAGCGGAGACTGATAAGGAGAAAGCAGAGGTGCTGGGGAAATACTTTGGGGGGGTACTAACAGTGGAGTCGGATGATGCAGTGCCTACTATTCCCATCAAACAGGCACCGGCACTAGAAATAATAGAGTTTTCCCATGCTAGAATAAGAAGGGCTATAGAAAAAATGAACAGAAGTAAGTCACCGGGACCGGATGGGATACACCCAAGAATCATAAAGGAAGGAGGTGAGATGTTAGTAGAGCCATTGAAAATTTTATTTGAGGTATCGTTTAATACAGGACAAATCCCGATGGACTGGAGAGAGGCGAACATAACAGCTATCATTTAAGAAGGGAAAGAGAAATGACCCAGGGAATTATAGACCAGTCAGTTTGACAAGTGTTGTGTGTAAACTAATGGAAACGGTAATTAGAGAAGGAATAATGGATCATATGAAGTCAAACCAACTTTTCAGTGGGAGACAGTTCGGATTCTTGCCGGGGAGGTCGACGGTACTACAGCTAATTAAGGTGGTAGATGATTGGATGCAAATTCTAGAAGATGGTGATGTAATAGACGTGGTATATTGCGATTTTATGAAGGCCTTCGATAAGATCCCACATAAAAGGTTAATAGAGAAAGTTAGAAGCTATAATATAGGGGAGAAATGTGTGAAATGGATAGAAGCCTTCCTGAAAGATCGGAGACAGAGGGTGAATGGAATAGGCTCGGGGTGGAGGGAAATTACAAGTGGGGTGCCTCAGGGATCTGTGTTGGGACCACTGCTGTTCGTTATATTTATCAACGACTTACCTGAAGTTATAACTAATGGAAGTGAGGTATACCTGTATGCGGATGACACCAAGCTGTATAGAAGAGTGAGAAGTAAGGAAGATGTGGGTTTGCTTCAAGGAGATGTGGAGGGCATGAAGGGATGGTCTGAGCATTGGTTAATGCCTTTTCATCCAAAAAAATGCAAGTACATGCAGATTGGGATAAGCAAGATAGACAAGGTAGGATACAGTATGTATGATGCGATGGAGGAAGTGAATGCAGAAAAGGATATAGGAGTAGTGATAGACAATAAGTTAAATTTCTCAGAACATTTAGCGGAAAAGATAAACAAAGCCAATAGAATTGTAGGGCTGATAAGGAGGACATTTGTGTCACTTGATGAAGAAATCTTCAGGAATCTCTATACAGCGCTGGTTAGGCCGCACCTGGAATATGCGAACCAGGTGTGGGCTCCATATATGCTAAAGGATATAGAAGCAGTGGAGAAAGTGCAGAGGAGAGCTAGCAAGCTGGTACCAACGTTGAAGAACGCGGGCTATGAGCAGAGGTTGAGGACACTGGGGCTTCCGACACTGGCATATCGGAGAAAGAGAGGGGATATGATAGAGACTTTTAAGATAGTGTCAGGAAAGTATGATGAGGATGTGTGTGAGGGTATCTGCTTGATGCGGGAGGGAACAAGAACGAGAGGACACTCTAAGAAAATTTACAAAGAAAGAAATAGGCTTGAGAAGGCAAAGAACTCATTTTGTGACAGAGTGGTAAATGAGTGGAACGCACTGCCCCAGTATGTAGTCGATTCCGAATCAATAAGGGAGTTTGAGAGTAATCTTGATAAAGCATGGGGAAGACAAGATTTGAAGTTTGATTATAAAACAAAAATACAGAATAGTAAAAAATTTGCGTCTGCTACCGCCGCCGCCAACACCGTGAACGAGCGCAGCAGTGCAAGTACTGGTACTGAGCTGGATACACAGGCCTAGTTTGCCTTTTTCCAGAGGATCTACTGTAAGAAACTGTAAGAATAGACGACTGGCTAGTGGTAGCGGATTCCGAGATATTATGCCTCCAACATGTCAAAACAGTATTATGTCATGTGAAATCCCTCGGGTTCAAGGTCAACTTGGCAAAGTCGCATCTTGTCCCGACGAGGGTAATCCAGTGGGTGGGTCTGCTGTGGGACACAGCACACTTAACTATCAGTCAGAGTGTAGACAATCGCAGCAGGTTTCGCAGGAAACTGTTCCGGTTTCTTCACAGTCTGACCACCACAAGGAAAGTGTGGGAGTCCCTAGTAGGCTCTCTCAACTGGATTCAACTAACGGTACCGTTGGGACGGTTGAAAGTAAAGAGGTTAATCTTGAAGAGAAACAGGCATTTTCCGCTTTTGCCGTCGGACAAGTCATGGCATATCCCAAAATTAATCCACTAGTTACTGGCGATCTGGGCGAGGCCAGAAACATTACACTCAATTACGATATGGACGTACAGTATGGGTACACACCGATGCTTCAGGTACCCTGGGATCGGACACCAAGGTAAGGGTCTTTAGTCCCGGTTCAAGGAGTCTCATATCAATGGGAAAGAATTGTTAGTCCCTTTATTTTTCCTTCAGGCACACGGTTCGACTCTGGTGGGAAAATCAATAGCCTTCAGAATGGACAATCTGAATGCAGTCACATACATTCAGAAGCAAGGGTCATCAACGAGGTCTCGAGTGTTACTAGAGTTGTTGGAAAGGATATTTGGGTTGGCGGAAAAGCTAATAATAATAATAATAATAATAAGCATGTTACTTATTTCTCATAAGCGCCAATTTTTCCGAAGAATTCACTAGCGCTCGGAAAGAGAAAGAAAAAAGAACAAAATCAATGCATCAAAAGAAGGCTTATATACAACACACATTTAACAATCACTAGCAGTGGCAAAACAGCCTAAACTCTATAGCCATCTGCCATGACACCTCTCTCAAGATCATAGCTTCTCTCAAAGAGAAAAGTCTTAAGGTGTCTCTTGAAGCATTCAACAGAACTCAGTTGTCTCATGGACAGCGGCAACCTGTTATACAACCTCGGAGCCATGTAGGAGAATGGCCTCTCAAAGAAAGAAGACTGCTGGAAAGCCCTTGGTTCATCAAGACGAAAAGGGTCATTGTCATGACGCACAACTACACCATGGTGTGCCGGTGGGCGCCTGAGCAGCTCCGTAAGGTACCTAGGCTCACCAAATTTGAGAACCTTAAAAGTCACCAAACACAACTTAAATTCTATTCTTGCTCTTACTGGCAGCCAGTGCAGTTCTATGTGAAGAGATGTAGTAGGAGTTCTAGGTGGAACACCAAAAATGAGTCTTGCGGCCCTGTTAAGAACAGACTGAACTTCTTTAAAATATAATTTGGAAGACCCACCAACAGGGCATTGCAATAATCAACACGAGAGAAGACCAATGAGTAAACCAACGTCAGGAGGCAACGTCTGGTTATGAACGGCTTCACCAAATAGAGATTTCTGATGTGCAAGTAACAACTTTTAACTATCTGGTTTACATGCTCTTTGAAATCTAATCGGGAGTTCACATATACACCCAGATTTCGAACAGAGTTGGCCGGTCGCAGCTGAGATCCACCCACATTGATGGAGAGGGCACCTACTATATCATCAGCTCTTCTATTTCCTCGGATGATGAGAATATCAGTTTTACCATCATTTAGTTTAAGTTTTCTCGCTCTCATCCACTTCTTGATATCAGACATCAACAATTCCATCTTACTCCGTATATCAACTATATTTGTGATTCTCACATAAATCTGGGTGTCATCTGCATAAAAGTGAAAGGTGACATTATGTGCACGAAGCAGAAGAGACAAACTGCTGATATAAATTATAAATAGGATAGGACCTAAAACTGATCCCTGCGGAACACCATACTGCAGGGGTGTCGAGTCCGAGACCATTTGATTTACCATCACACTCTGGGATCTACCTGACAAGTACGACCCAAGAAGCAAGAGAGCGGAGTCACGCACACCACAATCATAAAGATCACTCAATAACAACTCGTGATCCACTGTGTCAAAGGCCGCAGAGAGATCAAGCAAGACCAATAGTGAGGCCACACCATCGAAAATGTTCTCAACTAGATCATTATGTACTCTAATCAATGCTGTTTCAGTTGAATGATGCTGTCGGTAAGCAGACTGAAAAATTGGGATAGTTTCATTCTGCTGAAATAGTGGTTGTAATTGGTCAAGTATCGCACGCTCTAATATCTTTGATATGAAGGACAGGTTGGAGACAGGACGATAGTTCAACATGTTCTCAACATCAAGTCCAGGTTTCTTTAGAGTAGGTCGGAGTAGTGCATGCTTTTCAGAATGTGGGAAGCTACCTTCAGAGAAGCACTTATTAATTATTTTGGAAATAAACTCAACTGTGTGATCATAGACTCTTGGTAGCTTGGAAACATTTATGGGATCCAACGGGCAAAATGTTTTATTGAGGTTTCTTATGTAGGACGAGATCATGTCCACCTCTACTGAGTGAAAGGATGAGAGGACATTATTAGGAATGTGTCGGGGTTGGAGTACAACTGAAAGTTCTTCACCAACAGAAGCATCATCCAGTTCCTGTCTTATGCGAGTTATCTTGCCAGCAAAAAATGCCACAAAGTTGGCAGCCAACTCGGCATCGGGTACAGAAGGTCTTAAGCTGACTCTTGTTTTTCCAAGTAAACTGTTTACAATTGAAGCCAACCTCCTCTGGTCGTTACCACATGAGTCAACTTTTCCCTGATAATACACTTTCTTTTCATCTTTGATTGTGTGGAACACGGCTCTTCTGGCTGACAGATATTGCAACCATGTAGAGTCTGTTTTATTTTTCCGCCATTCACGTTCAGCTCTTCTAAGAAATTTAACTCGAGTGCTATACCAGGGTGAATCATCTCGTACTATGATTTTCTTCTCTACTTCTGGACAGTAATGATCGAACACTAATTTAAGTGCATTTCCATGTACCTCCACCAGCTCATCTGAAGTAAGGTTGGAAGTATCAATACTTCCCAAGTACTGTTTTACTTCACTGCTAGCCAAATTTTGGTCTGTATTTTTATAATTTCTACATCTGATTACTTTTTCATGTGTGAGTGGCTTAGGGAAATCAAAGCTGAAAGTAATCAAAGCATGATCAGAGGTATTAGGGTCAGCATTCTCAACATCAACATCCAGAACACCACCACAACCCACAGGAGAGAAAACCAAGTCAAGGGTGTGTCCTAAAATATGAGTTGGGTGGGACACATGGTTTACAAAATTGTTCTGATCAGTCAACTCAAGGAACTCAGGAGAGAATGGCTTCAGATGAGGGCTGTCAACCCAGTAATTAAAATCTCCACATATCAAAAGTCTTCCGGTTTTAGCAGAAAATTCCTCGAGAAACTGCCCAAACTCTTCCATAAAACCCCTATCTGTGCCACGATGGCCAGGCCTATAGACAACCGCCATTCTTAGAATTTGTTGGAGTTTTATTTCCACTTCCAACAGTTCATAATAAAGAGGGGCTGGGTTATGGCTTATTTGCAAGATATTCACCAGAGATGTGGAGTAGACAACTGCCACTCCACCACCCGGATGATCTCCCCTAGGCCTAGGAACATTTATTATGGAATGGGTTTTAGGCAATGCCGCCTGGATAATATTCAGATCTGACTCGAACAACCAGGTCTCAGTGAGACATAATACATCAAGGTTACGTTCATCCAAGATCTCGCAAATATGATCCATTTTGTTACGCAAGGAACGAACATTCAACAGACCCAGTTTCAACCGGCTCCTGTGTGCATTTTTCAGTTTTTTGAACCTACAAAATTGGTGTTTTCAATAACTTTATTTCTCTGAGCTGTCATTAGAGGACAATTTCTACTTGAGGCGAAATGATTTGGCGGCTCCGTAACTGATGTGGAGCTCATACAATTTATACATTTGGGGGAAGTCTTGTTGGTGCAGTCTTTTGAGTTATGAATACCGGCACAGAAGTTGCATTTTGGATCCTCATTTTTCCGATAACACCTGTCACTGGTATGGCCAAAGCCCTGGCAATGGTAACATTGTGTTACCCAGAAGCGATCGTATGCACGACATCTCACAAGTCCAACATACACAGAATTGCCATCATCCACAATGGAAGAGCGTATTTCAGGTGACATCAGCTAAACATTTATCTTCACGCATCTTATCTGCCAGGCATGGCCAACGTATGGGCAAATGCTCTGTCATAGAGACAAAACACACAAGTAGAATGGGCTCTGAAGCAAACTGTCTTTCAATGGATGATTGCAGAGCCTTACCATCTACTAGTGGATTTATTCGCGTCCGAGGAGAACCACGGACTCCCTCTCTTCCCGACTCGCCGGGTGAGAACCCTGGCTGGGGGGACCAGACGCATTGCTGGTAGACTGGAACAAATGGAACTCCATTTATCTGTTTCCACCACCAGATGCTTCACTCATGTGTCAAGTAGGCTAGTTCACAAACTATGGGATTATCAGGGCTTAGTCTCGATGATTGCGCCCCTGTGGCCAGCTCATTTGTGGTACGCGCAATTGAAAACGTGGTGCGAGAGCCCGGTGTCGCTCCCGATCTCGCATTTCCACTTAGAGACAAATGGAAACCTAAAGACCTCGCTAACTTTTGCCTTGTGGATATTCAGAAGGCCAAGTGGTTAGCACACTATGGGGAGAGCGTTACCAATAAATTGATAAATCAATATACCATCTCATTTTCAAATACCTAGATTATCTGTTTGAACATAAGGGCTTGTCAGTGGTCACACTCAAAAATCACATGACTGCAATTAGAGGTCCCTTTTAAGACTTAACGGGGCTCTCAGTACCGCAGGCGGAGGAGAAGGCATTCATGCGTTCATGTTTCAAGCTTCGCCCACCACCACGCCAGCTCATGCCTACCTGGTCACTCGACAAAGCTTTGTCTTTACTTTATTCTCAGAAATTTAGTCACAACCCTGCTTTTGATTCAATTTTAAAGAAGGCTGTGTTCCTGATGGCCTTGACTTCAGGTAACCGGGTATCTGAGCTGGCAGCGATGAGCAACGAACCAAATTGTCTTAGGTTTGCACGGCGCAATATGAGTGTTCAGATTGTGCAGTCGCCCACATTTATCGCTAAAAACGAACACCAAGAGCATGTGTTCACAGAGTTTGAGGTACCGGCGCTCAAACAAGGAGACACGCATCACAGATTATGTCCAGTGAAGTAACCTTTAACCTACATTGGAGTGTCCCGGCCTAACCAGCCGGGAGCTCTCTGGGTTTCTCAGACAGGCAAACGTCTCACAAAGCGGCACTTGACAGCTCTGTTGGTTGATGTAATTAAGGAGAGTAATCCCGGGGCTATTGGGCGGGCCCATGATTTAAGGAAGTGGGCAGTATCACTTCGTTTTCTGAAGAATTTTTCTGTTAATGATATTCAGCAGACTAATTTGTGGATCTCCAATCATACCTTTTTGTCACGTTACCTGTCTGTGAATTTAAAAAAACTACATATGACTTGCATTAAGGCAACAAGTCTAAGTTGTTCGGTGCTTTGTTAATTTTAAGAAAGGGGGGGGGGGGGTTATAGATAAGACCCTCAGCCCGCCGGACGTGGTTTGGCGGTTGCACTTTGTGTAATCATTATCTATGTTCCTCAGACTCGAAGCTAGTCAATGGGTCAAAATATTTGTGTATAATACATTGTGATATGAATGTACAGGTATTTTATTTTTTGAAGTTACATATTATGTTGTTATATGCATGTACACTCATTGTACAGTACATGTATTTTTGTACATATACTCTGAATGTTTATATGTAGTGCGTTTTTCTACAGCCTCTATCCAAGGCTTCAGGAATATGTACACAGGTGAATTTTTAAGTACGCCCCATTATATTTTTTCGTAAAATAAAAAGTTAGAGCTATAAGCAACGGGTTTATTCGCACCCTATTTATTTTATGTCCTCATCCAGACTTGTGATATCAGGCATATCGTCAATGATGGAGGGGCCACTAATAAATTATAGGTTTGAGTCCCAAAGGGAAAAAGGAAAACCTAATATTTAGTAGTGGCCCCGGAATCATTGGCGATTCCGGCTCTCCCATCCATCCCCTTTCCATTCGTTCTGATGTTTTCTTGAGACTCTTGATATATCAGTTAAGGAAGAGAACGCGCAGCGACTCGATGCAACCCACGCTAGGAAAAACATCTGAACTACGGGAAGCGTAAAACAAATAAGAGTTCTAATCTTTTTTCTTTAATTATTTTTTAATTAGTTTTTTCGTAGTGTCATCTGCATCATAAGGACGAGCCCATAAGTTATTATGAGCGTACGCTTACAATGAATTGGTCTCTATGCTCCGGGGTGGGTCTTTTGAACAGCTTTCTTTGGAGTTCAAAGAGTGCCATTATTGTACAGTATAAGGCATATCGTCAATGATTCCGGGGCCACTACTAAATACAGTATTAGGTTTTTCTTCTTCCCTTCGGGACTCAATCCTATAATATATAAATTAGATAAGTTTTGTATGGTGTATTGTGCATGTAGCTTGAAATAACAAAGCTAGAGTATTTATATTTTAAGAGTAAGCTAGAATTACTCTTTGGGTAACTGATGCAAATTTACCTACAGTTTAACAATAAAAAACTATATATAATAGGAAACATAAAAAATACAATAGTCAAAGAATATCTTTACTGGGCAGAATACTAAATTGCATTGATAGTTGCACATCATTCTATACAAACTAATTTAGTATAAAACTATATTCTGCATACATTATAGGTTTGACTCCTGTAAGGAGATAAAGAAAACCTAATATTTAGTAGTGGCCCCGTAATCATTGACGAACATGCCTATTACATAAGGCATCCTCTTCAAACACTAATCCGCCGTAGTTTTGAATCTACCGCGCAGAGCATTTAAAAACTGAGGAGCCTTCATCATGAGCGCACGCGACCTCACTCATGGCTTCAGTCATTATGAATTGGGTTCTCACTACGAAAAAACTTTGTAAAAAATAAAAACAAAAAGAAAATAAGAATAACTATCTAATAAGCTTTCCATCATATCGTGGATGTACTTGTGTGGATTTCTGACCAGACGCTGATTCAGGCGTCATTCCTCCTTCACTGACATATCAAGTAAACCAAAATCCTCAATACATCAACGAATGGGAAGGGGACGGTCGGGAGGGCCCCAGTCGTCAATGATTACGGGGCCACTACTAAATATTAGGTTTTCTTTATCTCCTTACAGGAGTCAAACCTATAATTTATTAGTGGCCCCTCCATCATTGACGAACATGCCTGATTTCTAAGACTGGAGGGGGACATTCGTAATCATATCATAACTCTAGAAAAGCAGATAATAAAAACAACCACATAGTATTCTTACTTTTGAAAATATATTTAACAACGGCGTAGGCCGAAAAAATACAAGAAAAAGGGGGTTCAGGCAGGTGCGTGCTTCAAAGAAGCCTGCCTGACAAAAATGGGTAACCCTGAAGATTCTGAACACAGATCTGGTTACAAAGGCACCCCACTCAACGAGTGGTGACAAAAAATAACAAGTTATAAGTTTATATGTGCACATAATAAACCCCAACATAAACTTGGAGATAAATTGCAAAGGAACTCCATTGTTCTAATATTAAATTGCTTTCGCAGCTAAAACTACTATAACAACACCGTTGTTTTGTACTTAACATTGTACTAGCACAATTTCTCGCTGAGAAATTTTCATATCACATTTTAACCTTAAATTGTATCACAGCTCTCATACTCCGGCGGGGTCTAGGGTGTCCTATGTCAACTGACTGCACCCCCCCCCCCCTTTCCCGTGAAAGTGTAAACAAAAGTGACTGCAGGGCCACCTAGACCCTCTGCCTTAAAGCTATACATGGTAAGGAAGGTTTGTCTAGAGCAACTGACAAGTATCTAGACAGAAACGTATGATTAGACGCCCACAACTGCGTGGACGCGATGTCTTCGACTGAAAAAAATTTCAGGAAACGTAAAGAGGCTGCCCCTTTGCGTAAATCGTGGGCCCGACCCACAACGCCGGGATTACTTTCTTTAATGACTTCTACCAGAAGAGAGGTTAATCGCCGTTTAAGTAAGCGTTTACCCGTACTTGCTACCCATAAAGCACCTTGGGGGTTTCGAGGAGCTACTCTCAAATATTTGGTTAGAGCTTGCACTGGACATAGATTATGATGCACCTTTCCCCTTTTTAACGCCGGCACCGTGAACTCAGAAAACATGTGTGCACTATGCTCATTCTTGGCTACAAAACCTGGGGAGGGTGCAATGGAAATACATTCATTAAGTCTACCAAACCTAAGACAATTAGGTGTGTTGCTCATCGCCGCCAGCTCAGACACTCTGTTTCCGGTGGCCAAAGCCAAAAGGAAAACCGCCTTTTTTAAGAGTAATGCAAAGTCTGCAGTATTTTGGTACAGACGAGAGTGAAGCAAAGACAAAGCTTTGTCCAGAGACCAAGTAGGCATGAGCTGACGGGGAGGTGGGCGGAGTTTAAAACATGCTCTCATAAAACCTGTTTCCTCCGCTACCGGTATGGAAAGACCCGTAAGGTCTAAAAAGGGCACTCTAATCGCAGTTAAGTGATTTTTTAATGTTACCACAGATAAACGTTTCTGCTCAAACAGATAATTCAAATAATTAAAAACTAATGCCACTGAGGGTACAGTTTGTTCTGTCCTAACGATCCAAGAAGTAAAGGCTTGCCAATGTGATTGATACTGTCGTTTTGTAGACTGAGTATATTGATTGAGTAATTTATTGGTCACATCTCTACCGTATGGTGCTAGCCACTTGGCCTCCTGAATGTCCATAATGCAAAAGTCAGCGAGGTCGCTAGGTTGCCAATCGTGTCTAAGTGGAAATACCCGACCGGGAGCGATACCGGGTCCGGGCACCACATTTTCAATTGCTGGTACCACAACTGCGCCGGCCACAGGGGCGCGATTAGCGAGACTAAGCCTCGATAATCTCGTAGTTTGTTCACTACGTGGCACATTAGTGACGCATCTGGCGGTGGAAACAGATAGATGGAGCTCCATCTGTTCCAGTCTGTCACTAGGGCGTCTGGCCCCCCTGCCGGCGTTTTCGCCCGGCGGGTGAGGTATAGAGGGAGTTTGTGAGTCTCCTCGGACGCAAAAAGATCCACTTGTGGATGGGAGAGCTCTGCAATCATTAGGTTGAAAATGGGTTGCTTGAGCTCCCATTCTACTGTCGTGCTCTGTCTCCGGGACAGAGCGTCTGCCCAGACGTGCGCTACGCCTGGGAGATAAGATGCGTGAAGATAAATATCTAGACTGTTGGCTAGAGCAAAAATCTCTTCCGACACGTTTAGCAACTTCCTTGACCTCGTTGACCCTTGTTTCTGAATACAGTGGACTGCATTCAGATTGTCCATTCTGAAGGCCACCGACTTGCCCCGTAACGCCGGGCCGTGAGCCTGAAGGAAATACAAGGGGACTAGTAATTCTTTGACATTGATGTGAGAGATTTCTAAGTGGGACCAAAGCCCCTGACCCTGGTGCCCCTGATTTGACTGAAATCCCCACCCTATTGTGCCTGACGCATCCGTGTCTACCCATACCGTTGGTGGAGGAGAGGTCCATGACATGATTGAGTGCAATGTTTCCCTCTTCGCCCAGACCGCTAGTAAGGTGTGGATTAATTTCGGGATGGGCCATAATTTTCCCGCCGGTAAGAGCGGGAAATATTTGTTGCCTTCCAATATTAATCGTTTTACTTTCAACCGGCCCAACTTGACAGTTAGTTGAATCCAGTTGAGAGAGCCGACCAGAGACTCCCAGACCCTTCGCGTCGTAGTCAGACTGTGAAGAAACCTGAACAGTTTCCTGCGAAACCTGTTGCGATTGTCCACACTCTGACTCAGAGTGAGAGCGGCGGTGTCCCAGACCAGCCCTATCCACTGAATTACTCGTGAGGGAACAAGGTTTGACTTTACCAGATTTACCTTGAAGCCTAGAGTTTTGACATGATTTAAAATGATATTGACATGTTTTATGCATAATTGTTGTGTCTCTGCCACCACCAGCCAGTCGTCCAGATACCACAACACTCTGATCCCTTGTTTTAACAATGGCATCAGGGCTTGCCGGACTAGTTTTGTGAATAATCGAGGTGCCAGGTTCAAGCCGAACGGCATCCTCTGAAAAACAAAATTTTGGTGCCTGATCCGTAAGGCCAAAAACCTTTGAAATCTTTTGTTGACCGATACGTGCCAATAGGCGTCTGTCAGGTCTAGTGAACACATCCAACCTCCCGGTGGAAGTGTTAGCCTGATTTGGTGTACTGTTAACATTCTGAAAGATTCGTTGTGAATGTGAAGATTCAGATAAGACAGGTCTACGACCGGCCTCATCTGAACACTGTCCCTTTTGGGAACCAAAAATAGTTTGGACGTGAATACAGGGTAATTTGGTGGGACCGGGATGATGACATTCTTGGCAATCATTTCCTGGGCTAGTGACTCCACCTCTAAAGAAACAAAATTCGCCGTTGTCGGCTGACGTAATCGAGGTCGCCGGAGCCACTGCCAAGTGATGCCTTTGCGTGCCACCATCCGTGCCCAAGTGTTTAACGGCCATGCTTGGTGACACGTTCGGAACGACCCAGTTAGCAGACAAGGGTTCGCCGGCTGTACTACCCTCGGTTCCTCCGGCCTTAAGGTAGGCACCGGGAGTGAGAGAGACTTTAGTTTTTTGATGGTGGGGTTGGTGCTGGACGCTTTGCCGGCTGGCTGGTGTTGGCCGAAGACTGGCCCTGACCTGGTTTATTTTGGCCGCGTCCTCTCTGACCTGAAAACCTACTCTGTCTATGCCTGTACTGACCCTGGGGGGAGTGGGAGGACTTAGGCGGAAGAAAAGGTTTAGATCCCCCTGGCTGAGCTTTAGTAGTAGGCCTGGGTTTGGGGAAGTTAAATGCAGGTTTCTTAGAAGGGGTGGGACTGTGCTTAACGGCCTGTGCCATATTGAACACTGTTCGCCACACTTCAGGGGTCATTAAAGAGGGAGTAAGCACTGGTGACATAACCACCTGATTAGCAATGCGATCAGGTAGCTTGCGAACTAACGACATCCTAAGATCTTGTCGTGCTCGTACCGCCTCAAGCAAGGCGGTACGTATGTCACCCAAGGATTGGATTGACGACTGAAGAATCAGTCGCCGGGATAACTCAACCGATCTTCGAGCATCCGCATCTGCGATTGCCTGAGTGGACCGTAGTAAAGACTTAGCCACCTGCTGAGATACTATGTACTGCGAGAACAGGCGAAAAGCTTTTCCCCGTAGCCTAAATTCTCTGTCTAGGTGAGTAGGGGTAGGGGTAGTGAACGGGTCCTTCAGCTCACAAAGATTAATCTTAGGGGCAGCTAAAAATGAAAACAAAGCTGACGGGACTCCGCCGGCAGAACCCACCGGCATGGAGAACCATGAATGAGTATCCTGAGGTATCTGGTGGGAAGATTTAGAAGTGAAAGTGGTTGCAAAGTTTTGAGCCTCTACCTCCCAATCTACCCAAGGTCCTGGTCCCAACTGTCCCACCTTCAAAACTGGATTAGCTGCGTCGTCTGTGACGGTCTGTAAATCTAGTTCAGGAGTGAGAGCTGACAGAGTCTTAATATCATTAAACCCATCCAGCTTAGACCAGTCTGAAAATAGTTTTGAAGCTGAGGCAGGGGGTAAAGCAGGCTTAGAAGCATACACAAAATAATCTTGGTGATAATAACTAGGTATAGCCTTGATGTTTACGTCCAGAACATTACCCAAAGTATCCACGGCCCTTAATTTCTTTGACTTATTGCCCTGGATGACCCACTCACGCGGTACCGGGAGTTCCCCTGACAAAGTAGGTTGGGCAAGCTCTGGTTTAGAGGAGTTCAAAAGAACCCATGACTCGTCTGGCCCATAAAGTAAGGGCATAGCTACCTTTCTAAGAGGCGCTTTGTCTAGAGGGGGTGGATTGACATCCGTTATGACCCTGACATTTGAAGTTGTCAATGCCGCCGTAGCAGGCCTAGTGATCCCTGAGGTTAACAGAGTGGGAGGGTTAGGGATCTTAGATAAATCAATCGAAGTCATCAGAGGCCGTACCGTAGAACTTGTCGTGGGAGCCCCCAAGTCCATTGTGGGGTTTTCCTGTTGTTGGCCAAAAAATTTAGATAAAGCATGAGTAAGCAGCCCATTAATTTCCTGTGCCGTAACAAACTGGTTTGATGAAGAACTTACAGGTGAATCATTAGTATCCTGTGCGGCGTCCAAGCCTGAGCCTGACCCTTGTCCTTCCATCTCCGAAATTATTGAAACTTCGTCTTTCTCCTCCTGATCCTCCTGAGAAGACCCCGCCGAGGCAGGGGTACCTTGTTGCCAAGATAAGTCTGGGATAGAGGATGGGATCGCCGCGTCCCTGTGGACATCGGCTACTGTGTGACTCGTTTGAGTCGGACGTGGGTGGTCAGACCCTGGTTGAGCAAACCGCCAAACACCGAGGCCCTGGCCTACGCTCTCTTGAGAGTCTGAAACATTCTCAATTACTGAACCCCCTGAACTTTCCAATTCCAGGGTTAAAATATTAAGTGGCAAATCCTCTTTTGGGACAGGCGCTGCACTGGACTCTTGGGCCTTAACACAAACTCTGTCTGGGGTAGAGGTACGATGAGATGCACTAGAAGTTGGTGAATGTCGAGAGGACTTCCGTTTATGTGAATCCTTTTTGGAGGATTTATGGCTACGGTGTGACCGCGAACTATTCTTAGATCTGGAGGAATCCTCGCCGTGACCACTGGTGGAACCTTCCGTCCTACTCTTCTTACTCGCCGGTGAAGAGGCACGACTAGATGACTGGTGTCTAAGAGGAGACCTAGACCGGGATCTCGCCCGAGACGAGGAGGCGGATACCGGGGGTGTAGGCTCTCTTGGGCGTTTAGGTGTAGCAGCAGAAGATACAGAACCCTGACCAGTCTCCGCCGGCTTAATACTCGTGACTCTAGAGGAACGTTTAGGGGGAGGGTGTTCGGAGAGCAATCTATCCCAAAGTGGGACGTTGTCACATTGAAGTGATTTATGCGCAACAATGGTAGTGTAGGCTGACATCTGTTGCCTAACCTCTCTCAACGCTACCGCCGCGGTCTTATCATTATCACAAAGGACCTTTATAGCTAATTGGGAGCAAAAAGAACAATTACGCATAACCCAGAGACCCCTTGAACGGTCTAGACATTTAACACACCTTATGCAACGGGTATGCGCAAAAATAGGGATACCAGCACAAGCAGGGGTAGTGCACAAAGCAAAAACTGGGGCCACGGTAGCCATGACAGAGACTGGTGGGAGAAAACTACCGCCGGGTCTGTATTGGTCCGCCGGAGCTCAGCTCTGGAAAAAAAGAAAATTTCCAGGAATCAATGCTCATAAGGTTAACCCAACATGTTCGCACACAAGTGTTAATAACCCGCCGGGTAACGAGATGTAATGACACAACGAACACAGCTCGCTACGCGGCGGGGTTCAGAATATCTAAACAAATCTTTTGTTAAAGAAAGTGAAGAATACCCTCTGATATAATATAACGGTCCAGCATGGCGCTTATAGTCTCTTGGTGGTGGTGACTGTCTCAAGATTCAATTTTGTAACAAAGCAACCCCCCATAAAGACGCCGGCCCTTGAAATATTTTAGTAGAATAGCACAGGGCAGGATGATACGAGATCTGATGTCTAACGAATTGTCACAAAAGATCGCCGTAAGTTTGAAGGCGGCGATACCTAATTGTATCACTAAATTAAGTGGTTAAATCGAAATCGAATTTTGTAAATTCCTTAGTTCCTCCACCTAGGAGCACCCGCCGGGTGAGAAGAATCGATATATAACCTAATTGAACCTTCAATCGCCGTAAGAGTAAAGGCGGCGATACACATAGTATCACTTAAAATGGATTGGTTAACTAACTGAAAGACATAAGTCGTTCATCCCACCCTACCCAGGTACACCCGCCGGGTGAGATGTCCAAACGTTAACCCCATAAGTTCCTGTCCCCACTTCTTTGTAAAAGATCGCCGGGGAGGAAAGCCTAAAACAACAGCTAGGTTTTTCATGTGGTTTTTGTAAAACCGGGTAGAAAAACTACATAACGTATGTCCGCATGAACAACGTTTTATAGATGGGAACAGCCATCCCGCCGGGAATCAAAGGAGGCCTGAAACCAGGCACCCACAGAGACGCAGTCCTGGAGAGCCACAGACACCCCAACGCCGGGGAAACAAGCCAGTGTTAACAACCACGTGTGGCCCAACACGGCTCGCGGCCGGGATTTTTCATGGTGAAACCGAGAAAAACCCGCCGGAAGGCAAACCCACCCTGAACAGACACCATCTGAACAAACAAGAGACACGAGGAGAGCCACGCACGACAAACCCAAGGTCACTCAATAATCCGTGGAATTAGCCAATACACAACTAAACCAGGAAACAATTATAGTCCGAGGAATTAGCCAATACACAACTAAAACCCGGATACACATGACACAGTAGGGCATATTTATAAATAATAAACAATAACACTAGTACATGTGGCAAAGCTACGAGCGGCTGGCTAGGCCTAGGTAGACGGCATAATAAAAGTTGAAATATACACAAACACTGGAAATATCACAACAGGAACCACCGCCAACACACCACCGTAGCAAATACTTCCGACCAAGGGAAGACTGACTCGGGACCCAGAAAAAACTTCACCAAGTGAAGAAAAATATGCTGGGAACGTCAGAAAACAAAGCTTACCTCATCAGAAAGATAAAAGGCAGCACTAAATAACGCGTAGTGAAAGCCGCCTGCATCACAAACTAACTCAACTGTGAAAAAGTTCACATGTCCACAACGGGACCACGAGGGTACATCCGAAATAGATGCCCCATACACTCGACCCAAAATACACTGCACTGCGGGCAACCAGCCCAGGACACTCCTGCTACGCCTATCCTAACCTTACTCGATACATCCTGGAGTAAACAAATGAGAAAAAACTCACTAGGGACGCAACGAATGCGGAACTAGCGGAGCGTGGGGAGGCACGTCCGGGCAGGCTGAACGCAGAGCAGAGAAGGAGGAATGACGCCTGAATCAGCGTCTGGTCAGAGATCCACACAAGTACATCCACGATATGATGGAAAGCTTATTAGATAGTTATTCTTATTTTCTTTTTGTTTTTATTTTCTACGAAGTTTTTTCGTAGTGAGAACCCAATTCATAATGACTGAAGCCATGAGTGAGGTCGCGTGCGCTCATGATGAAGGCTCCTCAGTTTTTAAATGCTCTGCGCGGTAGATTCAAAACTACGGCGGATTAGTGTTTGAAGAGGATGCCTTATGTAATAGGCATGTTCGTCAATGATGGAGGGGCCACTAATAAATACAGCTATATACAGTACAGGATTCTTGCTGTACATAGAATTATATTTTGTTAAGTACAGTAGATGCCACTTTCAACCCACATGCCAAAACTTGTATGAAAATTTAAACTTCTAATATACAGTACAGGAAACTCAAGCTTAGAATATTTTTTATTTGTTTTCCAAATGGAAAAACATTAAGTTAACGTGAGAGCTCGTGAATCCACTTGGTGAATTGGCGGTCGCTGTCCCCAGTCAGTCGACGCCCCTCCCCCCAACCAGCACCGCCTTCGTTCATGTACTTCCTCACTCCATCCTTCCACCTCTCATTCGGTCTACCTCTCCCTCTCTGTCCCTCCACCTCGCTCTCGTACACCCTCTTAGTCATTCTCTCGCTTTCCATATGTTCCATATGGCCGAACCATCTCAAGTTGTTCCTTTTCACACTTTCCAGCACATCTACCTCCACACCACACCTCCTTCTTACTTCCTCATTAGTCTGTCTATCCCTCCATGTAACTCCGCACGCACTTCTTAAGTCATTAATTTCCATTGCTCTCACTCTTGGTTTGAGTCTCTCAACCAACGTCCATGCTTCGCTTCCGTAAGTCAGTGTCGGGATTACCACACTGTCATGCAAGGACTTCTTCACTTCCATACTGACCACCCTATTTCTTGTTACTGCTTTCAGCGTTCCTACAATCCTCTTCCACTGTTGTACCCTCTCCCGCACTTCTTCATCCATATTCACACTCTGTGACTTCACCCCTTTCGAAGACCATAACCTTGCTCTTCCCCGCATTTACCTTCAAATTCCGTTTTTCGCACACTGTTCCAAACTCATTTACCAGACCCTGCAACTCCCATTCATTATCACTCATCAGAACTGTATCATCCGCAAACAGCAGTATAGGTAGCTTCCACTCAATTCCCTCCCTTTTCAGCGATACACCAACATCCACTGCTCTTGATACAGTAGTATTTCTTTCATGGCTCCATCCATATATACAGTAAACAACCACAGGGACATCACACACCCCTGTTTCAAACCAACATTCAGGTCAAAGAACTCGCTCTGCTCACTCTCCACACATACTGCCGCCTTTGCACCCTCATACATGCTCTTCACTGCTTTCAGCAACTTGCCATCTACTCCGTATATTCTAAGTACTTTCCACAAACCTTCTCTATCCACTCTGTCATAGGCCTTCTCCATGTCCATAAAGGCAACATACACCTTTTGTTTCTTCTCCAGATATTTCTCCACAACACAACCCTTTATGAGGGTGGCCATATACAAAAGGCCCCAACTGGACCTGTCCCCTGTGAGAAGGACAACCTACGCCAGTTTATTTAAGGACTTGACCACTCAACTTAGGGTCCGTCCAACTCCGAGGCCCTCTATGCATTATTTTAGCACTTTTTCCACAGTGGTGTACGGTTAATCCTAGACGGGTTGCCGACCAAGGCTGACCAGTCCCATCCACCCGGTAACCATCAGTACAGTACTCCAATGATCAATAATGAATAATACATAGGATAGACTAGCCAATTTATATAATTTATATGTCATGTTCCAATTATTTTGTGATATCAATAAATAAAATACCTGCAATAAAATGAGCTGAGTAAGATTAATATATGTAACTTGTGTCAAAATGTACTTTGAGTTAACTATTGCACAGCATGATACAAAAATATATTATTCAAGCTTTGTTTATCTTCTGTGGATAAGGTATATATTTGTTTTAGAGCATCACATATGGACTGGCTAGCCTACCATACAAACCTTTACTTGTAGATGCGCCACCACTTAACACTTTCAGTAAAGGTGATTTCTTTTCATTCTATTTTACCTATAAATATATAGTTTTATTCCATTTAGGAAGGTTCCATGGGAGTCTGAAAGGTAAGTGTGATAGTTTATACCACTTGCATTTCTAAAGGTAATTTATTTAGATTAAAATTTATGGTATCCAAAATAAAATGGAAAATAACATCGTATTGAAGGGGTAAATAAAACCTGCATTAAAATATCTAATACAGTGGAGCCCCCATCCTAGCTGCTAATCGGTTCCACAGAAATAGAGCTAGGATTGAAACAGCCAAGATCGGGGCACTGTTCTTATGGGGAAAATTCAATCGGTTCCGTGCTCATGCCAAAATTTGCGTCTTTTTCTATTTTTTGCCTACGAAAACATGTTTTATTGTACACAAATTAAATTTTATGCATTATACTGTATCATATAATACACCATAGAATTAGTTTTTAATAACTAGAAAAAAAAGGCCCAATATCTAAACAATTACCGCACTTTTTCCCAGTGTTAGGCTATGAAAACATGTTTTTTGTCTAGGCTACATCAAGTAGCCTAGGCCTAAATCTTATGCATTGTAAATAATAATATAGACATGGCTAAATGACAGTCCTAACCATAAATACTGTAGATTGGGGCATTGTTTCTATCATGCGAAAATTTTTAGGCCTAGCCTAGGCCTAGGTTCTAAATTCGTCCAGCCACCCCTCAAGTACCCATTTCGCCCCAAATACATCCAATAAATACATATTATGAGGAAAAGACGTATAAATACGTATTATGAGAAGATTACTTACCACACAGATTTTATTATAAATCATTGTCATATTTAGCCTAGCCTAGGCTAACATCGTCTAGGCTAGGCAATTCAATCGCTTTCGTCCGACATGGACTGGTCTTTGCTGTGTTTTGAGCATGAAATTCCTTCATTGCCACCACCAGGCCAACCATCCCTATCACTAGATGTACTAGAGGTTATAATAAACGCGAGAGATAAGGGGTTCAGGCACAAAAAGGCTTGCAAACGGTTGTTTTGTCAACACAGATACTAGCTAAACTGCAAGCGTCTGCTTAGTGATGACGTCATCTTGCGCATTTGACGATCGGATCTCGGATTCACTCGGATTTCGTCTCTAAACGGCAAGCTACTGGCAGATTCTTTCGTTATGTTAAAACAAAATTATTGTTTTTGTTTGTTTTCTAGTTTTATGTCGAGTTTTTCGTTATTTTTGCTATTTTTTCAGGTTTCGGCTGGGATTTTGATGCGAGGAATGAGGCTTTTGGCGCGAGAATTGAAATGGGGAATATTTGGTGTGTGGTGCGAGAATTGAATCAACGAAGACCGGTGTAGCTAGGATGGGGGCTCCACTGTATAAAGCTTGTTGGAGTCCCTGTTGGTGATGGCACACTGGAAATTAACTAGCTGCCATCCGAGAAGAGGACATAGGCACTTCCTGGTATATTATTCATGGTCTGACAATAGATACTGGTAGATAGATAAATTGGAAATAGCCAAAATTAAATAGATATTGGTAATCATATACAGTACAGTGTATATTGATAAATTTTGGCTGAAAGTTAAATAGATACTGGTAGATTTATAATTTTTGCACATAGCGAAAAGTTAACGCATACCCAAGACAAGCATTATAATTATTGATTAAAATAATGATATCCTGAGCTTGTTATGCTTAACCCATCGCGTTCAGCATGTTTGAGCCTTCCCACCACCCCTGAAACAGCTGAAATATTTGATATATGTAAATTGTTGCATAAATTCAATCTTTTTAAGGTCAATTAATGTGACTATATTCATAAATTGGATATCTGAACTTCCCAAATTGACTACTTCCTTGAACATGACGAGAGTACGTTAATAAATGTGTGACTGATTTGCTTGGGAAACAAATTCACTTACTCAGAGTGAGCCTGCCTACCACCCAAATGACTCTGGTTCAATCCTCGCTTAGATTGAAAACATTTCCGAGATATAGCCGGTGAGTACCGTCTTCCCTTGAGCAAGGGAGATGGGTAATAGTCTCTGATTGATTAATGACATTCTGGTGCTATTGAATCTCTTTCAAGGGGTAGAGAAATTGCGCTTAATAAATATGATAATTATTATTTATTATTATTACTACTCTAGTCTGTCTATTTTCAGCTGACAGTACCTTTGAAAGTCCCCATCTTGACTACTTGGCTATTACAAAGATTTTGTAGCAAAATACAGTATGTTGTTAATTATGAAAACTTGACATTAATACGACACAAAGACAGTACAGTAGTTTCATATTTTTCCAGCATGTAAGGTAGATGTGGATGCCCATCATCCACATTCTCTGGCCAATGTGTTGGTTAGAGAATACAATCTTTGCTGGAAAGTGTATTGGGTCAATGACCTTTTATACTTTCCAGCATCATGTCAAGGTAGTTGACAATATAGCTCGGGGCACCATTAAGGACGTACGGCCCTATAGTTGGGAACAGTGTTCTGCACCCAGTACAGTAGTCTCATATTGGTTCCTGGAGGTGGTAATGTGGTGCTGGAGCCAGGGACTCCCAATTAACTGCAGTGTTGCAGTTGGAGCTAACCCTATCCATTTCCACAACCTCCTTTGCATGACCAGGGTTCACACGTGCATGTCTGTCTGTAAGGTGTGCGTCTATCTAGGCCATTTAAAATATATTATTGATTTTTCCTAGTGGATTTTGGGTGAATCCTCTTGTGGAGGGTGTTCCTCACCTGGTTAAATTTTGCCTTGAAAATTGACCATGAGAGAATTCCATTTGTGGCTGCGATTGTATCAATACTGTAGAGTTAATTGTATATTTTAACAAACATTAGCTGCTAAGGGACTGAATTTACTATCAGGTGAAAACAAACTGACTACAGTTTGAATCATAGTGAAAGGTGTTACACAAGTCCCATCTTGGCACGTGAGAGATGCTCCCGGGCGATGATGAGTCTCTGGATCTGAGCAGTACCTTCGTAGATCTGGTAAATCTTGGCATCGCGCATCAGTTTCTCCACCGGATACTCTGTGTTGAACCCATTGCCACCAAATACCTGTAGACAGACATAAATGTTTTAATTACATTTACATATTAATGTATATAAGTTACCCATGTGTCCTGCATTGCCTGTGATTGGTTGAGCTGGGAGAATAACAAAACGTTCTTTTGCGTGGTTTTACTCAGGCTATGTTGTTGTTGCTGTTGTTGTTATCGTTCCCTAAGCTGCCTGGCCAAACAGCCCCAAGTCCCTAAGGAAGGCAATGGCTATGTAATAGCCATTAGTCTTCCAGCAGGCCATCCAGGCTGTATGGTGCGATCTCAAGAGCCATCTAGGCTATGAGGGTTAAATGTATAACAATATTCGAGTGCGTCAAGTAACAACCAGACCTAACTTTCTCCTGTTCTATCCCTCGCCTCCCCCTTTTTCTCCACTTTACCGACAGAAACTAGATTGAGGATGAACGATCGTCTATTATCAGCAATAATTATGCATTTAAAGTGACCAACACCTTGACATTGTAAGAAAACCGGCAAAGATTAGGTTAATCAATTAGCATTGTGTTATATGGGTAAGGTTGCATGACATTGTCTATATCAACTTACAACATTGTGGGCGGGTGCCCAACCCCGAAAGGAGTTGAAATAGGGGAGCTATCCCCCCACCAAAGACGGCTTTCTAGGGCCTTTCCTAGCTGATGCCGAGAGATTGGGTTCAAGTCATGTGGTGATGGGCTGGTCTATCAGAGTGAGAGTTGAGCGTTCTCTGCCATACCAATAGCTTACTCTTGACTGTTCCTTTTACTTATATATTTTCTAGGTCTCAAGTGGCGGCGTCTCTTCCATGGATTGACCTCCCTATTGCCAACCTTGAGGTTGGCAGACTGGGAGCCAAAGCGTCACATTTTTCCTTTGCCCCTCAACGATCCCTTCATAATTGCCGAGGGGCATAGGGCCTAGGGTGGGGCTTTGGTGTCCTGGGCGTTTCTGCACCCTCCTCAGCTCCTCGCCTGGGAGCGGCTTCGGTCACCTGGGCTTTCTTAGTGGTAAGCAGGGAGGGCTCTGTGGAGGCGCTAGGTTATGGCCTTGGCCTTGCTCGAGACCTTGATGCTGTTCGGTCAGACAGCCTGGAGAACAACAACAATAACATTGTGGAACTTACTGTAAATAAAGACTAGGCACTTTAGGATCTTTGTATACAGTAGTTATGTTCTATGAGTACTACTGAATCTGTTGAGGAGAACTGGCCCTTGTGACAATAGAAAACACCATCTTTATTGATCATTATTATTACCTGTACAGCATTAGTGGCACCTTTGTGCTGAAGTGACTAATTCAACCTACCTGTACAGCATTTGTGGCGGCCCTGTTGGCAGCATCCCCCGCAAAACCCTTGGCTATGGAGGCGTAGTATGTGTTGCGGCGCCCCTGATCAACCTCCCAGGCTGCCCTCATCCACGCCAGACGACCCAGCTCCGTCTCCATTGCCATCTCAGCCAGAATGAACGACACGGCCTGTAATGTGGTGAACAGTATAAATTATAATTAACCCTGCAAAAAATCATCTAAAGGTAGCCAGATTATCCCTAGACTAGACAACCTACCTCAGTCTCCATGGTCATCTTAGCCAGAATGAATGACACAGCCTGCAATTTGATGTAAATACTGTACAGTAATAGTCCCGTAATCTGGTAAGAATGAGCGAGTGTTAGCCAAGAAGCAAGAGAGAGTCGAGAGATGGAGGGAGGCACTTCAACGAATTGTTGAACGCAAGGAATGAAACGCCAGCAAATATAGTTGGATGGGGTATGGGAGGGAGAAGAAGAGAAGTAGTGGAGGAGGAGGTGGGGATCAGGTCAGAAGTGTGTGAAGGCATGAAAAGAGTGAAGATGGGGAAAGCATCAGGAATAGATGGAGAGTCTGGGGAAATGTTGAGGTATGGTGGTGAGATAGTGATCGAATGGGTATGGAAAATGTGTAAACAAGCATGGGAGAAGGGAAGTGTGCCTGATGACAGGAAGACAGGCTTAATAGTCCTCCTGTAAGAGGGTAAAGGGGAAAGAGAAGTGTGTGGTAATCACCGGGAGATATGTCTTCTAAGCATAGTAGGGAAGATGTACAGTCTGTCAAAGATCCAGCTGGTCCACCCTCGTTCTGGGACTCAGTTTTATCTGGCAATACTTGGTGTATTAAGGAGGTGTTTCTTACAGGGATTGTGATTGGTAGATCTGATTTCAGCTATATCAGTGTCAGAACATATATTAAATCAGGCAAATAAAACTTATAGCATAATGCAAATGTGTACATCGTTATATAAAATGAGACGTATAGTGGAACAAGGGCGACTGTGCAAAATCTTAGTTTCGCGATAAATGGGTTCAAAGACAAATACACAGTAACCAGTAATGCCAATTTTTTTCCCCCCCAACTTCAACCCTGTGTTTCGATGGGAATAAGGGCGAGCTTGCAGTTATTGTTTGTGTCACAAGGTCGTACAAGTACAGTATTCAACTCCCGGAAACCGCCATAACCTGAATTTCGTAAATTTTTTAATTTTGCTCTCATATGATCATGTAACGTCACCAAAAGTTATGCTAAATAAATTAACCACATTGCTTTAATTGATTGTCAACACCTATATATCCTGCTGACTGCTACAACATACCCAACTCTACTTCCAAGAATATATATTTGTATTTTAATGTTGGTTGCATAATGAAAAAGATATTCGTCTTCACAGTGTGAACATTGCATAATATAATTTGCCGTAATATAGCCTACAGCACAAACACAGGTGACCCAGTAATTGCTAGTGGTATCCCTGCATAGCAGCGAACGGTTGTGTGCAGAGTGAAACTCTTCAGTAGAACTACAGTGTCACCTACTGTATAAGAATCTGTCTGATATGAAGTTATCTTTCACAAAATAACACTCAGTCAAACTGTCATCATTCATTAAGCAGTAGACAATACGTAGACATGACTAGGAATATGGTCCTATTTGTTGTTCTACTTACTGCCAATGACGATATAATTATTTACATGGGCGACCTAGATGTGTGAGAATTTGTGGTTTGTTTTTAAGTGTCCATTATTATTATTATTATTATTATTATTATTATTATTATTATTATTATTATTATTTTTGTGTTGTCCTTGTTCGGGCCAGCCACGAACGAACCGCCCCCATGCACCTGTCCCCAGTCAGTCGACGCCCCTCCTCCCAACCAGCACCGCCTTCATCCATATACTTCTTCACTCCATCCTTCCACATCTCTTTCGGTTTACCCCTCCCTCTCTGTCCTTCCACCTTGCTCTCGTACACCCTCTTAGTCATTCTCTCGCTTCCCATACGTTCCACATGGCCGAACCATCTCAAGGTGTTCCTTTTCACACTTTCCAGCACATCTACCTCCACACCACACCTCATTCTTACTTCCTCATTCATCTGTCTATCCCTCCATGTAACTCCACACACACTTCTCAACTCATTTCCACCCTTCTCACTCTTGGTCTGAGTCTCTCCACCAACGTCCATGCTTCGCTTCCGTAAGTCAGTGTCGGGATTACCACACTGTCATGCAAGGACTTCTTCACTTCCATACTGACCACCCTATTTCTTGTTACTGCTTTCAGCGTTCCTACAACCCTCTTCCCCTGTTGCACCCTCTCCCATCTTTACTCAACACACTGCCCAGATACTTAAATGAGCTGACAATCTCCATAGCCTGACCGTTCAACTTCACCTCACACTCTGTGGCTTCACCCCTTTCGAAGACCATAACCTTGCTCTTCCCCGCATTTACCTTCAGATTCCGTTTTTCGCATCCTGTTCCAAACATATTTACCAGACCCTGCAACTCCCATTCATTATCACTCATCAGAACTGTATCATCAGCAAACAGCAGTACAGGTAGCTTCCACTCATTTCCCTCCCTTATCAGCAATACACCAACATCCACTGCTCTTCCTTGTTGCTTTCATGACTCCATCCATTATACAGTAACCAACCACGGGGACATCACACAGCCCTGTTTCAACCCAACATTCAGATCAAAGAACTCGCTCTGCTCATTCTCCACACATACTGCCGCCTTTGCAGCCTCATACGTCTGGAAATTGTCTTGATCTAGTACTAACAGATATTCCTGGTGTTGTAGAAACCTCCGTTCTTGTACCTGTTGGCACTTCCGACCACAATGCCATCATGTGTAAAATTAATCTTGATTTTTCTGTTCCTGATATTACTCTCTCACGTAAAGTCTACCTTAAATCCCGGGTTAACTGGGACGTTTGTAATGATGTTTGTAATATTGAGTGGAATCTCATACTAAAGATCTCATGACCCGGTTTCAGCTCTCAACAATTCCCTTCATGGTATCCTTCGCAAAAGAGTTCCATCAAAAACAATTAAGTCTCATATGAGGGATAAAGCATGGTTTAATGATGACAGCAAGCGTGCATTTGATGACAAACAGGCTGCATATCGTCTATGGAGGCGTAATCAAACCCCCTTGCATTGGGAAAATTATGTTTTTAAAAGGGCAGCTGCGAAGAGAGTTTATGATAGTGCTGAGAGGGATTATAACTCCCATCTTCAGGATGTTCTGGCAGGAGCTACACAGCCTCATAAATGGTGGTCCGCTTTGAAGTCCTCTTTATTTGGAATAGATTCCTCCATGCCTTCTCTTTGTGATTCTGATGGCTCCATCTCTTTTGATCCATTATCGAAGGCCAATATTCTATCTAATATTTTTATTAATAAGCAGAGTTGTTGTTGTTGTTGTTGTTGTTCCCCAAGCTGCCTGGCCGAACAGCCCCAAGGCCCCGAGCAATTCCAAGGCCATAACCGAGCGCCCCAACAGAACCCTCCCTGCCGACCACAATAAAGCCTGGGTGACCGAAGCCACTCCATGGCGGGGAGCTGAGGAGGGTGCGGAAACGCCCGGGAAACCAAATCCCCACCCAGGGCCCTGTGCCCCTCAGCAATTATGAAGAGAAAGTTGAGGGGCAAGGGAAAAATGTGACGCTTTGGCTTCCAATCTTGGTAGATTGGGAGGTCAATCCACGGAAAAGACGCCGTCACTTGAGATCTAGAAAATATATAAGTTAAAGGAACAGTCAGAGTAAGCTATGGGTATGGCAGAGATCGCTCAGTTCTCACTCTGATAGACCAGCCCATCACCACATGACTAGAACCCAATCCTCTCAGCATCAGCTAGGATAGGCCCTAGAAAACCGCCTTTGGCGGGGGATAGCTCCCCTATTTCAACCCTTTTCGGGGTCGGGCACCCGCCCTTAGACACCTTAACCATTACACCAGAGTAATCAGGAATTGTCTTTGCCATTGACATGTTTCCCTAGACCCAACCTCAATTCAATGGCATTCAAATCAGCTGAACTGAAAAGGTACTTGCTGGATCTTGATACCTACAGTATGGTGGCACAGACCCGGATGGGTTTTTCCCTCTCTTTTTTAAAAAGGTTGCAGTGGTCTTGGCACCTAAATTGGCCGTGGTGTTTAGGTTGCTTTTGAAATCAGGTAGTTTTCCTCTTTGCTGGCGTAAGGCTAGTATCACTCCTATTCCAAAGGGAAATACTGCCTTATCATCTCCTTATGACTATCGCCCTATCTCCATTACGCCTATTCTATCCAAGCTCTATGAGAGGCTTTTGTCCAGATGCCTTTCCTCTTATTGTAATAGTCATAATTTGATACCAAACTCACAGTTTGGTTTTCGTAAGGGACTGGGTACATGTGATGCGCTTCTGACACTCACCCATGACTTGCAATCTTCATTGGACCAGGGAGATGAGTCTCGTGTCGTGGCTATTGACTTTAGTTCTGCTTTTGACTTAGTCAACCATAAAGCACTTCTGAATAAGTTACAGCTCATCGGTATTGGTGGCAATTTTTTAAGGATCTTTGAAGATTTTTTGACGAAAAGATCTCAGTCTGTGGTCATTAACCTAAGAAGTGCGCATGGGGGGTATGAGACACCACACTCCTGTGCTGACGTATTTGAGCTGTTCCCATCACTAACATCGTTATTTTACCATAAATAGCATTAATACTTATCCATATGTGCCTATTATAGGTTGATTATAAAGGTATTAACCTGTTACAACAATAAAACAAGTGGAAACAGTGTTTGGATGATGGTCAAAATCGGCGATACAGGCCGGGAGTTACATAATGTATGGCTGAGGCAACCTCCCTGCCCTCCACCCCTGCCCTCCACCCCTCCCCTTGTCTGGAGAGACACTGTTCCGCAATAGTCTCTCTCTCGCTCTTTCCCACGCTTGGTAACAGTGATGACAACGCCTTGCTACCAACTCGCTAATGTTAGCACGAAAATAAACCACAAAATAAGGGAATAACAGGAAAAATAGGTGATAACTGAAGGAGGGGAGGAAAGTGGGAAGGAGGGGAGGTGGAGGAGTGATATTTGGCATGGCCCAGGGGAAAAAAAAAAAAAAAAAAAAAAATTGTTTTGGGTGTTTTAAATGGATTTTGTTTTCCCTTACTCTTAACCCGCTGGATCCCAGCGTCGCACGTGTTGCGTCGGCAATTATTCGATCACCAGAACCCAGCGACGCAACGTTTGCGTCAGTGTCACTCCGGTCCCAATTACTCCGGTCCTATGGCACCTAGAGGGCTCAGATTTGTATGGGAACTGTGTAAGTATCCCACGCACCCATGCCGATGGTTGAAAACTCTCAAAGTCCAACCGCGTGCGCGTGAGCACGCAAAAACCTGTTTTTTGGGGGGGAAATTGCCTTCAATTTTTTACTCTTGTAAAATCCATTTTCGGGGGCTCTGTAGGACCATTTTTTGAGCTTTTTGATCGGTTTTTCGTGGTTTTTCCTTCATTCCTAACCCATTCGCTATTGTTTCTGGAAAAAAAAATCAAAACCTGCTGGGCCCTGGTTGTACATTTATTAACCCTTGTCTAGCGGGGTGTTTTGGGCTCATTTGGGCATATTCAGGCCCTCCTGCATGATAAATCAAGCATCTGCATGAACAAAAAAATATTTAGCAAAAAACTGGCACTAAAAGCTTCAAAATGAGACCAGAACGAGCTACGTAGCACTCGTGGTTCTCTTGTAGTGGTGCCACGAACATGGAAGTTTAGCATATATCGGTATATTTTTCCCAGCTATGCTCACTACTGGCTACACTGCCGGCCTCTCGAGAACACAGGGAACATGAGTTAATGGGCGGCGGTAAGCCCTGGGAGTCGGCTGTCTGGCCCGCTGCTCTCCCGGCCATTTGCACTCAATTTTAACCCTTTAAAAGCCTTAATAATGCTCCTAACTTGCTGCAAATTGGTGCACGACTTAAGTCGAGCGCCGCTCTTTAAGGGTTAATAACTAGCTGGGGCTCAGCGGGTTAAGCGTCTTCCCGCAGTCCGCCGGGGGAACTCTTAAGAGTCTCCCCGCAGTTCCCGGGTTAATGGGTGTCATTCCCCTTCTGTTACTGTTGTTTCTGGCTGTGGTAAACTATCAATGGAAGTTAAATATTACTAAGCTATAATGAATCAAATAAAATCAATCTAAATTAAAACTACTCCATATCTAAATTGAATTCAATCTGAAACAAGCTAATTTATATCCAAAGGTCTCACATAATAAATTTATAAGTGGAGCCCCCATCCTAGCTGCTAATCGGTTCCGCAGAAATAGAGCTAGGATTGAAACAGCCAAGATCGGGGCACTGTTCTTATGGGGAAAATTCAATCGGTTCCGTGCTCATGCCAAAATTTGCGTCTTTTTCTATTTTTTGCCTATGAAAACATGTTTTATTGTACACAAATTAAATTTTATGCATTATACTGTATCATATAATACACCATAGAATAAGTTTTGGTAAGATCCTATGTAGCGGTAGTCACCGTATTTTGTTTGCCCATTAACTAAGGATCCTTATTTATATCCTCATATCTCTTAGTTATTTTCTTCACTTACCTCAACAATACTAAACCCCGATAGCTGGGGAGGGTATGAAATATATCAGGGAAAGAGAGGGGTTGAAACACGGAGATTAACTAGAATATAGCCATCTTGATTAACCAAGTCAAGACGTTGTGTATCCTTGCTTGTGATTGGTTATTGATTATCGTGACATCATCAGCCAAGGCGGGCCTCAGCGATGACGTCATTCCAGCCCTCGGCCAACATGTCATCATTACACCCGCTTAATCTTACACCTGGTTAATTTAACATCAGCGGTGTATATGTTTCACACAACGTGTATTATAATGTCATTAGTGCACTGTGTAATTTGCGTCTTGATATTCAAACCGTTTCTATTTATCAATACTAATTAGTATCCCCCACCCCCGTATTTGCCTTGTGAACGGTAAGGTTAATCTGCGAGAGCGGTATCGTCCCAAGATGAAGTGATATATTGGTAATTATAGGGAATAGGCTCGCACCCTTATTTGTTATGTTTTTTCCTCCAGATTTTGAGAAATGAGTTTAGGCCCTATTCATAGTCTTAGTTATAATGCCAATATTGGATACACGATGGGTTGAGGGGGGGCTTTGCCCCCCCCCCTCACCCCCCCATGAATTATTGAAATCGTCATCTATGTTGCCAGCAGGGGGTAAATATTGATTATACTGCATAAAGAAGGCGTTTGTAAACAGTGACTGTCCGAAAGAGCTCTGAGATTTATTAGAATGGGCGTTTTTTCGGTCAATATTAAGGAGACGGACCACAGCTATTTTCAATGATTGTATTTTTGTGGATTTGTTATTTATATGATTTATAAGGTTTCTATAGGCCTATTACAATTTGTTCATGCAAATTAAGGAAAATATCCAGGAACCTGGCCAACTTTTATTTCGTGAGGTTTTTTTGGGGGGTTTTAGCTAGTTTTCATCATTATACAGTGGTTGTCATTAATTAGAATCTCCGGAAAAAAAGTTGTCCCCATTATCCAACAATCTTAAGATACGGCCCCCGATAGTGGGGAAGGCTATGAAGTACAGGGAAATTGAGGGGTAAAAGACGAAAATAAGGGGTAATATTAGCGTAACCTAACAACCTTACCTAGCCTAACCTAGTATATTAGGTGGGGGCTGCTGCCCCCACACCCCCGCTGGTTCGGTATTTAGCCTAATTCATAAAAAATTGACGGTCGGCAAAAGAGTTAATTATAAGAGTGAGAGAACTCTATTTCTTATTGCTAATCTGCCAACCTCTGCGTCATTTGAGTCTGAAGGGGTTAAGTGGGCTAAGAGTTAATGAACATGGCTAAATTGCAGATAATGTTTCATCATCACTTTTTCTTTGATATAATTCAGGGCCTCTGCACCTATATGGGTTATTATTGACGAGGTAAGTGAAGGAAATAAGTCTGTATTGAGGATATAGGCCTACATTAAAGATTCCGGAAAAAAAAAATTCCCCATTATCCAACAATCTTAAGATACGGCCCCCGATAGTGGGGAGGGCTATGAAGTAGGCCTACAGGGAAATTGAGGGGTAAAAGACGAAAATATGGGGTAATATTAGCGTAACCTAACAACCTTACCTAACCTAACCTAGTATATTAGGTGGGGGCTGCCGCCCCCACACCCCCGCTGGTTTGGTATTTAATTCATAAAAGATTGACGGTCGCCAAAAGAGGTAATTATAAGAGTGAGATAACTCTATTTCGTATTGCTAATCTGCCAACCTCTACGTCATATGAGTCTGAAGGGGTTAAGTGGGCTAAGAGTTGTTGTTGTTGTTGTTGCTGTTCCTCAGGCTGTCTGGCCGAGCAGCCCCAAGGTTCCGAGCAAGGCCAAGGCCATAACCGAGCGCCCCCACAGAACCCTCCCAGCTGGGCTAAGAGTTAATCAACATGGCTAAATTGCAGATAATGTTTCAACATCACTTTTTCTTTGATATAATTCAGGGCCTCTCCACCTATATGGGTTATTATTGACGAGGTAAGTGAAGGAAATAAGTCTGTATTGAGGATATTCATTAAAGATTCTGTGGTAAACGTAGCCTAGGCTTGGACCCAAATAACGACGGTATAAAACCCTTACCCTTGGTGTACTGGACAATAATGGTCTGCAGCCAAATTAACACAATGCCGCTGGAAGCTCCGTTGGTAATCCCGTTAAATAGAAGATGTTGTAGGTGTTTTCATAAAGCAAAAACACTTCACTATTCATTGAACAACAGTTCCACCATTTCAAATATGGCCGACTGGCCCGAATCCGAGAGATTATAAACACCAAGGATAATAAATGAATCAATGTGACGTCGTAGAGGGATTGAGAAACAAAAGAGGCTCATTATATGGACTGACGTGTATTTCTACACCCGTTAAAATGTCGCGAGAATTTGTGACGTCACCGTCTAGACAGTGACGTACTCCCACAACAACCATTCATATGCCATCATCACTCGTGACGTCACACCCAGTTTATTGACCAATAGAATATCAGTATACAACTCGACTCACCTCCACTCGTCGCCCACCAGCTGAGCTGGGAAATTGTAAAAGTAAGTCCACAGATGCCCTCTAATTATTCATTTACCAAGTATATTTTCCATTTATAGTATACTACGAAGCAACATACATAATACATATATATATGTACAAACAACAAATATGCTATAACACTGCCCAGTTCTTGAGATATAATGCATGCCGTTTCGCAGGAATATACCACTTTTCCATTTATAGTATACTACGAAGCAACATACATAATACATATATATATGTACAAACAACAAATATGCTATAACACTGCCCAGTTCTTGAGATATAATGCATGCCGTTTCGCAGGAATATACCACTTTTCCATTTATAGTATACTACGAAGCAACATACATAATACATATACTGTATATGTACAAACAACAAATATGCTATAACACTGCCCAGTTCTTGAGATATAATGCATGCCGTTTCGCAGGAATATACCTAAGTTTTTAATAACTAGAAAAAAAAGGCCCAAAATCTAAACAATTACCGCACTTTTTCCCAGTGTTAGGCTATGAAAACATGTTTTTTGTCTAGGCTACATCAAGTAGCCTAGGCCTAAATCTTATGCATTGTAAATAATAATGTAGAAATGGCTAAATGACAGTCCTAACCATAAATATTGTAGATTGGGGCATTGTTTCTATCATGCGAAAAAATTTAGGCCTAGCCTAGGCCTAGGTTCTAAATTCGTCCAGCCACCCCTCAAGTACCCATTTCGCCTCAAATACATCCAATAAATACATATGAGGAAAAGACGTATAAATACGTATTATGAGAAGATTACTTACCACACAGATTTTATTATAAATCATTGTCATATTTAGCCTAGCCTAGGCTAACATTGTCTAGGCTAGGCATTTCAATCGCTTTCGTCCGACATGGACTGGTCTTTGCTCTGTGTTTTGAGCATGAAATTCCTTCATTGCTACCACCAGGCCAACCATCCCTATCACTAGATTTACTAGAGGTTATAATAAACGCGAGAGATAAGGGGTTCAGGCACAAAAAAGCTTGCAAACGGTTGTTTTGTCAACACAGATACTAGCTAAACTGCAAGCGTCTGCTTAGTGATGACATCATACAAAGATGGCGGCATCTTGTGCATTTGACGATCGGATCTCGGATTCACTCGGATTTCGTCTGTAAACGGCAAGCACCTGGCAGATTCTTTCGTTATGTTAAAACAAAATTATTGTTTTTGTTTGTTTTCTAGTTTTATGTCGAGTTTTTCGTTATTTTGGCTATTTTTTCGGGTTTCGGCTGGGATTTTGATGCGAGAATTGAGGCTTTTGGCGCGAGAATTGAAATTGGGAATATTTGGAGTGTGGTGCGAGAATTGAATCAGCGAAGACCGGTGTAGCGAAAATGGGGGCTCCACTGTATAGGGTAAGGTTATAAGGGTTAATATTAGCCAGGAATTAATTCACCAATAGTTCCACGTGGCAATGAGGCAAGGGAGAACGTTTACCCAATATGGTGGACAATGGGGAACGAGACTTCGGTCCTGAGACTCGAGTCAAGTGAAAGAAAGAATAAATGATTACATGGGAATGGACATGAATATTATGCTTATCTGTCAGTCAGTCATGGCGTCGATGAGAGCGTCGTGATGGTGTAGCTGTTTGTATTGCTGTCAGTGTATTGTGATTAGAGGCACAATAGCGCGATCAACTGAAGGCAGAAATTTGATGTTAACTGGTCGGTGTTCGTGAAGGCTCTGCCCTCTCTTCCTCAGAGGCACACCTTGCTACCTTGGCAAACGCCAGGAGCCCAAATTATCGTACCGCATCTAGGTAGCTCTATACGATAAATTATATTAATATATACGATATATTATTATTATTTTTTTTTTTTTTTTTTTTTAAAGAGACAATGAACGGAGGAAGGAAAAACACAGATAAAACAAAAAGGTCCATGTGCCTAAAGGCATCCTCCATTCATAAAATGTTTGTAACAACTGGATTTAAACATTTGTAGATTGTAAGTTTGTGGAAAGCAATTCGAGGGAAGTGAATTCCAAAGAGTAGTAGCTCTGGGGATAAATGAATTCTGATAAGCAGAAGTTCTGCATTGTGGAGGAGAAAGTGTAAATTCATGGGCGCTCTCAGCTGCCCTAGTTCTACGGGGAAAGATGTGGAGAGGCGGCACAATTGAAGCAAGTTCCTCGGAACAATTGCTGTGAAAATATCTGTAGCATAATGCAAGGGATGCAACGTTTCTTCGTATGGATAATGTAGGAAGGTCCTGTGTGATTGCAGGGTTATTGATTAATCTAATAGCTTTATTTTGAATTTTGTCCAACTGCCTCAATGCAACCACTCCACTTCCACCCCACAGAGGTGAACAGTAATCCATCTGAGAACGCACATGACTTTTATATATTACGGCCAACTGCTCGTCAGTGAAGAATTCTCGAACTCTGTACAGGAGTCCCAGTTTTTTAGAGGCATTCTTAGCAATGCTTCTAACATAATGTGTCCAGCTCAAGTTAGTACAGTAAAAGTCCGTTAATCCGACGACCGATGATTCGAATCTCCCAATAGTCCGAATTTTTCAATTTGAGGCCAAATCCGAATTCACCCGCTGGTCCGAATTTCAAGAAGTCCCAAAGTCCCCTTTTTGAGGCATTAGGCCACTCAAATGACACATAATGGAGCACACACATATCATATGTTCATGAATTCACTTTAAAAGTTTACCATCGTCATTGTAGCCTATTACCTACTTCAAAACATTCAGATTAATAGTCAAAGGAAGCTACTGATATAAACGTAAACACCTTCTTCTTCTTCTTCTTCTTCCACATCGTCTGCTAGAGAGTTTGTTTTGCTCTTGAACGCATCCTTGGGACGCTCCGATGCGCTACTGACTTGCACCGCATTTTCTGCAAGCGCATTCAGTCTTGAGCTTGAAAACGCACCTTTGGACGTATTAGTCTTGAGCTTGAAAACGCACCTTTGGACGTTCCGATACGCTACTATTTATAGTTCAGTGATCGGAGCGTCCCAAGGGTGCTTTCAAGACAACAAGACAAGGGTGCTTTCAATACAATATAATATAACAGAGCACGTCAAAAAAGGAAAATCACAAAATGAAAATTACAAGAACCTCTCAGGGAAGTGCCGTTGTTAAGGCATTACTTCCCGAACCACATCTGATCTGATCTGATCTTCAAGAGCAAGACAAACTCGCTAGTAGACGGAAGAACGGTATCATCCTGCCCTTCATTAAACCAGGAAAGGACCCCTGCCTGTCATCATCGTACCGACCAATCAGCCTCCTGCCTAGCATAAGCAAGCTGGCAGAAAGAATGGTCCAGACAAGACTCTCCTGGCACCTTGAAAACAATAACCTCATCCCCTCCTCACAAGCCGGCTTCAGACCTACCTGTTCTACATTAGACCAGGTACTTAACCTGGAACAGGTAATACTATCAGCCCTTTCAAGCCAAAAGACCTGTATCGTAGTATATTTAGATCTCTCCTCTGCTTTCGACACCGTTCCCCACGATCTCTTACTGCTGAAACTATCCAGAATGGGAATAAAAGGACACATGCTGCAATGGTTAAAGTCTTCCCTCTCCAACAGAACAAACCAAGTATTCATCCAAGGCCAGATGTCTAAGACCATAACAACAAAAAAAGGATTACCACAAGGATCCTCACTCAGCTCCCCCTTATTCGACGCGTACCTGTCGGACATGCCAAACATAAACCCAGCAAAAACAATACAATACGCCGACGACATAACAATATACGCCTCAGACCATAATCCCCAAATAGCCGAACAAAGGATTCAGGACGCCCTCAACATCCTAGGGAACTGGACTAATGAATCAAAACTAAGTATCAACCCAACCAAATCGCTATACCAGATCTTCACGAGAAAGAAAAACTACAGACCTCCAAGATTCACGCTTAATGGAGAAGATTTGCTTCCTACACAGAGCCACAGATATCTCGGAGTAATTTTTGATGCTCCACTCCTCACTTGGAAAGACCACATAGACTACCTGATATACAACACCAACCAAAGACTGAACATCATGAAAGCAATCGCAGGCACAACATGGGGTGCAGACGCCACAACCCTCCGAACATTCTACATAGCATACATCAGAAGTAAACTTGACTACTGTGCCCAAGCATTCGCCTCAGCCGCACCGACCCATCTTCATAAACTGGAGGTGGTACAGAATTCAGCAATGAGGATCATAATGGGGGCCCTTAAATCAACCCCGGTGGCCAGCCTTCAGTGTGAAGCAAATCTAATCCCACTCCACACCAGAAGGGATATACAGTGTGCCACCTACTTCTCAAAAATCTATGCTGCCCCACCTTCCCACCCATTCTCTGCATCTCTCCGCAATGTACCAGTACAGCCTCAAGGAGCTCCCATCCATAAAGCACCCTTCCGAGAGCGCGTAGGGCAAATTATACATAGAAAATCACGCATATTCCTTGGTTGCCACTCAACCCCCATGGTACCACCAGTCCCACCATGGGAATACATCCCACCCACAGTCCAGACAGACCTCATCAACTCAACAACCAAGAAAAACAACTTGGCTGACCTCAAGCAAGAGTTCCTCGAAGTCCTCCACACCCAGCACCAAAATTCCACCCACGTATACACAGATGGATCACGCATCAGTACCAGTAATAACAACAGCAAATCTGTGTCTTCAGCATTATGGATCCCAAAATTTCACCTTACCATGGGATGGAAGCTACCCAAACAAACCACAGTGTTTACAGCAGAGCTCTATGGACTCCTCCGTGCACTTGAGATCATCAACACCCTCCCAGTAAGTGCCTACACCATTTGCTGTGACTCCAAAAGTGCCATACAAGCCATCAACTATAACACCAAGACAAACAAGGAAATAGTATACCCTATGATCCAACTCCTCACCACCCTCCACTCTCAAGGATATACAATATCCCTCCAATGGGTACCCAGCCACATTGACATCCTCCATAATGAAATAGTGGATGGACTAGCCAAAGGGATGCACTCCTTCCACCTAACAACAGTCATACCCTACACCACAACCGACCGGACAAACATCCTCAGAGAAGACGTCCTCCAAGACTTCAAGGAAGAGTGGAAAATAACCATAGCTGGCACACAATACAGTAACATCAAGTCAGAGTGGTCAGTGTGGAAACACTCCATCTACAAGAACAAAGCCTTAAACACCGCGGCTCTCCGCCTCAGAACAGGACACACCAGACTGGGAGGGCATATGTACAGGATGGGACTGCAAGCAAATGAAAATTGCCCGTACTGCCTCACACCTGAGACAGTGGAGCATTATCTACTCCACTGCCACAGACATTACGGTGCCCGCACCCACCTCAGAAGTGTAGTAACCCAACAAGGAGGAACATTCAACATCAAGAATATCCTAGGTGGAGGAGACCTACCACAGCACAGTAAACATGTCATCGCATCAGCCCTAGGAACCTACATCAGAACAACAAACAAAATCACAAGCATATAAAATTACCATCCAACTGAATCTGTACTATACCACCACTGATCATCATCATCATCATCTCTGACCTCATCCTCACCTTGACTTGAATCACACAGTACACATAGAGCAGTACAGTACTGTACTGTACTGCAACTGATCATCATCATCATCTCTGACCTCACCCTCACCTAGACTTAAATCACCCTGACCTCAAATGACAACGACAAACTTACCCCTCATATACAGTACAGTAGTATAAAATCCACCTTTACTATCTCTCCTAACCCCTATTATACTAACAATTGTTCTTTTCACCCCTCCTAAAACGCCTGTGCAGTAATCTGGAGACACCACAACCCTCCAAGCAAACTGCACATTTAAACAATAAGAAGAAGAAGAAGAAGACGGAAGAAGAAGAAGACGTTTATAGCAGCAGATTCCTTTGACCATTAATCTGAATGTTTTGAAGTAGGTAATAGGCTACAATGACAATGGTAAACTTTTGAAGTGATTTCATGAACATATGATATGTGTGTGTGCACCATTGTGTCATTTGGGTGGCCTAATGCCTCAATGTTTTCGTCATACACAGGTTCATAGGGGTAAAGTCCGATAATCCGAAAAATCCACTAATCCGAACGAGGGCCGGTCCGCTGCCCTTCGGATTAACGGAAGTTTACTGTAGTTAATGTTACACCGAGAATGTCAATACTAGGGGAAGTGGGAATATTTACATCATTAAAAAATATATGGGAGTCAGTGAGATTCTGTCGGTTAGAAAATTGAATGTACTTGGTTTTCTGTGCATTAAAGGAAACTAGATTCTCTTGTCCCCATTCATTAATTCTAGAAAGGTCCTGGTTCAGAGAAATTGCAGTGTTTATTTTTGAATTTATAAGATCGGGTTGGGTGAAAGAATTGGTAAATGTGAAGGAACTGTGGAGTGTTGAGTCATCTGCGTAGGAATGTATTGGATTATGAGTGGTAGATATGAGATCATTGATATGAATGAGGAACAGAGTTGGGGCCAAAACTGATCCCTGGGGAACACCAGCATTTATTGAGTGAAATTGAGAATAAAGGCCATCTACCATTACACATATTTTTCTGTTATGAAGATAAGAAGAAATTAGTGGAACTAATGATGCAAGGCCGTAGTGTGACATCTTCGACAATAAGGATTGATGCCAGACTCTATCAAATGCCTTTGATATATCCAGTGCTATTGTATGTGTTTCACCATGTTGGTCTGTAGCTTGGTTGATTTGATGCGTAAGAAGGCAAAGAATGTCTGCAGTTGATCGACATCGTCTAAAACCATATTGCCTATCACTGATTAATTTATTATTCTCAAGATGCTTAATTATGTGATTATTTAATATAATTTCAATATATATACTACATAAGACCAAGGCAATATTGCTTAATAACATATTAGGCCTTTTATAACTTAACTTATTTACAATCTTATAATATACGATCTACTCGTTCTAAGTCGTGCTGCAGGAGCGACCGTGACGTCACAGAGACATACGGGATCACAAAAGAGTCATAGCCTATCGTATTTACGATACTGGCGTTCCACAAGGCAGTGTCCTTGGGCCTTTGCTTTTTATTATTTGTACTGCTGACCTGTGTTCCGAGCTTGAAAATAAACTAATCTCCTATGCCGATGATACAACTTTATATGCGTCAATTCCATCACCAATTGATCGACACGATATTGCTACTGCTCTGAATAGGGACTTAGTCAAAATTACATCAACGTGTAAACTTTGGGGTATGAAACTTAATGCTAGTAAAACACACTCCATTATCATCAGCAGATCTCGTACCTTGGATCCTCCCCATCCTTATCTACAAGTTTCTGGCGAGCAAATTGAGAATGTGGATACTCTGCGTTTGTTAGGAGTAACTCTGGATCCCAAACTTACTTTTGAAAAGCAAATTAGTTCTTTCTCCTCTTCCTTTTCCCAAAAAATTGGTCTGCTTCGCAAGTGATATAAAACGTTTGCTTGTGACGCCACAGTTATCAAGTCTTTTTATGCTTTTAATTTGCCACAATTCGAGTACTGCTCACCTGTCTGGTTGTCAGCAGCTGACTGCCATCTCAAGTTGCTTGACAGGTCACTAAATTCTATCAGTTTTATTCTACCTCATTTGTCTCTTGATCTGTGTCATCGACGTAAAGTGCCTTAGTATTTTATTTAAAGTTTTTAACAACCCTCAGCATCCCTTACATGGGGTTCTGCCTGGAAGCCTTCCTGAAAGATCGGAGACAGAGGGAACTGGTGAATGGAATAGGCTCAGGGTGGAGGGAAATTACAAGTGGGGTACCTCAGGGATCTGTGTTGGGACCACTACTGTTCGTTATATTTATCAACGACTTACCTGAAGTTATAACTAATGGAAGTGAGATATACCTGTATGCGGATGACACTAAACTGTATAGAAGAGTGAGGAGTAAGGAAGATGTGGGTTTGCTTCAAGGAGATGTGGAGGGCATGAAGGGATGGTCTGAACATTGGTTAATGCCTTTTCATTCAAAAAAATGCAAGTACATGCGGATTGGGACAAGCAAGATAGACAAGGTAGGATACAGTATGTATGAAGCGATGGAGGAAGTGAATGCAGAAAAGGATATAGGAGTAGTGATAGACAATAAGTTAAATTTCTCAGAACATTTAGCGGAAAAGATAAACAAAGCCAATAGAATTGTAGGGCTGATAAGGACATTTGTGTCACTTGACGAAGAAATCTTCAGGAATCTCTATACAGCGCTGGTTAGGCCGCACCTGGAATATGCGAACCAGGTGTGGGCTCCATATATGGTAAAGGATATAGAAGCAGTGGAGAAAGTGCAGAGAGCTAGCAAGCTAGTACCAACATTCAAGAATGCGGGCTATGAGCAGAGGTTGAGGACACTGGGACTTCCGGCACTGGCATATAGGAGAAAGAGAGGGGATATGATAGAGACTTTTAAGATAGTGTCAGGAAAGTATGATGAGGATGTGTGTGAAGGTATCTTCTTGATGCGAGAGGGAACAAGAACGAGAGGACACTCTAAGAAAACTTACAAAGAAAGAAATAGGCTTGAAAAGGCAAAGAACTCATTTTGTGATAGAGTGGTAAATGAGTGGAACGCACTGCCCTAGTATGTAGTCGATTCCGAATCAATAAGGAAGTTTGAAAGTAAAGGAAGGGAAGAGGATGTGTAGATCAGATTTTTACCCTGAATTGTGTTGTGGAGAAATATCTGGAGAAGAAACAAAAGGTGTATGTTGCCTTTATGGACTTGGAGAAGGCCTATGACAGAGTGGATAGAGAAGGTTTGTGGAAAGTACTTAGAATATACGGAGTAGAGGGCAAGTTGCTGAAAGCAGTGAAGAGCATGTATGAGGGTGCAAAGGCGGCAGTATGTGTGGAGAGTGAGCAGAGCGAGTTCTTTGACCTGAATGTTAGTTTGAAACAGGGGTGTGTGATGTCCCCGTGGTTGTTTACTGTATATATGGATGGAGTCATGAAAGAAATACTATCAAGAGCAGTGGATGTTGGTGTATCGCTGAAAAGGGAGGGAATTGAGTGGAAGCTACCTATACTGCTGTTTGCAGATGATACAGTTCTGATGAGTGATAATGAATGGGAGTTGCAGGGTCTGGTAAATGAGTTTGGAACAGTGTGCGAAAAACGGAATTTGAAGGTAAATGCGGGGAAGAGCAAGGTTATGGTCTTCGAAAGGGGTGAAGTCACAGAGTGTGAGGTGAAGCTGAACGGTCAGGCTATGGAGATCGTCAACTCTTTTAAGTATCTGGGCAGTGTGTTGAGTAAAGATGGGACTATGGATGAAGAAGTGCGGGAGAGGGTACAACAGGGGAAGAGGGTTGTAGGAACGCTAAAAGCAGTAACAAGAAATAGGGTGGTCAGTATGGAAGTGAAGAAGTCCTTGCATGACAGTGTGGTAATCCCGACACTGACTTACGGAAGCGAAGCATGGACGTTGGTTGAGAGACTCGGACCAAGAGTGAGAGCAGTGGAAATGAATTACTTAAGGAGTGTGTGCAGAGTTACATGGAGGGATAGACAGACTAATGAGGAAGTAAGAAGGAGGTGTGGTGTGGAGGTAGATGTGCTGGAAAGTGTGAAAAGGAACAACTTGAGATGGTTCGGCCATATGGAACGTATGGAAAGCGAGAGAATGACTAAGAGGGTGTACGAGAGCGAGGTGGAGGGACAGAGAGGGAGAGGTAGACCGAATGAGAGGTGGAAGGATGGAGTGAGGAAGTACATGAAAGAAGGCGGTGCTGGTTGGGGGGAGGGGCGTCGACTGACTGGGGACAGAGGTGCATGGGGGCGGTTCGTTCGTGGCCACCCCTTCGGGGATCACGGCGTCAGGCAATAGATAGATAGATAGATAGATAGATAGAAAGTAATCTTGATAAAGCATGGGGAAGACAAGATTTGAAGTTTGATTATAAAGCAAAAATACAGAATAGTAAAAATGTTGCGTCTGCTGCCGCCGCCGCCAACACCGTGAACGACCGCAGTAGTGCAAGTACTGGCACTGAGCTGGATACACAGGCCTAGTTTGCCTTTTTCAAGAGGATCTACTGTAAGAAACTGTGTGAATAATAATGTACATGTTTGTACTGTATGTGGTAATGGGCTGGTCTATCGGAGCGAGAGCTCTGATACTTTCCCTTCATAATTGCTGAAGGGCACAGGGCCCTGGGTGGGGCTTTGGTGTCCCGGGCATTTCCGCACCCTCCTCAGTCCCTCGCCTGGGAGTGGCTTCGGTCACCTGGGCTTTCTTAGTGTTAAAGCTGGGAGGGTTCTGTGGAGGCACTTGGTTAAGGCCTTGGCCTTACTAGGGACCTTGGGGCTGTTCGATCAGAGAGCCTGGGGAACAACAACAACACTTCTAACATAAGTGTTATATAACCTTCCTTTTAGTCGTAGGGAAAGCCCTTTCGTGGTCAGTAATGGCAGTATCTCTCTGAATTTCTTCCATCCACTTCTGACTCTCGCGACAGAGCAGACCGCAGCCCCATCATCAGCAGCAATCATGTCGTCCAAGTAATAAAACTTATTGATACATTCCAGGTGCACATCCCCGAACTCTATGCTACCATGTGGATCTGGGTACTGCCAAGACACCCTTACATATGGGACATTCAAAGTTAATGACCCAGGACAAGGGGCCCATCAAACCACTACACTTCTTATGCACCCATCCCTGGTATGTGCAACACTGAATTGAAGTACATCCAACCCCCTTATTACAGACTGGCAATGGAAAAAACTATTCTGTACTGCAGTTCCTCGGTCATTGCCGTTTATCATAACTTTTGTCTTGCCTACGTTCACTGTTAATCCTTATCTACTATTCCCTCCGCCACCTTAGGAACATCGTCTTAACTGTATGTACAGGTCTCCCTCACTATCCAATGCCCTGATTTACGATATTATTATAGGTTTTCAGGTGTTTGCGTTTGGGTTTTGGCTGTTCCCAGAACGCATCCCTATTTACCCCATTAATTTTAGGGTTCGCTATACGATTTTTCTACTTACAATCGGGTTTTCAGGAACACAACCCAATCGTATATTGAGGGAGAACTGTATACAGTGCACTCCTGTTATCCGCGCTCCAAGTATCCGCGATCCTTCCTATCCGCAGACACCCCTAAATATCCCATTACACTCGAACCTCCATTCAACGGACTCCGATTCTCCGGATATCGGCAATTACGGTCAAAAAACGTAGTCGGACAATGGACCCAGCAACGGACAAAGTCCGTTGCTCGAAAAAAAGTTGGAGCAAAGTCCGTTGCTCTATCTATTTATCTCTCTAATGCACCTACCTAAATCCCTTATACATTAACATAACTATGTCTTATTTGGACTTTTTGTAATCTTTGAATAATTTCTAATATGATGGAATTGAAAAATATAATATCCTTCCAGCACATAGATAAATAATAAATAAGATAGTCAACAAAATATTTCAACTCTCCCCTCCGTGCCAGCAGAGACGGAAGATTTATGTTTGATAGATTTTTTGTTTTGTTTTTTTCCCTCGATATACACACTCTTTCTATTTATCTATCTCTCTAATTCATCTACCTAAATCCCTTATACATTAACATAACTATGTCTTATTTGGACTTTTTGTAATCTTTGAATAATTTCTAATGGGATGGAATTGAAAAATATAATATCCTTCTAGCACATAGATAAACAATAAATAAGATAGTAAAACAAAATAGTTCAACCCTCCCCTCCGTCTAGGCGCCGAGCTTCCCAGACGGGAGATTTACGTTTGATAGATTTGTTTTTGTTTTTTTCCCACGGTATACACAAAATGATGGGGAAATATTATAACATGTTTTTAATTGACATTTGTGTCGTTTTTGCTGATTATGAGATGGTGGAAAAAAAAATCTTTAATTCTATCATATCGGAAATGATTCACAGATTATATAGAGACCAAATAATATACACTTTTAAGTGTGTTCAATAGTTTTGCATTATCAATAGGGTGTAGCACAAGGGATTACCAGGCTTTATTTCAGGTACAGTAAAAAAAAGGATGCATAACAGTTAAATGTCACGATCCCCGGACACCTGTACTCAACACCGGATTTTTCTCAAGGAATTTCCGGATTACATCCGGACTGGACAGTATTTAGCAGCAACGGACATTTAGCAGGAACGGACAGGTGCTTGCACGCATTTGTCCGTTGAATGGAGGTTGGAGTGTACTTGTTATTGGCAAAAAAGTACGCATTATCCGCGGATTTCTACTCGATCGAGGAAGAAAGCAGTGCTGCCATTAACAAAGAAAGGCAAAATATAAGAACATAAGAATATGGGAGACTGCAAAAAGCCGATTGTCCCACACAAGGCAGATCCCTGTAACAGAAGGCAGATCCCTGCACAGTAGGGATCACTGGGATTAAATAGCACTGTATGAATATTCCCATATTCAAAATATGCTATAGGGGTGCTATGCCTGGTGAGTTATCTGCTCAACAGGTGGCGTTGTGTGTGTGTAAGTGTGAGAGTCCGAGTGTAGGGGGTGAGACAATGAAGCACGGGAACGAGGTGGCTTCAGAGATGGGGTCGTTTCGGGCCATGAGTGAGCACCGTGCCTCATGTGAAGGCAAGATGGCAGGTGCTCGTTGTACTCTACGTGCTTCACATGTCTCACTCCCTAGACTGGAACAAGACCTCACGGGCTTCACTGTTCATTGTAAAGCGGTGAATGTTAAGGCTCTCAGCCTATGCCCGAGAGGAAGTAAGTTGGAATATAGAAAAAAAAAAAAAAAAAAAAAAAAAAAAAAATTATGCGGGGGATGCGTACTGTGCAGTCGGCGCGTACGTTCGTTTGCGCGTACATGGGAGTTAAATATAAATGAGGAAAATAGGTATTGGTCTGGGCCCGACCGAAAGTTGTACTATTTCTACCTTTCATCACCTAAAAACCACAAATATATAACTTATTACTATACAAATATGCTTTTGTAACTTACGTATCAAATCAACCAAGCTACAGACCAACATGGTGAAAACATACAATAGCACTGGATATATCAAAGGCATTTGATAGAGTCTGGCATCAATCCTTATTGTCGAAGATGTCACACTACGGCCTTGCATCATTGGTTCCACTAATTTCTTCTTATCTTCATAACAGAAAAATATGTGTAATGGTAGATGGCCTTTATTCTCAATTTCACTCAATAAATGCTGGTGTTCCCCAGGGATCAGTTTTGGCCCCAACTCTGTTCCTCATTCATATCAATGATCTCATATCTACCACTCATAATCCAATACATTCCTACGCAGATGACTCAACACTCCACAGTTCCTTCACATTTACCAATTCTTTCACCCAACCCGATCTTATAAATTCAAAAATAAACACTGCAATTTCTCTGAACCAGGACCTTTCTAGAATTAATGAATGGGGACAAAAGAATCTAGTTTCCTTTAATGCACAGAAAACCAAGTATAGGTACATTCAATTTTCTAACCGACAGAATCTCACTGACTCCCATATATTTTTTAATGATGTAAATATTCCCACTTCCCCTAGTATTGACATTCTCGGTGTAACATTAACTACTAACTTGAGCTGGACACATTATGTTAGAAGCATTGCTAAGAATGCCTCTAAAAAACTGGGACTCCTGTACAGAGTTCGAGAATTCTTCACTGACGAGCAGTTGGCCGTAATATATAAAAGTCATGTGCGTTCTCAGATGGATTACTGTTCACCTCTGTGGAGTGGAAGTGGAGTGGTTGCATTGAGGCAGTTGGACAAAATTCAAAATAACGCTATTAGATTAATCAATAACCCTGCAATCACACAAGACCTTCCTACATTATCCATACGAAGAAACGTTGCATCCCTTGCATTATTCTACAGATATTTTCACAGCAATTGTTTCGAGGAACTTGCTTCAATTGTGCCGCCTCTCCACATCTTTCCCCGTAGAACTAGGGCAGCTGAGAGCGCCCATGAATTTACACTTTCTCCTCCACAATGCAGAACTTCTGCTTATCAAAATTCATTTATCCCTAGAACTACTACTCTTTGGAATTCACTTCCCTCGAGTTGCTTTCCACAAACTTACAATCTACAAAAGTTTAAATCCAGTTGTTACAAACATTTTATGAATGGAGGATGCCTTTAGGCACATGGACCTTTTTGTTTTATCTGCGTTTTTCCTTCCTCCGTTCATTGTCTCTTTTAAAAAAAAAAAAAAAAAAAAAAAAAAAAAAATCTACCACACAAAATACATTTAATGTATAAAAATAAGACACAAAAGTAAATTAACTCACATTGGTAGTGGTTGAGCAACGCCGATGTTGTGGATCTGCGCCATCGATCGATAGCGCTGCACCCGAAAGTTCCGAAACGGATCGACCGAAACAATAGGCCTAGCCGCTTAGGCCTACTGGTAAAGTTTTGAGTCGAAAAGTTGTTGTTGTTGTTGTCGTTCCCCAAGCTGCCTGGCCTAACAGCCCCAAGGCCCCGAGCAAGGCCAAGGCCATAACCGAGCGCCCTCACAGTACCCTCCCTGGCGACCACAATAAAGCCTGGGTGACCGAAGCCACTCCATGGCGGGGAGCTGAGGAGGGCGCGGAAACGCCCGGGAAACCAAAGCCCCACCCAGGGCCCTGTGCCCCTCAGCAATTATGAAGAGAAAGTTGAGGGCAAAGGAAAAATAATATAAGTAATAAGAAAAGTAATATACCCTGTATAATATGTTTCATATAGCCTACAAGTCAAGTGAGATAGTTCGATAGCTCATATACATATTAAGGAATTGGCTTCACATAATTTAGCCAGGGGAGAGCAGTAAGCTTTGAAGCGACTTTCGAGAAGTGTAAACAATCTCGCCTCCAACTCCTGAACAGAGATTTTCCATTTCCGATTGTGTTTGCTCAATAAATGATACATGCAATGAAAAACGAAGAACAGTCTTTTAATAGATTCATAATATCCTGTTGAGCTTTATAGATACATAATAGTTTAGTACGGGAGATGTGTCTCTCTCCACAGCCAACGGTGACGACGTTGGAGGGCCCGGCGTCACGCCAATATGGCCGCCCGAAACTCTCCAACATATACGAATCGACTCCCGCTCGTTTGCTCGACGCGTACATTTGAATAATTGAGCGTACTTTTCGATTTGTTGCCTCAATTGTGGTTCAAGCGTAGCTTTGATTACGCGTAGATAGATTGCGCGTCTTTGAGGGTTCACTGTAATACAAGGCAGATCCCTTTAACCCTCCAGCCCCGGCTACGCATTACATAAATATTGCCCGAAACCCGGGTGTTTTGGCCGAAAAACATCTAGGCTAGGCTACCGTATCATTGTTATGCTGACTGCTTCCCGCATTCCCGCGCATCTCCAAGCGTAGCTGTGTTATTTACCTGTAGAATGGCGTTAAGTAGAGCTCTCTAAGTCAAGTGCTTGATTTGTGATGATGATTTCATTGGAGATAACTTTATGGCCAAAACAGCCACTTTACACTACTTTTCGATACTTAACAACAACATACAGGCACACACGAACAAGCGACGCTCTCCTTCTTGTGGCCGGAGATGCGGGGCGTCGGTCCAGCCGGCTGTTGTTTACATGCGTCGGACCGACGCCTCACACACCAAGGTCACAGGCTTTCAACCACTGGTACAATGTTGTACCACCCGGGTTCCTCGGGGCAAAACTTAATGGTACACACGTGTACCATCCGAGTTTGAAGGGTTAACACAAGGCAGATCCCTCTCACATAAGGCAGATCCCTCTCACACCCTTGTGTGTGTGTTGGATAAGAGAGACAAACTTAGTGCTACTGAACTCTATTTCATGTCCTTGTCTTTTCCTTCTCATATTTATCTGGCTTAATGTGTTCTAAGTGGTTCTAAGAATGGTTCATTGGTTTAGAATAAAGTGAAGAAAATAATTTGTTTTTTTTGTTTTTTTAGATAAAAGTACAGATAATCTTGCTTAACCCATCGGATCCGGGGGGCCTCATATGATCCTGATCCCTGTGTCCGGGGCCATTTTCGTACAGTCATGCTTCATAATTCAGTAGCTACTGATTGAGACCACCTAGAGCAGTAATTTTTTTTGGCAAATTGTAGAACTTTTTGTTGTCTGTAGACTGCCGTTAAGATGACATCGCTACAACGCGTGGTTGCCGAGTTATGATGATTTTAGCGGCGATTTTTAGCCGCGAATTTTGCCTCATATGAGGCCTCCCGGATTCCTGCCAATATTTTTGTTTGCCTCATATGAGGCCTCCCAGATTCCGAGGGTTGATGTGTTATAAGTGGATCTAAAAGGGGTTCTAAGAATGGTTCATAGGGGAGGGGATGATGATATGGCACAAGTGACATCTGGATTTACCTTTGGACTGTACTTTATGCCCACTGCTTTGGACTGTAACTGGAGCTTAGTGGAGTAGTGGAACAGTCATTGTGGATCAAAGTGAGAGTCCTTTAGTCATTGGGCACATATTAATGTCATTAGGTAGGTCAAAATTATAGGTTTGACTCCTGTAAGGAGATAAAGAAAACCTAATATTTAGTAGTGGCCCCGTAATCATTGACGAACATGCCTATTACATAAGGCATCCTCTTCAAACACTAATCCGCCGTAGTTTGAATCTACCGCGCAGAGCATTTAAAAACTGAGGAGCCTTCATCATGAGCGCACGCGACCTCACTCATGGCTTCAGTCATTATGAATTGGGTTCTCACTACGAAAAAACTTCGTAAAAAATAAAAACAAAAAGAAAATAAGAATAACTATCCAATAAGCTTTCCATCATATCGTGGATGTACTTGTGTGGATTTCTGACCAGACGCTGAATCAGGCGTCATTCCTCCTTCACTGACATATCAAGTAAACCAAAATCCTTAATACATCAACGAATGGGAAGGGGACGGTCGGGAGGGCCCCAGTCGTCAATGATTACGGGGCCACTACTAAATATTAGGTTTTCTTTATCTCCTTACAGGAGTCAAACCTATAATTTATTAGTGGCCCCTCCATCATTGACGAACATGCCTGATATCTAAGACTGGAGGGGGACATTCGTAATCATATCATAACTCTAGAAAAGCAGATAATAAAAACAACCACATAGTATTCTTACTTTTTGAAAAATGTATTTAATACGGCGTAGGCCGGAAATATACAAGAAAAAGGGGTTCAGGCAGGTGTGTGCTTCAAAGAAGCCTGCCCGACAAAATGGGTAACCCTGAAGATTCTGAACACAGATCTGTAGTTACAAAAGGCACCCCACTCAACGAGTGGTGACAAAAATAATAAGTTATAAGTTTATATGTGCACATCATAAACCCCAAAATACATGTGGAGATCAATTGCCAATGAACTCCATTGAACTAATATTACATTGCTTTCGCAGCTAAAACTACTAACAACACCGTTGTTTTGTACTAAACCTTGTACTAGCACAAATTCTTGCAGAGAAATTTTCATATCACATTTTAACCTTAAATTGTATCACAGCTCTCATACTCCGGCGGGGTCTAGGGTGTCCTATGTCAACTGACTGCACGCCCCCCCCCCCCTCCGTGAAAATAAACATAAGTGACTGCAGGGCCACCTAGACCCTCTGCCTTAAAGCTATACATGGTAAGGAAGGTTTGTCTAGAGCAACTGACAAGTATCTAGAGAGAAACGTATGATTAGACGCCCACAACTGTGTGGACGCAATATCTTCAACTGAAAAGTTTTTCAGGAAACGTAAAGAGGCCGCCCACTTGCGTAAATCGTGGGCCCTACCCACAACGCCGGGATTACTCTCTTTAATGACTTCTACCAGAAGAGAGGCTAATCGCCGTTTAAGTAAGCGTTTACCCGTACTCGCTACCCATAAAGCACCTTGGGGGTTATGAGGAGCTATTCTCAAATATTTGGTTAGAGCTTGCACTGGACATAAATTATGATGCACCTTTCCCCTTTTTAACGCCGGCACCGTGAACTCAGAAAACACGTGTGCACTATGCTCATTCTTGGCTACAAACGCCGGGGAGGGTGCAATGGAAATTGAATCATTAAGTCTACCAAACCTAAGACAATTAGGTGTGTTGCTCATCGCCGCCAGCTCAGACACTCTGTTTCCGGTGGCCAAAGCCAAAAGGAAAACTGCCTTCTTTAAGATTAAAGCAAAGTCTGCAGTATTTTGATACAGACGAGAATGAAGTAAAGACAAAGCTTTGTCCAGAGACCAAGTAGGCATGAGCTGACGGGGAGGTGGGCGGAGTTTTAAAACACGCTCTCATAAATCCTGTTTCCTCCGCCACCGGTATGGATAGACCTGTAAGGTCGAAAAAGGGCACTCTAATCGCAGTTAACCCGGGAGCTGCGGGGAGACTCTTAAGAGTTCCCCCGGCGCACTGCGGGGAGACTCTTAAGAGTCAGAGAAAAAAAAATCAACTTTTGACATCGATTTTTTTTTTTTTTTTTTTTTTTTTTTTTTTTTTTTTTGGCCCCTGGGCCATGCAAAATCTCAGTCCTCTACCTCCCCTCCTTCCCCACTTTCCTCCTCTCCTTCAGTTATCACCTATTTTCCCTGTTATTCCCTTATTCTGAGGTATATTTTCGTGCTAACATTAGAAATCCGATTGGAGGGTGTGGTCATCACTGATAGCAAGCGAGTGCAAGAGAGAGAGAGTATCGATCGACTGTATCTCAGTGGCCTTGGGGGAAATTGGCGGGAAAGCAGATTGCCTCACCCATACATTATACAACTCGCGGGCTATATCTCCGATTTTGACCATCCAAACGCTGTTTTCACTCGTTTTATTGTTGTTTCAGGTTAATACCTTTATAATCAACCCATAATAGGATCATATGGATAAGTATTAATGCTATTAATGGCACAATGAATATTTTAGTGACGGAAACACCTCAAATACGTCAGCACAGGGGGACGTTTCCAATTACCCCCATGCGCACTTCAGAGGTTAAGTGATTCTTCAAAGTAACCACAGATAAACGTTTCTGCTCAAACAGATAGTTCAAGTAATTAAAAACCAATGCCACTGAGGGTACAGTTTGTTCCGTTCTAACAATCCAAGAAGTAAAAGCTTTCCAATGAGATTGATATTGTCGCTTAGTAGACTGAGTATATTGATTGAGCAATTTATTGGTCACATCCCTACCGTATGGTGCTAGCCACTTGGCCTCCTGAATGTCCATAATGCAAAAGTCAGCGAGGTCTCTAGGTTGCCAATCGTGTCTAAGTGGAAGTACCCGACCGGGAGCGATACCGGGTCCGGGCACCACATTATTAATTGCTGGTACCACACCTGCGCCGGCCACAGGGGCGCGATTAGCGAGACTAAGCCTCGATAAACTCGTAGTTTGTTCACTACGTGGCACATTAGTGACGCATCTGGCGGCGGAAACAGATAGATGGAGCTCCATCTGTTCCAGTCTGTCACTAGGGCGTCTGGCCCCCCTGCCGGCGTTATCGCCCGGCGGGTGAGGTATAGAGTGAGCTTGTGAGTCTCCTCGGACGCAAAAAGATCCACTTGTGGATGGGAGAGCTCCGCAATCATTAGGTCGAAAATGGGTTGCTTGAGCTCCCATTCTACTGTTTGTGCTCTGTCTCCGGGACAGAGCGTCTGCCCAGACGTTCGCTACGCCTGGGAGATAAGATGCGTGAAGATAAATATCTAGACTGGTGGCTAGAACAAAAATCTCTTCCGACACGAGTAGCAACTTCCTTGACCTCGTTGACCCTTGTTTCTGAATACAGTGAACTGCATTCAGATTGTCCATTCTGAAGGCCACCGACTTGCCCCGTAACGCCGGGCCGTGAGCCTGAAGGAAATACAAGGGGACTAGTAACTCTTTGACATTTATGTGAGAGATTTCTAAGTGGGACCAAAGTCCCTGACCCTGGTGCCCCTGATTTGACTGAAATCCCACCCTATGGTGCCTGACGCATCCGTGTCTACCCATACCGTTGGAGGAGGAGAGGTCCATGACATGATTGAGTGCAATGTTTCCCTCTTCGCCCAGACCGCTAGTAAGGTGTGGATTAATTTTGGTATGGGCCATAATTTTCCCGCCGGTAAGAGTGGGAAATATTTATTAGTGGCCCCTCCATCATTGACGAACATGCCTATTACATAAGGCATCCTCTTCAAACACTAATCCGCCGTAGTTTGAATCTACCGCGCAGAGCATTTAAAAACTGAGGTGCCTTCATCATGAGCGCACGCGACCTCACTCATGGCTTCAGTCATTATGAATTGGGTTCTCACTACGAAAAAACTTCGTAAAAAATAAAAACAAAAAGAAAATAAGAATAACTATCCAATAAGCTTTCCATCATATCGTGGATGTACTTGTGTGGATTTCGGACCAGACGCTGAATCAGGCGTCATTCCTCCTTCTTTGCTCTGCGCTCAGCCTGCCCGGACGTACCTTTCAGGCTCCGCTGGTTCCGCATTCGTTGCGTCCCTAGTGAGTTTTTTCTCATTTGTTTACTCTAGGATGTATCGAGTAAGGTTAGGATAGGCGTAGCAGGAGTGTCCTGGGCTGGTTGCCCGCAGTGCAGTGTATTTTGGGTCGTGTGTATGGGGCATCTATTTCGGATGTACCCTCGTGGTCCTGTTGTGGACACGTGAACTTTTCACAGTTGTGTTAGTTGGTGATGCAGGCGGCTTTCATTACGCGTTAATTATTGCTGCCTTTTATCCTTCTGATGAGGTAAGCTGTGTGTTTGCTGACGTTCCCAGCGTATTTTTCTTCACTTAGTGAAGTTTTTTCTGGGTCCGTGTCAGGCTTCCCGGGGTGGGAAGTTATCGCTACGGTGGTGTGTTGGCGGTGGTTCCTGTTGTGATATTCCAGTGTGTGTTTATATTTCAACTATTTTCATGCCGTCTACCTAGGCCTAGCCAGCCACTCGTAGCTTTGCCACATGTCTAGTGTTATTATTTATTTTATAAATATGCCCTACTGTGTCATGTGTATCCGGGTTTTAGTTGTGTATTGGCTAATTCCTCGGACTATAATTGTTTCCTGGTTTAGTTGTGTATTGGCTAATTCCACGGATTATGTTGTGACCTTGGTTAGTCGTGCGTGTCTCTCCTCGTGTCGTATTGTTCAGATGGTGTCTGTTCAGGGTGGGGTTTGCCTTCCGGCGGGTTTTTTCTCGGTTTCACCATGAAAAATCCTGACCGATGAGCAGTGTTGGGCCACACGTGGTTTTTAACTCTGGCTGGTTCCCCGGCGTGGGGAGGTGTCTGTGGCTCTCCAGGACTGCGTCTCTGTGGGTGCCTGGTTTCAGGCCTCCTTTAAATTCCCGGCGGGATGGCTGTACCCATCCTTACATATATATATAGATATACATAAAAAACGACGTTCTTGAGAACACTTGTTTTTATAGGTTTTTCTACCTGGTTTACGACAACCACATGGAAAACCTAGCTGTTGTTTAGGCGTTCCTCCCCGGCGATCTTCGCGATGGCGGGAAGGCGTGAAAGCCTAGCTGGGGATGAGGAGGATTATGAATTTGAAGGCTTTATCACCGAGGACAAGGATGATCAGTTGGCAAGTATGAAAAAACAATTAATGGGTCTTGTGAGATGGAGGGGAGTGATGGAAAATTGGAGGAAGGAGTTAGGGGCTAAAGTAGAAGTTTTGTCCGATATGTGTGGCGTTACTAGCGGGGTGGATAGGCCTAGGCCAGTAAGTGACAGCCTAGAGGCAGTGATGGCCAGAGTAGACGAGTTAGCGTCAGAAAATGTGGCACTCAAGGCTCAGCTTAAGGAATATGAGGGCCACCTGAGTGAGAAGTAAAAGGAATTAGTGAGGTAAAAAATGAGTGGACAAGGGTAGAGAGTGCCACGATGGTAGCCCTTGAAGAAATTGTGAAGGAGCAGAAGGAAGAGAGAGAAAAGGAAAAAAAGAGTTTGAAAAAAATGTAGTGCAAGTTTTAAAGAAGAAAGAGAAGGTAGTGAGAGAGACAATAGATAGAGGTAAGTGTGTAGTAATCTTTGGAGATGTGGAAGAGCACCTGGCAGATATGAAGGTAAGAAAGGAAAGGGATGTTGTGAAAGTCAAGGGGATACTGGATTACTTAGACGAGGGTTATGGATGGGTAAAAGAACTGGAGGAGGTGAGAAGGTTAGGAATATATAAGAAGGGCGAGATGAGACCACTAAGAGTGGAACTAAAGTTTAGATCAACAGCAGAAGCAGTAGCCAATGTGAGCTGGAAATTAAATTCGACAGAGCTGAATCATATAAGGGTAAAAAGGACCTAAGTGTAGAAGAACGAGAACAGTTAAGGGAACTCCAAGCTAAGGCTGATGAAGAGAATGGAAAGTTGTCTGAAGAGCAAAAGAAGAAATTTTTTTTGGAGAATAAGGGAAGGGCAAGTAAGGAAGTGGTACATCAGGAGCCACCAAGAACCGAAAGTAAGAGGAGTGATAGGGAAAGAGACAGAGAGACAAGTACGAAGTCAAAGCAAGGAGACGGAGCGAGAGATAATGCAGGGAGCAGGGGACCGGAGAGAGAGCCAGGATGTGGTGGAGAGGGTGGAACAGAGGGAGAGAGAGGGGGGAGGAGAATAGAATTAGTGGGGGAGGTGGAACTGGGTCAGGGAAGGGATGGAGGAGGAGGAGGTGAACCTGGTAGGAGGCAGAGAGGGAAGAGAAACAAGGAGGTGGATTCAAATATACTGTGCTACTACACTAATATAGATGGAATAAACAGTAAAAAGGTAGAGTTAGATAATATATTAAAAGATCAACCACAGATAGTCTGTTTGACAGAGACAAAGCTGAACCAGGACTTTGACAGCAACATAGTGTTTAGTGAAGGATATAATATATGGAGAAATGATAGAAAGGGTAAAAGGGGAGGTGGAGTGGCAGTATTAGTTAAGAACCCTATGACAGCAAAGCACGTGGAGTTAAATAATGACAAGGCAGAAATAATGGCAGTTGAACTCAATGATATAGAAGGAAAAAAGCTAGACATAGCAGTAGCTTACATGCCACCAAAGACCAGAGCATGGAGGGAGTTGGAGTTTGAGGAGATGGTAGAGGATATGATTCAGTCGTTGAGAAGATTGCTTTTAAGGAAGAATCGATTGATCTTGGTAGGAGATTTCAACTGTAGTGAGGTTGATTGGGAATCGGGAGATGCAGGGCCAAATCAGAGATCTTGGGGAAGTCGGCTAGTGGAGTTGGTTACGGAAAATGTACTTACACAACATGTGAAGGAAAATACAAGAATGAGGGGTAATAACGAACCTTCTAAACTCGATCTGATTTTTACAAAAGATCCTCACGAAATTAGTGATATAATCTATCTATGTCCTGTAGGTAAAAGTGATCACCTATTACTAAAATGGAAGTTGACCTCGAGTAATGCCAATAGATTAGACAATAGCTACATAAATGACAGATTAAATTATAGTAAAGCTGATTATGTATCCTTGAAAAGATATTTAGAGGGAGTAGATTGGGATCTTATTTTGAAGGAACGGGACGTACAAGGTAAATATAGTAGATTCCTCGAAATTTATAGAGTAGGAACCAATATGTTTGTCCCAAGATATAAAACTGGAAATTTTACTAAGCAGAAAGATTGGTTTAATTTGAAATGCAAAGAGCTTTGGGTAGGCGTGATGCAGCTTGGGCTAGATTAAGAAGAAGGAACACTGAGAGTAATCGGAATAAATATAAACAGGAGAGGAATAGATATGTTAACATAATTAGGCAAGTTAAAATGAACTATGAGAAGAACATAGTAAATAAATGTGAAAGTGACCCTAGATTATTTTATAAATATATAAACAGTAAGTTGAAGGTAAAGAAACAAATTACTAAATTAAGAGTTGATGCTAGGACGTATGAAAATGTATCGGACATGTGTGAGGTAATGAATAACAAATTGGGGTCAGTTTTTACTAGAGAGGAAGGTTTTGACGAACCACAGGCGGGAGTACTGGAGAGTGGTCTTAGTAAGATTGAAATAACTAGAGATGAGCTGTTATCTGCGATGAGAGGACTTGAAGTAAGGAAAGCTATGGGACCGGATGAAGTGTCTGCCTGGGTTTTAAAGGAGTGTGCAGAGCAATTAGTGGAGCCAGTGAGGGACATAATTCAAGCTTCCTTAGATAAAGGACAGGTTCCTGTTGAATGGAAAAGAGCTAATATCATTCCGATATACAAGAATGGAAACCCTGAGGACCCTCTAAACTATAGACCAGTTTCACTTACTAGTATTGTATGCAAGATTTGTGAAAAGCTATTAGGAAGAGATGGATGAAAATGTTGGAGAGAAAGAAAATAATAACCCCAAAGCAATTTGGATTCAGAGAAGGGACATCTTGTGTTACCAGTTTGCTATGTTATTACAGTAGGGTGATAGATGTACTCCAAGAAAGAGGCGGATGGGTGGACTGCGTCTACTTAGACCTTTCCAAAGCATTCGATAAGGTACCACATAAGAGATTGTTATCTAAGCTTGAGACGCTAGGATGTGTCAGGGGGAGTTTGCTGAAATGGATGGAGAGCTATTTAACAGATAGGGAAATGAGGACCAACATTAGAGGAACTTACTCATCGTGGCGGAAAGTTGAGAGTGGTGTGCCGCAGGGATCTGTGTTGGCACCTCTCATGTTCCTTATGTACGTGAATGACCTGCCGATAGGCATAAACTCTTACATGTCAATGTTTGCAGATGACGTAAAAATTATGAGACAAATAACAAATAAAAGTAGTTGTGAGGAGCTGCAAGGGGATTTAGATAAAATATACGAATGGAGCACCAAGTGGAAAATGAAATTTAATATAAGTAAATGTCATGTGTTAAATATGGGAAGAAGTGTGAATAGACCAAATTGGGAGTACAGGATGGGAGATAATAAAATTAGCAAGGCCGAAAAGAAAAAGATTTAGGGTTGATTATACAAGATAATTTGTCGCCAGAGAAACATATTAACAAGCTCTTTAGCGGAATGTATGCAATGGCCGGGAATATGAAAGTTGCTCTGAACTATTTGGATGAGACCATGGTAGCAAAAATTATGAAGAGTATGATTAGACCAAGATTGGAGTATGCAGCAGTGGTGTGGTCCCCGCATCTAAAGAAGCATATTCACAAGTTAGAAAGAATCCAGAGAGCAGTCACTAGATTGGTTCCAAGTCTCAGAGAACTGCCATATGAAGGGAGGCTAGACAAATTAAATCTACCGAGTCTAAAAGAGAGGAGAGAGAGGGGAGACATGATAATGATGTACAAATGTACCCGGGGGCTGGAGAGGCTGGATAGGGAGGATATATTAATTATGGATACAGGAATAACTAGAGGCCACAGCTACAAAGTAAAAAGACCTACCTGCAAGAACGATATCAGGAAGTTTAGCTTCCCCTATAGATGTATTGATAAATGGAATGGGCTGGAGGAGGAGGTGGTAGGGGCAAGGAACATCCATATTTTCAAGAAAAAATTGGATAAAAAGTAGACTGAGAGACGGGACAACACGAGCTTAGCTCAACTCCTGTAAACTACAATTAGGTAAATACAAAGAAGTGGGGTCAGGAACTTGTGGGGTTAACTTTTAGACTTCTCACCCGGCGGGTGCACCTGAGCAGGGTGGGATAAACGACTTAGGTCTCATATAGTTAACCAATCCATTTGAGTGATACTCTGTGTATCGCTGCCTTTACTCTTACGGCAATTGAAGGTTCAGTGAGGTTTAACCAAATCGATTCCCACACCCGGCGGGTGCCCCTAAGTGGAGGAACTAAGGAATTTATAAACAAATTCAATTTCGATTAACCTTAATTGGGTGATACTTTCAGTATCGCCGCCTTCTATTTTTACGACGATCGTTTGGGACAATTCGTTTAAAAATCAGATCTCGTATATTCCTGCCCTGGGCTATTCTACTAAAATATTTCAAGGGCCGGCGTCTTTATGAGGGGGGCTTTGTTACAAAATTGAATCTTGAGACAGTCACCACCTCCTACAGACTATAAGTGCCATACTGGACCATTATATCAGAGGGTATTCTTCATGTTCTTTAGCTAAGAAGATTTGTTTAGCCTCTTTACACCCCGCCGCGTAGCGAGATGTGTTAGCTGTGTCTTTGCATCCCGTTACCCGGCGGGTTATTAACACTTGTATGCGAACACTTGGGTTAACCTTATGAGCATTAATTCCTGGAAATTTTTCTTTATTTTTCCAGAGCTGAGCTCCGGCGGACCAATACAGACCCGGCGGTAGTTTCCTCACACCAGTCTCTGTCATGGCTACTGTGGCCCCAGTTTTTGCCCTGTGCATTACCCCTACTTGCGCGGGTATCCCAATTTTTGCGCATACCCTTTGCATAAGGTGTGTTAGATGTCTAGACCGTTCAAGGGGTCTCTGGGTTACACTTAATTGTTCCTTTTGCTCCCAATTAGCCAATAAAGTCCTGTGTGACAATGACAAGACCGCGGCGGTAGCGTTGAGAGAGGTCAGACAACAAATGTCGGCCTACACTACCATTGTCGCACATAAGTCACTTCAATGTGACAACGTCCCACTTTGGGATAAGTTGCTGTCAGAGCACCCTCCCCCTAAACGTACCTCTAGAGTAACGGGTTTTAAGCCGACAGAGACTAGCCAGGGTTCTGTATCGTCTGTGGATACGTCTAAACGCCCGAGAGAGCCTACTCCCCCGGCAGCCACCTCCTCGTCGCAGGCGAGATCGAGGTCAAGGTCACCTCTCAGACAGCAGTCTTCAAGTCGGGCCTCTTCCCCGGCTAGTAAGAAGTGTAAGACTGAAGCTTCCCCCAGTGGTCATGGTGGTGATTCTTCCAAACCTAGGTCTAGTTCGCGGTCACACCGTAGCCACAAATCCTCCAAAAAGGATTCCCATAGGAAGTCCTCTCGACATTCTCCTAAGTCTAGTGCATCTCATCGTACCTCTACACCTGAAAATGTTTCTGTTACAGCCTCAGAGTATAGTGAAGCGCCTGTCCCTAAACAAGATTTACCTATTGATATTTTAACCCTAGAAACGGAAAGTTCAGGAAATTCAATAATTGAGAATGTTTCAGACTCTCAAGAGAGCGTAGGCCAGAGCCTCGGTGTTTGGCGGTTTGCTCAGCCAGGGTCTGACCATCCACGTCCGACTCATACGAGTCACACAGTAGCCGATGTCCACAGGGACGCGGCGACCCCATCCTCTATCCCTGACTTATCTTGGAAACAAGGTGCCCCTGCCTCGGCGGGGTCTTCTCAGGAGGATCGGGAGGAACAAGATGAAGTGTCAATAATTTCAGATAGGGATGGACAAGGGTCAGGCTCAGGCCTGGACGCCGCCCATGATAATACTGATTCACCTGAAAGTTCTGCATCTAACCAGTTTGTTACAGCACAAGAAATTGATGGGTTACTTACTCATGCTCTATCTAAATTCTTTAATCAACAACGAGAAAACCCCACAATGGACTTGGGGGCTCCCTTGACAAGTTCTGCGGTACGGCCTCTGATAACGTCAATCGATTTATCTAAGATTCCTAACCCTCCTACTCTGTCACTGGCAGGGAGCTCTAAGCCAGCTACGGCGGCATTCACTACGTCAAATGTCAGGGTCATTACGGATGTTAATCCACCCCCTCTAGACAAAGCGCCTCTTAGAAAGGTAGCTATGCCCCTGCTTTATGGGCCAGACGAGTCATGGGTCCCTTTGAACCCCTCTAAGCCAGAGCTTGCCCAGCCTACCTTGTCAGGGGAACTCCCGGTACCACGTGAGTGGTTTATCCAGGGAAATAAGTCTAAGAAATTAAGGGCATTGGATGCCTTGGGTAATGTTTTGGACGTAAATATCAAGGCTATACCTAGTTATTATCATCAGGATTATTTTGTTTATGCATCTAAGCCTGCTTTACCCCCTGCCTCAGCTTCAAAACTTTTTTCAGACTGGTCTAAGCTGGATGGGTTTAATGATATTAAGGCTCTGTCGGCTCTTACTCCTGAACTAGATTTACAGACCGTCACAGACGAGACAGCTAATCCAGTGTTGAAGGTGGGACAGTTGGGACCAGGACCTTGGGTGGATTGGGAGGTAGAGGCTCAAAACTTTGCAACCACTTTCACTTCTAAATCTTCCCACCAGATCCCTCAGGATACACATTCATGGTTCTCCATGCCGGTAGGTTCTGCCGGCGGAGTTCCGTCAGCTTTATTTTCTTTTCTAGCTGCCCCTAAGATTAATCTTTGTGAACTAAAGGAACCATTCACTACCCCTACCCCTTCTCACCTAGACAGAGAATTTAGGCTAAGGGGAAAAGCTTTCCGCCTGTTTTCACAGTACATAGTTTCTCAACAGGTGGCTAAGTCTTTACTCAGGTCTACTCAGGCAATCGCAGACGCGGATGCTCGAAGATCAGTTGAGTTATCCCGGCGTCTGATTCTTCAGTCGTCGATTCAATCCTTAGGTGACATACGCACAGCCTTACTTGAGGCGGTGCGAGCACGACAGGATCTTAGGATGTCATTAGTTCGCAAGCTGCCTGATCGCATTGCTAACCAGGTGGTAATGTCCCCAGTACTTACTCCTTCTTTAATGTCCCCTGATGTATGGCGAACAGTGTTTAACATGGCACAGGCCGTGAAGCACAGTCCCGCACAGGCTAAGAAACCTGCATTTAACTTCCCCAAACCTAAGCCTCCTACTAAAACTCAGCCAGGGGGTTCTAAGCCGTTTCTTCCGCCTAAGTCCTCCCAATCCCCCCTGGGTCAGTTCAGGCATAGACAAAGAGGGTTTTCAGGACAGAGGGGACGCGGCCAGTATAAGCCGGGGCAGGGCCAGTCTTCGGCCCACACCAGCCAGCCGGCGAAGCGTCCAACACCACCAAACCCACCATCAAAAAACTAAAGTCTCTCTCACTCCCAGTGCCTGTCTTAGAGCCGGAGGAACCGAGGGAAGTACAGCCGGCGAACCCTTGTCTGCTAACTGGGTCATTCCGAACGTGTCACCAAGCATGGCCGTTAAAAACCTGGGCACGGATGGTGGCACGCAAAGGCATCACTTGGCAGTGGCTCCGGCGACCTCGCTTACGTCAGCCGACAACGGCAAAGTGTGTTTCATTAGAGGTGGAGTCGCTGGTCCAGGAGATGATTGCCAAGAATGTCATCATCCCGGTCCCTCCAGATTACCCTGTATTCACGTCAAAACTGTTTTTGGTTCCCAAACGGGACAGTGTTCAGATGAGGCCGGTCGTAGACCTGTCTTATCTGAATCTTCACATTTACAACGAGTCTTTCAGAATGTTAACAGTTCATCAAATCAGGCTAACACTTCCGCCGGGAGGCTGGATGTGTTCCCTAGACCTGACAGACGCCTATTGGCACGTGTCGGTCAACAAAAGATTTCAAAGGTTTCTGGCCTTGAGGATCAGGCACCAAAATTTTGTTTTTCAGAGGATGCCGTTCGGTTTGAACCTAGCACCTCGATTATTCACGAAACTAGTCCGGCAAGCCCTGATGCCGTTGTTAAAACAGGGAATCAGAGTGTTGTGGTATCTAGACGACTGGCTGGTGGTGGCAGAGACACAACAATTATGCATAAAACATGTCAATATCATTTTAAATCATGTCAAAACTCTAGGCTTCAAGGTAAATCTGGTAAAGTCAAACCTTGTTCCCTCAAGAGTAATTCAGTGGATAGGGCTGGTCTGGGACACCGCCGCTCTCACTCTGAGTCAGAGTGTGGACAATCGCAACAGGTTTCGCAGGAAACTGTTCAGGTTTCTTCACAGTCTGACTACGACACGAAGAGTCTGGGAGTCTCTGGTCGGCTCTCTCAACTGGATTCAGCTAACTGTCAAGTTGGGCCGGTTGAAAGTAAAACGATTAATATTGGAAGGCAACAAATATTTCCCACTCTTACCGGCGGGAAAATTATGGCCCATACCAAAATTAATCCACACCTTACTAGCGGTCTGGGCGAAGAGGGAAACATTGCACTCAATCATGTCATGGACCTCTCCTCCTCCAACGGTATGGGTAGACACGGATGCGTCAGGCACCATAGGGTGGGGATTTCAGTCAAATCAGGGGCACCAGGGTCAGGGACTTTGGTCCCACTTAGAAATCTCTCACATAAATGTCAAAGAGTTACTAGTCCCCTTGTATTTCCTTCAGGCTCACGGCCCGGCGTTACGGGGCAAGTCGGTGGCCTTCAGAATGGACAATCTGAATGCAGTTCACTGTATTCAGTAACAAGGGTCAACGAGGTCAAGGAAGTTGCTACTCGTGTCGGAAGAGATTTTTGTTCTAGCCAGCAGTCTAGATATTTATCTTCACGCATCTTATCTCCCAGGCGTAGCGAACGTCTGGGCAGACGCTCTGTCCCGGAGACAGAGCACGACAGTAGAATGGGAGCTCAAGCAACCCATTTTCGACCTAATGATTGCGGAGCTCTCCCATCCACAAGTGGATCTTTTTGCGTCCGAGGAGACTCACAAGCTCCCTCTATACCTCACCCGCCGGGCGATAACGCCGGCAGGGGTGCCAGACGCCCTAGTGACAGACTGGAACAGATGGAGCTCCATCTATCTGTTTCCGCCGCCAGATGCGTCACTAATGTGCCACGTAGTGAACAAACTACGAGTTTATCGAGGCTTAGTCTCGCTAATCGCGCCCCTGTGGCCGGCGCAGGTGTGGTACCAGCAATTAATAATGTGGTGCCCGGACCCGGTATCGCTCCCGGTCGGGTACTTCCACTTAGACACGATTGGCAACCTAGCGACCTCGCTGACTTTTGCATTATGGACATTCAGGAGGCCAAGTGGCTAGCACCATACGGTAGGGATGTGACCAATAAATTGCTCAATCAATATACTCAGTCTACTAAGCGACAATATCAATCTCATTGGAAAGCTTTTACTTCTTGGATTGTTAGAACGGAACAAACTGTACCCTCAGTGGCATTGGTTTTTAATTACTTGAACTATCTGTTTGAGCAGAAACGTTTATCTGTGGTTACTTTGAAGAATCACTTAACTGCGATTAGAGTGCCCTTTTTCGACCTTACAGGTCTATCCATACCGGTGGCGGAGGAAACAGGATTTATGAGAGCGTGTTTTAAACTCCGCCCACCTCCCCGTCAGCTCATGCCTACTTGGTCTCTGGACAAAGCTTTGTCTTTACTTCATTCTCGTCTGTATCAAAATACTGCAGACTTTGCTTTAATCTTAAAGAAGGCAGTTTTCCTTTTGGCTTTGGCCACCGGAAACAGAGTGTCTGAGCTGGCGGCGATGAGCAACACACCTAATTGTCTTAGGTTTGGTAGACTTAATGATTCAATTTCCATTGCACCCTCCCCGGCGTTTGTAGCCAAGAATGAGCATAGTGCACACGTGTTTTCTGAGTTCACGGTGCCGGCGTTAAAAAGGGGAAAGGTGCATCATAATTTATGTCCAGTGCAAGCTCTAACCAAATATTTGAGAATAGCTCCTCATAACCCCCAAGGTGCTTTATGGGTAGCGAGTACGGGTAAACGCTTACTTAAACGGCGATTAGCCTCTCTTCTGGTAGAAGTCATTAAAGAGAGTAATCCCGGCGTTGTGGGTAGGGCCCACGATTTACGCAAGTGGGCGGCCTCTTTACGTTTCCTGAAAAACTTTTCAGTTGAAGATATTGCGTCCACACAGTTGTGGGCGTCTAATCATACGTTTCTCTCTAGATACTTGTCAGTTGCTCTAGACAAACCTTCCTTACCATGTATAGCTTTAAGGCAGAGGGTCTAGGTGGCCCTGCAGTCACTTATGTTTATTTTCACGGAAGGGGGGGGGGGGGGGGGTGCAGTCAGTTGACATAGGACACCCTAGACCCCGCCGGAGTATGAGAGCTGTGATACAATTTAAGGTTAAAATGTGATATGAAAATTTCTCTGCGAGAATTTGTGCTAGTACAAGGTTTAGTACAAAACAACGGTGTTGTTATAGTAGTTTTAGCTGCGAAAGCAATGTAATATTAGTTCAATGGAGTTCATTGGCAATTGATCTCCACATGTATTTTGGGGTTTATGATGTGCACATATAAACTTATAACTTATTATTTTTGTCACCACTCGTTGAGTGGGGTGCCTTTTGTAACTACAGATCTGTGTTCAGAATCTTCAGGGTTACCCATTTTTGTCGGGCAGGCTTCTTTGAAGCACGCACCTGCCTGAACCCCTTTTTCTTGTATATTTCCGGCCTACGCCGTATTAAATACATTTTTCAAAAAGTAAGAATACTATGTGGTTGTTTTTATTATCTGCTTTTCTAGAGTTATGATATGATTACGAATGTCCCCCTCCAGTCTTAGATATCAGGCATGTTCGTCAATGATGGAGGGGCCACTAATAAATTATAGGTTTGACTCCTGTAAGGAGATAAAGAAAACCTAATATTTAGTAGTGGCCCCGTAATCATTGACGACTGGGGCCCTCCCGACCGTCCCCTTCCCATTCGTTGATGTATTAAGGATTTTGGTTTACTTGATATGTCAGTGAAGGAGGAATGACGCCTGATTCAGCGTCTGGTCAGAAATCCACACAAGTACATCCACGATATGATGGAAAGCTTATTGGATAGTTATTCTTATTTTCTTTTTGTTTTTATTTTTTACGAAGTTTTTTCGTAGTGAGAACCCAATTCATAATGACTGAAGCCATGAGTGAGGTCGCGTGCGCTCATGATGAAGGCTCCTCAGTTTTTAAATGCTCTGCGCGGTAGATTCAAACTACGGCGGATTAGTGTTTGAACAGGATGCCTTATGTAATAGGCATGTTCGTCAATGATTACGGGGCCACTACTAAATATTAGGTTTTCTTTATCTCCTTACAGGAGTCAAACCTATAATTTGTTGCCTTCCAATATTAATCGTTTTACTTTCAACCGGCCCAACTTGACAGTTAGCTGAATTCAGTTGAGAGAGCCGACCAGAGACTCCCAGACTCTTCGTGTCGTAGTCAGACTGTGAAGAAACCTGAACAGTTTCCTGCGAAACCTGTTGCGATTGTCCACACTCTGACTCAGAGTGAGAGCGGCGGTGTCCCAGACCAGCCCTATCCACTGAATTACTCTTGAGGGAACAAGGTTTGACTTTACCAGATTTACCTTGAAGCCTAGAGTTTTGACATGATTTAAAATGATATTGACATGTTTTATGCATAATTGTTGTGTCTCTGCCACCACCAGCCAGTCGTCTAGATACCACAACACTCTGATTCCCTGTTTTAACAACGGCATCAGGGCTTGCCGGACTAGTTTCGTGAATAATCGAGGTGCTAGGTTCAAACCGAACGGCATCCTCTGAAAAACAAAATTTTGGTGCCTGATCCTCAAGGCCAGAAACCTTTGAAATCTTTTGTTGACCGACACGTGCCAATAGGCGTCTGTCAGGTCTAGGGAACACATCCAGCCTCCCGGCGGAAGTGTTAGCCTGATTTGATGAACTGTTAACATTCTGAAAGACTCGTTGTAAATGTGAAGATTCAGATAAGACAGGTCTACGACCGGCCTCATCTGAACACTGTCCCGTTTGGGAACCAAAAACAGTTTTGACGTGAATACAGGGTAATCTGGAGGGACCGGGATGATGACATTCTTGGCAATCATCTCCTGGACCAGCGACTCCACCTCTAATGAAACACAATTTGCCGTTGTCGGCTGACGTAAGCGAGGTCGCCGGAGCCACTGCCAAGTGATGCCTTTGCGTGCCACCATCCGTGCCCAGGTTTTTAACGGCCATGCTTGGTGACACGTTCGGAACGACCCAGTTAGCAGACAAGGGTTCGCCGGCTGTACTTCCCTCGGTTCCTCCGGCTCTAAGACAGGCACTGGGAGTGAGAGAGACTTTAGTTTTTTGATGGTGGGTTTGGTGGTGTTGGACGCTTCGCCGGCTGGCTGGTGTGGGCCGAAGACTGGCCCTGCCCCGGCTTATACTGGCCGCATCCCCTCTGTCCTGAAAACCCTCTCTGTCTATGCCTGAACTGACCCAGGGGGGATTGGGAGGACTTAGGCGGAAGAAACGGCTTAGAACCCCCTGGCTGAGCTTTAGTAGGAGGCTTAGGTTTGGGGAAGTTAAATGCAGGTTTCTTAGCCTGTGCGGGACTGTGCTTCACGGCCTGTGCCATGTTAAACACTGTTCGCCATACATCAGGGGACATTAAAGAAGGAGTAAGTACTGGGGACATTACCACCTGGTTAGCAATGCGATCAGGCAGCTTGCGAACTAATGACATCCTAAGATCCTGTCGTGCTCGCACCGCCTCAAGTAAGGCTGTGCGTATGTCACCTAAGGATTGAATCGACGACTGAAGAATCAGACGCCGGGATAACTCAACTGATCTTCGAGCATCCGCGTCTGCGATTGCCTGAGTAGACCTGAGTAAAGACTTAGCCACCTGTTGAGAAACTATGTACTGTGAAAACAGGCGGAAAGCTTTTCCCCTTAGCCTAAATTCTCTGTCTAGGTGAGAAGGGGTAGGGGTAGTGAATGGTTCCTTTAGTTCACAAAGATTAATCTTAGGGGCAGCTAGAAAAGAAAATAAAGCTGACGGAACTCCGCCGGCAGAACCTACCGGCATGGAGAACCATGAATGTGTATCCTGAGGGATCTGGTGGGAAGATTTAGAAGTGAAAGTGGTTGCAAAGTTTTGAGCCTCTACCTCCCAATCCACCCAAGGTCCTGGTCCCAACTGTCCCACCTTCAACACTGGATTAGCTGTCTCGTCTGTGACGGTCTGTAAATCTAGTTCAGGAGTAAGAGCCGACAGAGCCTTAATATCATTAAACCCATCCAGCTTAGACCAGTCTGAAAAAAGTTTTGAAGCTGAGGCAGAGGGTAAAGCAGGCTTAGATGCATAAACAAAATAATCCTGATGATAATAACTAGGTATAGCCTTGATATTTACGTCCAAAACATTACCCAAGGCATCCAATGCCCTTAATTTCTTTGACTTATTTCCCTGGATAAACCACTCACGTGGTACCGGGAGTTCCCCTGACAAGGTAGGCTGGGCAAGCTCTGGCTTAGAGGGGTTCAAAGGAACCCATGACTCGTCTGACCCATAAAGCAGGGGCATAGCTACCTTTCTAAGAGGCGCTTTGTCTAGAGGGGGTGGATTAACATCCGTAATGACCCTGACATTTGACGTAGTGAATGCCGCCGTAGCTGGCTTAGAGCTCCCTGCCGGTGACAGAGTAGGAGGGTTAGGAATCTTAGATAAATCGATTGACGTTATCAGAGGCCGTACCGCAGAACTTGTCAAGGGAGCCCCCAAGTCCATTGTGGGGTTTTCTCGTTGTTGATTAAAGAATTTAGATAGAGCATGAGTAAGTAACCCATCAATTTCTTGTGCTGTAACAAACTGGTTAGATGCAGAACTTTCAGGTGAATCAGTATTATCATGGGCGGCGTCCAGGCCTGAGCCTGACCCTTGTCCATCCCTATCTGAAATTATTGACACTTCATCTTGTTCCTCCCGATCCTCCTGAGAAGACCCCGCCGAGGCAGGGGCACCTTGTTTCCAAGATAAGTCAGGGATAGAGGATGGGGTCGCCGCGTCCCTGTGGACATCGGCTACTGTGTGACTCGTATGAGTCGGACGTGGATGGTCAGACCCTGGCTGAGCAAACCGCCAAACACCGAGGCTCTGGCCTACGCTCTCTTGAGAGTCTGAAACATTCTCAATTATTGAATTTCCTGAACTTTCCGTTTCTAGGGTTAAAATATCAATAGGTAAATCTTGTTTAGGGACAGGCGCTTCACTATACTCTGAGGCTGTAACAGAAACATTTTCAGGTGTAGAGGTACGATGAGATGCACTAGACTTAGGAGAATGTCGAGAGGACTTCCTATGGGAATCCTTTTTGGAGGATTTGTGGCTACGGTGTGACCGCGAACTAGACCTAGGTTTGGAAGAATCACCACCATGACCACTGGGGGAAGCTTCAGTCTTACACTTCTTACTAGCCGGGGAAGAGGCCCGACTTGAAGACTGCTGTCTGAGAGGTGACCTTGACCTCGATCTCGCCTGCGACGAGGAGGTGGCTGCCGGGGGAGTAGGCTCTCTCGGGCGTTTAGACGTATCCACAGACGATACAGAACCCTGGCTAGTCTCTGTCGGCTTAAAACCCGTTACTCTAGAGGTACGTTTAGGGGGAGGGTGCTCTGACAGCAACTTATCCCAAAGTGGGACGTTGTCACATTGAAGTGACTTATGTGCGACAATGGTAGTATAGGCCGACATTTGTTGTCTGACCTCTCTCAACGCTACCGCCGCGGTCTTGTCATTGTCACACAGGACTTTATTGGCTAATTGGGAGCAAAAGGAACAATTAAGTGTAACCCAGAGACCCCTTGAACGGTCTAGACATCTAACACACCTTATGCAAAGGGTATGCGCAAAAATTGGGATACCCGCGCAAGTAGGGGTAATGCACAGGGCAAAAAACTGGGGCCACAGTAGCCATGACAGAGACTGGTGTGAGGAAACTACCGCCGGGTCTGTATTGGTCCGCCGGAGCTCAGCTCTGGAAAAATAAAGAAAAATTTCCAGGAATTAATGCTCATAAGGTTAACCCACGTGTTCGCATACAAGTGTTAATAACCCGCCGGGTAACGGGATGCAAAGACACCGCTAACACATCTCGCTACGCGGCTGGGTGTAAAGAGGCTAAACAAATCTTCTTAGCTAAAGAACATGAAGAATACCCTCTGATATAATGGTCCAGTATGGCACTTATAGTCTGTAGGAGGTGGTGACTGTCTCAAGATTCAATTTTGTAACAAAGCCCCCCTCATAAAGACGCCGGCCCTTGAAATATTTTAGTAGAATAGCCCAGGGCAGGAATATACGAGATCTGATTTTTTAACGAATTGTCCCAAACGATCGTCGTAAAAATAGAAGGCGGCGATACTGAAAGTATCACCCAATTAAGGTTAATCGAAATTGAATTTGTTTATAAATTCCTTAGTTCCTCCACTTAGGGGCACCCGCCGGGTGTGGGAATCGATTTGGTTAAACCTCACTGAACCTTCAATTGCCGTAAGAGTAAAGGCAGCGATACACAGAGTATCACTCAAATGGATTGGTTAACTATATGAGACCTAAGTCGTTTATCCCACCCTGCTCAGGTGCACCCGCCGGGTGAGAAGTCTAAAAGTTAACCCCACAAGTTCCTGACCCCACTTCTTTGTAAAAGATCGCCGGGGAGGAACGCCTAAACAACAGCTAGGTTTTCCATGTGGTTGTCGTAAACCAGGTAGAAAAACCTATAAAAACGAGTGTTCTCAAGAACGTCGTTTTTTTATATATATCTATATATATATGTAAGGATGGGTACAGCCATCCCGCCGGGAATTTAAAGGAGGCCTGAAACCAGGCACCCACAGAGACGCAGTCCTGGAGAGCCACAGACACCTCCCCACGCCGGGGAACCAGCCAGAGTTAAAAACCACGTGTGGCCCAACACTGCTCATCGGTCAGGATTTTTCATGGTGAAACCGAGAAAAACCCGCCGGAAGGCAAACCCCACCCTGAACAGACACCATCTGAACAATACGACACGAGGAGAGACACGCACGACTAACCAAGGTCACAACATAATCCGTGGAATTAGCCAATACACAACTAAACCAGGAAACAATTATAGTCCGAGGAATTAGCCAATACACAACTAAAACCCGGATACACATGACACAGTAGGGCATATTTATAAAATAAATAATAACACTAGACATGTGGCAAAGCTACGAGCGGCTGGCTAGGCCTAGGTAGACGGCATGAAAATAGTTGAAATATAAACACACACTGGAATATCACAACAGGAACCACCGCCAACACACCACCGTAGCGATAACTTCCCACCCCGGGAAGCCTGACACGGACCCAGAAAAAAAACTTCACTAAGTGAAGAAAAATACGCTGGGAACGTCAGCAAACACACAGCTTACCTCATCAGAAGGATAAAAGGCAGCAATAATTAACGCGTAATGAAAGCCGCCTGCATCACCAACTAACACAACTGTGAAAAGTTCACGTGTCCACAACAGGACCACGAGGGTACATCCGAAATAGATGCCCCATACACACGACCCAAAATACACTGCACTGCGGGCAACCAGCCCAGGACACTCCTGCTACGCCTATCCTAACCTTACTCGATACATCCTAGAGTAAACAAATGAGAAAAAACTCACTAGGGACGCAACGAATGCGGAATGTGTCCTGGATTAGTTGTGTATTGGCTAATTCCACGGACTATTTGTGTGTCCTGGGTTAGTTGTGCTTTGGCTAATTCCACAGTCTATTTGGTGCGTTCAGATTGAATCTGAACGGGGTGGGTTGCCTTTACCGGCGGGTTTTCTCGGTTACACCATGAAAACCCGGCTGGTTGCCGAGTTTTAATCACGCGTGGTTAAAAAAGGCTTGTTTTCCCCGGCGAGTGGTGGCCTGAGGCTCTCCAGGACTGCGTCTCTGTGGTGGTGCCTGTGTTCAGGCTTACTGTGTTTCCCGGCGGGATGGCTTTACCCATTTAACTAAGTGTTCATATGGACACTTGTTGAGTTGAGTTTTTCCCGGTTTTGCAAAGCCAGTAAACTAGGCTGTTGTTGATTGGTCTTTCCTCCCCGGCGATCTTTTGCAAAGAAGTGGGGATAGGAATAATTGGGGTTAACGTTAAAACTTAAATTCACACCCAGCGGTTGCACCTTGGGAGGGTAGGATTAACGGATTTGCAAAATTCAGTGTAGTTAACCAGACAATTGAGGGATACGATAAGTATCGCCGCCATTCAACATACGGCAATCTAGAACGCTTCGGGAGACGCCAGATCTAGCATTTAAGACAGGCTTCCCAGTTTTTGATCTGCGAGATAATACGGGGCCCGGCGTCTTTTAGGGGTTTTCCAGTAAACTTAACAAACACCACTGGGACGACTGCGTCATTTATAAAAAGCCATGCTGGTCTTTATATCATGTCAGAGGATATTCATAAATCTTTTGGACAAGTTAAGATATTCTGAAATCTTTATACATGAACCTCCCGCGTAGCGAGCCGTGATAGTTGTGTATTACGTCTCGTTACCCGGCGGGTTATCTAACACTTGTGTTCGAACATGTTGGTGTAGCCTTATGAGCATTAATTCCTGGAAATTTTCTTTTTTCCAGGGCTGAGTTCCGGCGGGTCTATAGAGAACCTGGAGTAAACCGGGGGTGGGTTCGTTTTTCCACCAGTCTATGTCATGGCTACCCTAGACCCTGTTTTTGCCTTGTATATTGCTCCCTCATGTTCAGGTATCCCTATCTTTGCACACACTCTTTGCATTAGATGTGTTAAATGTTTAGATCGCTCAAGGGGTTTGTGGGTAACGGGGAACTGTACCTTCTGTACTCAATTGAGTGTCAAAGTATTGCGGGACAATAAAGGATCCGCGGCGGTCGCTTTGAGGGAGGTCAGGCAGCAGTTGTCAAGTTATGCTACCACAGTGGCTCATAAAGCGCTGCAATGTGATAATGTCATTCTTTGGGATAAATTACTGATTGAGCACCCCCCTATTAAACGTACCTCTAGAGTAACTGTACGAAAATCGGCAGAGACTGGGCAGGGTACAGCACTTTCTCTGGTCCCTAGCACATCTAAGAGACCTCGTGAACCCACGCCCCCGGTGACAGCCTCCACGTCACGGGCGCGGTCCAGGTCCAGGTCGCCCCTCAGACAACAGCCGCCTAGTCATTCTTCTTCACCAGCAAGAAAGAAGAGCAAAGAGGAAAAGTCCAAGGACAGCTCTAGTGAAAGATCGGAAAAGTCTAAGAGCAGTGAAAGATCTAAGTCACACCGCAGCCACAAATCTTCCAGGAAAGATTCTAAGGAAAGAAAGGCCTCCCGGCGTTCGCCGGAGCCTCGTGCCTCACTTTTTGCCTCTACTCCCGACTTATCTAGTGTCCAATCTGATGGGGCGGGAGTGGAGTCAGAGACTGTGGTGGGGGTGTTACCGGCGGACAGGTTACCAATGGATATTACACACTTAGAGTTAGAGAGTTCTGTGGGCAGTGATCGCCCTTTAGAAGAGTCTAGTGGGGGCTCAGTGGTTGATGGTGTATCTGACTCCCAAGGGAGTTCGGGCCAAGGCCTGGGTGTATGGCGGTATTCCCAACCAGGGCATGAAGGCCCACGTCTGGTTCAGGAGCCACAGGTACGGACGGACGTCCACCGGGACGCTGTGATCCCATCATCCATTCCTGACTTAACTTGGCACCATGACGAGGTTCCGGCTTCGGCGGAATCCTCTCATGATGGGCCAGATGACAAGGATGAGGTGTCTATAATATCTGACATGGAAGTGCAAGAGTCGGGTTCCGTTCTAGACGACTCGCAAGATAGGAATGATTCACCTCTGAGTTCTTCATCTGCTAAATTTGTCACGGCGGAGGAAATAGATGGGTTATTAGTTACTGCTCTAACAAAAAAAATTGGCCAACAGCCGGAGACTCCTACAGTGGACCTGGGAGCTTCCATGACAAGTTCAAGTGTTCGGCCTCTGATCGCTTCTATTGCTTTGACCAATATTCCGCACCCTCCCTCTATATCACCTAATATGGTCACTAGGCCTGCTTCGGCGGCACCGACTACTTCTAGTGTAAGGGTGGTAACGGATGTGAATCCTCCCCCTTTAGATAAAGCACCGTTAAGAAAGGTAGCTATGCCCCTGTTATATGGTCCAGATGATTCATGGGTTCAAATGATCCCAACTAAGCCAGAGGCGGCACAGCCCACTTTGTCAGGGGAACTTCCAGTGCCACGTGAGTGGGTAATCCAAGGGAATAAATCTAGAAAGTTACGAGCTTTGGATATTGCGGGTAATGTACTTGACGTTAATATTAAGGCCATTCCGAACCATTATCACCATGACTATTTTGTGTATACAGCTACACCTGCACTGCCCCTTGCCTCAGCTTCAAAACTGTTTTCTGACTGGACCAAGCATGACGGTTTTAATGATATAAAAGCACTGTCAGCTCTCACTCCAGAATTAGATTTACAAACGGTCACAGACACAGCCGCTAACCCAGTGTTGAAGGTGGGGCAGTTGGGTCCAGGACCTTGGGTGGAATGGGAGGTAGAGGCTCAGAACTTTGCGACCACCTTCACCTCAAAATCTTCGCACCAGATTCCTCAGGACAGCCATTCTTGGTTCTCTATGCCAGTCTTTTCAGCCGGCGGAGTTCCATCTGCTTTGTTTGCTTTTTTAGCTGCCCCCAAAATCAATCTATGCGAACTTAAAGATCCTTTCACTACACCTTCCCCAGCTCACCTAGACCGGGAGTTTAGGCTACGGGGGAAGGCGTATAGACTTTTCTCCCAATACATTGTTACGCACCAGGTGGCGAAATCTATGCTAAGATCTACTCAGGCAATCGCGGACGCGGAGGCCAGAAGATCGGTTGAACTATCTCGGCGGTTACTCCTTCAGACTTCCATTCAGTCGTTGGGGGATATCCGCACAGCCTTGCTCGAGGCGGTGCGGGCGAGACAGGATCTTAGGATGTCCCTGGTGAAGAAACTTCCTGATAGAATTGCAAACCAGGTGGTCATGTCGCCGGTGCTAACTCCCTCGTTAATGTCCCCTGATGTGTGGAGAACTGTTTTCAACATGGCTCAGGCCTTTAAGCACAGTCCCACCCCTTCTAAGAAACCTGCTTTTAACTTTCCCAAACCCAAGCCAGTCGCAAAAGCTCAGCCGGGTGGGTCAAAGCCCTTTCATATACCTAAGTCCGCTTCCCCCCAAGGTCAGTACAGGTATAAACAAGGTAAGTTTGCAGGTCATAAAGGACAAAACTATAACAGACCGGGCCAGGGCCCGTCTTCTGCCAACGCCGGCCAGTCGGCTAAGCATCCACCACCACCACCATCACCATAAAAAAACTAAAGTCTCTCACTCCCAGGGCCGGTCTCACGGCGGGTGGATCAGAGGGTAGTACAGCCGGCGAACCCTTGTCTGCTAACTGGGTCGTTCCGGACGTGTCACCGTGCATGGCCAGTAAATACTTGGGCGAGGATGGTGGCACGCAAGGGCATCACCTGGCAGTGGCTCCGGCGACCTCGTTTACGTCAGCCGACAAAGGCAAATTTAGTTTCATTAGAGGTGGAGTCACTGATCCAGGAAATGATCGCCAAGAATGTCATCATTCCGGTTCCTCAAAATTACCCAGTTTTTACATCCAAACTATTTCTAGTGCCCAAAAGGGACAGTCGTAGACCTGTCTTATCTGAACCTCCATATTCACAACGTGTCATTCAGGATGCTAACAGTAAACCAGATCAGGCTAACACTTCCGCCGGGAGGATGGATGTGTTCTTTAGACCTGACAGACGCGTATTGGCACGTCTCGGTAAACAAAAGATTTCAACGGTTTCTGGGCTTAAGAATAAAGCATCAGACTTATGTCTTTCAGAGGATGCCGTTTGGATTGAACCTAGCACCTCGCTTATTCACGAAATTAGTCCGGCAAGCCCTGATGCCCTTGTTAGAGCAAGGGATCAGGATTTTATGGTATCTAGACGACTGGCTAGTGGTGGCAGAGACGGAACAAGTATGCATAAATCATGTCAACTGGGCGAAGAGGCAAACATTACACTCAGTCATGTCATGGACCTCTCCTCCGCCGATGGTATGGGTAGACACGGATGCTTCAGGAACGATAGGCTTTCAGTCAAACCAAGGGCACCAGGGTCAAGGGCTTTGGTCCCATTTAGAAATCTCCCACATCAATGTCAAAGAATTACTAGTCCCCTTATATTTCCTTCAGGCTCACGGCTCTACTTTACGGGGAAAGTCGGTGGCCTTCAGAATGGACAATCTGAATGCGGTTCACTGTATTCAGAAACGAGGGTCGACGAGATCTCGGAAGTTGCTAGACGTGTCAGAAAATATTTTTATTCTAGCCAACAGGCTGGACATTCATCTTCACACATCTTATCTCCCAGGCGTAGCAAACGTCTGGGCAGACGCTCTGTCTCGGAGACAGAGCACAACAGTAGAATGGGCGCTCAAGCAAACCATTTTCGACCAAATGATTGCGGAGCCTTACCATCCACAAGTGGATTTGTTTGCGTCAGAGGAGACGCACAAACTCCCACTGTACCTAACCCGCCGGCGGGCGGGCCAGACGCACTGGTGACAGACTGGAACAGGTGGAGTTCCATTTATCTGTTTCCGCCGCCAGATGCGTCTCTAATGTGCCACGTAGTAAACAAACTACAGGATTATCGGGGGGGGGGGGGGGGGGTAGTCTCGCTAATCGCGCCCCTGTGGCCGGCGCAGTTGTGGTACCAGCAATTGAAGACGTGGTGCCCGGACCCGGTATCACTCCCAGTGGGGTTTTTCCACTAGACACAATTGGCAACCTAAAGACCTCGTTGACTTTTGCATTATGGACATTCAGGAGGCCAAATGGCTAGCACCATATGGTAGAGATGTGACCAATAAATTCATGAATCAATATACCCAGTCTACTAAGCGACAGTATCAATCGCATTGGCAAGCCTTTACTTCTTGGATTCTTAGAACAGAACAAACTGTGCCCTCGGTGGCTTTGGTTTTTAATTATTTAAATTATCTGTTCGAGCAGAAACGTTTATCTGTAGTAACGTTAAAAAATCACTTAACAGCGATTTGGATGCCATTTTTGGACCTTACCGGTCTCTCCATACCAGTCGCGGACGAAAAAGGTTTTATGAGGGCATGTTTTAAACTCCGCCCACCTCCCCGTCAGCTCATGCCTACCTGGTCTCTGGACAAAGCATTGTCATTACTTCATTCCCGTCTGTACCAAAATACTGCAGACTTTACATTACTTTTAAAAAGGGCAGTATTCCTTATGGCTTTGGCTACCGGGAACAGAGTATCTGAGCTGGCGGTGATGAGCAACACACCTAATTGCCTCAGGTTTGGTAGGCTTAATGAGTGTATTCACATTGCACCTTCCCCAGGGTTCACAGCCAAGAATGAGCACAGTGAACACGTGTTTTCAGAGTTCACGGTGCCGGCGTTGAAAAGGGGAAAGGTGCACCATAATTTATGTCCAGTGCAAGCTCTAACCAAATATTTGAGAGTGGCACCTCTAAATCACCAGGGTGCACCATTTTGTTACGGCTGGATCGGCAATACATATTCGGGATTCTTGATCGTAGGACAGAAATGGCTTAAGTGACAACGACACGCTCGATTCCAGTCCCAAATACTATATGCTCCAGACAACAAAAGCACCAACGCCCTACAGAGTTATCGTCTACGGTAACGAGGTACCTTAACTCGGCGAAAGTGTACAACAGGGGTAGGCTATGAGGCTAAACTCCCTCAGACATTTATAGGTTACGTTATTACTAAAGAAATGCAATACTCAAGAAACTACGTTAATATTAAGCCTCTAATAATGTAGAATAGAAGCAGGCTAAAGGTATGACAGTGAAATGCTAAATGACAAATGTACACGCCTACTTGAAAGCGCGTGCACTACACTAGATGCACCCTGGTCACCCTGGGTAGCAAGTACGGGTAAACGCTTGATGAAACGTAGACTGGCTTCTCTCTTGGTCGAGGTCATTAAAGAGAGTAATCCCGGCGTTGTGGGTAGGGCCCACGATTTACGCAAGTGGGCAGCTTCTTTATGTTTCCTTAAACAAAATTCTGTTGAAGATATTACGTCCACACAGTTGTGGGCCTCTAATCATACGTTTTTGACTCGATACCTTTCAGTAGCTCTAGACAAACCTTCCTTGCCATGTATAGCTTTAAGGCAAAGGGTCTAGGTAGCCCCTAAGTCACTTATTGTTTAATTTCAAGAAAGGGGGGGGGGGGGGTGCAGTCAGTGTAACATAGGACACCCTAGACCCCGCCGGAGTATGAGAGCTGTGATACTGTTTATCGGTGTTGTGATATGTAAATTTCTCTGTACTATTCATTACAGGAAATTGTGCTAGTACAATTATAGTACAAACAACAGTGTTGTTGTAAGTAGTTTTTGGGCTGAGAAGCAATCTAATTTTAAGCATTGGTTATATTTTGCAAGATATATATCCACTAATTTTATGGGGTTTATATGTGCGCATGTAAACTTATAAGTTTTATTTTTTCACCACTTAATTTAAGTGGGGTGCCTTGTTAACTGGCGGATCTGTTCTCAGAATCTCAGAGTTAACCCCTTTTTATCAAGCAGGCTTCTTTGAAGCACGCTCCTGCTTGTACCCCTTTTGTATATATGTGCTGTATAAAGTTTATGTGCCAAATATATCTTTTTTACAAAGTAAGAATACTATGTGGTTGTTTGATTATCTGCCTTTGCTAGAGTTATGATATGATTACGAATGTCCCCCTCCAGTCTTAGATATCAGGCATAATCGTCAATGATGGAGGGGCCACTAATAAATTATAGGTTTGACTCCTGCAAGGAGATAAAGAAAACCTAATATTTAGTAGTGGCCCCGTAATCATTGACGACTGGGGCCCTCCCGACCATCCCCTTCCCATTCGTTGATGTATTAAGGATTTTGGTTTACTTGATATGTCAGTGAAGGAAGAATGACGCCCGAGTCAGCGTCTGGTCAAAGATCCACACAAGTACATCCACGATTATATGGAAAGCTTATGAATAGTTATTCTTATTTTCTTTTTTTCTTTTTTTATTTGTTACAAAGTTTTTTCGTAGTGAGAACCCAATTTCATAATGACTGAACCATGAGTGAGGTTGCGTGCGCTCATGATGAAGGCTCCTCAATTTTTTATGCTCTGCGCGGTAGATTCAAACTACGGCGGATGAGTGTTTGAAGAGGGTGCCTTATGTAATAGGCATAATCGTCAATGATTACGGGGCCACTACTAAATATTAGGTCTTCTTTATCTCCTTGCAGGAGTCAAACCTATAGTATTGGGGGTAGAGAGAGATGTGGATGGTTATATGGAAGTAGATGGATCAATAGAGATAGAGAGTATGTAATTAATGGTTTGTTGATAGAAAGAATGATGCAGCCTGTAGTGTATAGGATATATTTATTAGTGGCCCCTCCATCATTGACGAACATGCCTATTACATAAGGCACCCTCTTCAAACACTCATCCGCCGTAGTTTGAATCTACCGCGCAGAGCATTTAAAAAACTGAGGAGCCTTCATCATGAGCGCACGCGACCTCACTCATGGCTTCAGTCATAATGAATTGGGTTCTCACTACGAAAAAACTTCGTAAAAAATAAAAACAAAAACAAAATAAGAATAACTATTCAATAAGCTTTCCATCATATCGTGGATGTACTTGTGTGGATCTTTTGACCAGACGCTACTGCAGGCGTCATTCTTCCTTCTCTGCTCTGCGCTCAGCCTGCCCGGACGTGTCTCCCCACGCTCCGCGGGTTCCGCATTTGTTGCGTCCCTAGTGAGTTTTTTCTCATTTGTTTACTCCGGGATGTATCGAGTAAGGTTAGGATATGCGTAGCAGGAGTGTCCTGGGCTGGTTGCTGGGCTGGTTGCCGTGCGGCTGGTGCAGTGTATTTTGGGTCGTGTGTTTGGGGCATCTATTTCGGATGTACCCTCGTGGTCCTGTTGTGGACAGGTGAATTTTTTCACAGTTAAGCTAGCTTTGTGATGCAGGCGGCTTTCATTACACGTTATTGCTTCCTTTTATCTTTCTGATGAGGTAGCGTATTTTTGCTGTCGTTCCCAGCGTATTTTTCTTCACTTAGTGAAGTTTTTTCTGGGTCCCGAGCCAGTTCTTCCCTTTGCCGGAAGTGTTTGCTACAGTGGTGTGTTGGCGGTGGTTCCTGTTGTGATATAATTCAGTGCTTTTTGTTTATATTCCGACATGTTACTGTTATCCGTCTGCCTAGACCTAGCCAGCCTCTCGTAGCTTTACCACATATACAAGTGTTATTGATTTATTTTCTAAATATGTACTACTGTGTCATGTGTGTCCTGGTTTAGTTGTGTATTGGCTATTTCCACGGACTATTTATGTGTCCTGGGTTAGTTGTGTATTGGCTAATTCCACGGACTATGTTGGGCCCGGCGTTAGTTGTGTTTTAGCTACGCCTCGCTCCGGTGTTGCGTTCAGATGGTATCTGGACGGGGTGGGTTATTTCCGGCGGGTTTTTCTCGGTTTCACCTTGATAACCCCGGCTGGTTGCCAAGTTTTGGCCACGCGTGGTTTAAAACAGGCTTGTTTCCCCGGCGAGTGGGTGTCTGTGGCTCCCCAGGACTGCGTCTCTGGGGTGCCTGTTTCAGGCTCCTTCTGATTCCCGGCGGGTTGGCTGTACCCATCTAACTGTGTTCATACGGACACGTGTTGTTTGTAGTTTTTTTTTTTTCGGTTTTGCAAAGCCAATATAAAACTATGCTGTAGTTGTATTTCCTCCCCGGCGATCTGTTACAAAGAAGTGGGGATAGGAACATTTGGGGTTAACTTTTAAACTTTAAATCACCCGGTGGGTGCAACCTGGAAGGGTGGGATCACTGAATTTGCAAAATTCAGTTTAGTTGACCAGACAATTGAGGGATGCATTGTGTATCGCCTCCTTCAACATACGGCGCTTTAGGGCACAATTGGGGTTAACGTTTTTTAAACTATTATTCACACCCGGCGGGTGCTCCTTGGACAGATGGGAATAACGAATTTACAATTCAGTTAGTTAACCAGACAATTGAGGGATACGTTTTGTATCGCCGCCTTCAACATACGGCGATCTAAAAAGATACTTCGGCAGAAGTTAGATCTCGTATATTTGTCAGGCTTCCCAGTTTTTGATCTACAAGATAATTCGGGGGCCGGCGTCTTTTTTAGGGAGGTTTTTTCCAAAATTTAATCTGGAAACAAACACCACCGGAAAGACTTAATCACTTATAAACGCCATGCTGGTCTTTATATATTATGTCAGAGGGTATTCATAAATCTTTTGGACAAATTAAGATATTCTGAAATCCTTTACTTAGGAAACCCCACCGCGTAGCGAGCTGTGGTCGTTGAGTATTACGTCTCGTTACCCGGCGGGTTATTTAACACTTGTGTGCGAACATGATTGGGTTAACCTTATGAGCATTAATTCCTGAAAATTTTATTTTTTCCAGAGCTGGGTCCCGGCGGGTCTATGCAGAACCTGGAGTAAGTTTCCCACCAGTCTCTGTCATGGCTACCTTTGCCCCGGTTTTTGCTTTATGCATTACGCCCTCCTGTTCAGGTATCCCTATTTTTGCGCACACCCTTTGTATAAAATGTGTTAAAATGTCTCGTTTGGTGGGAGTTACCTTTCCGGCGTTTTTCTCGTTGCTCCGAGAACACCGTTTTTGTTTACCGAGTTTTAGTCCGGATGGCTAAAATAGGTAAGTTACCCCGACGAGTTTGGTCGCTTGAGGGCTCATCAGAAACTGCGTTTTCTGTGGTCGAGCCTGGGATCAGGCTTCCTGTGTTATTCATTGCTTTATGCATTACGCCCTCCTGTAATGTCTCGTTTGGTGTGGGTTACCTTTCCGGCGTTTTTCTCGTTGCTCCGAGAACACCGTTTTTGTTTACCGAGTTTTAGTCAGGATGGCTAAAATAGGTAAGTTACCCCGACGAGTTTGGTTGCTTGAGGGCTCATCAGAAACTGCGTTTTCTGTGGTCGACCCTGGGATCAGGCTTCCTGTGTTATTCCCGGCGAGGGGGGCTCCACACAGTTATTTTGTTTGGTCTTTCCCTCCCGGCGACCTTTTTACAAAAAAGGTCTGGGGCAGGTACAATTGGTTTGACATTGCATATAAAACCCGGCGGTTGTACCTTCGGGTGGTTATATTAACTGATTTGCAATTCGCGATCATTTGCCAAACAATTGATTGATACAATAGAGTATCACGGCCTTCAAGACGGCGATCTATGAGGGCTTCTGGGAGAAGCCGGATTAGAGATTAGGATAGGCTTAGACTTTTTATGGGATAAAAAGATGCCGGAATCTTACTAGTGTTTCAAGTGTAAAGGGATACTTGAAAGACTTCATCCTTAATAAAGATATGCTTCATCTTTATGAGGATTCAGAAGATATGCTTAAATCTTCTGGACAGGTAAATATATCCTGAAATCTTTAATATGAAACTAAAGGAAAACGAAAAGTAGTGGTGGAGTGCTACGGTTCGTTGAACCGGCGGTTTTTGTCACATATTTTGTACCATTTTTTGGGTGTAACCCTATGAGCATTAATCCCCGGAAAATTCTCTTTCCAGGGCGGAGTACCGGTGTTGCACCAGGTGACCAGGTAGTTCCCGGGGGCGGGGTAGTTTTCCCCCAGTCTCTGTCATGTCGGCACTTGAACCTCTCATTGCTGTATGTTCAACGCCGTTAAGATCAGGTATCCTATATAATTTTTATTTGTTTAATGAAATAATTTAATCACTGAATAATAATAACCAATATATTTTCTATGATTATATTATGATAATATTTGTTTATTTATAGTAATTTATTTAATACAATTAATATAAAATAAAATTAATTAGTATACTTTATGATTTTGCTCACCAGCTCTGCTTTCAATGTGTTAATGAGCTATGGGAGCTTTTAATTATCATAAACCTTTACAGGGCTCTCTTTCAGAGAGTATACCGAGCTCGCAGCGAGGGACAGCCACAGCCAAGGTGTATGGCGATACTCACAGTCCTGGCAGCACAGAACACATCCCTTTGTGACTCAACTAGTGCTGACGTCCACCGGGATGCCGATGTACCATCTTCTATCCCAGTTTTAACATGGCAACATGTGGAGGTCCCGGCTTCGGCGGGTTCTTCCCATGATAAGCCAGACTTAACGGATGAAGAACAACGATCTCTGGTCTCAGAGATGGAGGTTGAAGAGTCCAGTCACCTTCTAGGGGACTCTCAGGGTACTGTCGAATCTCCACGGAGTTCGTCATCGGCTAGGTATGTACCGGCGGAAGAGATTGATGGACTACTATTGAATGCACTTAATAGGTTCTTTGGCCCTACGCCGGAAACTCCTTCTGATACGGGAGATCCCGCGATGTCGACGAATGTGCGACCTCTGGCTACATCCTTTGCTTTAGCTAAAATACCTAACCATCCGCTTGTGTCAGACCCAATTTCCAATGTGCCAGGCACAGCAGCTCTCACTACTTCCACTGTGCGAGTCATATCAGACATATCTCCCCCTCCTTTAGACAAGGCGCCAGTCAAAAAACAGGAGCTATGCCTCTTTTATACGGGCCTGATGAGTCAGGGGTAGCAATGTTACGGAAATGTTTTGGATGTTCATATTAAGGACATTCCAAGTTATTATAACCATGACTTATTCTTCCCACCAAATCCCTCCAGAACGCCATTCTTGGTTCTCTCTTCCGGTTTTTGGTGCCGGCGGAGTCCCCTCTGCTTGGCTGCCATTAGCACGCCTTCCCCAGCTTACCTAGACCGCGAGTTTAGGTTAAGAGGAAAAGCGTTTAAACTGTTTTCGCAATATATGGTTCACAGCAAGTAACAAAGTCTCTGTTACGTCTTCTCAGGCAATAGAAGCCGCGGAAGTCAGGAAAGCCATTGAACTTTCCCGGCGCTTGCTTCTCCAGACTTCCATCCAAGTCTTTAGGAGATATTCGGACGGCCTTATTAGAGGCAGTTCGAGCAAGGCAGGATCTGAGGATGTTCTTAGTGAAGAAACTTCTTGACCGTATTGCAAGCCAAGTAGTTCTGTCTCCAGTTCTAATTCCTTCTTTGATTTCACCAGCAGTTTGGGAGACTGTTTTCAATTTGGCACAAGCATTCAAGCAAGGTCCCCGCAAGCCCTGATGCCCTTGTTAGAACAAGGGATCAGGGTCTGGTGGTATCTGGGCGACTAACTGGTGGTGGCAGAAACAGAAAAGTTACGCATCAGTCATGTCTACGTTACGTTAAACCATCTCATATCTCTAGGATTCAAGGTCAACTTAGTAAAAGTCAAACCCTTGTTCCCCCACGAGTATTTCAGGGGATAGGGCTGGTCGAGGACACAGCTTCTCTCACTCTGAGTCAGAGTGTGGACACTCGAAACAGATTTCGCAAAAACTGTTTATGTTTCTCCACAGTCTGACTACGACACAGAGACTTTGGGAATCTCTAGTCGGTTCTCTCAACGGGGTTCAGCTAACTGTGAAGTTGGGCCGGTTGTAAGTCTAACGTTTAATCTTGGAGGGCAACACATTTTCCCACTATTACCGGCGGGGATAGTATGGCCTATCCCAACGTTATTACACAACTTACTAGCGGTTTGGGCGACGAGAGAAATGTTGCACGCAGTCATGTCATGAACCTCTCCTCCGCCGTCGGTATGGGTGGACATGGATGCGTCAGGCACGATAGGTTGGGGCTTTTAGTCAAACCTCGGGCATCAGGGTCAAAGGTTTTGGTCCCATTTAGAAATCTTCCACATCAATGTCAAAGACTTACTAGTCCCCTTATCTGTCCTTCAGGCTCACGGCTCTGCTTTACGGGGCAAGTCGGTGGCCTTCAGAATGGACAATCTGAATGTGGTTCACTGTATTCAGAAACAAGGGTCAATAAGATCTCGGAAGTGGCTAAAACGTGTCAGAAAAGATTTTTATACTAGCCAACAGGCTAAACATTCATCTTCACGCATCTTATCTCCCAGGCGTAGCAAACGTCTGGGCAGACGCTCTGTCTCAGAGACAAAGCACATCAGTAGAATGGGCGCTCTTGCATGTGCGGAGCATTACCATCCTCAAGTGGATTTGTTTGCGTCTGAGAAGACTTGCAAACTCCCACTGTACCTCACCCGCCAGACGATAACGCCGGCGGGCGGACCTGACGCTCTGATGACGGACGAGAACAGGTTGAGTTCCATTTATCTATTTTCCGCCGCCAGACGCGTCTCTAATGTGCCACGTAGTCAACAAACTACAGGATTCGCGAGGCGTAGTCTCGCTAATCGCGCCCCTGTGGCCGGTGCAGTGTGGTACCAGCATTTGTACACGTGGTGCCCGCACCTAGTGTCACTCCCGGTCGGGTTGTTCCACTTAGAACACAATTGGCAACCTAGAAACCTCGCGGACTTGTTCATTATGGACATTCAGGAGGCCAAGTGGCTAGCACCATATGGTAGCGACGTGACCAAGATATTCACGAATCAATATACCCAGTCTACAAAGCGACAGTTTCAATCGCATTGGCAAGCTTTTATGTCTTGGATTCTTAAAACAAAACAAATTGTGCCCTCGGTGGCGTTGGTTGTTAATTATTTAATGTATCTGTTCATGCAGAAACATTTATCTGAAATTGATTTATGAGGGCAGGTTTTAAACTCCGCCCACCTCCCCGTCAGCTCAGGCCTACATGGTCTCTGGACAAAGCATCGTAGTTATTCTCGTTCCCGTATGTACCAAAGACTGCAGATTTTACAAAAGGGCAGTATTCCTTATGGCTTTGGCTACCGGGAACAGAGTTTCTGAGCTGGCGGCGATGAGCAACACTCCTAATTGCCTCAGGTTTGATAGGCTTCATGAGTGTATTCACATTTGCACCTTCCCCAGGATTCATAGCCAAGAATGAGCACAGTGAACACGTGTTTTCAGAGTTCACGGTGCCGGCGTTAAAAAGGGGAAAGGTGCACCATCTTTTTTTTTTTTTTTTTTTTGGCCCAGTGCAAGCTCTAACCAAATATTTAAGAGTGGCACCTCTAAATCACCAGGGTGCTTTATGGGTCGCAAGTCCGGGTGAACGCTTGATGGAGCGTACACTGGCTTCTCTCTTGGTCGAGGACTTTAAAGAGAAGAATCCCGGCGTTGTGGGTAAGACCCACGATTTACGCAAGGGGACAGCCTCTTTACGTTTCCTTAATAATCTTTCGGTGGAAGTTATTCAGTCCACACAGTTGTGGGCCTCTAATCAGGAGTTTTTTTACTCGATACCTTTCAGTAGCTCTGAACAAACCTTCCTTGCCATGTATAGCTTTACAGCAGAGGGTCTAGGTGGCCCTTTGAGTCACGTTTTGTTTAATTTCAAGAAAAAGGGGGGGGGGAGGGTGCAGTCAGTGTGACATAGGACACCCTAGACCCCTCCGGAGTATGTGTTCGGAACATACGAGCTGTGATACTGTTTGTAGGCATTGTATTATAAAATTTCTCTGTAGTATTCATTGCAGGAAATTGTGCTAAAAGGCCAATAGTAGTGTTACAACAATTCTTGTTGTAAGTAGCTTTGGCTGTGAAGCAATAGATTTTTGAGAAATCTCGGTAGTTGCATCTACGACTTTTACTTTTGAAGTAATTACTTCTCCATAAGTACACGAGTTCAGTACTTCTACGAATGTACAAGAATTCATTTATGTTTGGTTATATTTTTAGGAATATATCCACTAGTTAATGGGGTTTATATATGCACATGTAAACTTATAAGTTTTTAGTTTTCACCACTTACTTTAAGTGGGGTGCCTTCTTAACTAGCAGATCTGTGTACAGAGTCTCAGAGTTAACCCTTTTTCAAGCAGGCTTCTTTGAAGCACGCTCCTGCTTGTACCCCTTTTTGAAGATTTAGGCTGTATAAAGTTTATGCACCCGAATATCTCTTTTTTACAAAAGTAAGAATACTATGTGGTTGTTTGATTATCTGCTTTTCTAGAGTTATGATATGATTACGAATGTCCCCCTCCAGTCTTAGAAATCAGGCATGTTCGTCAATGATGGAGGGGCCACTAATAAATTATAGGTTTGACTCCTGTAAGGAGATAAAGAAAACCTAATATTTAGTAGTGGCCCCGTAATCATTGACGACTGGGGCCCTCCCGACCATCCCCTTCCCATTCGTTGATGTATTCAGGATTTTGGTTTACTTGATATGTCAGTGAAGGAAGAATGACGCCTGCAGTAGCGTCTGGTCAAAAGATCCACACAAGTACATCCACGATATGATGGAAAGCTTATTGAATAGGTATTCTTATTTTCTTTTTGTTTTTATTTTTTACGAAGTTTTTTCGTAGTGAGAACCCAATTCATTATGACTGAAGCCATGAGTGAGGTCGCGTGCGCTCATGATGAAGGCTCCTCAGTTTTTTAAATGCTCTGCGCGGTAGATTCAAACTACGGCGGATGAGTGTTTGAAGAGGGTGCCTTATGTAATAGGCATGTTCGTCAATGATTACGGGGCCACTACTAAATATTAGGTTTTCTTTATCTCCTTACAGGAGTCAAACCTATAATATTTTGTTTTTTAAACCTAAATTCTATACCTGTATACTGTAATCAAAATTTAAATATGGCTGTTGTTTGACAATTAATGAAAAAAAAACTTACTATAGAATCTCTAATTATGACAAGTGGATAAATAGGATAGTACAGAAAAACAGCATCTTTTAGATATTTTGTTCCTGCCAGACCTGGTGATTTGCGATGCTGGTGCCGAAAGTCTTCCTCTCCAGGCTATACTTGGTGGCTTCATCCAGGGCGCGCTGTCCTAATCCTACAGCACCAGCGGCCACCGGCGGTCTGGTCCGGTCAAAGGCACCCATCGCTATTTTGAAACCTGCACCTTCACCTACAGAGAGAAAGAGAAAGAGTCAGCCAAGTCATTTTCAACTCCCCCTATCTTATCCGGGTGACCTGTAGCACAACAGTAATGCGTTCGGCTCACAACTGAATGGTCCCAGGTTCAATTCCATTTAAATTTAAATGGACCTATCTCAGAATGTTTATTATTTCTCTCCTCATATGTGCAAATACTATTTTTGGATTTGCATCGATACCTCTTATTATGCTTTCTTTCCTATCAAGCTTTTCCATTCTTTTTTATTTTTGGATGCAAATCCAAAAATGTTGTTTGCACACATGATTATGAATACCATCTATGTATCTATTGATAAGCTGCCTTTGATCCCCGAGGGGATGACCAGGAGTGAATTGCCTCCATATGGCCAGGCCATTCATTAGATTCTCTAGCTTGATTTTGGGGAAGGGTTGCTAGTCCAACTACACATGCTAACCTAACTGCCCAAATAGTGGTACCATATACAGTGGCATACTAAGGGGGGGAATGGGGGCGGTCCGTCCTGGGTGACAACCAGAGGTTGACAGCCATGAGGTTCAGGAATAAAAAACAAAAATATTTATAATCTCTCCTTTGTTACCGTTTGTATTTATTGATAAAATCTAAGTCTATCTATCTATTGCCAGATGCCATGATCACCGAAGGGGTGGCCATGAATCGCCCCCATGCACCTCTGTCCCCTGTCAGCCGATGCCCCTCCTCCCAACCAACACCTCTTTCATTCATATACCTCTCAACTCTATCATTCCACCTCACTCTGTCTGCTTCTCCCTCTCTGTCCTTCCACCTCCCTCTCATACACTCTCTTAGTCATTCTCTCGCTTCCCATCATTCCACATGGCCGAACCATCTCAAGGTGTTACTTTTCACACTTTCCAGCATATCTACATCCACACCACACTGCTCTCATACTTCCTCATTTGTCTGTCTATCCCTCCATGTTATTCCACATGCACTTCTCAAGTGACAAATTTCCACCCCTTTCACTCTTGATTGATGCCTCTCTAACAACGTCCATGTTTCACTCCCATACGTCAATGTCGGGATTGCCACACTATCATGCAATGACTTCTTTACTTCCACTCTGACCACCCTATTCCTTGTCACTGCTTTTAGCGTTCCTACTACACATACGCCGGATCTCCCACCGTCAACAGCCCCGCATCGCCACTGAGAAAACTCTATCATAATTTGAGTATTTCATAACCCTATTCCCTTTATTCATTGCATGAACAGTAGTTAAGTCTGGTGATGGGCTGGTCTATCAGAGTGAGACCTGAGTGATCTCTGCCATACCCATAGCTTACTCTGACTGGTCCTTTTACTTATATATTTTCTAGATCTCGAGTGACGGCGTCTCTTCCGTGGATCTACCAAGATTGGAAGCTAAAGCGTCACATTATTCCTTTGCCCCTCAACTTTCTCTTCATAATTGCTGAGGGGCACAGGGCCCTGGGTGGGGCTTTGGTTTCCCGGGCGTTTACGCACCCTCTCAGCCCCCCGCCATGGAGTGGCTTCGGTCACCCAGGCTTTATTGTGGTCGGCAGGGAGGGTTCTGTGGGGTCGCTCGTTTATGGCCTTGGCCTTACTCGGGGCCTTGGGGCTGTTCGGCCAGGCAGCTTGGGGAACAACAACAACAGTAGTTAAGTGCTTGTTTAACTTCACATAGTTCTGTAGTTGCCCTGCATGTTATTTTATTGCTTTTCTGACTGATAAACATTGTTGTTTACATTTGTTTTCCTAGCTTGTAGCAGACGACACGCACCTCTAATCGACCTAGCTTTGTATTTTCTTATTAACTCTAGTAGTTATCGTATTCAGTATCCTACTGTAGCTATATACTGTATATCTGTAATTTTAGTTGTTGCTTGCATGATCTTGTAGAAACCTTTGACTGATAACTTTGTTTATCTAAATATAATCCTGCTTGACTAGCTTACAGTGACACCAGCGCCATCTGTTGATACAGTATATTAACCCCTTGTGTGCAGTTACACTTTATTTTTATATAATCTCTATTTGGTGAATTGTATATTTAGTTACATATTCTATTATATATATATTTGTTTTGTTTTTTAGGTAGGTTATCACCCCTGGTATCCTATTTCTGCGCATTATATAATTATTGTTTTCGGTTATTTTTGTTTTTGGTTTATTTCTGCGTATTATATAATTTTTGTTTTCGGTTAGGCTAGGCTATCACCCCTGGTGGCCTATTTCTGCGTATTTCAATTTTTAAATTTTCGGTTAGGCTATCACCGCTGGTGGCCTATTTCTGCGTACCGGTATTTCATAATTTTTGTTTTCGGTTAGGCTAGGCTATCGCCCCTGGTGGCCTATTTCTGTTTAACCCTCCAGCCCCGGATATTGTATTCTATAATTTCCCCGAAACCCGGGGGTTTTGGCCAAAAAACGTCTACGCCTAGGCTACCGTATCTTTGTTATTTTGACAGCTTCCTCATTCCCGCGCATCCCCAAGCGTAGATGTGTTTCGTACCTGTAGAATGGTGTTGAGTAGAGATCTCTAAGTCAACTGGTTCAGTTGTGATGACGATTTCCGTGGAGAGAACTTTGTGGCGATATCAGCCACTTTTCACTACTTTTCACTACTTAACAATAACACACACCTACTCACGAACAAGCGACGCCTCTCCTTCTTGTGGTCGGAGATGCGCGACGTCGGTCCAACCGGCTGTTATTTACATTTTCTTACAGTTTCTTACAGTAGATCCTCTGGAAAAAGGCAAACTAGGCCTGTGTATCCAGCTCAGTACCAGTACTTGCACTGCTGCGGTCGTTCACGGTGTTGGCGGGGGCGGTAGCAGACGCAACATTTTTACTATTCTGTATTTTTGCTTTATAATCAAACTTCAAATATTGTCTTCCCCATGCTTTATCAAGATTACTTTCAAACTCCCTTATTGATTCGGAATCAACTACATACTGGGGCAGTGCGTTCCACTCATTTACCACTCTATCACAAAATGAGTACATGCGTCGGACGGACGCCTCGCACACCAAGCTTACAGGCTTTCAAGCTGCCGGTGCCTCAGAGCCCTACCGGGTTCCGCGGGTGCATTTGCTATGGGTTTCTCAGAGCCCAACCGGGTCTGGTGGGTTAAATAAAAAAAAAAATGTTTTCGGTTCGGCTATCACTGTGTATTTTTTTTTTTTCCCCCCCCGCTTAGGCTATCACCGCTGATAACCTGTTTGTGCGTATTTCAAAATTTTTGTTTTCGGTTAGGCTTATTTAAGTAAGTGAAGCGACCTGAAGTGAGCAAAGTGCTTTTAAATTGAGAAGTGTTCTTAAAGTGTATTATTGACTTGATGTAAAAGTAAATTTTTCAGGCTTAAATTGTATTAGAGTGACGTGAAGTTATTTAACCCTCTCACCACGGAAGGGCTCTTGAACGCCCATAAAAAAGCATATAACAGGTACCCGGAAGGCCTCTTGAACGCCCAGTGGTTGAAAGCCTGTGAGCTTCGTGTGCGAGGCGTCGGTCCGACGCATGTAAACAACAGCCGGCTGGACCGACGCCCCGCATCTCCGGCCACAAGAAGGAGAGCGTCGCTTGTTCGTGTGTGCCTGTATGTTGTTGTTAAGTATCGAAAAGTGGTGTAAAGTGGCTGTTTTGGCCATAAAGTTATCTCCAATGAAATCATCATCACAGCTCAACCAGTTGACTTAGAGAGCTCTACTTAATGCCATTCTACAGGTAAATAACACAGCTACGCTTGGGGATGCGCGGGAATGCAGGACGCAGTCTGATTAACGAATATACGGTAGCCTAGCCTAGACGTTTTTCGGCCAAAACACCCGGGTTTCGAGGAATATATATATAATACATAGCCGGGGCTGGAGGGTTAAAGTGAGTAAAGTGATCTGAAGTGTGTGAAGTGAATAAAGTGTTCTGAAGTGAGACAAGTGATTAGAAGTGACTTAGAGTGAAGTGAAGTGATTTGAAGTTTTGTTATTGTCACCATGTCTCGCGCCTGCACAAACTGTTCCGGCAGGTTTGGCCCTACCATGTTTGCCTGCCCCGATGTTCATGTCTGCCGAATCTGCCAGCTCCGAGAAGATTTGGCAGCTAAACTGGATGAAGCTAACGTCAAGATTAACGCCCTCACCAAGAAGCTGGAAACACTCCAAGAATTTGCGACGCTCAACGCCTGATATAGCAATACCTGCTTCAGTACATGCACCACATCAGGAAAATAATGACTCCGCTCCATCTCAGGACAACTTCCGCGTCGTGAGAAACAACGTTCGCCCCATCACAAGGAGGATCATCACCGAAATCATGTGCCAGAACCGTTACCAGATTCTTGCGGACTTAGAAGACGAAGAAGAAATAGAAGAAATTCGGCTCGTAGGAGATTCCATGGTTCGTGGACAACTTATGGAGTTCTGCGCCAGGGCACCTAGGACCAGGAAGCGCTTTTGTATCCCAGGTGGCGGTGTGGACGACGTTGCAGCTGCAGTCAACGAAGTTTCGAAGTCAGCCCCATCACACACAATGTACGTCATTCATGTTGGATCTAATGACGTGCAGCGGACTCGATCGGAGGAGCTCATGCTCAAGTACCGGAAGCTGATTCAGAAGTATAAGGAAAAGTCAGGCAGAGTCATCATATCAGGGATCGTCCCCAGGATCGGTGTGGAGAGCCGATTCTTCAATATAGCCACTAGCGTAAATCGTCGTCTGGCTAACCTCTGCAGGGAAGAAAACGTTGGATTCATCAATACCTGGAATGACTTCTACCGTGAAGATCATCTGTTAGTAGCGGATGGAGTCAATCTGAACCAGGTGGGAGCAGCAAGATTTGGCCGCCTGCTTCACGACGCAGTAAAGGATTTTCGGAGAAAAAGCAGAGCCAACCAAGGACCACCAGGGACGAGGTTCGAGGCCCGAGGACCACCAGGGACGAGGTTCGAGGCCCGAGGACCACCAGGGACAAGGATTGAGGACCGTGGACGACCAGGGGCGACGATCGAAGACCGAGAACTACCAGGGACGACGATCGAGGACAGCGAAAACGGAGGACCACCAGAGACAATGATCGAGGACCGAGGACCACTAGTAACAATGATCGAGGACACCGAGGACAACCAGGAACGAGGATCGAGGACTGAGGGCAGACAGGTACAGTACATAAATGTAGATCCGAGCAGAACCAATAATTTGACGAAAGAGCGTTTCGTGAATTCCAAATCCAAAACTTTTAATATTTTCTATGCAAACGCTCGTAGCATACGTAATAAATTTTCAGATTTAGAGGAACTAGTGCTTACGGAAAATTACGATGTTATTGGCATAACAGAATCTTGAAACCAAAATCCTCAAAGTCAAAGACCTTCTGGACATGAGAGGCACTCAATTCCTGGCAGCAGCCTCCACAAACCAAGACCACCCACTAAACTACATGGCAACACACCCACAGACACCAAGAAATATCAAAACAACACCCAGCACACGGTATCACACACAATTATTGTCCTCTCTCCCTCCCTGCCCACCCCGAACCAACTTCCAGAAGCACATCCATACTCATATCTCTCACCGATCCATCCACTCACTCACAGACAACACGCAGCTGCATGCATGACCTCCCGAAATCCATCCTTCCGAATCCTCCCTTCCTCACGAGGACAGAGTCCACCTGGCCAGGCTGAGATGCGGACACCATCCAGCTCTCCTGAGCTATCAGAAGAGACTGGATGACTCCGTTGTCGACGCCTGCCCGGGATGTAACACAGCACCCCATACCATTAAACACATCATAGAAGACTGCATTTCACACAACCACTTACGCCAACAACACAATCTACACTCAATGAGAGCTCTGTGGGAAAGCCCGATCGTGGCCATGGCCTTTCTCAGGGACTCGGGGCTGTTCGACCAGGCAGCTTAGGGAACAACAACAACAACAGAATCTTGGCTCAATACAGAAGACAGAGACTTTTTAGCAGAGTATTCACTTCCCGGTTATGTAATGTTTGAGAAAAGCCGAATTAATAGAAATGGAGGTGGAGTTTTATTTTTTATCAAAGAAAGTCTTAACCCGACCCTCTTGTCAAAACCTCAAATTGTGAACGTCGACACATCCTTTGTGCTAATAAAGAATAATAAAGGTACAAAAATAATACTTGCACTAATATACAGACCTCCAGCTCAATCAGTGCAAACTGACCGAGAAATTTGTGAGCAAATTGCAGACTTGAGTAACTCGCATGATACCGTAATTTTTGGCGACTTCAATTTACCTGTGACCAAGTGGGGAGATAGTATTACTTCACACTCTGGACAAGACCTGTATGCAAACTTGCAAGAGAGTTCGCTATATCAATTTGTTAGATCTCCAACCCGTGGAAATACAGTAATGTCCTTGACCTTGTACTTTCAACAAAAGAAGAATTGATAGAGAATTTGAATGTCGGTGATGAATTCAGTAACAGCGACCATCGTACGATAATTTTCAGTTTAAAATTTACTCGTAACGAACCAAATAGCAGCATCGAGAAAGTCCCTAATTTCAAGCAAGCAAACTTTCGTAAACTTAGAGTAATGTTTAAAGAAACTGACTGGAGCTTTTTAATTAACAATAACGACATAAACACATCTTGGGAATCATTCGCAAACACTTGCCTAAAAGCAGTGCAAGACTGCATACCATCGAAAATACAGCATACAGGCCATAATGATAAGCTCAAATGGTGGAATAAAGATACTTCAAAATGTCTGCTTGCTAAAAAGTTTGCTAATGATAGAATAAAATCCTCACAAAATGATGAAGAACGGGTGAAATTTGTAGAACTACGACGCAAAGCCAAAACGTTAATTAACCCTCTCCGACATATGACGCGATTTTGAGCCTATTAGGGATACTTTAACCCTCCGGCCCCGGCTATGTATTCCATATATATTCCAAAAACCCGGGGGTTTTGGCCGAAAAACGTCTACGCCTAGGCTACCGTATCTTTGTTATTTTGACTGCTTCTGCATTCCCGTGCATCCCCAAGCGTAGATGTGTTTCGTACCTGTAGAATGGCGTTAAGTAGAGCTCTCTAAGTCAACTGGTTCAGTTGTGATGACGATTTCATTGGAGATAACTTTGTGGCAAAAACAGCCACTTTACACTACTTTTCGCTACTTAACAATAACATAGAGGCACACACGAACAAGCGACGCACTCCTTCTTGTGGTCGGAGATGCGCGGCGTCGGTCCAGCCGGATGTTGTTTACATGCGTCGGACGGACGCCTCGCACACCAAGCTTACAGGCTTTCAAGCTGCCGGAGCCTCAGAGCCCTACCGGGTAGTGCGGGGTGTGTTTTTTATGGGTTTCTCAGAGCCCAACCGGGTCTGGAGGGTTAAAGCCTTTGTTACCATCAGGGGTATTTAGAAACCTTTAGTTTAGTTACTTCAACCTCTGCAGTTGTCTTTGTGTTAGCTGTGGGCAGAAAACTAATTTTGGAGAGGTAATTATAAGAGTGAGAGAACTCTATTTCTTATTGCTAATCTGGCAACCTCTGCGTCATATGAGCGTGAAAGGGTTAAGCAAAGTAAAAAGACCCTGGAGTTACATGTTGCGAATCAAAGTAAAACAAACCCAAAAGAATTCTATAGTTATATCAGAAAGAAGAGAGTAGTTACTTCAACTGTAGGACCGTTAGTCGATGAAAATGGAGAATATACCAAAGACGAAGTACAAATGAGTAATGCCCTCAATACCTTCTTTGCATCAGTTTTTACAACAGAAGACCTCATTGATATCCCTACAGCATCGCCGATTCAGATAGATAATTCTGATGTTCTAAGCAATATCACCATTACAGAGAGAGAAGTATTGAAATGTTTAGATAAACTCAAGGTAAATAAAATGCCCGGACCTGATACAATCTCACCTAGAGTTCTAAAGGAAGCTAAGGATGAGCTCTCCAAACCACTGACATTGCTATTCAATAAATCCTTGCAGTCTGGAACTATGCCTGATCAGTGGAAGCTAGTTAACGTAACACCAATTTTTTAAAAAGGCAGCAAATCCCTACCCAGTAACTATCGTCCAATTAGCTTAACCTCAGTTGTATGTAAAATGCTAGAAACGCTCATAAGAGACAGACTCGTAAATCACTTAGAGGAAAACAATACAGTATACTTAAAGATACTCAACACGGCTTTCGTAGCAAACGTTCCTGTTAGACTTCTTCCACGATATCCTCAACCTCTACGATGAGAGTAAAGCTGTAGATATTAAATACCTTGATTTTCAAAAGGCCTTTGACAAAGTTCCCCACAAACGTTTACTGCTAAAACTAAAAGTGCATGGAATACAAGACGGTGTGTTGAAATGGATAGAAAATTGGCTCCGCGACAGAGAGCAAAGAGTAGTCATAAACGGTAAGGCATCTAATGGACCAATGTAAGTAGCGGGGTACCCCAGGGATCGGTACTAGGACCAATTCTCTTTCTAATTTACATCAACGACATAGATGAGGGTCTTACCTGTACAATCTCAAAATTTGCTGATGATACAAAAATTGCAAATAGCATACTCTCAAAAGAACAAGTTGACGATATGCAACACAATCTAGATAAGTTGTCACGTTGGGCACAAATTTGGCAAATGAGTTTCAATGCGGATAAATGTAAAGTACTACATATCGGATACCACAATGAGAAAGCAAACTATTCGATGAATGGCACTCAGCTTAAGAATGTAAACAGAGAAACCGATCTGGGAGTAACAATATCAAGTAACCTAAAACCGAGTCAACAATGTTCAGAAGTTGTTAAGAAAGCAAACAAAATAATTGTCATTTGAGCATAAATCCACAGAAGTTATCCTAACCCTTTACAATTTCTTAGTCCGCCCTCTTCTGGAATACTGCGTTCAATCCTGGTGCCCTTATTACCAAAAAGATATAGACAAGCTAGAACGAGTTCAACGTAGAGTTACCAAAATGATACCTAGCCTAAAGAACAAACCATACGAGGAGCGTCTTAGAGAATTAAATCTATTTCCTTTAACCCAGCGCAGATTAAGAGGCGACTTAATTCAAGTATCAAAATCATCAAAGGCATCGACAATATGAACTGTAGTAAGTACAGTAGGGTCTCACATAAAACGAGTTTATGGTCGATAAACGAGGGCGTTTTATGCGATTTCGTTTTATGTGAACACAGCATTTTGGTGGCGCAATATCGTCAATGTTCACTGTAAGCGAAAATTTTCGTACAAAGCGAACGATATTTCGTACGTTTTGTACGATATTTCGGCGCTCTATATGAAAACTCCTCGGATTTGCCCCACTTTGGCGGCGGACTCGTTTTATGTGATCACATTCGTTCTGATCGAAAATTAAATATTAATATTTTAGGTCGGTCGTTTTAATCGAGACTCGTTTTATGCGAACACGTTTTATGCGGGACCCTACTGTACTTCACTATCGACCAATCTAATTACACGCAGGGAAACGGTTGCAAAATTATCGGTAAATCTTTTAACTCGCACGAATCTAAGAATTTCTTCTTCAATCGAGTTGTCAACTTGTAGAATGGGCTTCCCCGAGACGTTATAGACTGCAGCACCATTGATTCATTTAATCTAACGCCTAGACAAATATCTTGCATCAAACCCGCGACTGACTGCGTTTGTAAATGAATAACTTTATTTTATCCCCCCTCAGTTACTAACCCATCTGTCCCCTACTAACTTCCTAATCCTGCCACGGACATTAGTTCCAGGGCAGTAGTTCCCTTTCCAATGTTCCCTTACCCACTCTAAACCACTGTTTGGACAATTGATCCTCAGTGTTTTGGAGGACAAGCAGCCTAGAAGGGTCACCAGACCTGTTGTTGCTTGATTTCCTTGGTACTCCTTTGTCTTTGGCAAGACGCCGCGGCTTGGCAAGTACTCTGGCTCAACCTCGCTACAACACCTATTGTTCTACACTCTAATTAGCTGCGGAGATGTAGAGACCAACCCCGGCCCTAGTTCAACGTTGAAGAAACCTCACCACCAAACAAGTGGTGATGGGCTGGTCTATCAGAGTGAGAACTGAACGATCTCTGCCATACCCATAGCTTACTCTGACTGTTCCTTTTACTTATATATTTTCTAGATCTCAAGTGACGGCGTCTCTAACGTGGATTGACCTCCCAATCTACCAAGATTGGAAGCCAAAGCGTCACATTTTTCCTTTGCTCCTCAACTTTCTCTTCATAATTGCTGAGGGGCACAGGGCCTGGGGTGGGGTTTTGGTTTCCCGGGCATTTCCGCACCCTCCTCAGCTCCCCGCCATGGAGTGGCTTCGGTCACCCAGGCTTTATTGTGGTCGGCAGGGAGGGTTCTGTTGGGGCGCTCGGTTATGGCCTTGGCCTTGCTCGGGGCCTTGGGGCTGTTTGGCCAGGCAGCTTGGGGAACAACAACAACAACAAGTAAGGCAGACACCGACATTTCAACAGTCCCTAGCATCAAAGTTCAAATCAACAAGCTTTGGTGCCTTGGTGAGGTAGGGAGCGAAGGAGTAGGCCTATGTGCTCCCCCTCCACCTACAACACGACGCCGCTGCCCAGCTGATCAACCAAACCTACAACACAACACAACACTATCGGCGACCCAAGTAGCTCAACATGTAACCAGAACAGCTAAAAAAGAAGGTATCAGTCGCAACAACATCAACAATAAAGTAGCAACAACGGCCAAGAACAAGGACAACAACATCAAACAACAACTACAGGTAGGGGTGGGAGTGGGCCAAGGGGTAGGCATAGCGACACCCTGTCCCCCTCTCTCGTGCACACACCCCAGCCGCTCAGCTGATCACCACACCGCCAGACATACGATAAACAGTAAAAGGAAAATATGTATAGTGTGCGATATTGGATTCAACAAAAGGAGTAAAACTTCACAATATAGTAGTTGTAATGAAACAGTACATGATCGATGTACTTACGTTACTAGCAGAAACGAAGTGGAATGCGATAAATGTAGGGAATTAGCTATAAAAGATCCTATAAACATTTGTGGTATATGTGAATCACTCATAACACGAAAACAAAGGATCCTAAACTGTGTTAAGTGTAAAACTGTAGCTCACATGAAGTGCATCTCTAAGAAGACCAACAGTGAAGAACGTGAATTCTTATGCAATAAGTGTGCCTTGCATTTATTACCGAATGTCAGTGGTGGGCGCGCTCCGGTGGGACCGGTAATGCGGCAGCGCTCCGCGCTCATCAGACATAAGGTAATGCGGCAGCGCTCACGCGCTCCTTTTGTCAGCAGACCCGATGCGCTTCCCGCTCCGCGCTCCTGCGCTCCCAAAAATAGGTATATAAAAAAAAAAGTAAAAAAACAGCTTCTAGAAGTTATTTAATGATTTACCTTTGTCCTTCACATTGTCCTTTGTCTTTCACTTCACTAAATTCCAAGAATTCAAAACATTAAAAAAAACTCAAGTCATGGTGTCTTTCTGAAGTTAAACTGTTTAAGTTTCTCACTTTCTGTTATTCTTTATGTCATATCAATGAATCAAATATCAATGATATGATATAATTGATATCATTGTGAGTTTGTGACATTGTGACTGTCCATTGATATCTATGATATGACATAAAGAATTACAGAAACTGTCCAAACTGAGAAACTAGGTCCGAAACTGCCAGGTCCGACGGTATATAATTTATAATAATTATATATATACGGCCGGGACTAGGGTCTTGTCAGATGTCAGTTGTCACGCCCAGTGCCAGGTCCGTATATAATTATATACTGACTCGCCGAAAAAAAATTGTAGCAACGAAACGACTGCACCTATGGCTTTCATATTTTTAGTTTTTTACCACATGTACCTTACCCTTCTGCATACCCACCACGGCACCACCACTACCCCAAACCCCTCCTCCCACCCACTCGCTGACTATCGGTCGCCTCACAAGGAAAATAAAATAAAATCTGTGGCGGCGAAACGATTGCACCAATCGGTTCCATATTTGTGTGACAAGTGCCTTCTGAGAGGACCTGATGGAGAAAGGCCTAAAATGTCCATGATTTTAGTGGAGGTTTAGTTTTCCGAGTGACGTATCTGCTACTGCTGAAGGCCCAAAACACGGTTAAAGTTTTCACATTTCATCTTTGCCTAGTACTTGCGACACCTCGGTTGGGTTACCTTCTTTGAAAGGTAATCAAGTCGTACCCCACCTGCTCGTGGTGACCTCGCAAACACCCATTTCTATTTATTTTTTCCATTTATTCTTTTTTCAAGATAGGGTGACACAAACGGGGGCGGCGCTACCTGGGTTTATCCCAGGTAGTAGTTTAATTTTACTCTAAATTTTATTAAGTGTTTTGTATATTTTTAATTGTAGGCTACATAAATATAAACAATGGCCGGCCAAGGCAAACGGAGGCAGAGTTTATTGGGAGATGAAGAGAGCTATGAGTTTGAGGGATTTCTGGCAGAGGGTGGTGAAGTGGAGGATCAATTGACTGTAGTGAAGAGACAGATGATGGGTCTGTTAAGATGGAAGGGAGTTATGGAGAATTGGAGGAGAGATATAGGTGTGAAGGTGGAGTCACTGACAGAAATATGTGGAGCCAGTTCAGTAGCAACTGCAGATGGGCCATTAATTGCTAACCTAGATGCAGTGATAAGGAAAGTAGATGAGCTGGAGGCAGAGAACATGGCACTCAAGGAGCAGCTAAAGGAGTATGAGGGCCATTTAAGTGAGAAAGTAAAGGGAGTAATAAGTGAGGAGAAAGATGAGTGGACAAGGGTGGGGAATGCTAAGGTGGATGCATTGGAAGAAATCATGAAGGAGCAGGTGGAAGAGAGAGAAAAAGAGAAAAGAGAGTTTGAGAAGAATGTAGTGCAGGTTTTGAAGAGCAAGGAAAAGGTAGTGAGGGAAACAGCGGAGACCAAAAAGGAGCCGACCAAACGCACCACTGAGGTGGTAGATGGTGGAAAGAAAAAAACTGTCTGGGACCATCAGGTCCTGGTAGTGAAGCCAAAAGACCGATCCTCCGAGCCAGTAAGCCCACCAGATACAAAGGCAATCGAGACTGCTTTGGCTTCGGTTCCGGTTAACAAGTTAACTAGAACTGAGTCAGGTGTACTGGTGGTACGACTTCCATCCAAGAAAGCCAAAGAAGATGCAGGAAGGGCCATCAATCAGTATTTGGGGGTGGACAGTGCCTTCAGTGTCTCCGAACCAAAGAAGATGATGCCAAAAATGACTCTGGTAGGCATTGCTAATGACGCTGAGGATAATGAGATCATTCCCAGCATCCTCAACAAGAACCCAAGAATAAAGTCCCTGGTCGACGATGGCTTAGCTATGAATTTGCTATTCACTAAGCAAAAGAGTGATGCACACACTAAGATTGCGGTAGTAAAAATGTCACCTGAAATACGCTCTTCCATTGTGGATGATGGCAATTCTGTGTATGTTGGACTTGTGAGATGTCGTGCATACGATCGCTTCTGGGTAACACAATGTTACCATTGCCAGGGCTTTGGTCATACCAGTGACAGGTGTTATCGGAAAAATGAGGATCCAAAATGCAACTTCTGTGCTGGTACTCATAACTCAAAAGACTGCACCAACAAGACTTCCCCCAAATGTATAAATTGTATGAGCTCCACATCAGTTACGGAGCCGCCAAATCATTTCGCCTCAAGTAGAAATTGTCCTTTAATGACAGCTCAGAGAAATAAAGTTATTGAGAACACCGATTTTGTAGGTTCAAAAAACTGAAAAATGCACATGGGAGCCGGTTGAAACTGGGTCTGTTGAATGTTCGTTCCTTGCGTAACAAAATGGATCATATTTGCGAGATCTTGGATGAACGTAACCTTGATGTATTATGTCTCACTGAGACCTGGTTGTTCGAGTCAGATCTGAATATTATCCAGGCGGCATTGCCTAAAACCCATTCCATAATAAATGTTCCTAGGCCTAGGGGAGATCATCCGGGTGGTGGAGTGGCAGTTGTCTACTCCACATCTCTGGTGAATATCTTGCAAATAAGCCATAACCCAGCTCCTCTTTATTATGAACTGTTGGAAGTGGAAATAAAACTCCATCAACAAATTCTAAGAATGGCAGTTGTCTATAGGCCTGGCCATCGTGGCACAGATAGGGGTTTTATGGAAGAGTTTGGGCAGTTTCTCGAGGAATTTTCTGCTAAAACTGGAAGACTTTTGATGTGTGAAGATTTTAATTACTGGGTTGACAGCCCTCATCTGAAGCCATTCTCTCCTGAGTTCCTTGAGTTGACTGATCAGAACAATTTTGTAAACCATGTGTCCCACCCAAATCATATCTTAGGACACACCCTTGACTTGGTTTTCTCTCCTGTGGGTTGTGGTGGTGTTCTGGATGTTGATGTTGAGAATGCTGACCCTAATACCTCTGATCATGCTTTGATTACTTTCAGCTTTGATTTCCCTAAGCCACTCACACATGAAAAAGTAATCAGATTTAGAAATTATAAAAATGCAGACCTAAATTTGGCTAGCAGTGAAGTAAAACAGTACTTGGGAAGTATTGATACTTCCAACCTTACTTCAGATGAGCTGGTGGAGGTACATGGAAATGCACTTAAATTAGTGTTCGATCATCACTGTCCAGAAGTAGAGAAGAAAATCATAGTACGAGATGATTCGCCCTGGTATAGCACTCGAGTTAAATTTCTTAGAAGAGCGCGTAGAAGAGCTGAACGTGAATGGCGGAAAAATAAAACAGACTCTACATGGTTGCAATACCTGTCAGCCAGAAGAGCTGTGGTCTACAAAATCAAAGATGAAAAGAAAGTGTATTATCGGGGAAAAGTTGACTCGTGTGGTAACGACCAGAGGAGGTTGGCTTCAATTGTAAACAGTTTACTTGGAAAAACAAGAGTCAGCTTAAGACCTTCTGTACCTGATGCCGAGTTGGCTGCCAACTTTGTGGCATTTTTTGCTGGCAAGATAACTCGCATAAGACAGGAATTGGATGATGCTTCTGTTGGTGAAGAACTTTCAGTTGTACTCCAACCCCGATACATTCCTAATAATGTCCTCTCATCCTTTCACTCAGTAGAGGTGGACATGATCTCGTCCTACATAAGAAACCTCAATAAAACATTTTGCCCGTTGGATCCCATAAATGTTTCCAAGCTACCAAGAGTCTATGATCACACAGTTGAGTTTATTTCCAAAATAATTAATAAGTGCTTCTCTGAAGGTAGCTTCCCACATTCTGAAAAGCATGCACTACTCTGACCTACTCTAAAGAAACCTGGACTTGATGTTGAGAACATGTTGAACTATCGTCCTGTCTCCAACCTGTCCTTCATATCAAAGATATTAGAGCGTGCAATACTTGACCAATTACAACCACTACTTCAGCAGAATGAAACTATCCCAATTTTTCAGTCTGCTTACCGACAGCATCATTCAACTGAAACAGCATTGATTAGAGTACATAATGATCTAGTTGAGAACATTTGCAATGGTGTGGCCTCACTATTGGTCTTGCTTGATCTCTCTGCGGCTTTTGACACAGTGGATCACGAGTTGTTATTGAGTGATCTTTATGATTGTGGTGTGCGTGACTCCGCTCTCTTGCTTCTTGGGTCGTACTTGTCAGGTAGATCCCAGAGTGTGATGGTAAATCAAGTGGTCTCGGACTCGACACCCCTGCAGTATGGTGTTCCGCAGGGATCAGTTTTGGGTCCTATCCTATTTATAATTTATATTAGCAGTTTGTCTCTTCTGTTTCGTGCACATAATGTCACCTTTCACTTTTATGCAGATGACACCCAGATTTATGTGAGAATCACAAATATAGTTGATATACGGAGTAAGATGGAATTGTTGATGTCTGATATCAAGAAGTGGATGAGAGCGAGAAAACTTAAACTAAATGATGGTAAAACTGATATTCTCATCATCCGAGGAAATAGAAGAGCTGATGAATAGTAGGTGCCCTCTCCATCAATGTGGGTGGATCTCAGCTGCGACCGGCCAACTCTGTTCGAAATCTGGGTGTATATGTGAACTCCCGATTAGATTTCAAAGAGCATGTAAACCAGATAGTTAAAAGTTGTTACTTGCACATCAGAAATCTCTATTTGGTGAAGCCGTTTATAACCAGACGTTGCCTCCTGACGTTGGTTCACTCATTGGTCTTCTCTCGTGTTGATTATTGCAATGCCCTGTTGGTGGGTCTTTCAAATTATATTTTGAAGAAAGTTCAGTCTGTTCTTAACAGGGCCGCAAGACTAATTTTTGGTGTTCCACCTAGAACTCCTACTACATCTCTTCACATAGAACTGCACTGGCTGCCAGTAAGAGCAAGAATAGAATTTAAGTTGTGTTTGGTGACTTTTAAGGTTCTCAAATTTGGTGAGCCTAGGTACCTTGCGGAGCTGCTCAGGCGCCCACCGGCACACCATGGTGTAGTTGTGCGTCATGACAATGACCCTTTTCGTCTTGATGAACCAAGGGCTTTCCAGCAGTCTTCTTTCTTTGAGAGGTCATTCTCCTACATGGCTCCGAGGTTGTATAACAGGTTGCCGCTGTCCATGAGACAACTGAGTTCTGTTGAATGCTTCAAGAGACAACTTAAGACTTTTCTCTTTGAGAGAAGCTATGATCTTGAGAGAGGTGTCATGACAGATGGCTATAGAGTTTAGGCTATTTTGCCACTGCTAGTGATTGTTAAATGTGTGTTGTATATGAGCCTTCTTTTGATGCATTGATTTTTGTTCTTTTTTCTTTCTCTTTTCGAGCGCTAGTGAATTCTTCGGAAAAATTGGCGCTTATGAGAAATAAGTAACATGCTTATTATTATTATTATTACCCTTATGCCTTCCCTCCACCACACCCCCAACTGCCTCCCACAACCCAGTTCCAGCGTATCCGTACGAAGAAAAGGAAAACAAATAAAATCTGTGGTGGCGAAACTACATCACCAATCGGCTTCATATTTGTAACACGAGTCAATTATGCTCGGGCTATACCACTGCCAGACTTACCCTTAGGCCCCTTCGTAAGCCGTAACTTGCCCGTAAGGTTTACTTTGCGTTAGCAAAAGCCAAAAAAACAAAATAACAAGTTAACAACTGTAACACTGTCAGTCTGTCACTATCATAGTATCACTGTATCACAGTTCACTAACACCGTGAGTAACACCGTACGAACGGTACGATGACTGTACACGATAATGACGTTCTTGTACCTGTTGTTGACAGGAAAAATCGCCTCCGGAGCGCCAGAAAGGAGCGCGAATTTCTAGCTGCGCTGCCCGCCTGCACTCCGATTTCAGAATTTTGCCGCTCCTCGCTCCGCGCTCCTCTATATTGGTAATGCGCACCGGATCGCAGAGCGCAGAGCGCCAAATCGGCGCGCCCATGCCCACCACTGCCGAATGTTAATGTAAATGAACCAAGTAATAACTCAGAATCCAGCCAGGACACATTCAAAGATGAATACAGAGTGTTCACCAACAAAGGGCTCCATCTTATCCACATCAACGCCAGATCAATGTACCATAAATTGTCAGAAATAAACTTGTTAGCTAATAAGGCCAAAGCTTCAATAATTGCAATTACAGAAACCTGGCTGGACTCGAGTATAAACGATGGTGAAATAAACATTCAAGATTTCAATATGGTTCGTAATGATCGTAATAGACAAGGGGGAGGAGTATGTCTGTATGTAAAAAACAACCTCACACACACACCTAGGACCGACCTCCATGTAGAAAACCACGAAGCTCTTTGGATTGACTTACACCTGCCTAGGACAAAACCCATCACAATTGGAGTGTGCTATAGGCCACCAGACGACACACAATTCTTGACCAAATTTGAACGAACTTTGTCATTACTAGACCCCCGGAATGAATCTATTATACTAGGGGATTTTAAAATGTGTTACAAACAACGAAATAATAGGCTTGTACGAGAATATAGGCACATACTGACAATGCACAATCACAAACAACTCATCACAACCCCCACACGTATCTCTGAGAACACTGCTACAATATTAGACCATATAAATTGTAACAGAGAGGACAAAATATCACAATCAGGGGTTATTCAGACTGGGATAAGTGATCACTTCGTCACATATTGCACACGTAAAACTCCACAAATTACCCTAGAGAATCACAAGGTCATTAAAACAAGGTCACTCAGAAACTACAACAAAGAAACATTTCTGGACATTTTATGGAATACAGATTGGTCCCCAGTGTTTGGAAATACAAACGTTAATGACGCATGGGTTGACTTCAGAACCATCATCACAAACATCCTAGACGAAATAGCTCCTCTGAAAGACATACGAATTAAAGCAAGGTCAGACCCATGGATCAACAATGACATACTACACCATCTGGAACATAGAGACAATCTGTTAAAAAGGCTAGTGACACATAGACAGGATCAAGGTCTGAAACATGAGTTCAACAGGGCTAGGAATAAACTAAGCAGGAAAATTAAATCAGCGAAATCTAATTATTTCCACAGTAAGGCAGAGGAATATCAGAATAACCCCAAAAAACTATGGAGGCACTTAAAAACAACAGGCTACAGCAACAAGGCAAGGGATTCGTCTAACACTAATATTGCTCTCAACATTAATGATCAGGTTTGCCACGATAAACGCCAAATTTCAACCTACTTCAACTCATTCTTCACCTCCATAGCAAACACACTTGCACAGAACCTACCGCAACCTCTCAATAAATACACGACAACAACGGCCACCTTTCGAAATTTCTACAGGGATAAAGGCATACACCCGAACACTTTTGGATTGCAAAATGTTACCCCAAAATACACATTTGACGAGCTCTCTAACCTAAATGTACATAAAAGCACAGGACCAGACAAAATTCCTGCCAAATTTCTATGAGATGGAGCCATTGGTATAGCAGGTCCCCTAACCCACATCATCAACCTGTCAATTAACACCAACACTGTACCTGCTGAACTGAAGGAAGCTATTGTAACCCCTCTATTAGGTCCTGATGTGGCGGCGTCTACGCCGTGGGGCCACCTCCCGAGGCTGCCAACCGCGGATGGCTGCCGACCCTCCACAGCCGAAGACAAAATCAACGACCAGTGGAGGAAAACCGGATGCCGGCCGCGGGGAGCAGTTTCGGGAGCCAAACCGTCACAACCATCCCCTGCCCCCTCCCTGGGGGCACGGGTCCTTGGAGCGGCTTCGGTCGCGCCGGGAATTTCCACACCTCTCACACCACACACACATCACACAGTTTTTCCTACACCGAGAAATGACTCTCCGGCTGTCATTTCTCGAAGACTTCTTCTAGCCGGAGACATTGAGAGCAACCCAGGACCCACGTTCACATACATATGTCCAACTTGCTCAAAACCCATCACTTCGAGTCGCCATACTAAGGGTTCAGTTCTCTGCAATTCATGTGGGAACTGGACCCACTTCACCTGCACAACACTTGCCTCCAAGAAAACACTACACAAACACCTGGACCTGTTCCTCATGCCCCTCCCTCTCCCAGTCAAATCCCTCGCCTAAAACCCGTCCACCTCTCCTCCCCAACCCACCTAACCTTCCCATATCATCCACTCCCCCCCCTAAAACCCGTCCACCTCTCCTCCCTAACCCACCTAACCTTCCCATACCATCCACATCCTCAACTCAACACACCACACCCCATCCTAATCCATTCCAACCCCCATCTCCTGCTCCCCAATCCCCACCCCCACCTCACCCATCCCAACCCCCAGCCCCTCCCTCACCCCCACCCCCCCCATCACCCCCACCCCCACCCCATCCTCGTGCAGCAGTACCCAACATACATCGTGCACATAACATTAACATTCTTCAACTGAACATAGATGGCATCAACACAAAGAAACACGAACTCTCACACTTCATCAAACAACACAACATACACATTGCCATCTTACAAGAAACAAAACTCCGCACAACACAAAAAACACCCACATTTCATAATTTCACCACCATCAGACAAGACCGGGCTGTCGGCGGGGGCGGTGGACTCATCACCCTGGTACACAAAGAAATATCATACATAGTAACCAGTGTACAAACCAAATCACTCCTCCCCCAAATGATAACACAACAGAAATACAGTCAATTAAAATACGCACTGGCAACAACTCCAACATAACCATCATAAACACATACATCCCTCCCCAAACATCCCCTACAGTACCAAATGAATACAGACCACACTTACAACACATCACAAACACCCCACACACCCCACACATCATCCTGGGTGGTGACTTCAACGCCAAGACGTCGGCCTGGTTTGTCGACAACCCCGACACAGACAGAGGGCTGGTACTACAAAACCAAACCGATAACCTCATCATCCTTAACGACATCCATCAACATACCCATATTCCTCACCAAGCCCTCTATAACCCATCATCTCCAGACATCACCTTTTGCTCCCCAGAACTCGCCCCCACAACATCCTGGAGGGTGGTCAGAACCTTAGGCTCTGACCACCTCCCGATCATTATCACCACCAAAACCAGACTCACCCCAGCTAGCCACAAACACACATACACCAATTATAAAAGAGCTAACTGGGAAGCATTCACAAATGAGACCGAACAACACTTCACAACTCTAAACAGTACACCCATCACTAACATCAACAATGCTGTACACATACTCAATAAAACTATCCAAAACGCTGACAAGAAACACATTCCAAGAGGTAACAGAAAAAGACACAACCCCAACTTCACACCAGAAATTCAAAACCTCATCAGACAACGCGACATACTGAAACACTCCCCAGCACCCCACACACAAGACATCACACAACAAATTCAAGCACTCAACACCCAAACTAACAACAAAATACAAGAACAACAAAAACTAAATTGGAATAACTTCCTACAAACACTTGATCACAAAACAAACCCCAAAAAACTATACAAAACACTAAACAGCATCACACTTTCCAACAGCAACACAACACAATCACATGCTGCAATCACAACAACAGACTCTACTCCTTCATGTAAACAACAAGCAAACACTCTCATCAATCACTTTTCACATGTCAGCCACCTAAAACCTCACAAAGACGACCGACGTGTCATCCGACGTAAGAGACAATTCCCCACAGACCCTGACTATACACCCTTCACCAATCACCAGACAAAGCATATCATCAACAATCTCAAGCATTCACCCGCCTGTGGCCTAGACAACATAAGCAACATACACCTCAGACACCTGGGACCACAAGGCATACAAGCACTCACTAACATATCAAACTACAGCTATTCACACAACACAATACCAGACATTTGGAAGCATGGTATCATCATCACTTTCCCCAAACCCAACAAAGACCCCACGCTACCCTCCTCGCACCGCCCCATCACACTCCTTTGCTCCCCCTCCAAAGTCATGGAACGCCTAGTATTACAACTAATTACACCTGACCTACCCCTAGCTCCAACACAACATGGCTTTAGGCCACTGCACTCCACAAACACTCTTCTCACAGACCTTACACAAAGAGCTTTCGACGGCATCAATTCAGCTAGACCACCACACAGATCACTATTAGCCACACTCGACATTAGTAAAGCCTTCGATGCCATCCCCCGCCACAACCTAACAAACAAAATCTACAACACAAACATGCACAACAACACAAAACGGTGGCTGGCCAACTTCCTAGCAGGCAGATGTGCACACGTATCTTTTGCCGGTCAGTCATCTAAAATCAGAAACTTTCCAAACGGAGTCCCACAAGGATCCGTCCTATCGCCCGCACTCTTCAATCTGTACATGCACGATATAACTACACCCAATACGCCCCAAATAAACTTAGCCTCCTATGCAGATGACATAACACTCACATGCACACACCATGACCCAAAAAGAGCAACAGATCTCCTTCAACCCTATCTCAACACACTACATGGCTGGTGCACTACAAACAGACTTAATCTAGCCCCAGCCAAATCCACCGCAACCCTGCTCACAAGTTGGACAGGAGAACACGAATACATCCCTCAACTCACCATAAACAACACCCCTAACACATACACACACCCAAAATCCTAGGAGTAACATATGATACTCATATGACATTCAAACAGCACACCACAAACATTAAAAAGAAACTGACACCCAGACTTAACGCCCTTAGGTCACTTGCTCACACAAAATTTGGACACAACAAAGAAACTACCACCACAGTATATAAACAATACATAAGATCAGTGATGGAATACGCAAGCCCAGCTTGGGCTTCTAACCTAGCTGAAACACATCATAAGACCTTACAGACTATTCAAAACAAAGCCCTGAAGATCATTACAGGCTGCACAGCTACTGCACCCACAGATCACCTACATCAAGAAACCAAAATCCTCAAAGTCAAAGACCATCTGGACATGAGAGGCACTCAATTCCTGGCAGCAGCCTCCACGAACCAAGACCACCCACTAAACTACATGGCAACACACCCACAGACACCAAGAAATATCAAAACAACACCCAGCACACGGTATCACACACAATTATTGTCCTCTCTCCCTCCCTGCCCACCCCGAACCAACTTCCAGAAGCACATCCATACTCATATCTCTCACCGATCCATCCACTCACTCACAGACAACACACAGCTGCATGCACGACCTCCCGAAATCCATCCTTCCGAATCCTCCCTTCCTCGCGAGGACAGAGTCCACCTGGCCAGGCTGAGATGCGGACACCATCCAGCTCTCCTGAGCTATCAGAAGAGACTGGATGACTCCGTTGTCGACGCCTGCCCGGGATGTAACACAGCACCCCATACCATTAAACACATCATAGAAGACTGCATTTCACACAACCACTTACGCCAACAACACAATCTACACTCAATGAGAGCTCTGTGGGAAAGCCCGATCGTGGCCATGGCCTTTCTCAGGGACTCGGGGCTGTTCGGCCAGGCAGCTTAGGGAACAACAACAACAACAACAACAACCCCTCTATTCAAGAAAGGAAATAAACTAGATGTTGGCAACTACAGACCAGTTAGCATATTATGTATTGTATCAAAAATCCTTGAAAGAGGATTGAACAAATACCTCACTATTGAACACTACCTCAAACAAAATGATCTATTCTATAAGTTTCAATCAGGTTTCAGATGCATGTACTCGACTGACTCCTGTCTCGTCCACTTAACAGATCACATTCGTAAAGAAATGTCTAAAGGTAACTACACTGGTATGGTTCTTCTTGATCTACAAAAAGCATTTGATACAGTAGACCATCATATCCTCTGTAATAAACTACAAGCAATGGGCATTGGGTCAGTGAACTGGTTTAAATCTTATCTTAGTAGTAGAACACAAAGAGTCAAAATTGATGATAATAGCCTATATCTGATCCTATGCCAATTAACTGTGGGGTCCCAGCATCCTTGGTCCCTTACTCTTTCTGTTATGTGAACAACATGGAACTGAGCGTCTCGTGTAAATTATTACTGTATATATGCTGACGACAGCGTGCTTCTGGTTTCAGGAAAAGACCCAATAAGTATTGCCGCTTCACTTTCCAAAGAACTAGAATCGTGTAGTGATTGGCTAGTGGACAATAGACTATCTCTTCACCTGGGCAAGACAGAAGCCATCTTATGTGGAACAAAACGCAAACTGAAAGACATTGTGGGCTTCTCGGTCAACTGTAATTATATTCCTACAACAACAGTGTCACAAGTGAAATATCTCGGACTAAAACTGGACTCGACTCTGTCAGGTCAGGTGAAACAATTTTGGAATCTATCCTGAGTAAATGTAGAGCACGTATAAAATACCTGTATAGACAGGTGGGATGCTTGCCAGCGGCGACCAAAAAGACCCTATGCCAAGCGCTTGTTCAATGTAATTTTGACTATTCTGTGTCATCCTGGTACTCTGCATCATCTAAATCAGCACAGCACAAACTTTAGGTCACTCAAAATAAAATGGTTAGGTTCATGCTGAACCTAGGACCCAGATCGCATGTTGGCCAGGAACAACTTCAGTCACTTGGTATGCTCAATGTCTCTGACAGGGCCAAACAAATCAGGCTAACTAATGCCTTCAAGATATTCTATGAAAGAGCTCCAGAGTATTTAAAGAGTAATTTTGTTAAAGTAAATGAGAGGAGTGGACATAATACAAGAAATAGGATGTTTAATTTTACGGTCCCGAGAATCCAAGGACAGGGTAAGCTAACATTCTTCTTCACTGCCATCAAAGACTGGAACGACCTACCCCAGTCAGTCCGTGAAAAGAGAACACTGTATTCCTTCAGACGTAGCTTGAAGGAGCACCTGAACCGGACAGCTGCGAGAAGGGAGCACCAAGCTTATGTCTATTACTATATACGACATAAGAGATAGGCAAAACAAACTGAAATTATTACTGATTACTGATTACTGATAATTACTATAGGATGTAAGGTATCTTAAAATAACCCCCTAGAAATACTTTCTCTAAAGTATCTACTTTTTTTATCCTCCCCTTTTTCCCCAGCTAACCTAATCCCACAAGGACCCCAATGGAAATACGCCTAACGGCCTTATTGGGCTATCCTTAGTTGGAATTATGCAAGGCTGGTACATGTCCTATTTGTAACATATTATGTGGTACCAACATTGTAAAATGCTAACTGAATAAATAATATTATTATTATTATTATTATTATTATTATTACTACCCTCTTCCTCTGTAGCACCTTTCGCATCTCCTACTTATAACTTATCAGTTCAAAATTTCATCAGTCAAATTAATTGCACTTTCATCTACTGTATATCATTTTCAAGTTCACAAAACAAATATATTTATATAAATAAATAATCTAAATTTGAATACAGAAGACAACAGCGAAGTATAAATTATTAGTATTGATGCAGATGTTGACGGAGCTGGACACGCTAACACTCTGGTCTCCTTGATCCATGCCCTTGGGTAACAGTAACTTGGTAAGTGTGATCGAAACTTTGTCTACTATTTCACAGTAAAATGTTAGATAACTAACTAGTAACTACAGTCTACATTAAGAATATTCTGGTATATGTTATGAAATTAGTAAATAGCCTAACAACCCATTTATTAAATTATATTTATTGAACGATTGCTAAATGTAGAGTTTGAATGGGATAACAAACAGCTTAGTATCGAAAAACCAATATCTGGACCCCCTCCTTTGATAGCACCAGCTGTAGTGAGCGACGCAATCAATAAAATGAAGGACGGTAAAGCTCCAGGGTGCTCCGACATTGTCGCTGAGATGATAAAAGCCTCAGGGGAGACTGGTGTCAACTTAGTCACTGAGTTAATAAACACCATTATTAAAGATGAGAAAATCCCAGAGGATTGGCTCAAAAGTGTAATAGTAAATATATACAAAGGAAAAGTGGATGCGCTAGATAGAGGAAATTATAGGGGCCTGAAAATGCTTGACCAAATCATGAAGGTCTGTGAGAGAGTCTTTGAGGGTTTGATCAGGCAAAGCATCTCCATTGATGATATGCAGTTTGGTTTTATGCCAGGACGAGGTACAACCGATGCTATCTTCATAGTCAGGCAGATACAGGAAAGATACTTACTAAAAGGCAGGGATCTTTATTTTGTGTTTGTAGACCTGGAGAAGGTCTTTGACAGGGTGCCTAGAGATGTTGTGCAGTGGACTATGAGGAAACTTGGTGTGGAAGAGTGGCTGGTGCGTGTGATAATGAAGATGTATGAGGAATCGCGAAGTGCGGTGAGGGTGAAGGGTGTACTGAGTGATGAGTTCACAGTCCGTGTTGGAGTCCATCAGGGTTTAGTGTTAAGCCCCTCCTCTTTATTATGGTCCTGGAGGCACTGTCTAGAGTTTTTAGATGCGGACTCCCGTTGGAACTGTTTTATGCAGACGATTTAGTCCTAATAGCTGACAGTATGCAAGATGCTGAGGCCAAATTCAGAGAATGGAGAGAGGGCATGGCGAGCAAGGGTTTAAGAGTCAATATTAACAAAACCAAGGTTATGCATTGTAGATTGAGACGAGGCAATGTGGAAAAGAGCGGTGCATACACATGTGCAGTGTGCGAAAAGGGTGTGGGCGTTAAAGCGATTCAATGTAGCATCTGTCGACGCTGGGTGCACCATGGGAGTAAGCGGTGTAGTAGAATAAAGGGACAAAGGCGAGCTTGTGTTAAGTGATGATCCTGTGGCTGTGAATTTTGGAAATGAGTCATTGGAGCTGGTGAACAAGTTTTGTTACCTAGGAGATACCATCTCTGCCGGTGGTGGGGCCGAGGCTGCCACTGTCGCTAGAATTAGATGTGGCTGGGGGAAGTTCAGAGAACTACTGCCAATCCTGACCATGAAAAGAATGCCTCTCCCCCTGAAGGGAAAGGTGTATGCCTCATGTGTTAGAAGTGCAATGACGTATGCCTCAGAAACATGGGCCGTTAAAGTAGAGGATGTCAACAGAATGGAAAGTAATGAGATGAGAATGGTGAGATGGATGTGTGGGGCCAGGTTACAGGATAGAATAACAAATGTTGAGCTGAGGAGACGTTTAGGTATAAAGAGTATTAGCGAGTGAAGTAGTGAAGGAAAGTAAGAGAAGAGTAGATGAGGAATTTGGAAGGAATCTGAGTGTAAAATGGAGGGAGAGTAAGAAACTGTTCTGGAAAGAAGTCAAGAAAGTTAGGGAAGGTAGCAAGGGAAACAGTAAGGGTGTGAAAGATAAGAATGGGAGAATGCTAGCCGAGAAGCAAGAGAGAGTCGAAAGATGGAGGGAGTACTTCAGTGAGTTGCTAAATGAAAGGAATGAAGAGCCAGCAAACATAGCTGGATATGGTATGGGAGGGAGAAGAAGAGAAGTAGTGGAGGAGGAGGTGGGGATCAGGAGGTCAGAAGTGTGGGAAGCCATGAAAAGAGTGAAGTTGGGGAAAGCACCAGGAACAGATGGAGTGTGTGGGGAAATGTTGAGGTTTGGTGGTGAGATAGTGATAGAATGGGTATGGAAAATGTGCAAACTAGCATGGGAGAAGGGGAGTGCACCCGATGACTGGAAGACTGGCATAATAGTCCCCCTATATAAGGGCAAAGGGGAAAGAGGAGTGTGTGGTAACCACCGAGGAATATGTCTTCTAAGCGTAGTAGGGAAGGTATACAGTAGGGTAGTGATTGAGAGAGTGAGAGTGAGAACGGAGAAATGGATAGGCGACGAGCAGGGAGGTTTTAGGAAGGGAAGAGGATGTGTAGATCAGATTTTTACCCTGAATTGTGTTGTGGAGAAGTATCTGGAGAAGAAACAAAAGGTGTATGTTGCCTTTATGGACTTGGAGAAGGCCTATGACAGAGTGGATAGAGAAGGTTTGTGGAAAGTACTTAGAATATACGGAGTAGAGGGCAAGTTGCTGAAAGCAGTGAAGAGCATGTATGAGGGTGCAAAGGCGGCAGTACGTGTGGAGAGTGAGCAGAGCGAGTTCTTTGACCTGAATGTTGGTTTGAAACAGGGGTGTGTGATGTCCCCGTGGTTGTTTACTGTATATATGGATGGAGTCATGAAAGAAATACTATCAAGAGCAGTGAATGTTGGTGTATCGCTGAAAAGGGAGGGAATTGAGTGGAAGCTACCTATACTGCTGTTTGCGGATGATACAGTTCTGATGAGTGATAATGAATGGGAGTTGCAGGGTCTGGTAAATGAGTTTGGAACAGTGTGCGAAAAACGGAATTTGAAGGTAAATACGGGGAAGAGCAAGGTTATGGTCTTCGAAAGGGGTGAAGTCACAGAGTGTGAGGTGAAGCTGAACGGTCAGGCTATGGAGATCGTCAACTCTTTTAAGTATCTGGGCAGTGTGTTGAGTAAAGATGGGACTATGGATGAAGAGGTGCGGGAGAGGGTACAACAGGGGAAGAGGGTTGTAGGAACGCTAAAAGCAGTAACAAGAAATAGGGTGGTCAGTATGGAAGTGAAGAAGTCCTTGCATGACAGTGTGGTAATCCCGACACTGACTTACGGAAGCGAAGCATGGACGTTGGTTGAGAGACTCAGACCAAGAGTGAGAGCAGTGGAAATGAATTACTTAAGGAGTGCGTGCGGAGTTACATGGAGGGATAGACAGACTAATGAGGAAGTAAGAAGGAGGTGTGGTGTGGAGGTAGATGTGCTGGAAAGTGTGAAAAGGAACAACTTGAGATGGTTCGGCCATATGGAACGTATGGAAAGCGAGAGAATGACTAAGAGGGTGTACGAGAGCGAGGTGGAGGGACAGAGGGGGAGAGGTAGACCGAATATGAGGTGGAAGGATGGAGTGAGGAACTACATGAACGAAGGCGGTGCTGGTTGGGGGGAGGGGCGTCGACTGACTGGGGACAGAGGTGCATGGGGGCGGTTCGTTCGTGGCCACCCCTTCGGGGATCACGGCGTCAGGCAATAGATAGATAGATAGATAGTATTAGCGAGGTGATGCGTACAAGTTGACTGGGATGGTATGGACATGAGGAGAGAATGGATGAACAAAATTGGGTGAAAAAATGCAGGTCTGTGATTGTGGAGGGAGCTGCACCAAGGGGTGGACCGAGGAAGACCTGGGATCGGAGGACTATACGTGCCGATCTCAAATCCAAAAACTTGACAAGTGAAGCAGCCCTTAACAGGGTTGTCTGGAACGCCGCCATTAGGACAAGAGACTGAAACTGCACGTATGTGTGGAGCACTCAGTCTTAAAATGTTATGTATGTATGTATTAGTGGTTCCTACGTCAATGACATCAAGCCTAATAAGTATTAGGGTATTGGTCCGGGTCCCAGGGAGCCTGGTAAACACTTAACTCGCGAACCAAAAACGAAATATCATACTAGGATATACCCCTTAATCCTAAGGAACGTCATTGTTGCGGATGCCACTATCAAAATAGAAAAACAGAAGAATTTGTATTTGTTTGAATCACATAGTCTGTTGCGCATTTCTTCGTTCGCTTCCCAAGCACCATTGCCAGATGCCGCCAGGCGTATCATTATTCTCTCTTGGTTCGCGGTTAAGACCGTATAGACGTATCCACCAGTGTCTGTCTTCCTGGCCGAACCATTTCACACTTTCCAGCACATCTACATCCACACCACACCTCTCGTACTTCCTCATTAGTTTGTCTATTCCTCCATGTAACTCCGCACGCAATTCTCAAGTAACTCATTTCAACCCCTCTCACTCTTGGTTTGAGTTTCTCCAGCAATGTCCATGCTTCGCTCCTGTAAGTCTATGTCGGGATTACCACACTGTCATGCAAGGACTTCTTTATTTCCATGCTGACCACCCTATTTCTTTTTACTGCTTTCAGAGTTCCTACAACCCTCTTCCCCTGTTGCACCCTCTCCCGCACTTCTTCATCCATACTCCTACAAATAGGTGAATACTCCAAACTTTACTCAACACACTGCTCAAATACTTAAATGAGCTGACATTCTCCATACCCTGACTGCTTAACCTCACCTCACACTCTGTGGCTGCACCTCTTTCAAAGACCATAACCTTGCTCTTCCCCGCATTTACCATCAGATTCCGTTTTTCCCACACTGTTCCAAACATATTTACCAGAGCCTGCAACTCCCATTCACTATCGCTCACCAGAACTGTATCATCGGCAAACAGCAGTACAGTACTGTACAGGCAACTTCCACTTGTTGCCCTCCTTTATCAGATGTACACCAACATTCATTGCTCTTCCTTGTATTTCTTTCATCAATCCATCCATATATATATTGAACAACCATGGAGATTAGAGATGGACCGAATATTCGTTTCGTATTCGTATGTCCGAATATTCGCTATGTTTTTCAATATTCGTATTCGTATTCGTATTCGTATTTCCATTCATAGCTATTTGCAAATATGTGAATATGTCCACGAAACCAATAGAATGTATACACAAATGTTAAATATAACATTTTAAAGTTCATACAAACTAATAAATAACAGTGTAGATGTGCGTTGGGGCCGCTAAAGTGGAATGAAGGAGGACTGAGCAGTGTTGCTACTTAACTGTATTTAATAGTACCAGATCAAACTAGTGAAAAGTACCAAATTTTTCTAAAGTGAAATCACTGCCCGGTAAACGAATGTGTGCTGGACCTGGACATTTGAACTGTCGCAATATTGCCATTTCAGACATATCCAATGTAATCGCATGCCACTAAGATATATTCCATCATATTTCCTCACTGATTTCGTATTTAGTACCAGATATGGCCTATTGTATTGGAAAATGTATAAAATGTACTTGAGAGTGTCAAATGTACCAAATCTGGTACTTTAGTACCAATAAAGCGGCAACACTGGGACTGAGGACTGGAAACATAGAACATTGAATGAATTTAATTTGAAGTATTCAATGTTCTATGGCTGAACTCTTACAATATATTAAACATTAATTCATACAGTTCATTTATGATATTTAAGAAATTACACATTCACATCGTCACTAACTTCTGGTAATTAATTTCTTAGTAATTTAATTAACGTTTGTTGGTGACATACAAATAATTACCAGTTCTTGAAGGATGAAATAAGGATTGAAATATTCGCTATTCATATTCGTATTCGCAAATTTTACAACAAAAAATGTGTATTCGTATTCGTATTCGCAAATAGTGAAAATTGATATTCGTTCCATCTCTAATGGGGATATCACACACCCTTGCTTTAACCCTTCCCGCCCGGGCTCGCCTTCCTAATGACAGCATTGAGATCCGGGCGATCTGGCAGAAAAATGTCTTTAATAGGCTACCCGTATCTTTGTTATTTTAACTGCTAGAGAATTGCCACGCATCTCTAAACGTAGGTGTTTCGTACCCACTTGGATCTTCTAAACTGTATCTTGTCCACCAACTCAACCCTCACTTAAGATCCACACCAGACATGTCAAAACTATTTTGCAGAATCTCTCAGTAGATAAGGCTCCTGGTCCAGATGAAATTCCTCCAATAGTACTTAAGAATTGCTCCTTGGTGCTCGCTCCTGTATTGGCAAAATTTTTCCGTCTGTGTACTCATACCTCATGCTTCCCAGTACCCTGGAAAGAAGCAAACATCCATCCAGTTCCTAAAAAAGGTGCCTCTTCAGATCCATCAAACTACAGACCAATAGCTATAACTTCCACTCTTGGCAAAGTTTTTGAAATTATATTAAATAATCACATAATTAAGCATCTGGAGAATAATAAATTAATCAGTGATAGGCAATTTAGACGATGTCGATCAACTGCAGACATTCTTTGCCTTCTTACGCATCAAATCAACCAAGCTACAGACCAACATGGTGAAACACATACAATAGCACTGGATATATCAAAGGCATTTGATAGAGTCTGGCATCAATCCTTATTGTCGAAGATGTCACACTACGGCCTTGCATCATTAGTTCCACTAATTTCTTCTTATCTTCATAACAGAAAAATACGTGTAATGGTAGATGGCCTTTATTCTCAATTTCACTCAATAAATGCTGGTGTTCCCCAGGGATCAGTTTTGGCCCCAACTCTGTTCCTCATTCATATCAATGATCTCATATCTACCACTCATAATCCAATACATTCCTACGCAGATGACTCAACACTCCACAGTTCCTTCACATTTACCAATTCTTTCACCCAACCCGATCTTATAAATTCAAAAATAAACACTGCAATTTCTCTGAACCAGGACCTTTCTAGAATTAATGAATGGGGACAAGAGAATCTAGTTTCCTTTAATGCACAGAAAACCAAGTACATTCAATTTTCTAACCGACAGAATCTCACTGACTCCCATATATTTTTTAATGATGTAAATATTCCCACTTCCCCTAGTATTGACATTCTCGGTGTAACATTAACTACTAACTTGAGCTGGACACATTATGTTAGAAGCATTGCTAAGAATGCCTCTAAAAAACTGGGACTCCTGTACAGAGTTCGAGAATTCTTCACTGACGAGCAGTTGGCCGTAATATATAAAAGTCATGTGCGCTCTCAGATGGATTACTGTTCACCTCTGTGGGGTGGAAGTGGAGTGGTTGCATTGAGGCAGTTGGACAAAATTCAAAATAAAGCTATTAGATTAATCAATAACCCTGCAATCACACAGGACCTTCCTACATTAGCCATACGAAGAAACGTTGCATCCCTTGCATTATTCTACAGATATTTTCACAGCAATTGTTCCGAGGAACTTGCTTCAATTGTGCCGCCTCTCCACATCTTTCCCCGTAGAACTAGGGCAGCTGAGAGCGCCCATGAATTTACACTTTCTCCTCCACAATGCAGAACTTCTGCTTATCAGAATTCATTTATCCCCAGAGCTACTACTCTTTGGAATTCACTTCCCTCGAATTGCTTTCCACAAACTTACAATCAACAAATGTTTAAATCCAGTTGTTACAAACATTTTATGAATGGAGGATGCCTTTAGGCACATGGACCTTTTTGTTTTATCTGTGTTTTTCCTTCCTCCATTCATTGTCTCTTAAAAAAAAAAAAAAAAAAAAATCTGTAGACTGGCGTTGAGTAGAGCTCTCTAGGTCAACTGGTTCAGTTGTGATGTCGATTTCCGTGGAGAGAGTTTCGATGTAATGTTAGCAATATCACACACTTTTCAACACTAAATCTGTTCTAGCAGACAACAGAACAGAACAAAACAAACTCCGACTCTTCTTCTTGTTTTCGGAGGTGCGTTGACGCAAAGACAGGCTTTGTTTACATACGTCGGATGCACAGCTTTCAAAACACGCTTAATAGGCTTTCAAGCTTACGGATTTTAAAATGACACCCGGGCTCCTGCCCATCTGCCGCGATGTCATTTTAAAATGCTGCCCGGGCGGGAAGGGTTAACCCAACATTCAGATCAAAGAACTCGCTCTGTTCTTTCTCCACACTTGCCATCTACTCCGTATATTCTCAGTACTTTCCACATACCTTCTCTATCAACTCTGTCATAGGCTTTCTCCAAGTCCATAAAGGCAGCATACAACTGTTGTCGCTTCTCCAGATATTTCTCCACAACACATTTCAGGGCAAAAATCTGATCTACACATCCTCTTCCCTTCCTAAACCCGCCCTGCTCGTCACCTATCCATTTCCCCGTTCTCGCTCTCACTCTCTCAATCACTACCTTACTGTACAACTTCCCTACACAAGTACAGTACTATATAACCTTCCTTTTAGTTGTAGGGAGAGCGCTTTCATAGTCAGTAATGGCAGCATCTCTCTGAATTTCTTCCATCCACTTCTGACTCTCGCGACAGAGCAGACCGCAGCCCCCCCATCAGCAGCAATCATATCGTCCATATATTCCTGCCAAATTTCTACGAGATGGAGCCATTGGTATAGCAGGCCCCCTAACCCACATCATCAACTCGTCAATTAACACCAACACTGTACCTGCTGAACTGAAGGAAGCTCTTGTAACCCCTCTATTCAAGAAAGGAAATAAACTAGAAGTTGGTAACTACAGACCAGTTAGCATATTATGTATTGTATCTAAAATCCTTGAAAGAGCGGTATACACCCAAATTGAACACTACCTCAAACAAAATGATCTATTCTATAAGTTTCAATCAGGTTTCAGATGCATGTACTCGACAGACTCCTGTCTCATCCACTTAACGGATCACATTCGTAAAGAAATGTCTAAAGGTAACTACACCGGTATGGTTCTTCTTGATCTACAAAAGGCGTTTGACACAGTAGACCATGATATCCTATGTAATAAACTACAAGCAATGGGCATAGGATCTGTGAACTGGTTTAAATCTTATCTTAGTGGTAGAACCCAAAGAGTCAAAATTGACGATAATATATCTGATCCTATGCCAATTAACTGTGGGGTCCCGCAGGGAAGCATCCTTGGTCCCTTACTCTTTCTCTGTTATGTGAACGACATGGAACTGAGCGTCTCATGTAAATTATTACTGTATGCAGACGACAGCGTGCTCCTGGTTTCAGGAAAAGACCCAATAAGTATTGCCGCTTCATTTTCCAAAGAACTAGAATCATGTAGTGAATGGCTAGTGGACAATAGACTATCTCTTCACCTGGGCAAGACGGAAGCCATCTTATGTGGAACAAAACGCAAACTGAAAGACATTGTGGGCTTCTCGGTCAACTGTAATGATATTCCTATAACAACAGTGTCACAAGTTAAATATCTCGGACTAAAACTGGACGCGAGTTTGTCAGGTGAAACAATTTTGGAATCTATCCTGAGTAAGTGTAGAGGACGTATAAAATACCTGTATAGACAGGTGGGATGCTTGCCCGCGGCGACCAAAAAGACCCTCTGCCAAGCGCTTGTTCAATGTCATTTTGACTATTCTGTGTCATCCTGGTACTCTGCATCATCTAAATCAGCACAGCACAAACTTCAGGTCACTCAAAATAAAATGGTTAGGTTCATGCTGAACCTAGGACCCAGATCACATGTTGGCCAGGAACAACTTCAGTCACTAGGTATGCTCAATGTCGCTGACAGGGCCAAACAAATCAGGCTCACTAATGCCTTCAAAATTTTCTATGACAGAGCTCCAGAGTACCTAAAGAATGATTTTGTTAAAGCAAATGAGAGGAGTGGACATAATACAAGAAACAGGATGTTTAATTTTAAGGTCCCGAGAATCCAAGGACAGGGTAAGCAAACATTCTTCTTCACCGCCATCAAAGACTGGAACGACCTACCCCAGTCAGTCCGTGAAAAGAGAACACTGTATTCCTTCAGACGTAGCCTGAAGGAACACCTGAACCGGACAGCTGCGAGAAGGGAGCACCAAGCTTATGTCTACTACTAAATGCGACATAAGAGATAGACAAACCAAACTGAAATGATTACTGATTACGGATTACTGATATTTATATAGGATGTAAGGTATCTTAAAATAACCCCCTAGAAATACTTTCTCTAAAGTATCTATTTCTTTATCCTCCCCATTTTCCCCAGCTAACCTAATCCCACAAGGACCCCAATGGAAATACGCCTAACGGCCTTATTGGGCTATCCTTAGTTGGAATTATGCAAGGCTGGTACATGTCATATTTGTAACAAACTATGTGGTACCAACTCTGTAAATTGCTAACTGAATAAATATTATTATTATTATTATTATTATTGTCCAAGTAATAAAACTTATTGACACGTTCCAGGTGCACATCCCCGAACTCTACACTACCATGTGGATCTGGTACTGCCAAGACACCCTTACATATGGCACATTCAAAGTTAATGGCCCAGGACAAGGGGCCCGTAAAACCACTACCGTACACTTCTTAAACACCCATCCCTGGTATGTGCAACACTGAATTGAAGTACAGTACTGTACATCCAACCGTTGGAGGCATTGGCCCGGGGGTGCAAGCCCATGGGATGATGATCCCCTCCCCCGCTGCCCTCTCTGAGACAGATCTCATCTCTCTCTGGCCCCTTTGGGGGCCCAAGCATCCGGAGCGGCTTCGCTCTATCGGACTCGGGACTGATCGGCAGTCTGGGGAACTACAACAAAAATAACAACACCCAACCCTATTCTTACAGACAGGCAAGGAAAGATACCACTCTGTACCACAGTTCCGTGGTCATTGCCGTTGTGAATCCTTGCATCCAACAAACAACTTTTCCATGAATATACAGAAGCATGATACCCCAGGCATGCTGAAAAGGGGAGCCTCATGTTCCCTTTTGCTTTCATGTTTGCTTTTCTTATAGTTGGAGGGTGTGGTGGTCTGGCGCGGGTCAGAATTGCGGTGCCTGATTGTGGAAGGGAAGGGAGGGGTTCCTTTTATTTATTTTCCAATACTTTTGTTATATTTTCTTAGCATTTAATGCTTCTTTGAGCAACCTTGCTCATATTAGGACTAGAGACTGAAACTACACGTATGTGTGGAGCACTCAGTCTTAAAATGTTATGTATGTATGCATAATGAGATACATTGTTAATCTATATACTGTACTGTATATATATGAATAAATTACTACTCCCCTACCTATAAGAACATTTTCCTTAGGTACCAAGACATCCTCAAGGTTAAAGCCCGAAGTATTGGAGCAGCGTTGACCCATGTTGATTTCCTTCCTGCCTCTGGTGAGTCCAGGGGAGTCACTGTCAACGATGAATCCAGTGAAAGCCTTGGACGCAGGCACCTTGGGGTCGGGACTGCAAGGAGAACATTAATATTGCGTTAGTGAATTCCTCAAGATAACCTGGCACCATTGATAAATAAAAGATCAGATTATTATTAGGGGTTCAAGCCAATGGCGTGGAACCCCTATTGAAATAGTTCAGATGATTAGGGGTCAAGCCTACAGCATGGAACCCCTATTGAAATAGTTTGGATTATTAATATTATATCTTTTTTTTTCCTTTTTTTATTCTTGAAAGTATTCTCGCACACCGGTTTTTAAGCAATAACTCGGGAACCGCTTGTCAGATTGCGGCCAAATTTTTGACATACGGTACGTTATTATCAGTGGTGGGCACGATTTCCGCTAATCAGCTAACAGCTAATAGCGAAGCTAAATATTTTGTTAGCTGGTTAGCTTTTAAGCTAACTTTGAAAATCGTTAGCGGACCGATTAGCTTCCGTAAGTCAGCTAATCAGCTAATATGCATTCGCTGGTAAAACAAAGTTTCTTGGTCAAAAACTTTTGCAAACCTTAATATTACACATATTTATGTGAGTATGTAATTGCAACATTGCAACAGGCAGTATTACACTAACTATATCACGTCACATTCACATGTACAGTACACAATACAAGACTCATGAGTTATGTTATGACATGAACGTCACAAAGTGTCATGAGCCTAGCGCCGACTTGAGAAATTCGCTACAGAAAAACTATGACATTTACATTTTCAAAATGTTACCATAGATCTATTTGGGTTTATATTTGTATTTATTTAATGTTATATAGTGTAAGTTCCTATATTAGAAAGTAAATTTGTTTCCCAGGCAACCACAGTCTCAAATGCATTTTAGTTAATTGTTGATTAACAATAATTAATACTTAGATTATTATAGCTATTAACCCATTCAGCACCATGATGTAATTTGCATTATTTATTAGTGGCCCCTCCATCATTGACAAATGCCTATTAGTAAAATAGTTCCCTTTCAAGCACCCGCAGTTCGCATGTTTGAAACACCCGCCGCAGGGGAAAGAGTCCTACATCATAAGTGTAACGCTAATTATCTTATGGAATCGTCTTTATGATTGGGTACTCACTACGAAAAAACTTCGTAAAAAATAAAAAAATAAAAATTAACCTAAAATTTGTTATATTAAGGCTTTCCAGCTCGTGGATGTCTTATGTGGATTCTAGCCGAGACGCTGCATCCAGCGACGCCATACTTCCTTCCTTTCCCTGCGAGCATCTTGTCCAGACGTGCGCTGCCTGGCTCGGCTTTATTCTTCGTTCGCTCAACTCTAGTGAGTCTTTTGCTCATTTGTATATATCTGAGTTGTAATAGAATAGGTTTAGACTAGCTAGATCAGGCAGCCCCATTGGTATGCCCGCAGGGAAGTGTTAAATTAGGGTATTATTGTGAAGGCGCCATATTAGCCCTGTGGGTCCGCACCTCATGTGTCTTTGTTTGTGTTCTGCGCCTTAGATTTGCTGATTATCTATTAGATAGGAGGCTCCTTTCTCCACAGGATAATGCTTCAGGCCGTCACAATGAGGCAGTTGCATTTTTATATTGTTATTAGCAGGCGCTCTGGTCTAAGAGTTGTCACACGTGGTGTGGAACTTTCCAGGGTCCGTGTCTGCTTCTCCCCTCGTCCGTGGGGTTTTCTCCACTCGCTGCTGCCGTCTTCAGAGGTAAGAGTAACAGATTCACGATGATGATTACTATGTGCCTCGTGGCCAGCCTCAGTAGGGGTATTCTTAGTATGCTAGGGGCATTATTATTATTATTTTAATGCTTAATAATTACCATGTTAGCCCTAAGATGTGACCCTCGTTCTCAAGTGGTGATATTATACATGTTAACAGGGTGTCAGGAGACGTCCTGGCGGATTTAGGGGTGTTTTTGAGGGTGCTGATTTTCCCAAATAAGTTGGTACCTTCAAAATGTTTGTTTTTTTCTTTCGGCGATCTTTCTGTGTATTGATGCCGGATGCTCGCCTCGCAGGCGAGAAAGGAATTTACCAAATTACCCGGAGTGTTGTGCTGTACCACTAAAACTTCTGGCAGAAATGCTGATTCCCAAGGGAAGTATCTCGGCCCGGCCGAGTGAACTCGCCCTGATCCACTGCCTCACGCGGCATAAGCAGACTTATAACCCCCGGCGGAACAGTCCAGTGATATAGACTATACCTCAAGTCCCTTAGACGATCGGATAGTTAATTGCCAAGGTTAATATGGGCCGGTGACACATTGTCACAGGTAAGCAGTTCAAAAGACGAAGAAAACTTCAAGGTTCTTCTTCGCATACAAGTACAGCGGAAGGTTAGAGTAGCGGTTGGTCTACAGCTAACTTTCCGGCATAATTGTGGGAGTGATGATGTGTGTACCTCTTGGGTTATCCTTATGGGCATTGATTCCTGGAAATTTTCTATTTCCAGATCACGACACATCAGTAGCGGCGCAAGTCGGCAGGGGAAGGGGCCGATCCCGGCGGGGGGAGGTTTTTAGCTCCATCATGCCTCTAGTCAATCTCTGTGCTACACCTACTTGCTCTCTTATCCCTGTTTTTGCACATAAACTTTGCGTAAAGTGTGTGAAATGCCTCGATAGATCACGAGGTATTTGGGTGTAAAAAAAGTGTGCCATTTGTTCCGAACTTCGTTCTACATTATTTGGTAAAAAAGATCATTCGTGTCTAGTAGCACTCAAAGAAATCAAGAACATTTTCAATGCCTATGTAATGAGAGGGGAGTGTGTTCTACTCCATCTACTTGCGGTCCGGTGGGGTTTATTGGATCGAGCAGGGAGGGGCGTTAGACAATTCTGGCGGGAATTCGGTGACACTGCCTAACTTGTTCCATCAATTCGGAAGCAGGTGTGTGTTTGCAGCAGTTGTTGAGTTTTTTGGGTTGGTTTACTATCGGAGGTTGTAGCAAGGTGGGGAATGAAGCATTGACATTGAGTGGTGGTGTGTTTTGTTGACAGGAGTCTGGTTGTGGGTGGAGGGAAGAATTTGCAGCAGTGTCCAGTGTGCTAGCCTAGCTGCCAGGGCATCATCAGAGCCGGATGGCACCTAGCTGGTTGTGGAGGTTGGCCTGAACTGTGGAGAGGTGTAGAAGAACCAAGGTCCAAGGAGCAGTCAACGGGTATAGCAAGTTGACAACCGGCTGGAAGAGGTTGTATTCTGGTGGGACTGGACAGAGGGGGGCAGTTGGGTGCGGTATTATAGGCTAGGCCTACTGTGAGCTGTCAGGTTTTTATTCTTGGGACTCGGTGAGTGACTGGTGTGGTGGTTTTGGGACAAAAATATTTATCAACAGCGAATATGATATGGTAACCCCGTATAAATAATGACAGTAATGGTTTATGGTTATATGGTAAGTCCTTGGTTATAGGCTATAGCCTACTGGTACAGTTCTGAATTTCTCATAAGTCTGATTAAGAGGTGATCATTTTCCCAGTGTTATTATTTTTACTACTGCTATTTTTATTATCATTACTACTGTTTTTTTCTATTTATATTTGTTTTGCCATTCATATTATTATGTTACAGGCCTAGCCTGGTGTGGTGGTGGTAACGGCTAAAGCAAAGTTTATTTATTGCTCGCCTAATATTATATAACCCTGTGTCCCTGTATGATGATAATGTTAGGTCACTGCTTATAGGCAATACTGGTACGGTACTGATTTAGAGGTTATTTCTTCACATTGTTAATATTTCCTTATTTTTCACCATTGTTTCCACCACTATGATTCTACAAGTATTTCTAGTATGATGCCAATGTACAGTCTGCCTACTGTAACTATTCTGATAAATTAGTATATAATAATTATTCTGTGAATTTATTGTTTTTATAACCTAAGCAGGAGTTTGTAACTTTGTTGTCAATAAGGGGAGGGTGCAGTCAGGGGAGCTCTGCTATTTGGGGACCAATAATCTTTCCATCTTATTACACCTACACAAAAGACATTGCCCATAAGGCCCTTCATTGCGACAATGAAGCTCTCTGGGAGCACTTAGTTATTAAGTCGCCAGTTCTTAAATTAACGCCAGCCAAGCCTACTAAATCTAAAGCTAAATCTCAAATTCTATCGAAAGAGTTAGTAAGTAGTGGAGATAGCAGTGACTCTAGCAAGGCAACACCCCCCGGCCGCCATAAGAGGGGATGCTCACCTTCGCCGAGTGACCACTCTAGGTCCAGGTCAAGGTCCCCCCTCAGGCAGTCCAGACAGTCTTCGGTGGAGTCTTCGAGGTCCCACAAGAGACGCAAGGATGATACAGCGGCAGCTAGCCACAGAAAATCAGAAAAGGGGCATAAGAGTTCCCGCAAGGAGGAGACACAGTCGCGGCACCGGCTACCGCCGGAGTCGCGGCCACTTCCCTCCACCTCTACCTCCATATTGTCTAACGTCCAATCTCACAGCTCGGAGGTAGGGACGGAGGGGACTGAGTCGACTCCCAGGGAAGAGTCTAGGGAATCTTTAGGTGTACCTCAGGAAGGACATTTTGCTATACTTAAATTAAACTTGAACTAACCAGTCAGTAGACCTCCTATAGTGTCACAACGAGTGCTGGCTGAACAGTACCGTGGCTATACGACCTGCAGACACCCAGTCTTGGACAACTCCCAGATGAGTCAAGTGATACCAGATTCACAAACTCCTGATCAGGGTCAAAGTATTTGGAGACAATCTGAACCCTCAAATGTGGAGAACAGTGTTCGTTTTCAGGAAAGTGTTAGGGACAGTGACATTATTGAGACCATCCCCTCCTCAGTACCTGACCTAGTGTGGCCAGTGTATGGTCAAGGGTCGGAACAACGGCAACAACCACCGGAACTCATAGAAGTGCAGGATGAGCCGGAGGACAAAGAACTGTCCTCAGCACAACCCAGGCATACTGAGGAAGGGTCTGAGATAGGTTCAGAATCTTCCAAAGAATCACATAGTAAATGTATAACTACTGATGATTTAGACTATATTCTACATAAGGTTATGCGACAATACAATGTGCCTAAAACTCAGGATCCTCCCACCACTACACCGGGAACTTCCCCGATAGGGTCACTTGTGCGGCCTCTAGAACCTTCCAGGGTTGTACCACCTAATATGTCCCTCCCCCAATTTAACGTCATCCCGGCGAACACTACGGCAAGCGGCACGGCAGTGCCCGCCTCATTAACAACTACCAATGTTCGTGTTATAACGGATGTTACTCCCCCACCTCTTGACAAAATTCCCCACAGAAAAGGCCCTATGCCTCTTCTGTATGGTCCCGACTGCTCGTGGATTCCAGTAATAGCGAAAAACCCGAGAGTAGCACAGACAACCATATAGGGGGAGATCCCTGTTCCTAGTGAGTGGGTTATAGAGGTTAGTAAGAGTAAGAAGCTGAGGGCCAAAGATACACAAGGGCAATTATTGGATGTAACTATCAAATCTATTTCAAATGTTTATTCACCTGAATTGTTTGTGCACTCTGCTACTCCGGCATTACCTCCCGCCTCCTCTGCACGACTTTTTGCGGATTGGACAAAGTCTGACGGCGTGAACGATATTAAATCGCTCAAAATATGCTAACGCCGGAGTTGGATACAACTCCAGTTCTAGATCAGTCTCACAATCCAGTTCTGCAGGTGGGGCAGGTAGGTCTAGGTCCGTGGGTGGCCTGGGAGGCGGAAGCTCAACAGTTTGCAGCTACTATCACATCAAAATCCTCCCACCAAATACCTCAAGATAACCACAATTGGTTTTCAATGCCTATCAATAAAGCCGGAGGGGTGTCCCCTGCTCTTTTTAATTTCCTGTCGGCTCCCAAATTGTTTCTCTATAACTTGCAGGAACCCTTTTCAACCCCCCCTCCAGCGCACTTATACAGAGACTTTAAATTGCAAAACAAAGCATTCAGACTATTTTCACAATTCATTCTGAGACATTCTGTCTGATCATTATGTAGTAGTAGCTAAGGTTAGAATACAAAAGAAGTGGGTGAGGAGAGCTGGAGGGAGGCGAGAGGAAGGTGGAGAGGCTACAGGAGGAGGGAGGCGAGAGGAAGGTGGAGAGGCTACAGGAGGAGGAAATCAGGGAAGAGTGCAGGAGAGCAGTAGAAAAACAGACGACTAAGTGGGTTCGACCTGGAAGATATGGAGGAAGTGGAGGAGATAAGCAAGGTGTTTAAGGAAGAGGTCTGTGCAGCATGTGAGGAGGAGGGAGGAGAAGAGGGAGGGGAGTACAGCATGGTGGACAGAAGAGGTAAAAATAGCTGTGGAAGATAAGAAGAAAGCGTATAGAGAGTGGTTGGGTAGTAGAGGGAATACGGTTTTGACAACCCGTAGGGAAGGAAGGAAAAACTAATATTTATTGGTGGCTCCTGAAGTAAATGACGTAAGAGCCTATGATAATATGGCCTCGTTCCGGGCTCCTCAGAGCCCGGGTTAACCTCGATTACAGCGGTCGAGAACCAAGATCATCTTAGGGGGTACCCCTTAATCATTCCTAAGGTACGTCATTGAGACGGAGCCACTGAAAAGTAAGAAATAAAAAAGAAAAGAATTAACACAGTTTGAACACCGCGCCTCAGCGCATTCCGATCTTCCTCTGCTTCCCATGAGCCTGACTCATACCTCCTCCTGCCCAGGAGCGACCTCTAAACTATATCAAGTTGGGCATGTGAATGGGAAGGGGATGGTGGGAGGGCAATTGTCGTCATTGACTTCAGGAGCCACCAATAAATATTAGTTTTTCCTTCCTTCCCTACGGGTTGTCAAAACCGTAATTTATTGGTGGCTCCTTATGTCAATGACGTAAGAGATTAGAATATCACGACCGGTGGAGGGACCTTCATATGCTCATCAAGCTAAAAACAAGAATCTATTAGGAAGACCACAAAATGAAAACTGTGACATGTGTTTAAATATAAGAGTATAGCAGTAAGAAAAAGATGTATAAGGCGGGTACCATTAAAGAAGCCTTATCTCAGAAGAATAGAACTACTGAGGTGTGAATACTGGTAATCGTATATAAAAAAAAAAAAAAAAAAAATTAACAATAAAGTTACACATTGCAATAATGTATAGGTATTGCTATGTAACAGATCTAGTGCAGTAATAGCACTCCTGCTATCTATTCAGATTGTGTGTCCTGTCAACTTGTCATCGAACTTAACACGCCCCCTCCTTTTCCTTTAAGGTGGATGGTAGGACACAACTTCTATTACCTTCCAACACTGGTAATAAAAGCATTGAACAAATATATCCATCTACTTATTGGCCTCAGTGGGCATGTTCCAGCCTCAATGCTATGCTTGGTAATTTGTGTCTTATCCAGATGTACCGATAAGCATATAGCTAGGGAACGCCGTGTTAGAGGACCAGAGACCCGTCCGAGTTATATCCTACACTGAAAAACCAATGGGGAAAACTCCTGGTGGTGGCCCATATGTGCATATCATGGGTTTTATGCAATCAACTGAGGCTCAGCTTCCTTAATTATATCTGCAATAAAGGTTGCTAACACTTTCTTTCCTGACCTTATTGAACCTTCTGGAGGAAACCACAATTGTGTCGTATTCCTAGGAATAACAGACTTAGAGTAGGTATATAGTGCTTTAACAGGGCATAGAGCATGGAGTATCTTTGCTCTTTTCAAGGCAGGAATAAAGAAAGGTGTAAGGATAGGTTCCTGGTGCTCATTTTTGCGATGAATCTGGTGCAGTAACCATATGTACAGAATCATTATTAGGGGCAAAAAACATAGACAGTTAGTGGGCCTTGCTATGGCTGTCCATTCTGAGAACCTATGGACAGTAGCCAGGGTCATCAGAGACACACACTTCTTTAAGTTTCTTGTCTGTATTTGGTCTCACAGGATAAGACCTAGACTGTGACAAAGTTAGGACCCTCGTGATTGACCATTGAGGAAGCAAATGACGATTTGGGGCTCTGAGCTTAAAGCAAGCCTACATAAAACCATGTTCGTCTTTCTGGGGCAAAGGTAAACCAGTAAGAGACAAGAAGGGTTGCTATCTGCCGATACGTGGTTTATAAGTGTGTTAACTGTTAGTTTTTAAAAAACGATTAAGCAATTTAGGTGCTTCAGTAACAAAGCAACCGATGGAGACTGCTGGGTTGACTCTACACTCCAAGTTGTAATTGTTTACAGTGTGAACTATACTGTCTAAGTTGATGCTGTGTATTGATTAGTGAGCGTATCCGTGATTTCCTTGTCGTAGGCCGGTAGCCATTTGGATTTGAGAATGTCCACATAGTAAAATTGAGCGAGGTCTGCAGGTTTCCAATTTCTTTCGAGTGGAAATCGGACAGGGGGGGGGGGGTTGCAGAGGTTCTTGTACCACTGAGTAAGTTGAGTGTGCAATACCTGAGTAGGCCACATAGGGGCAACCCGTCCCATTTGACCCTGAAACCTGAGGTGATGAATGATTCTCACATCAAATTCTATGTCCACCTGTTCCAATTCACTGTGAGGGCATCTGGGCCCCTTTCTCGTGTTATGTCATTCCGAGATATGTACGACTGGAGCTTCGTTGATTTTACGAGATGTAAACAGATCGGTTTGGTGTAACAATTGGGAGAATTAAGTGGTTGGCTGCTTTTTGTTTGAAAGCCCATTCCGCTGAGGTAATCTTTCCCTTGGACTGAGCATCCGTCCACAGGTTGGAGATCCCTGGTAGATCTGTTGCATGGATTAATATGGAATGTTTTTGGGCTAGAGAGCATGTCTTTTCCGAGAGATCTTGGGGAAACCTGGCCCGGGTAGGGACCTGTTTCCTCAAGCAAATTACAGTGGTCATGTTGTCCATCCAGCATGCCCTTGACCTGGAGGTCAATGACATTGCATGAACTCTGGGAAAATTAGAGGGACTGTTAGCTCTTGGGTATTGATGTGACCCTGACTTAATGTTGTCCCTTTCCCGTGATTCTGATGGCCTTTCGTTGACTGATAGTCCCATCCTATTAGACTCGAGGTGTCTGTGTCCACCCATAGAGTGGGAGGTGGATCTGACCAATGTGTCACTGATCCCTTTACCTGAGGTTTTACCACAAACGACAGAGGGTGTAGAATTCTCTTTGGGATGAAGAGAGGGGAATTGTGAGGTGTTAGAAGGAAGGCTTTGTTGCCTGGCCAGAATAGTTCCTTCAACCTGAGGAAGCCTAGGGGCCTTGTAATTTTGAGCCCAGTTTCGAGGGCCTATAGGGAATTCCCAAAGTTTCCTAGATATAGTCTTGGTATGCAATACTTGAACAGTTTTATTTGAAGACGCTTGGCATTGGTTGGATTTTGTTTTATAGTCTGAAGTTGTGTATCCCAGATTAATGTTATTCATTCTGTTGATTGTGTAGGAGTTAGATTTTGATTTCTCTAATTTTACTCTGAAAACCAACTTTGTCCCATGTTGCATGACTATCAAGGTTTGTTCTTGGTAATGGTGTGGGGAAGACCACAGCATCATCCAGTCTTGAAGGTAAAGCAGTATTTTTACACCGTCTTTGAGTAGAAGGAGGAGAGATTGTTTCACTATCTTGGTGAAAAATTGTGGGAGCTATGATCAAGCTGAAAGGAGTTCTGGTGAACATTGCCACTTTGATTCTGAATGGGATAGCTAGGAACTTTTGGTACCTCTTGCTATTGTGATGTGCCAGTAGGAGTCTTCTATAGCTAGAGTAATTATTCAAACCTTGGTTGTAGAATTAGGTTTACTTGGGAAATAGTTAACATCCTGAACTTCATATTGTGAATTAATTTGTTGAGGAGGAACCTGTCTATCGTAGGCTTTAGTTGTAGACTGTCCCTTTTGGGGAGAGGAACATGTGTGATAGAGAAGCTGGCATGCCTTCTGGCACCTAAGTCACAACATTGTCTGTCAACATTTGGTTCATCAATGTTTTTTAACTCTAGAGATAGTTGTCCATTGTTAGACTGAGCTCTGAGGGGTTGTTGTTGTTGTTGTTGTTGTTGTTCCCTAAGCTGCCTGGCCGAACAGCCCTGAGTCCCTGAGGAAGGCCATGGCCACGATCGGGCTTTCCCACAGAGCTCTCATTGAGTATAGATTGTGTTGTTGGCGTAAGTGGTTGTGTGAAATGCAGTCTTCTATGATGTGTTTAATGGTATGGGGTGCTGTGTTACATCCCGGGCAGGCGTCGACAACGGAGTCATCCAGTCTCTTCTGATAGCTCAGGAGAGCTGGATGGTGTCCGCATCTCAGCCTGGCCAGGTGGACTCTGTCCTCGCGAGGAAGGGAGGATTCGGAAGGATGGATTTCGGGAGGTCATGCATGCAGCTGCGTGTTGTCTGTGAGTGAGTGGATGGATCGGTGAGAGATATGAGTATGGATGTGCTTCTGGAAGTTGGTTCGGGGTGGGCAGGGAGGGAGAGAGGACAATAATTGTGTGTGATACCGTGTGCTGGGTGTTGTTTTGATATTTCTTGGTGTCTGTGGGTGTGTTGCCATGTAGTTTAGTGGGTGGTCTTGGTTCGTGGAGGAATTGAGTGCCTCTCATGTCCAGATGGTCTTTGACTTTGAGGATTTTGGTTTCTTGATGTAGGTGATCTGTGGGTGCAGTAGCTGTGCAGCCTGTAATGATCATCAGGGCTTTGTTTTGAATAGTCTGTAAGGTCTTATGATGTGTTTCAGCTAGGTTAGAAGCCCAGGCTGGGCTTGCATATTCCATCACTGATCTTATGTATTGTTTATATACTGTGGTGGTAGTTTCTTTGTTGTGTCCAAATTTGTGTGAGCAAGTGACCTGAGGGCGTTAAGTCTGGGTGTCAGTTTCTTTTTAATGTTTGTGGTGTACTGTTTGAATGTCATATGAGTATCATATGTTACTCCTAGGATTTTGGGTGTGTGTGTATGTGTTAGGGGTGTGTTGTTTATGGTGAGTTGAGGGATGTATTCGTGTTCTCCTGTCCAACTTGTGAGCAGGGTTGCGGTGGATTTGGCTGGGGCTAGATTAAGTCTGTTTGTGGTACACCAGCCATGTAGTGTGTTGAGATAGGGTTGAAGGAGATCTGTTGCTCTTTTTGAGGGGGGGTTAGCTTGTTTGCCAGTAAACTGGCCAAACAAGTCCCTCCGAGGGCTTAGCAACAGAGCATGAACCTAATTCCAGGTCGTTTGGGGAAACAATCTGCATGTGAATCGAGGTGAGAAGAGAGCCGGAGTAGCAATATCTTTGGGTATATTCTTGGACAATTGGGTGAGTGGATACTGTCTAGCTCTAGTTGCCTTAAAAATTGCAATCTTGATATTCCCAGTGGTCATCCGAGAATTACCACGTGAAGCTCTTCTGATAAAATGAAGTGCAGACCTGGAGTTTGGTCCGGGATAGAATCTGCTACTTGCCTCATGGCTTGTGCAAGTTGTTGTTGTGTGATAAAATTTCACAGTAACCTATGGGTTCTTTGTCGTAGTTTAAAGTATTTGTCAGTCCGTGCAGGGTAGGTGTATTAATCCTTGGGATCCGGGAGGCCTCAAATGAGGCAAAACGTATTTTGGTTAGGAGTCCGGGAGGCCTCATATGAGGTAAAAATCGCCGCTAAAATCATCATAACTCGGCAACCAAGCGTCGTAGTGATGTCATCTCAACGGCAGTCTACAGACAACAAGGTGGTCTACAATTTGCAAAACACCTGACTGCTCTAGGTGGTCTCAATCAGTAGCTACTGAATTATGAAGCTTGACTGTACGAAAATGGCCCCGAACACAGCGAACCGCCTCTTATGAGGGCCCCTGGATCCGGAGGGTTAATCATGGGGTCAACTAGTTGGTTTACAACTATTGTTGGAGATCTGAGATATTTCCAGAACTCCTGGGAATAGAGTCGGAGTTGTATATATGCATAGTGGTAAATTTTTGATTACGTCCAGCAATCGGTCTTGTGCATCGTTGTATGTAGATGCCTAAGCTCGTCTCTTTTAATAATCCACTCATTTGGTATTAGCACCAAGTCTGAATGACCTGTGTCAGCATTAGTAGGTGCTATCCTGGTAATTGTTTCCAGTATTGAGATTCACCAATTAGTAGAGGGGGAAGCTTCTTGAACATTTCATGAGTAGGTTGTTTAGGCTGGGCAGGTAAATGAGACAGTGGGATTGTGTCTGGTATGGCATATTGTAACATGGGTGGAGCCAGAGACCTACTTTGGAGATCTCTGATAGCTTTATCTAAAGACGTAAATTTCTGTTAAATTTTGTCTGTCAACTCATGCATAGATTTTAAGAAAATACCTGAAGTTCACCCACCAAGCCACCGGGCGGGCTCTGAGTAGGGACTATATCAGGAAACTCTTCTTCACTTTGTACTAATGGATAACCATGGTACTCATTCTACTCCAACCCTCTTCGGTATGGTTACTGGTTTCCAATTCATACCACCCTACCATAGCATTGCTTATGACCAAAGGTTTTGGGGTATCCTTAGGAAGTACTTTTTTCCGTATTGCCCCAACCGTACTGTGACCAAAATGTCTGGAGCTGCCAGAGAAGGGTCTAAACGAACAGGTAAGTCCGTAGGATTAGTGTATGGGTTTATGTACTTCAGCTTCAATATTCACCTGAATCAGTTTAGGGTGCTTTAATGTGGGTGGAGCAAGCAACTGGGTTTATTCAGATTGCTGTTCAATAGTATCAGCTAACTGTACTAGGGAAAGTGGAGGGGAACTTATACCCTAAGAACTTGGATCAGTCAAGGAAGTAGATGAGACAGGAAATTTATGTTTTTTGATGTAATAGGGTTAGCCGGGTGGCTGACCACATTAGACAATGTCAAAAGTCTTGGGGTATGTGGTGTAGAATGCAGGATTTTGGAATCATGACTGCGAGTCGAGTCGGGGAAGTTTGGTACTTAGCAGGTCGCCTTTTAGTTTGAGATTTGCTCACTTTCGTCTGTTTATTTACTGGAAGAATTTGAGTTGGAGGACCTATGTCTTTTGACCTATGTCTTTTCCTGCTAGATCCAGACATTTTCTTGTCAGGAGACGGAGAGGAGCTAGGGGTTCTAGAAAAAGATATTTCTAAAAAAGCTTACATACTTTGCCTCCATAATACCTGGATATTTTGTTTAAGGTACCTGAAATGTAAGACTTTTACCGAACCCCACACAGATAATAACACTTGTTTGCATGTGACCGAGGGCATAAATGGTTTTTTGGGTCATGGTTATTAACAAAATTATGATTAGTGACTTAGTCACTTAGCCGGTGAGCCGGAAACGTTTAGTGTTTTGTAAAAATGAACTCGCCTTAAAATGTAAGGTGTTGGGCTCCTCCAGTGGTTATTACTTGGCCGAAAGGGGTCGTTCTAATTGTTGAAGAACCTCTTCTCCGGTAATGCAGCAGCTCGCCTGTGAAATACCAAGGAGTTAATGTTGCATGGTGGATATAATACCGGAATTATTAGATCTGCTTAGATTTGGCAAAAATAGGATCTAGTCATGCATCGTTTATTTTAAATAAACTGCAGTTGCCTTTTATCTAAGAAATAGTCTAGTGAATTATTACTCGGTGTCACTGGGTATAATTACTTGGTAATTTTTTAGTCAGGTATATATAGCCTTTTTAGAAAGGGAAAGAAAACTTGTACTAATTTCCTGGAAATTAATTACAATTATGTAGTTAATGAGAATCTATTTAGTAGGTGAACCTGAAACTTCTAGAGTTTTGCCCAGTGAACTCACCTTAAAGATTACGGTTTTGTTAGCCGAGTGAAGGGAGTAACAGGTGAAATGGTTAGGTCTACCCTGGCCTTGAAATCTGGAATACTGTTCATCTCTTGCTGAGGGTACCACTTTGCCGGGAGGGAACGATTTGATTGATGTCCAGATTCTTCTCTGGTAACGCAGCGCATTACCTGAGCCTGTGAATCAATACCAAGGAGTCAATGTTGCATAGCGAGGTGTGGTGGAGTGGTCATGCCACTGGATTGGTAATCCAATGGACCCGGGTTCAAATCCCGATATGTCAATGGGAAGATATTATTGGGATTGAATTTGTGCTGTACCTAGCATCAGTGCATTACCACAAAGCCCACCGAAATGCCAAAAAAATACCCTCATTGTTCCATGATTAAATAACACTGTATGAATATTCCCATATTCAAAATATGTTACAGGGGGACAATGCCTAGCAAGTTCACTGCTCAATAGGTGGCGTTCTGAGAGTGAGGGTCTGAGTCTGGAGGGTGAGACGGTGAAGCACTTGAGTGAAGCAACCGGCCGCTTCAGAGATGGAGCTGCTTCGAGCCATGATGGATGCTTCACATGTCTCACTCCCCAGACTGGAACAAGACCTCACGGGCTTCACCGTGTTTATTAGGCCTAGGCCTACTTAACTTGGGCAAAATTAGGATCTAGCCTTGTATTGTTTACTTTAAATAAGCTAATTAGAGAGAAGTACTTATGTAAGCTCTCGTTTCTATCGTAAGTCTGATAGTTATGTTAATTACTGGTAGCCGGGCCTGTCTCTAATATGGTATGACATCCTTATTATAATGTGACCAAGCCTAGGGTACCCGGCAATAATTTCCATTTGATTCCATTATTGGAACCCTGGTTTGTCTTTATTAAAGTGTGACAAAGCTTAGGGTACCCAGTAAAATAATATCTGTTACTCGGACTTGTTCTTGTCATAGTATGACAAGGCTTTGGGTAACACAGCACCCATATGGTGGTCTCAATTTTTTCGGTACCCGGGCTTGTTATAGTGAAACTTTGAACTATGTCATGGTGCCTGGTATCGTAATATAACTCTAATATGTTAAGACATCCTTATTATCGTAAGACCAAGCCTAGAGTACCCGGCGATAATCCTAAACAGAGCAAATAACAAGAGAAACCTTACATGACAAGGTCACTGTTGTTCTAGCTGATCTGTGTAAACATTCAAGGTTGAGTATGAAAACGCATAGCCTGGTTTCCGGCGGGCTTGTCTTGGTACCGGGGTTTGTCATCGTCATGACAGCCTCCAGAGTACTCGGCTATGGCCTATTAGTACTCGGGGCTATGTAGGTAAGGCCTAGAGTATCCGGTAAATGGTTTATTGGAGTCCGGGACTGTTGCCAGTGGGCTTGTCCTGGACTCCGGGATCGTCATTGTTGTGACAGCCTCCCGCGTACCCGGCTAAGGCCTATTAGTACTCGGGGTTGTCTTTAGTTTTTTAACAGTTTCCAGAGTGACCGGTCGTAGCCTAATGGTGACCGGGACTGTTTTTACCGGTAGTATTGGTACCTGGGGCTAGATAAGGTCTAGGGTACCCGGGGGCTTGAGAATTTTCGAAAAGGGTCCGGCGGACTTTGTACTCGTAAGGTTAGGCCTACTCGGCCACGAGTGTTAATTGGCGATCCGTTATGTAACTTGTACATGTTTTTAAAGTTCTCGTATCTTTGTAAGTCAGTGAGATATAAACATGTTTTGTAAATTTTTTATATCTTTGTAAGTCAGTGAGATATAAATATGTTTTTTTAAATTGTATAACTTTCATTTTTTTTATATCTTTGTAAGTCAGTGAGATATAAATATGCTTTTTTTAAATTATTATTTCTTTGTAGGTCAGTGAGATAAATTCAATCAAGGTATTATTTCGAGTACTCTGGATACTTGTTGTAGGCGTAATTGGTGCCCTTTGGAAAAATAAATACGAGTGCCTAAAAATAGTGAAATAGGCTACTATAAAAGTTTATATATGTATTTGACATCACAAAATTATGTTATCAGCTATAAATATTTGGTGTTTTTAACACTGAAAATAATGCATATATCTGTCTTGAAGACAAACACTGTATGAAAAAGCACTCTTGATTGAATAATGTGTGGCATTAAGAATTCCACCATCTCATAGAAGGTTTTGATGGTAGGTACTGAAGGTATTGCAGTTGATATGGGAAGAACCATCTATTTTCTACAATATGTGATAAATTAATGAGTAACTTAGCAGTGATTGGTTATGAAAGTAACCCCTGGCATGGGGAGTACAAGCAAAGGGATAAAATTCTATGAATTTGACACTAATATAGCACTCAACACTCAAGGAAATAAATATTAGTTACAATGTTAATACACACTTTCACTGAAAAAAAGGGACACTGCAGCTAAAGAGCCAAGGCTCGTAAGATAACACATTTAGTTGAAGCAAAGTGGTCCTGAATACACGAACGGCAACCAGCCTGGAAAACTAAGTCCTTGCTTATTCAGGTTACAAGTGAAATACAATTACGAAAAATACATTCCTAAACGCATAAACAACTCACTATGCAATTAGACTCACTATGGACTAAGAGCTGATGCATTTGGGAGGGGCTATGGAAACTGAAAAAGGGAGCAAGAGATTTGTGTTGTTTCCTGTTGGTCGCCGGTCGAGAGAGGTCGCTCCTGGGCAGGAGGAGGTATGAGTCAGGCTCATGGGAAGCAGAGGAAGATCGGAATGCGCTGAGGCGCGGTGTTCAAACTGTGTTAATTCTTTTCTTTTTTATTTCCTACTTTTCAGTGGCTCCGTCTCAATGACGTACCTTAGGAATGATTAAGGGGTACCCCCTAAGATGATCTCGGTTCTCGACCGCCGTAATCGAGGTTAACCCGGGCTCTGAGGAGCCCGGAACGAGGCCATATTATCATAGGCTCTTACGTCATTGACGTAAGGAGCCACCAATAAATTGAAGATTTGGAGAGGCAGAAACGAGCGAGGTACGAGGAGAGAAAGAGAGTGGTGAAGAGAGTAGTTAAGGAGAGTAAGAGAAGAGTAGATGAGGAATTTGGAAGGAATCTGAGTGTAAAATGGAGGGAGTGTAAGAAACTGTTCTGGAAAGAAGTCAAGAAAGTTAGGGAAGGTAGCAAGGGAAACAGTAAGAATGTGAAAGATAAGAATGGGAGAATGCTAGCCAAGAAGCAAGAGAGAGTCGAAAGATGGAGGGAGTACTTCAACGAGTTGCTAAATGTAAGGAATGAAGAGCCAGCAAACATAGTTGGATGGGGTATGGGAGGGAGAAGAGGAGAAGTAGTGGAGGAGGAGGTGGGGATCAGGAGGTCAGAAGTGTGGGAAGCCATGAAAAGAGTGAAGTTGGGGAAAGCACCAGGAACAGATGGAGTGTGTGGGGAAATGTTGAGGTATGGTGGCAAGATAGTGATCGAATGGGTATGGAAAATGTTCAAACTAGCATGGGAGAAGGGGAATGCACCCGATGACTGGAAGACTGGCATAATAGTCCCCCTATATAAGGGCAAAGGGGAAAGAGGAGTGTGTGGTAACCACCGAGGAATATGTCTTTTAAGCGTAGTAGGGAAGGTGTACAGTAGGGTAGTGATTGAAAGAGTGAGAGTGAGAACGGAGAAATGGATAGGCGACGAGCAGGGAGATTTTAGGAAGGGAAGAGGATGTGTAGATCAGATTTTTACCCTGAATTGTGTTGTGGAGAAATATCTGGAGAAGAAACAAAGGGTGTATGTTGCCTTTATGGACTTGGAGAAGGCCTATGACAGAGTGGATAGAGAAGGCATGTGGAAAGTACTTAGAATATTGTTACGCTGGCCAGCTTGCCAGAATGTGCTCGTACTCGCTAGCGCTCGCCAGGGCAGTGGAATGGGCTGTAATAATCGTAGAACGATGTTCTTTCTTTCCTAGTATTCATGTAGTCACAGCCAGATCAGTGGTGGTCTTTATTCTTGTCTGTGACACATGGAAGTATTTTATATTAGTGATAGAGTACAAGATATGCAGAGTGAAGTTAAAGGAGAAAGAGCGAGGTAGGCAGTGAGGTGGTATTGTGTGCGTGTGTATGTACGTGTGCTTCCCTCCCTCGCTCGCTCGCGCGGGCTTTCCCACGCCCTTCATTGGCCGGCGGGCCTGGCTACGTCATAGGACGCTTGCATTTCATGACGTAGTGATCTGTGATTGGAGGCCGCTGTCCTGGGAGGGTGGTGCGGGGATCCTTCCCGCATAGCTCCTGCAGAGCTTGGCATAGCGTGCCTGGTACTAGACGTCCCTTGCAATCTGTCCCCCAATCTAACCCCCTGTACTACTGTTTCTCTCTCTGAACTTCTTCTTTTCCATTACTTCTCATCTTTATTCAATTACTTATCCCTTCTGGTTCTGCATACGACTTCCATAGTCGGCCAGTCGTATTACCAGCACCAGTTCTCACATATATGTTTTGCACTAGCTTTAGGGATTATTAGTCATAGTCACATGAGTCATATTATCATTGGGTTGCTTCTAATTATTGAGTTGTTCTTTCTTACTATTTAATGCTAGACAGTGGAAGGTATCTTTAGTCGTTGTCTGAGTTATGTATATGGCGAGTCAAAGATTATACGACTTCGACGGAGCTAGGTGCCTGTAACCTTTGTGCATATTTTTCCTTTGCGAGTGTAGCAGTATACGAGCGAAGGGCTTTTGCCTACTCTTGCTCGTATGCTCGCTACCTCTTTGTGTTGACCTTTGTGGAGCGCCAGGGCAAGACCAGATACTTGAGATCTGGACTTACCAAGAGAGCCTCCAAGTCAATTAACGTAACATAAGGGAAATCTGTTCAAGGGGAGACAGTAGGCTACGAGCATGCTTGCGCTCTGCCTAGCCTCCTGGTACCTTTTATGCCGCTGCTATACTTTATTAGTAATAAAGACAGCATTGTGTTTATTAACTTTATCTGTGTATGCTTTAGGAATTCACGTATTATTTTAGCCTAGGTTGATGCTTGGCGCACAACCCAGTATGGCTGTTACCTTGGCTAAGGAAGTACTGTTTTGAGTGGTTATTATTAGTGCTGTCACAGAGTTGTTGCACTCCCTTGTTATATATATGTATCCTACTTATTGGTGTATTTAAGATACACGCTTTGGTGTCCTGCCCCTGCATTATGTCTGTTCTATATTAACGAGCATCTTAGAGCATCAGACGTTTCCAGAAGATTCCATATCTGATTGCTGTAGGACTAGACTACCAGTGTTTTCATAGAGCATTGAAGAGTTTAGTGTTGAATACAGACTCACACTAAAGTTAACGTAAGCATATATTTCTTTATTAAATCTTGTTATAGTTTATTCAAGCATTGTTATTACTTAAGAGCATTTTATTAACGTAAAGTACTCCTGTTGTGAGTAGGCTTTGCCGTCACCGGAAAGCCTTTGTAGAAGTGCACTAAAACCCAGTTAATTGATACCCCGTTATCCAGGAGATTAACTCTGGAGGGTTTAAGTGTTTTGTTCACCGGCGTAATAGTTCGAGGGTTTGGAATTAGCGTACCGTTGTTGCAGATATAGCCTATCATCTAGTCCAATATTGAGTGCCCTTGTTTATTTCGTAGTGCCGGTCGTAACAAATGGCGACCTTAGACCAGAATATAGTGAACTGAATATTGCATTTTTTTTTTGAGAAATCGTATTGCCATTTAGGGTTGAATTTATTTCTCGCATTATTGGCAGTGGACATTGTTTTGAGGATATATAGAACTTGTTGGAGTTTATTGGTGACCTAGTATTGCACTCAAGAACATCTTCGAATATTTTTTGTGAATAAAGCTACGCGAGAGTTTGGCTACTTTTGTCTTGACTTGAGAATTTTTGTTGTTGACTCCATCATGTCACTGGACGGGTCTGAACATAGTGAGGGCACAGTGCGAGAGACAGGCGAGGAGGTGGAAAAGGTGGAGTTGTCTAGCGGCGTTCGGATGGTGAACAGTGAGGAGGATGCTCGGATTTATTTGGAGGAGCCTGTGTCGGCGGATCGGGTGTCGGGGCTAGACCGGTACGGACTGCAGTGTGTAGCCACGGTCTTAGGGTTGTCCGGTACTAGCGGTTTGTCGAGAGGTGAGCTGGTTACCTGGGTGCTCGGTGGGGTGCATGGGGCTTCGGGTGGAGCGGGAGCTGGGGCACCTTCTGCCCAGCCCCCATTCCACTCGACTCCTATCATGGCGCCCCCTCGGGCTCCGGAGCCGGGTACGTTCCCGCAGGCCGATGCCCGCTGGCGGTTGGGTATGCCTCGAGGTGATTCACGGGGTGGGTCCCCAATAGTAGCACCCCTTCCTCAAGGTTTGTCTGCCGAGATGTTGTTTCAGCTCGAACTCGCCAAACTCGAGCAGCGAAAGCATGAGGCTGAGCTCGAGCAACGGCAGCGAGAGGCTGAGCTCGAGCAGCGGCAGTGAGAGGCTGAGCTCGAGCAGCGGCAGCGAGAGGCTGAGCTCGAGCAGCGGCAGCGAGAGGCTGAGCTCAGGCAGCAGCAGCAGCAGCAGCGAGAGGCTGAGCTCAAGCAGCGAGAGGTTGAGCTTAGGTTTGAGTCTGAAAGGTATTGTGCCGATGTTGATCTAGAGAAGACTCATGTAGAGGTGACAAGGAACCAGGTCGTCCAGGGGGGTCGAGCCCATGACCAGTCCCTGTCGCATCTACTAAAGTTGGTTCCAGTTTTTGACGAGTTAGGAGTTACCAAATTTTTTCTCCGGTTCGAGAAAAAGTGCCAGGAGCACCAATGGCCCGAGGAGAAGTGGGCAGCCCCTGTTTCGTCAAGTTTGACGGGGAAAGCACTCAAGGCGTATGATGCTTTGCCCCTAGATTCCTGTGTGAATTACGAGGCGTTGAAAGAGGCTGTCCTGAGGGCATATGAGTTACAGCCAGAGACCTATAGGCTGAAATTTAGGGCTGTTCCCAAGAAAAAGGAGGATACTTTCCAGGAACACGCTAGTGAGCTGTCAGATGCATTTGAGAATTGGTTAAGATCAGAGAAGGCAACTACTTTTGAGGCAGTGAAGCAATTAGTATTGTTAGAGCAATTTTTTAAATGTACTGGCAGTGACTTGACTCTTAACCTGAAAGAAAAGCAACCTAGAACTCTACAGGAGGCGGCTAAGATGGCTGACCTCAGGTTGTCATTGATTCGTGGGTGCGGGTCTGCACAGAGAGCTGAGGCAGGTAACAAGGGGCGTACCACTCCACCCCCCCGAATTAATGACACAAATAATTATCAATTTAAGAGTACTGTTGCCAATTATGATCCCAAGTCGAAACCCTTCCCGTTAAAGAGAGGCCAGGGCCCTTCCTCACCTCAGAGGAAGTCCATGAGTGAAGTGGAATGTTTCAAGTGTCATGAGAAGGGGCATATTGCGCGCTCATGTCCGAGCACACCGCCTACAGCAGTGGTGTCACTAGTGAGCAACATTGGCGTGTCTTTGAGGTCTTCCGTGTTTGCCTGGGGTAAACAGTCGGTTGCGAAGTCATCGCCGGTGCAGAAGCAGCAGGAGGGCTCGTCACCCGTCCGAGATGTTTTTGTGGTCATAGGGGGCACGGCACTGTGAGGTGGGCTGGTGTGGAGCATAGGCTTGAGTTGTTGCGTGATACGGGCGCTTCCCAGACCCTTGTTAAGAATTTCACTGGCAAGCCTATTAACGCGGCTCGGGTTGTGGTGGTTCAAGGCATCAATGCTACGCGGTCTTACCCGCTGGTCAGAATGGAGCTTGAGGTGGACGGTGTGACACGGGAGTTGGATGTGGGTGTGGTGGAGAAGTTGCCAGTTGAGGGGGTCGACCTCCTTCTCGGTAACGACTTTGCAGTGCTCACTTCCGAGGTTCCACCCTTAGTCGTTGCCGAGAGGGCGGCCGACACGTGTAGGGAGGGGCAAGCGGGGCTCGAGAGATCTCAGTCCGCTCAGGTGTCACAGCCTAATACCCAAGTTTTAGACCAGCGGAGGAAGGGTCGGAAGGAGAAAGTCGAGGCTGGTCGGGTTGAGAGTTTGGATCCAGCGACACTCCTTGGTGACTCGGTACTTGACCCAAAGGTGAGCTCCGGAGTGGCCCCAGAACCTGTCCCCCCTAGCGACATGGTAGGGCGTGATGGCACTCCGCGACAGAGTAGTTCCCAGGTGCAACGAGAAGATCCTAGTATTGAGAGTTGTGGGAATAGGGCTATTGAACTCGAGGACGGGGAAGCATGTCATGTGAACCTGTTAAAGGAGTTTGTGAGGCAACCACCTGAGCAGCCTACTGTCCCTGTGTTGGTCTGCAGCGGCCAAGGTGGAGAAGGAGAGGGGGGCAGTGGGGCACAGGTGGAGGAGAGTTGGGATTGTCATGTCTCGGCGGAGCAGTGGGCGGGGGACAAGAGACGGGTGGCTGTGGAAGCGCTTGAGCACCTGCCTGAGCAGCAGTGTGCAGCGCTCCAGCACCCGCTCGGTTCATACCCCACTGTTTGTGCCGAGCACCCAGGCCTCACAACTCATGCGGTGCACGATGTTCCGCTGACAGGTCACTTGAGTGTGAGTAGACCGTTGGCCTCGTAGTTTCAGTGGTTCAAGGTGGGCGACGAGGCTTTGGCATGGTTGTCAGGTCAGGGTCGACCCATGGCTGCTAAGGGTAGTGGTCAGAATCAGGACATTGAGCAGATTGGTGAGGTTGGCTGTGGAGTGGGTGTGCCCGGTCGTCGCATAGCCTCCCAATGCTGCTCTAGTAATATGCAACAGCCCTACCATAGACCGACTGTATCTGGCCATGTCGCTGAAGGCGGTGATGCTGCGCAGGCAGATGTAGTCGCAAGGAATGCGGGGGTGCGCATGTACGGTATCGGCGGGGGAGCATTAGCAATTATGAACTGTGGGAGTGACTGCACAGGTGGTACAGATTGTCCCTCTCGTGACCTGGATGTTCTAGGGACAAAGGTGGAGAAGGAGGGAGGCTATAGTGTAGAAACTGTGGTCTCGGCTGGGTTGTGGGAGGGCAATGAGCATGTTGTTCGTCGAGATAAGTTGCAACCTCTTGTTCCTAAGCGTCAAGAGAAGTTGTTTACTAGGCTGTGGCAGTGCATCCGCATGTTTGTTGATTCTCCAGGCCTGATGTACGGGGTAGAATCCGACATGGAGGCTGGAGACAGTGCAAGGCTCAAAGTGGCTCCCTACCGTATAAATCCTGCTCGACAGCCTGTTGTAAAAGCAGAGCTGGACTACATGTTGACGAAGGGTCTGAGGGATAAGGGATATCGTGAGTGGTCGTTGCCAGCAACGTTGCAACCTGAGTTAAGTGGCAAGATCAGTGTGTATGTTGATTGCAAGAGTGTGTGTGCATTATCCCTGACAGACGCCTATACCTTACCTAGAGTTGACGACACCATAGACCGCATCGGGGCTGCATCGCTTATCACGAAGGTAGAACTAGTGAAAGGTTATTGGCAGGTCCCGTTGCCGGCGAGAGCGAAGAGAAGTGCCAGTCTTGTGATGAACTGGGCAGTTTATCAGTGCCAGGTGTTGTTTTGCTGCTGGAACACAAGTTGGATGTGTGACATGTTAAGGGCGCTGATAATGTTGTGGCTGATTGTTTGTCACGGGAGGGTACGCTTCAAGGAGCACCCTCGCCGTTCAATCAGTGTGTGCTTGAGAGTAGAGAAAAATTAGGCTTGCCCCTGTAGTGCAAAGCCGCCAAAAACACTATTAAAAATAATACAAAAACCTCACATAAAAATTCTTTCTTTTTGATAGTATATAAGTGCAGTATGTTACAGCATAGGTACAGCATAGGTTACCAGAAGAGGTAAGAATAGCTGTGGAAGAAAAGAAGAAAGCATATAGAGTGTGGTTGGGTAGCAGAGGGAATGAAGATTCCGAGAGACAGAAACGAGCGAGGTACGTGGAGAGTAAGAGGGTGGTGAAGAGAGTAGTGAAGGAAAGTAAGAGAAGAGTAGATGAGGAATTTGGAAGGAATCTGAGTGTAAAATGGAGGGAGAGTAAGAAACTGTTCTGGAAAGAAGTCAAGAAAGTTAGGGAAGGTAGCAAGGGAAACAGTAAGGGTGTGAAAGATAAGAATGGGAGAATGCTAGCCGAGAAGCAAGAGAGACCGAATGATGGAGGGAGTACTTCAGTGAGTTGCTAAATGAAAGGAATGAAGAGCCAGCAAACATAGCTGGATATGGTATGGGAGGGAGAAGAAGAGAAGTAGTGGAGGAGGTGGGGATCAGGAGGTCAGAAGTGTGGGAAGCCATGAAAAGAGTGAAGTTGGGGAAAGCACCAGGAACAGATGGAGTGTGTGGGGAAATGTTGAGGTATGGTGGTGAGATAGTGATAGAATGGGTATGGAAATGTGCAAACTAGCATGGGAGAAGGGGAGTGCACCCGATGACTGGAAGACTGGCATAATAGTCCCCCTATATAAGGGCAAAGGGGAAAGAGGAGTGTGTGGTAACCACCGAGGAATATGTCTTCTAAGCGTAGTAGGGAAGGTATACAGTAGGGTAGTGATTGAGAGAGTGAGAGTGAGAACGGAGAAATGGATAGGCGACGAGCAGGGAGGTTTTAGGAAGGGAAGAGGATGTGTAGATCAGATTTTTACCCTGAATTGTTGTGGAGAAGTATCTGGAGAAGAAACAAAAGGTGTATGTTGCCTTTATGGACTTGGAGAAGGCCTATGACAGAGTGGATAGAGAAGGTTTGTGAGAAGTACTTAGAATATACGGAGTAGAGGGCAAGTTGCTGAAAGCAGTGAAGAGCATGTATGAGGGTGCAAAGGCGGCAGTACGTGTGGAGAGTGAGCAGAGCGAGTTCTTTGACCTGAATGTTGGTTTTGAAACAGGGGTGTGTGATGTTCCCGTGGTTGTTTACTGTATATATGGATGGAGTCATGAAAGAAATACTATCAAGAGCAGTGAATGTTGGTGTATCGCTGAAAAGGGAGGGAATTGAGTGGAAGCTACCTATACTGCTGTTTGCGGATGATACAGTTCTGATGAGTGATAATGAATGGGAGTTGCAGGGTCTGGTAAATGAGTTTGGAACAGTGTGCGAAAAAACGGAATTTGAAGGTAAATACGGGGAAGAGCAAGGTTATGGTCTTCGAAAGGGGTGAAGTCACAGAGTGTGAGGTGAAGCTGAACGGTCAGGCTATGGAGATCGTCAACTCTTTTAAGTATCTGGGCAGTGTGTTGAGTAAAGATGGGACTATGGATGAAGAGGTGCGGGAGAGGGTACAACAGGGGAAGAGGGTTGTAGGAACGCTAAAAGCAGTAACAAGAAATAGGGTGGTCAGTATGGAAGTGAAGAAGTCCTTGCATGACAGTGTGGTAATCCCGACACTGACTTACGGAAGCGAAGCATGGACGTTGGTTGAGAGACTCAGACCAAGAGTGAGAGCAGTGGAAATGAATTACTTAAGGAGTGCGTGCGGAGTTACATGGAGGGATAGACAGACTAATGAGGAAGTAAGAAGGAGGTGTGGTGTGGAGGTAGATGTGCTGGAAAGTGTGAAAAGGAACAACTTGAGATGGTTCGGCCATATGGAACGTATGGAAAGCGAGAGAATGACTAAGAGGGTGTACGAGAGCGAGGTGGAGGGACAGAGGGGGAGAGGTAGACCGAATATGAGGTGGAAGGATGGAGTGAGGAACTACATGAACGAAGGCGGTGCTGGTTGGGGGGAGGGGCGTCGACTGACTGGGGACAGAGGTGCATGGGGGCGGTTCGTTCGTGGCCACCCCTTCGGGGATCACGGCGTCAGGCAATAGATAGATAGATAGATGTTACAGCAAGAATCTAAGACATGCTGAGTTTTTGTCTTAGTAGGCTAGGCTTGTTGAAGCTTGCTCGTTGAGCGTAATATGTTAAGTGATACTATTCTTTTGGGGAAGTGTTGTGTAGATTTTTTTATATAATAAAGTGTTTTATGTTGTGATTGTGCCTTGTTTTCACAACTTGGGGGAGTAGCTAGGTGAGGCGGGGTTTATGAGCATTCTGTCTGGTCAGATGTGGCGTTTACCTGAGGTTAAAAGTCAAAAAAGTTAGGGAAGGTAGCAAGGGAAACAGTAAGGGTGTGAAAGATAAGAATGGGAGAATGCTAGCCGAGAAGCAAGAGAGAGTCGAAAGATGGAGGGAGTACTTCAGTGAGTTGCTAAATGTAAGGAATGAAGAGCCAGCAAACATAGCTGGATATGGAATGGGAGGGAGAAGGAGAGAAGTAGTGGAGGAGGAGGTGGGGATCAGGAGGTCAGAAGTGTGGGAAGCCATGAAAAGAGTGAAGTTGGGGAAAGCACCAGGAACAGATGGAGTGTGTGGGGAAATGTTGAGGTATGGTGGTGAGATAGTGATAGAATGGGTATGGAAAATGTGCAAACTAGCATGGGAGAAGGGGAGTGCACCCGATGACTGGAAGACTGGCATAATAGTCCCCCTATATAAGGGCAAAGGGGAAAGAGGAGTGTGTGGTAACCACCGAGGAATATGTCTTCTAAGCGTAGTAGGGAAGGTATACAGTAGGGTAGTGATTGAGAGAGTGAGAGTGAGAACGGAGAAATGGATAGGCGACGAGCAGGGAGGTTTTTAGGAAGGGAAGAGGATGTGTAGATCAGATTTTTACCCTGTTGTGGAGAAGTATCTGGAGAAGAAACAAAAGGTGTATGTCGCCTTTATGGACTTGGAGAAGGCCTATGACAGAGTGGATAGAGAAGGTTTGTGGAAAGTACTTAGAAGCGAGTTCTTTGACCTGAATGTTGGTTTGAAACAGGGGTGTGTGATGTCCCCGTGGTTGTTTACTGTATATATGGATGGAGTCATGAAAGAAATACTATCAAGAGCAGTGGATGTTGGTGTATCGCTGAAAAGGGAGGGAATTGAGTGGAAGCTACCTATACTGCTGTTTGCTGATGATACAGTTCTGATGAGTGATAATGAATGGGAGTTGCAGGGTCTGGTAAATGAGTTTGGAACAGTGTGCGAAAAACGGAATTTGAAGGTAAATGCGGGGAAGAGCAAGGTTATGGTCTTCGAAAGGGGTGAAGTCACAGAGTGTGAGGTGAAGCTGAACGGTCAGGCTATGGAGATCGTCAACTCTTTTAAGTATCTGGGCAGTGTGTTGAGTAAAGATGGGACTATGGATGAAGAAGTGCGGGAGAGGGTACAACAGGGAGAGGGTTGTAGGAACGCTAAAAGCAGACACAAGAAATAGGGTGGTCAGTATGGAAGTGAAGAAGTCCTTGCATGACAGTGTGGTAATCCCGACACTGACTTACGGAAGCAAAGCATGGACGTTGGTTGAGAGACTCAGACCAAGAGTGAGAGCAGTGGAAATGAATTACTTAAGGAGTGTGTGCGGAGTTACATGGAGGGATAGACAGACTAATGAGAAAGTAAGAAGGAGATGTGGTGTGGAGGTAGATGTGCTGGAAAATGTGAAAAGGAACAACTTGAGATGGTTCGGCCATATGGAACGTATGGAAAGCGAGAGAATGACTAAGAGGGTGTACGAGAGCGAGGTGGAGGGACAGAGAGGGAGACCAAATGAGAGGTGGAAGGATGGAGTGAGGAAGTACATGAACGAAGGCGGTGCTGGTTGGGGGGAGGGGCGTCGACTGACTGGGGACAGAGGTGCATGGGGGCGGTTCGTTCGTGGCCACCCCTTCGGGGATCACAGCGTCAGGCAATAGATAGATAGATAGATAGAAAACGTCCAACATCTTGGGCGGGGTGTTACGCTGGTCAGCTTGCCAGAATGTGCTCGTACTCACTAGCGCTCGCCAGGGCAGTGGAATGGGCTGTAATAATCGTAGAACGATGTTCTTTCTTTCCTAGTATTCATGTAGTCACAGCCAGATCAGTGGTGGTCTTTATTCTTGTCTGTGACACATGGAAGTATTTTATATTAGTGATAGAGTATAAGATATGCAGAGTGAAGTTAAAGGAGAAAGAGCGAGGTAGGCAATGAGGTGGTATTGTGTGCGTGTGCATGTACGTGTGCTTCCCTCCCTCGCTCGCTCGCGCAGGCTTTCCCACGCCCTTGATTGGCCGGCGGGCCTGGCTACGTCATAGGACGCTTGCATTTCATGACGTAGTGGTCTGTGATTGGAGGCCGCTGTCCTGGGAGGGTGGTGCGGGGATCCTTCCCGCGTAGCTCCTGCAGAGCTTGGCATAGCGTGCCTGGTACTAGACGTCCCTTGCAATCTGTCCCCCAATCTAACCCCCTGTACTACTGTTTCTCTCTCTGAACTTCTTCTTTTCCATTACTTCTCATCTTTATTCAATTACTTATCCCTTCTGGTTCTGCATACGACTTCCATAGTCGGCCAGTTGTATTACCAGCACCAGTTCTCACATATGTTTTGCACTAGCTTTAGGGATTATTAGTCATAGTCACATGAGTTATATTATCATTGGGTTGCTTCTAATTATTGAGTTGTTCTTTGTTACTATTTAATGCTAGACAGTGGAAGGTATCTTTAGTCGTTGTCTGAATTATGTATATGGCGAGTCAAAGCTTATACAACTTCGACGGAGCTAGGTGCCTGTAACCTTTGTGCATATTTTTCCTTTGCGAGTGTAGCAGTATACGAGCGAAGGGCTTTTGCCTACTCTTGCTCGTATGCTCGCTACCTCTTTGTGTTGACCTTTGTGGAGCGCCAGGGCAAGACCAGATTATAGGTTTGACTCCTGTAAGGAGATAAAGAAAACCTAATATTTAGTAGTGGCCCCGTAATCATTGACGAACATGCCTATTACATAAGGCACCCTCTTCAAACACTCATCCGCCGTAGTTTGAATCTACCGCGCAGAGCATTTAAAAAACTGAGGAGCCTTCATCATGAGCGCACGCGACCTCACTCATGGCTTCAGTCATAATGAATTGGGTTCTCACTACGAAAAAAAATTCGTAAAAAATAAAAACAAAAAGAAAATAAGAATAACTATTCAATAAGCTTTCCATCATATCGTGGATGTACTTTTGTGGATCTTTTGACCAGACGCTACTGCAGGCGTCATTCTTCCTTCACTGACATATCAAGTAAACCAAAATCCTGAATACATCAACGAATGGGAAGGGGATGGTCGGGAGGGCCCCAGTCGTCAATGATTACGGGGCCACTACTAAATATTAGGTTTTCTTTATCTCCTTACAGGAGTCAAACCTATAATTTATTAGTGGCCCCTCCATCATTGACGAACATGCCTGATTTCTAAGACTGGAGGGGGACATTCGTAATCATATCATAACTCTAGAAAAGCAGATAATCAAACAACCACATAGTATTCTTACTTTTGTAAAAAAGAGATATTCGGGTGCATAAACTTTATACAGCCTAAATCTTCAAAAAGGGGTACAAGTAGGAGCGTGCTTCAAAGAAGCCTGCTTGAAAAAGGGTTAACTCTGAGACTCTGTACACAGATCTGCTAGTTAAGAAGGCACCCCACTTAAAGTAAGTGGTGAAAACTAAAAACTTATAAGTTTACATGTGCACACATAAACCCCATTAACCCGGCAAGCGCGATAGGCCTCACGGAAGGCTTCCTATAGGGAACGCGATAGGCCTCACGGAAGCAAGACCATAAAAAAATCCTTCCAAAAAATCAAAACAAAGGATTTTGTCTCTAGGTGAGATAATTCCCCTCTAGTACTCATCCATGTGTTTCTCAGCCCTCCCCCTCCCCTCCTTCCCCACCTTATACCCCCCTCCCCCCCCTCCTCAATTATCACCTATTTTTCCTCTTATTATCATCATTTATCGGTTATTTTTCTCTCCCGCGATAATGTAGCACAAGTGGGTTGCATAAAAGATCGTTATGCAACACCCAGACACCGGCACACACCGCCCCGCTCGTCTCAGTTGACTCCCAGACAGCGAGAGGGGAGGGCTGCCTGTGGCTCTCTCGCCTGAGATTATGACCGGGTGGCCAATATCTTCGTTTTTCACCACCCAAATGCTTTTCCCACTTATTTTAGCACTCTTGAAGGTTCATATATACATCATATATGTAAAATAAAAGCATACCGAAAACAAATAATGCTTTATATTGTAAATATAACGAATTCTGTCAGAATCCAGGGCTAGAAATGCACAAATAACTACCCTAGCACCTAGGTCTATATCGCGCTTGTCAGGTTAACTAGTGGATATATTCCTAAAAATATAACCAAACATAAATGAATTCTTGTACATTCGTAGAAGTACTGAACTCGTGTACTTATGGAGAAGTAATTACTTCAAAAGTAAAAGTCGTAGTTGCAACTACCGAGATTTCTCAAAAATCTATTGCTTCACAGCCAAAGCTACTTACAACAAGAATTGTTGTAACACTACTATTGGCCTTTAGCACAATTTCCTGCAATGAATACTACAGAGAAATTTTATAATACAATGCCTACAAACAGTATCACAGCTCGTATGTTCCGAACACATACTCCGGAGGGGTCTAGGGTGTTCTATGTCACACTGACTGCACCCTCCCCCCCCTTTTTCTTGAAATTAAACAAAACGTGACTAAAAGGGCCACCTAGACCCTCTGCCGTAAAGCTATACATGGCAAGGAAGGTTTGTCCAGAGCTACTGAAAGGTATCGAGTCAAAAACTCCTGATTAGAGGCCCACAACTGTGTGGACTTAATAACTTCCACCGAAAGATTATTAAGGAAACGTAAAGAGGCTGTCCCCTTGCGTAAATCGTGGGTCTTACCCACAACGCCGGGATTCTTCTCTTTAAAGTCCTCGACCAAGAGAGAAGCCAGTGTACGCTCCATCAAGCGTTCACCCGGACTTGCGACCCATAAAGCACCCTGGTGATTTAGAGGTGCCACTCTTAAATATTTGGTTAGAGCTTGCACTGGGCAAAAAAAAAAAAGATGGTGCACCTTTCCCCTTTTTAACGCCGGCACCGTGAACTCTGAAAACACGTGTTCACTGTGCTCATTCTTGGCTATGAATCCTGGGGAAGGTGCAATGTGAATACACTCATGAAGCCTATCAAACCTGAGGCAATTAGGTGTGTTGCTCATCGCCGCCAGCTCAGATACTCTGTTCCCGGTAGCCAAAGCCATAAGGAATACTGCCCTTTTGTAAAATCTGCAGTCTTTGGTACATACGGGAACGAGAATAACTACGATGCTTTGTCCAGAGACCATGTAGGCTTGAGCTGACGGGGAGGTGGGCGGAGTTTAAAACCTGCCCTCATAAATCAATTTCAGATAAATGTTTCTGCATGAACAGATACATTAAATAATTAACAACCAACGCCACCGAGGGCACAGTTTGTTTTGTTCTAAGAATCCAAGACATAAAAGCTTGCCAATGCGATTGAAACTGTCGCTTTGTAGACTGGGTATATTGATTCGTGAATATCTTGGTCACGTCGCTACCATATGGTGCTAGCCACTTGGCCTCCTGAATGTCCATAATGAACAAGTCGGCGAGGTTTCTAGGTTGCCAATTGTGTTCTAAGTGGAACAACCCGACCGGGAGTGACACTGGGTGCGGGCACCACGTGTACAAATGCTGGTACCACACTGCACCGGCCTCAGGGGCGCGATTAGCGAGACTACGCCTCGCTAATCCTGTAGTTTGTTGACTACGTGGCACATTAGAGACGCGTCTGGCGGCGGAAAATAGATAAATGGAACTCAACCTGTTCTCGTCCGTCATCAGAGCGTCAGGTCCGCCCGCCGGCGTTATCGTCCGGCGGGTGAGGTACAGTGGGAGTTTGCAAGTCTTCTCAGACGCAAACAAATCCACTTGTGGATGGTAATGCTCCGCACACGCAAGAGCGCCCATTCTACTGATGTCTCTGTCTCTGTCTCTGATACTCTGTCTCTGAGACAGAGCGTCTGCCCAGACGTTTGGTACGCCTGGGAGATAAGATGCGTGAAGATGAATGTTCAGCCTGTTGGCTAGTATAAAAATCTTTTCTGACACGTTTAGCCACTTCCGAGATCTTATTGACCCTTGTTTCTGAATACAGTGAACCACATTCAGATTGTCCATTCTGAAGGCCACCGACTTGCCCCGTAAAGCAGAGCCGTGAGCCTGAAGGACAGATAAGGGGACTAGTAAGTCTTTGACATTGATGTGGAAGATTCAAATGGGACCAAAACCTTTGACCCTGATGCCCGAGGTTTGACTAAAAGCCCCAACCTATCGTGCCTGACGCATCCATGTCCACCCATACCGACGGCGGAGGAGAGGTTCATGACATGACTGCGTGCAACATTTCTCTCGTCGCCCAAACCGCTAGTAAGTTGTGTAATAACGTTGGGATAGGCCAAACTATCCCCGCCGGTAATAGTGGGAAAAATGTGTTGCCCTCCAAGATTAAACGTTAGACTTACAACCGGCCCAACTTCACAGTTAGCTGAACCCCGTTGAGAGAACCGACTAGAGATTCCCAAAGTCTCTGTGTCGTAGTCAGACTGTGGAGAAACATAAACAGTTTTTGCGAAATCTGTTTCGAGTGTCCACACTCTGACTCAGAGTGAGAGAAGCTGTGTCCTCGACCAGCCCTATCCCCTGAAATACTCGTGGGGGAACAAGGGTTTGACTTTTACTAAGTTGACCTTGAATCCTAGAGATATGAGATGGTTTAACGTAACGTAGACATGACTGATGCGTAACTTTTCTGTTTCTGCCACCACCAGTTAGTCGCCCAGATACCACCAGACCCTGATCCCTTGTTCTAACAAGGGCATCAGGGCTTGCGGGGACCTTGCTTGAATGCTTGTGCCAAATTGAAAATAGTCTTCCAAACTGCTGGTGAAATCAAAGAAGGAATTAGAACTGGAGACAGAACTACTTGGCTTGCAATACGGTCAAGAAGTTGCTTCACTAAGAACATCCTCAGATCCTGCCTTGCTCGAACTGCCTCTAATAAGGCCATCCGAATATCTCCTAAAGACTTGGATGGAAGTCTGGAGAAGCAAGCGCCGGGAAAGTTCAATGGCTTTCCTGACTTCCGCGGCTTCTATTGCCTGAGAAGAGCGTAACAGAGACTTTGTTACTTGCTGGGAACCATATATTGCGAAAACAGTTTAAACGCTTTTCCTCTTAACCTAAACTCGCGGTCTAGGTAAGCTGGGGAAGGCGTGCTAAAGGGAGCTTATAATTCGCCCAAATTGATTATTTGGGGGGTGGCAGCCAAGCAGAGGGGACTCCGCCGGCACCAAAAACCGGAAGAGAGAACCAAGAATGGCGTTCTGGAGGGATTTGGTGGGAAGAATAAGTCATGGTTATAATAACTTGGAATGTCCTTAATATGAACATCCAAAACATTTCCGTAACATTGCTACCCCTGACTCATCAGGCCCGTATAAAAGAGGCATAGCTCCTGTTTTTTGACTGGCGCCTTGTCTAAAGGAGGGGGAGATATGTCTGATATGACTCGCACAGTGGAAGTAGTGAGAGCTGCTGTGCCTGGCACATTGGAAATTGGGTCTGACACAAGCGGATGGTTAGGTATTTTAGCTAAAGCAAAGGATGTAGCCAGAGGTCGCACATTCGTCGACATCGCGGGATCTCCTGTATCAGAAGGAGTTTCCGGCGTAGGGCCAAAGAACCTATTAAGTGCATTCAATAGTAGTCCATCAATCTCTTCCGCCGGTACATACCTAGCCGATGACGAACTCCGTGGAAATTCGACAGTACCCTGAGAGTCGCCTAGAAGGTGACTGGACTCTTCAACCTCCATCTCTGAGACCAGAGATCGTTGTTCTTCATCCGTTAAGTCTGGCTTATCATATCAGCTACGAGAGGCTGGCTAAGCCTAGGCAGACGGATAACAGTAACATGTCGGAATATAAACAAAAAGCACTGAATTATATCACAACAGGAACCACCGCCAACACACCACTGTAGCAAACACTTCCGGCAAAGGGAAGAACTGACTCGGGACCCAAAAAAACTTCACTAAGTGAAGAAAAATACGCTGGGAACGACAGCAAAAATACGCTACCTCATCAGAAAGATAAAAGGAAGCAATAACGTGTAATGAAAGCCGCCTGCATCACAAAGCTAGCTAACTGTGAAAAAGTTCACCTGTCCACAACAGGACCACGAGGGTACATCCGAAATAGATGCCCCAAACACACGACCCAAAATACACTGCACTGCGGGCAACTAGCCCAGGACACTCCTGCTACGCATATCCTAACCTTACTCGATACATCCCGGAGTAAACAAATGAGAAAAAACTCACTAGGGGCGCAACAAATGCGGAACCCGCGGAGCGTGGGGAGACACGTCCGGGCAGGCTGAGCGCAGAGCAGAGAAGGAAGAATGACGCCTGCAGTAGCGTCTGGTCAAAAGATCCACACAAGTACATCCACGATATGATGGAAAGCTTATTGAATAGTTATTCTTATTTTCTTTTTGTTTTTATTTTTTACGAAGTTTTTTCGTAGTGAGAACCCAATTCATTATGACTGAAGCCATGAGTGAGGTCACGTGCGCTCATGATGAAGGCTCCTCAGTTTTTTAAATGCTCTGCGCGGTAGATTCAAACTACGGCGGATGAGTGTTTGAAGAGGGTGCCTTATGTAATAGGCATGTTCGTCAATGATGGAGGGGCCACTAATAAATACTTGAGATCTGGACTTACCAAGAGAGCCTCCAGGTCAATTAACGTAACATAAGGGAAATCTGTTCAAGGGGAGACAGTAGGCTACGAGCATGCTTGCGCTCTGCCTAGCCTCCTGGTACCTTTTATGCCGCTGCTAGACTTTATTAGTAATAATGACAGCATTGTGTTTATTAACTTTATCTGTGTATGCTTTAGGAATTCACGTATTATTTTAGCCTAGGTTGATGCTTGGCGCACAACCCAGTATGGCTGTTACTTTGGCTAAGGAAGTACTGTTTTGAGTGGTTATTATTAGTGCTGTCACAGAGTTGTTGCACTCCCTTGTTATATATATGTATCCTACTTATTGGTGTATTTAAGATACACGCTTTAGTGTCCTGCCCCTGCATTATGTCTGTTCTATATTAATGAGCATCTTCGAGCATCAGACGTTTCCAGAAGATTCCATATCTGATTGCTGTAGGACTAGACTACCAGTGTTTTCATAGAGCATTGAAGAGTTTAGTGTTGAGTACAGACTCACACTAAAGTTAACGTAAGCATATATTTCTTTAATAAATCTTGTTATAGTTTATTCAAGCATTGTTATTACTTAAGAGCATTTTATTAACGTAAAGTACTCCTGTTGTGAGTAGGCTTTGCCGACACCGGAAAGCCTTTGTAGAAGTGCACTAAAACCCAGTTAATTGATACCCCGTTATCCAGGAGATTAACTCTGGAGGGTTTAAGTGTTTTGTTCACCGGCGTAATAGTTCGAGGGTTTGGAATTAGCGTACCGTTGTTGCAGATATAGCCTATCATCTAGTCCAATATTGAGTGCCCTTGTTTATTTCGTAGTGCCGGTCGTAACAATATACGGAGTAGATGGCAAGTTGCTGAAAGCAGTGAAGAGCATGTATGAGGGTGCAAAGGCGGCAGTACAAGTGGAGAATGAGCAGAGCGAGTTCTTTGACCTGAGTGTTGGGTTGAAACAGGGGTGTGTGATGTCCCCGTGGTTGTTTACTGTATATATGGATGGAGTCATGAAAGAAATACTAGGAAGAGCAGTGGATGGTGGTGTATCGCTGAAAAGGGAGGGAAATGAGTGGAAGCTGCCTATACTACTGTTTGCGGATGATACAGTTCTGATGAGCGATAATGAATGGGAGTTGCAGGGTCTGGTAAATGAGTTTGGAACAGTGTGCGAAAATGAAATTTGAAGGTAAATGCGGGGAAGAGCAAGGTTATGGTCTTCGAAAGGGGTGAAGTTGAACGGTCAGGCTATGGAGATTGTCAGCTCTTTTAAGTATCTGGGCAGTGTGTTGAGTAAAGATGGGACTATGGATGAAGAAGTGCGGGAGAGGGTGCAACAGGGGAAGAGGGTTGTAGGAACGTTGAAAGCAGTAACAAGAAATAGAGTGGTCAGTATGAAGGTGAAGAAGTCCTTGCATGACAGTGTGGTAATCCCGACACTAACTTACGGAAGCGAAGCATGGACGTTCGGGAAGAGACTCAGACCAAGAGTGAGAGCGGTGGAAATGAGTTACAGTACTTGAGAAGTGCGTGCGGAGTTACATGGAGGGATAGACAGACAAATGAGGAAGTAAGAAGGAGGTGTGGTGTGGAGGTAGATGCGCTGGAAAGTGTGAAAAGGAACAACTTGAGATGGTTCGGCCATATGGAACGTATGGAAAGCGAGAGATTGACTAAGAAGGTGTACGAGAGCGAGGTGGAAGGACAGAGAGGGAGAGGTGGAAGGATGGAGTGAGGAAGTATATGAATGAAGGCGGTGCTGGTTGGGAGGAGGGGCGTCGACTGACTGGGGACAGAGGTGCATGGGGGCGGTTCGTTCGTGGCCATCCCTTCGGGGATCACGGCGTCAGGCAGTAGATAGATAGATAGATAGATTCTGAGCCGCCAAATAGCCCAGTCCCTCACGAGGACCATAGCCACTATTTCTGACCAAAATGTAAGGAAGGCCACCGAACTATCAAGACGGCTTCTTTTACAGAACTCCATCCAGTCCTTGGGTGACATCCGAATAGCCTTGTTGGAGGCTGTTCGTGCACGTCAGGACTTAAGAGTATATATGGTTAAGAAGTTACCGGACGACATTGGTCGCCGGGTAATCCTCTCCCCTGTATTAACTGCTTCTTTGCTAAATCTAGAAACGTGGAAGGCAGTATATAATATGGTTGATAGCTTGCAGCCGAGTACCTCCCAGCCTAGGAAGGAGAACTTTAAGAAACCATACTCCAAACCTAAAAGTGGAGGTAAGTTACAACACTCTGGTGCTAAGCAGCCCTTTCAGGGAACCATGCCTCCTCCAGCGCAGGGAGGTACTCAGCACAAGCCTAGACAGGGAAAATATTCAGGCAAGTGGCATAATAAGAATAAGTCATGGCATAGAATAAGTCACAACACAAGTCAGGTCAGGGAGCGACGCCAGCCAAAACCAGCCACCCGTCTACCCCTACCCCACCAGCAACAAAAAACTAGTTTGTCTAACTCTCTCTCTCCCGGGGCCTATCGAAGGCGAGTTGGATCCAAGGGTAGTTCCGCCGGAGAGGCCCAGTCAAGTAACTGGGTCATTTCGGGTGTGTCACCGGGCTTGGCCCCGGCGAACTTGGGCACGGACAGTGGTACGCAAGGGCATCACCTGGCGGTGGCTCCGGCGACCTCATTTAAGTCAGACTCGAGAAGTCAATCATGTTTATTTAGAGGTGGAGTCACTAGTCCAGGAAATGATCACCAAGCATGTCATTGTCCCGGTCGATCCAACTTGCCCTGTCTTCACGGCAAGACTTTTTCTCGTACCAAAGAGGGACAGTGTTCAAATGTGACCAGTAGTAGATCTCTCGTGCTTGAACACCCACATTCGCAATTCACCCTTCAGGATGCTCACTGTGAACCACATCAGGCTAACACTTCCACCACAAGGATGGATGTATTCATTAGACCTGACAGACGCCTATTGACATGTCCCCATCAACAAACTGTTCCAAAAATTCCTCGCCTTGAGGATCAGGCAAGAGACTTATATCTTTCAAAGAATGCCATTCGGGTTGAACCTGGCACCGAGAATATTCAAGAAATTAGTTCGGCAGGCCCTCATGACAATGTTAAATCTGGGGATCAAGGTGTTGTGGTACCTAGACGATTGGCTGGTAGTGGCGGAGTCAGAGAGTTTATGTAAATCCATGTCAAACACATTATCAATTATGTACAATCCCTAGGGTTCAAGGTCAACTTGGCAAAGTCACATCTTGTTCCCACACGGGTAATTCAGTGGATAGGGCTGGTCTGGGACACAGCCAATCTTACTCTCAGTCATAGTTTGGACAACCGCAACAGATTTCGAAAGAAATTGTTCGTGTTTCTCCACAGTCTGAACATGACGAAGAGGTACTGGGAGTCTCTGGTCGGTTCTCTCAACTGGATTCAATTAACGGTAAAGTTGGGCCGGTTGAAAGTGAAGAGATTAATCCTGGAAGGCAACAAATATTTCCCGCTATTGCCGGCGGGAAAATTGTGGAAAATTCCTCCCTTAATTCACAACTTACTGTCGGTCTGGGCGAAGAGAGAAATATTGCACTCAGTAATGACGTGGGTATCTCCCCCACCTACGGTATGGGTTGACACGGACGCTTCAGGGACAATAGGCTGGGGTTATCAGTCGAGCCTAGGCCATCAAGGGCAGGGTCTTTGGTACCAAGACGAGAACTTTCATATCAACAAGCAAGAGCTTTTAGTCCCTTTGTTTTTCCTTCAAACTCACGGCTCCTCCTTGCGGGATAAATCAATAGCTTTTCGAATGGACAATTTGAATGCGGTGCATTGCATTCAAAAGCAAGGGTCAACAAGGTCTCGGAAGTTGTTAGAATTGTCAGAGAAGATTTTTGCTCTGGCCGAAGAGCTGAGCATTCATCTTCATGCATTATATCTCCCAGGCATAGCGAACGTCTGGGCAGACGTGCTGTCCCGGAGACAGAGGACCACAGTAGAATGGGCAATCAAGCAAGACATCTTCAACAAGATAATTGCAGAGCCATACCGTCAACAAGTGGATCTATTCGCGTCCGAGGAGAACCACAGACTCCCTCTCTACCTAACCCGCCGGGAAATGACCTCGGCGGGAGGTCCAGACGCATTACTGGAGGATTGGAACAGGTGGAGTTCCATCTATCCTTTTCCGCCTCCAGACGCCTCACTCATGTGTCAAGTACAGTAGGGTCCCGCATAAAACGTGTTCAGATAAAACGAGTCTTGATTAAAACGAGCGACCTAAAATATTTATATTTAATTTTCGATAAGAACGAATGTGATCACATAAAGCGAGTCCGCCGCCAAAGTGGGGCAAATCCGAGGAGTTTTCATATAGAGCGCCGAAATATCGTACAAAACGTACGAAATATCGTACGCTCCTGCCGGAAATTTACGCTTACAGTGAACATTGACGATATTGGGCAACCAAAATGCCGTGTTCACATAAAACGAAATCGCATAAAACGGCCTTGTTTATCGACCAATTTCTCGTTTTATGTGAGACCCTACTGTAGTTCACAAACTACGGGGTTACCGGGGCATAGTCTCGATGATCGCGCCTCTTTGGCCGGCTCAGGTGTGGTATCACCAGTTGAAAACGTGGTGCGAGAACCCGGTGTCGCTCCTGGTCTCGTACTTCCACTTGGAGACAATTGGAAACCTAGAGACCTCGCTGATTTTTGCCTTTTGGACATTCAAAATGCCAAATGGTTAACTCCGTATGGAGAGAGCGTTACTAATAAATTTCTTAATCAGTATACTATGTCCACAAGGAGACAATACCAATCACATTGGAAAACATTTACAACCTGGATAGTAGAAACAGCGCAAACAGATGCATCAGTATCTTTGATTTTTAAGTACTTAGACTATTTGTTTGAACATCAACGCCTTTCTGTAGTTACGCTGAAGAACCATCTCTCTGCCATATCAGAACTCCCTTTTACGACCTTACAGGTCTATCCATACCGCAGGCGGAGGAGAAAGGGTTCATGAGGGCATGTTTCAAGCTCATGCCTACCTGGTCACTGGACAAAGCTTTGGCTTTACTTCATTCGCACAAGTACAACCTCGCGCCGGATTTTGACTCATTCTTAACCCCTTATTGGCGGGGCCCGACTTAAGGTGGTCTAGAGAATAATGGACAATGTGGCGGGGACCGCCTTAAGTCGGTAGCAATTTTGAGCACATAATTGGCTCTGAGAGAGAGTCCGAGCGGTGGGAGGAGCGTAGGTTGACTCTGACCGTTCGGCACGGCTCCCGCGCCAGCACTGGGCCCACCTCCACACACATCCACACTCACGCCTCCCTAGACAGGGAAATATGTCAGGAAATTACCGTATTTTAGGGATTTTTCCTTCGTGTTGCACGATCGTTGCAAGACAACCCGTGATCGTAGAAGGATGGTTCTGGTGTCATTGGAAAGCTCAATTATCGCCCTTTCACGGATACATACTTGTATTACGCTCTGGCTCTTGTTTATGCATGACAAAGAGCACGGAAATAAGCTCGTTTAGGGTAAAACCACCTGCTTGGCAGGTAGTAGAAGTTACCGACCTAACCGCTCGTGGAGTGTTAAAGAAGGCTGTGTTCCTTATGGCTTTGGCTACAGGAAACAGGGTATCTGAGCTGGCGGCGATGAGCAACGAACCTAATTGCCTTAGATTTGGGAGACTTAATGAACATTTACAAATTGCTCCATCTCCCACTTTCGTAGCTAAGAACGAGCATAGTGATCATTGTTCTCTGAATTTACAATTCCGGCTCTTAAACGCGGGCATACACATCATGTTTTATGTCCGGTGCAAGCTTTAATAAAGTTTATGAGGGTGTCGCAGCACCAACAACAGGGAGCTTTATGGGTCAACAGTACAGGTACTCGCGTCACAAGAAGAAAATTGGCTTCCTTGCTCGTAGATGTAATTCGGGAAAGTAATCCTGGTGTAGTGGGCAGGGCCCACGACATCAGAAAATGGGCTGTCTCGTTAAGGTTTCTACAAAATTATTCAATAGGTGATATAGCAAACACTAAACTGTGGGCCTCCAATCATACTTTCTTGACGCGGTACCTGTCAGTGGCTTTGGATAAACCGAAACTGACCTGTGTGGCCTTACGTCAACGGGTCTAGTTGGTCTATGTGCTACTAAGTTAACAGTTTCTTACAGTTTCTTACAGTAGATCCTCTGGAAAAAGGCAAACTAGGCCTGTGTATCCAGCTCAGTGCCAGTACTTGCACTGCTGCGGTCGTTCACGGTGTTGGCAGCGGCGGTAGCAGACGCAACATTTTTACTATTCTGTATTTTTGCTTTATAATCAAACTTCAAATCTTGTCTTCCCCATGCTTTATCAAGATTACTTTCAAACTTCCTTATTGATTCAGAATCGACTACATACTGGGGCAGTGCGTTCCACTCATTTACCACTCTATCACAAAATGAGTTCTTTGCCTTTTCAAGCCTATTTCTTTCTTTGTACATTTTCTTAGAGTGTCCTCTCATTCTTGTTCCCTCCCGCATCAAGAAGATACCTTCACACACATCCTCATCATACATTCCTGACACTATCTTAAAAGTCAATCATATCCCCTCTCTTTCTCCTATATGCTAGTGTCGGAAGCCCCAGTGTCCTCAACCTCTGCTCATAGCCCGCGTTCTTCAATATTGGTACTAGCTTGCTAGCTCTCCTCTGCACTTTCTCCACTGCTTCTATATCCTTTACCATATATGGAGCCCATACCTGGTTCGCATATTCCAGGTGCGGCCTAACCAGCGCTGTATAGAGATTCCTGAATATTTCTTCGTCAAGTGACACAAATGTCCTCCTTATCAGCCCTACAATTCTATTGGCTTTGTTTATCTTTTCCGCTAAATGTTCTGAGAAATGTAACTTATTGTCTATCACTACTCCTATATCCTTTTCTGCATTAACTTCCTCCATCGCTTCATACATACTGTATCCTACCTTGTCTATCTTGCTTGTCCCAATCCGCATGTACTTGCATTTTTTGGGATGAAAAGTCATTAACCAATGCTCAGACCATCCCATCATACCCTCCACATCTCCTTGAAGCAAACCCACATCTTCCTTACTCCTCACTCTTCTATACAGCTTAGTGTCATCCGCATACAGGTATATCTCACTTCCATTAGTTATAACTTCTGGTAAGTCGTTGATAAATATAACGAACAGTAGTGGTCCCAACACAGATCCCTGAGGTACCCCACTTGTAATTTCCCTCCACCCCGAGCCTATTCCATTCACCAGTACCCTCTGTCTCCGATCTTTCAGGAAGGCTTCTATCCATTTCACACATTTCTCCCCTATATTATAGCTTCTAACTTTCTCTATTAACCTTTTATGTGGGACCTTATCAAAGGCCTTCATAAAATCACAATATACCACGTCTATAACATCACCATCCTCCAGAATTTGCATCCAATCATCTACCACCTTAATTAGCTGTAGTACTGTCGACCTCCCCGGCAAGAATCCGAACTGTCTCCCACTGAAAAGTTGGTTTGATTTCATATGCTCCATTATTCCTTCTCTAATTACCGTTTCCATTAGTTTACACACAACACTTGTCAAACTGACTGGTCTATAATTTCCTGGGTCATTTCTCTTTCCCTTCTTAAAAATAGCTGTTATGTTCACCTCTCTCCAGTCCATTGGGATTTGCCCTGTATTAAAAGATACCTCAAATTGGGAGGTTTAACGACCCTCCCAATACCAAATAAGGTAAACCTCCTATTTGGTTGTAGCCTCGGAGTATCCAACGTAGAGCTTATACTATGACGATGTAATATGCTTCGCTCTAGAGCGGCAATTATCGTATACACATAGCGCGAATTAAATCGATAACATCTAGAGTAGCACCTTACTCTCACTACTAGGTACGTTGTACATACTTTTGAGGTCTTTTTAACAGAAAATTGAAAAGAAAAACGAGAAAGAAAAGAGAAAGTTGTCGACCAGGTCATTCCATCTGGCTCTTCACGCCGCTGTCAGGGGCGTGCCTTCTAACCCGGTCTGGATTAAAGGGCATCTCGATATCAAGCTACAAAAGAGGCAAGATTGGATGGGCAGGGGTACGGTCTGCGGGAGGGATACTATGACGTTGGATACTCCGAGGCTACAACCAAATAGGAGGTTTACCTTATTTGGTATTGGGAGGGTTGTTAAACCTCCCAATTTATTAGTAGCCTCTACGTTCCAACGTAGAGCTTAGAGTACCAAAATTGGAGGCAGACATCCAAGCTGAAAAAACTCAAACAACAGCAATTAGTTAAGGATCATGATAAAGAAAAGACAGACTTAAACAAGAGAGTTTATATACAGAGTGTACGGACAGGTGCATATTAAGAGAGGCCACGTACAGTCATGTCATGTTCTTTTAGATCTCAACCTAATCGTATGAATTTTACATATCATAATGGTGGATGTGGATGACAGGATGCCCCCCCCCCCCTTTTTTTGGAGTAAAGTAGGAAGTACGACACCGGATAAGACCAAGTGTAAACATCGCTAACAGTACCGCGCACAATGTAAAAAGTGCCGGAGGTGATAAGTGACACCCAGTAGATAAGTGACGGAACACTTAATTCTGTGGACTACTAGTAAAAACAGTAGGACAAACACCCCCAATGACAATACATGAACATGACACAAGCGGGTGATGCATAACGAACAGAATGTGATGATGGGAAGAAAATAATGAAACATACAGTAACATCTACATTTCAAACATATAATGTAGTAATTTAGGAAATGAAAAACAAGATCCTTAAGCCTAGGTAAGGTCCTTAACCCTAGGTGACATTACATACATATATGTGCAACCCATAGCCCCACCCCCCTCCCCCAAAAATGGGAGCAGACAGGATAGGAGAAAGACAGTAGGGGGAAGGACAAACATAGAGGAATACCCCTAAGTAACTCGTTGGCCCAACGCAACACAAGGACGCTCTGGCCTGTCTGTGGACATGGACAGATAGGAGGAGACAAGCGTGTTGGGGGAAGACCACAGCCCTGTGTCAGTAATATCCCTGAGGGAGTGATTGTGAAGGAAGCGGAGCGTGGCCGCATAAGACCGAATGTCATGCGCCGAACCCCGAACCAGAGGATTGCTATCCTTAATGACGCGACACAGGCGTAGTCCCACAGCACGTTTGGTCAACCTCCTACCGGTCTTAGGCGCCACCCATAGTGCCAACCCCGACCCCGGCACAGTGGAATGAACATAGGATTGAAGCGAAAGAACAGGGCACAACGTGTGATGACGATGGCCGCGCTTAAGAGCGGGGACTGTGAAAGGCTTAAACACGTGTGCCTCTCGTTCGTTCTTAGCAAGAAAATGAACAGACGGAGCCAAAGTTACCGACCCGAGGATGGGAGCAAACCGCAAGCAGTTCTGGGCCCGAGACATGGCAGCCAACTCCGAGACCCTCTCACCCGTAGCTAAAGCTAGAAGAAACAGCGCCTTGTCAAGTAATCTGTCAGGTGTGGGGTGAAGAGTGTAGGCCACAGACAAGAGCCTTTTGAGAGCCGCCGCCAGAGACCACTGAGGGGGAATCTGATGCGGGGATGGTCTGAGCCGATAGCAGGCTCGCATGAAGAACTCCAGTTCTTTCTGAGGAACGACCAACCCCGGGAGGGTCTCAAAAGGCTCGCGAATGGCAGACAGGTGGTTCCGAATTGTGTTGTACATGTAGCAACGCTCCTCAAATAAATAATTGAGGTAGTGAAAAACAAGCGCCACTGCTGGAGTTGTCTGTCAAGAGGTGTGTAACCAAGAAGTAAAGCTGTGCCTGTGAGATACATATATCTTCCATGTAGATGGTGTCCAATGTAGAGTGAATTTGTCAGTTAATGATCGTCCAAACAAGGGGAGCCACCCTGCCTCACAAACATCCACGATGCGAATGCCAACGAGGTCCCTAGGTCTTCAATCTACCCCAAGTGGAAGCTTGAGACCGACAGGGGAAGTGGAAGCTTGAGACCAACAGGGGCACGGGATCCGGGCACCATACTCGTGAGAAGCGAACAAGTCGACCTGCGGAACACCCCAGGAGGCTGCTAGGTCATCGAATACGGTTTGTTTGAATGACCATTCTACCTGGGTGCTCCGTCCCCGAGACAGAGCATCCGCCCACAGGTTGGCAGACCCGGGCAGGTAGGTTGCATGCAGTGTAATGTTGTAACGATCTGCCTGAAAAAACAGTTTCTCCGCCAGATCCTGAAGCACCGCGGATCTGGAGGAGCCCTGTTTCTGTATGCAATGAACTGCAGTCATGTTGTCCATCCTGAAGGCCATCGACCTGCCGGTAAGGGCTTGCCCATGATCCCGCAGGAAGAACAACGGGACTAACAGTTCCAAGACATTTATGTGTAGGTGAGTGAGACCTGACCATCTGCCTTGGTTTTGGTGACCCATGTTTGACTGGTAGCCCCATTCCACCTCTCTCGACGCATCGGTGTTTATCCAGATGGTCGGCGGGGGCGAAGTCCAAGGCACAGCTCTCGCGAGCTTGCCCCGAACAACCCAGTGTGTCAAAAGCAAATGGATCGAGCGCGGAATCGGCCAAAGCCGATGTGGAGGCAACAGTGGGAATGCCTTGTTGCCCAGTTGAATCAGGCGTTTGATCCTGAGCCTCCCTAGGGGAATGGTCAGACACGCCCAGTTGAGCGACCCGATCAACGAGTCCCAGAGTTTCCTGGTAATGGATACCAAGTGCAACGCAGCAAAAAGTTTCCTTCGAATCTTCGATGCGTTCACCCGACTCTGTCTGACGGTCGCGCTCGCCATGTCCCAGTCCAGGCCCACCCACGTCACGTCTTGCGACGGGGTGAGGCACGACTTGGGAACGTCTATCTTGAAACCTAAACGTGTGATGTGTTGGATGACAAGGAGAGTGTGTTGTGCACATTGAGTGGGAGAGTCTGCGGAGATGAGCCAATCGTCCAAGTAAAACAGGATCTGAATCCCCTGACGGAGCAGGGGAGTCAGAGCCTGCTTGACTTGTTTCGTAAAGACTCGTGGTGCGATATTGAGACCGAAGGGCAGCCTGTCGAACGTGAACACCCTTTCGTGCAGCTGGAGCGCCAGATAGCACTGGAACCGAGGTGCAATCGGCACATGCCAATATGCGTCCTTGAGATCCAGGGATATCACCCAGCAGCCGGGACGGAGCGCCAACCGCACCTGACTGATGGTGAGTATCCGAAAGCGGTCGTTCACGATATGCAAATTGAGGCACGACAGGTCGACCACCGGTCTCATCGCATCGCAGTCCTTCTTCGGGACCAGAAACACATGTGAGAGGAAGACCCGCTTGAGAGGCGAGACTTCCCGAACAATCCCATTCTCGAGCATTGACATGATAACTTTGGCCACGTCTGGACAGACGTGCCGATGTCGGGGAGGACGTCTGAGAGGGGGCCTTGACCGCCACCTCCAGGACATACCCCGCTTCACAACCCGACGAGCCCAAGACCGGCGAGGCCATTGCCGATAGTGGGGGCAAAAGAAGCCGGTAGGGGCCCCTTGTGTGAGCCTCAACACTCGTTCGGGGAGGCGGTCGGGAGAGAAGGGGGAAAAACCTGGAGGAACTAGCGGTTTTTTGACCCAGCATAGTCGTCAGTCTTGCCGCGGCTAGACTGACCTCCACGGGCACCCCCTCCCCTGCAGCGACCGCGTCCCTGAAACCTGCGCGGAGGATCCTGCGCTGGGCGGCGATGCTCCTGCCTCTGGTCGGTACGCCGCGAGGACGCCTCAATGGCGAGCGGACGAGATGGGCGAAGAGGCGAGCGGCGGACATAAGGGCGCATGGCCCGTCCGCAACCCCCTTGGCGTCGCCCATCGACGACACCTCGCCAAGGTTGGCATCCCCTCGGTGGACCGGCCTTCCTCCCACGACCCTGGGAGGAAGCGCTTTGGCTGCGGGAGGCCGTGACGCCCCAGAAACACGGGGTGCGAAGTGTCCCGCAGTCGCAAAGAGGTAAGCCTCTTGCCACGCACCATCCGAGAAGAGACCCTCAGTTGCGAGCTCAGAGAGGAGCAGCTTAGTCCTGATCTCCACGGGCGCCTTCTTACAGAAGGCCACCCTCAGCGACTGTCGACACTTAGCAGCCTCATGGACGGCACTCTGAAGTTCACCCACCGAGTTCAGGGCGAGCTGCAGCTGCACACGCAGCAAGGTTTCCCAACCCTTCTTGAGGTCGCCAGCAGACTCGGCTTCAAGAAGCCGGAGGTGAATCCTCGCCATTTGGAACAGAAGGAGGAGGGTGGAGAGCAAGCGAGCGGCGCGTTGCCGGAGCCGGTGATCCCGATCCAGGGCACTCTTCTCCGATGGCACGAAGAAAGACGTGGGCAACTGGTCTAACACAATCTTAGGGGCATTCAGCCATGACCAATATTTGGGAGAGACCCCGGACAATGACAGGACTAGCCCAGACAAAAAAGTGTTGTCAGGTGGCGGGAGAGAAACAAAGCACTCACCTGACCTGACGCCAAAATCAACCCCTTCCGCCAGCCACCGATCCCAAGGCCCGTCCTCAAGATTGGTGAGCTCGAGCATGACGTTGCCTTCAGCATCGCGAGCATTCTTCACCAGAGGAAGACCGGCAATGGCTGACAGAGCGGGTGCATCAGCTAAGATGTCGTGGCGGGTGTAGTCCGACCATAAACGTGTAGACCCAGAGGGAGATGCCCTAGGACGGTACGTAAAAAAACTGCATATCCGACCTACTGGGGTGAGGCCGGATATCCACCTCTGGGACTAGGCCGTCCGGAGTCAGTGCCCGGAAGATACCCTTAGCACTAATCTGCATAGCCCAATTCTCAGCAACCGGCCGTTCCCACCGTGCATGAGTGGCGGCCCGTTCCGGGTGAGTAGCCACCACATTCTGCCAAGACGCAGGCTCGCCATATAAAGAAGGGAGGACACGTTTGGGGATCTTAAACTTAAGACAGTGGGGGAACACTAACGGGCTGGCCAACCATCCCCAGCCCGCACGACGAAAGACGGCAAAGGAGCCGGAGAGGGGGCTGGCGCAGGTAGAGCCACGGGCGCCACCACAGGGGTTGCTGGGCCAGTTGGTAGTAGATTTTCAAATGGAGGAAGAGGGGTAACTACAGGAACCACAGTAGTAAGCTGAGGAGGTCAAACCATAGCCTCGGTAAGCCGTTCCAGGGTCGCTTGCAAGGCCCCGAACCTGGCACAGTTCTCCTCCTTGAGGGAGTTGAAGGCCTCGAGCCACTCAGGGGCTGCGGCCGAGCGATCTGGCGACGTCGATTCCGGGGAAGTCGACATGTCGACGCGCAGCCGACTCCTCTGAGCATGGAGGCGCGGGGGAGGCGTATAGTGCAGAGCCGGACGAGGGGAGTCCTCCAGGACAACCATGTCAGCGTCCTCCTCAGGCTTCAGCCAAACCTCCCTGTCGAGGTCCTCAGGATCCTCAAAATCCTCCTCCACGTCAGTCCACTCGTCCTCCTCACCGGCGTCTGGCACTGCCGGAGGAGGCGACTGATCACGTCCCCCATGAGAGGACTGGGCACACTGAAACACCGGGTCGACAGGACCCGGGGACCCCAGAGGTGGGGCGGGCACATTGACGGCCGGCTCAAACAACGAGACCACCCGTGGTGTAGGGGTCGATGTGCTGGCAGGCGGGGGAGTAACAGGTTGATGTCCTGCAGCCTGAGACGCCTCAATCTCCTTGATCAACTTGTGTGTAGTCTTCCGAGTTGGGGTAAAGTGAGGGGACACAACACGAGGCACAAGAGGTACAGTGCGCTTTGCCCGAAAGGTAGTTGTCCCTGACGGCCTAACAGGAGAGGCGGCACTTCGACTAGGTGACCTGGTACGACGAGGTATAGGAGATGGACACTTCCTCTTCCTTCCACGGTCCAAAGACGTCGTAGAGAGGTCTGCAGGAGGCACTTGAGGAAGGGCGGCCTGGAGCCCTGACGGAGGAGCAGAAGGAAGGCGGAGCAGGAGCCGAACATCCTCGTCCTTGAAGTGAGGGATGCGGTGTAGGGTCTTTCCAACATATCGGGAAATGCCCTCCCACGTATCCAGGAGGCGTGCCGCAGCCTCCGCATGCTCCGCCGCCGCAGGTGACGAGGGGTGAGACTCTACCGCCATAACATTAAGGAGGCAAGGGCCGCACCTCCTGGGAGAATAACCATCCCTGGAGTAACAAGCCACGTGGGTAGGGCACTCCCGATAGCCGTGACTGACCACAGGCCTACCACATCCCCGCCTGGTGCAGAGAGGGAGCGTCATCACTCCTGCAATCGGAAGAAAACACCATTCTTGAGCCCCCATACAGGTAGGTATGCAAAACACTAGCATATAAAAGAATCCCCTGAAAACTGAGACAGGCACAAAGGGAGAAATCCACCCGCGAGTGGCCCCTACCTCTGAAGCTGTAGCGTTCCTCAGACAAGGATAATAACCCCCACCCCCCGTGAAATAAGGATGAAGGAGAACACCAGAAGGGAGCCCCGCACCAGGAGAATCGGAAGAAAAACCCCAATAAGACACCACCCGAGACATAATTGAAGAACGTCGCAAGTTAAACTGATCACAAGGGCAGGGAGACGCCCAAAAGCGCTCACTAGACCTTGAGAAAGAAAAACCTCCGCTGCATGACGGAGAGTGCCTATTCCCCGCCCCCCCCTCCCCAATGTAAACCCCAAGCAGGTGAACAAATAAGGCAACAGTACCTGTAGGCCTTAGGCAGATGCGAGGGAGGCACAGGAGAGCACCCAAAGTGGAGCGGATCACAGCCTGGGAAAAAAAGGGAGAATAGTATTAAACACCAGAACCGATGCATCAACAGGCATGGACAAGTAGCAATGCACTCCCCAACCCAAACCCAGAGAGGAGCGGACCCTCAAGGGACCCTCCGATCGGGGGTGGGACAACAGGACAGCCAAAAAAGCGTGAAACACACGCCGCCGTAGGGCGGGTAAACACGCCCTGGAGCGATTCAGAGACGCTCCAGAGCGGGCCACAGCCACTAGAACCTTACCAAAGCACCTCAGAGACAAGTACGACCGACCCAGAGCGGGGGAAGAACCCGCGCTCCAGAGCGGGTGAAGCAGAAGCAGGCACCAAAGAAGGAGCAGACAGTGCCGAAGCGGCAGACGCACGCCCTGGAGCGGTAATACCGACGCTCCAGGGCGGAGCGGCGATCTCCTTATTAATAGTCTGAGGGCCAGGGAAGAAGTGACAGACGCTCGCCCCGGAGCGGCAAAACCGACGCTCCCAGGCGGAGCGGCGAACCAGGTCAAAGTGAAAGAAGACAGGTGATAAGTGCCAGACGCTCGCCCTGGAGCGGTAAAACTGACGCTCCAGGGCGTAGCGGCGAGCCAGGTCCAAGTGATAGAGGACCGAAGCGTAAGTAATGAAGACAAAATAACTGAGAAGTGTGATTCGTCTGCTAAGTAGGCCCCCCCAGCGACTCGAGAAAAGGAACGCCAACCAAAGACCGACCTGGCATGGGACGTGACCCACGGACAGAGAGGAGCAGAGGAAGACATAGCCTAATCACAAGGCCCTAAGGCGGCAAAATGAAGGAAAATTGCAGAACACAAGTTTGGGGTTCTGGAAAGCCAGAGGTAGTCAGATAACTGGTGCGAACATCACAAAACATAATAAGAGGGGTCAAGGGACATCCCCAGAGGTTGCAACAGAATCGAACGACAAAACGCCCCCCGTAGGCTAGGCTACCCACAAAAAGTTAGCCTAATCGGCACTAGGTGATAGGAAAAATTAATAAGAAGGACGCCACTAGCAACCGCACACCCAAAGAGGTGTGAGTGCGACATTAAAAGACCAACATGGGGCAAGTGACATCCCGGGTCGGCGCCCCCCACCATATAACACCACCCGAAAAACCGAAGTTAGCCTAGCCACCGAAAAAATGCGCGTAAGTCAGAAACTAAGGTAGTGACAAGCAGCCCTAAATGAATAGAACCTATCAAAACCTAAACTAATGTCACCGCAAGGAAATAAAAGCAAAATAAGGCAAAGGCCTTTCAACATTAGCGGTGTCCAATGATACGCATGCGCAGAGGGCTGAAAACATGAGAGACCTCCACTTTCAACACAAACACTCGAATTAAACACCTGAGTGCCCATTTTACGTTGTGCCTACAACACGGATCATCTATCTAGAAATCCAGGCGCCAAATAAAGGCCCAAAACTCACCAAAAAGTGACGAAGATAGGAGTGGAAGGCAGCAAAAACCGGAGCACCAGAAACACGTGTGCGCCCGAGTGGTAGCGCGAAAGAGATGCCCTTTAATCCGAACCGGGTTAGAAGGCACGCCCCTGACAGCGGCGTGAAGAGCCAGACGGAATGGCCTAGTCGGCAACTTTCTCTTTTCTTTCTCGTTTTTCTTTTCAATTTTCTGTTAAAAAGACCTCAAAAGTATGTACAACGTACCTAGTAGTGAGAGTAAGGTGCTACTCTAGATGTTATCGATATAATTCGCACTATGTGTATACGATAATTGCCGCTCTAAAGCAAAGCATATTACATCGTCATAGTATAAGCTCTACGTTGGAACGTAGAGGCTACTACTAAATAACATTTTTAATGGCTCTACCATCTCACCTCCTTCCTTTATGATTCTTGGATGTATCCCATCCGGTCCCGGGGACTTACTTCTGTTCATTTTTTCTATAGCCCTTCTTATTCTAGCATGTGAAAACTCTATTAGTTCTAGTGCCGGTGCCTGTTTGATTGGAATAGTAGGCACTGCATCATCCGACTCCACTGTTAGTACCTCCCCAAAGTATTTCCCCAGCACCTCTGCTTTCTCCTTATGAGTTTCTGTTCTATTCCTATCATCCAATTCTCCTATCAGTTTAATCTTAATGGTAAAAAAAAGGGGGGGGGGGGTTGCTGGAGAGCTTAAGACCTCTAGACCCTCCGCCGGACTATGTGATAAGGTCACGAGCTGTGATACTTGAAAAGTCGAGCTGGTTATACAGCTCAAAATTTTATTTTTATGAAGATATCTATCATACAGTAGTTGCAACTATACTGTAGGATACTAAGTTGAAATAGTACAAACTATATAATATGTACAAATTTACTTTAACCCTTTGGCTGCGGGTGACGTTCTGGAATGTTTTGGCAAGTTACAGTAATTTCCAGGCTTTAAAAGCCTGTAAAAAAAATAAAAATTGAATAACAGTGGGCGGGAGCGTGAGGGGCCCACCTCCGTCCCTCAGAGCAGCGAGCGGCTCACTGAGCTAGGCTGTGTCTCGCGCGGGTCTCTCTCTGTCTCTCTCAACAGTGTAGCCAAGCGAGCGAGTGCTACCAAATGGCGGGTTTCCCGAGTTTTACTGGCACCGCTGCGGGTGAACCAGACCACGTACGGGGCCCGTTCTGGTCTCATTTTGAAGCTATTTTCGCCTAGTTTTCGGCAGAATACAGTTCATTTAATGCAGATGCTTGATTTATCATTCAGGAGTGCCTGAATATGCCCTAAATAGCCCAAACATAGCCGCAGCCAATGGGTTAAGGACATAAAATATACTCAAATGAGTTATTGTGCCTTTACACCGTTGGACAGGAATAAAAGAATGTTCTTGAAAAACAAATTTGTATTGAATCTCAATGTGATATTCTTAACAGATGTACCTGCATGGTCATTTTAAGCAGACCTTCTTCGAAGTAATGCACTGCTTGTCTTTCCATTTTTCTATTTTTATTGTATGTAAACAATAAAGACTTAAGTTTGTTATATGATTCTTTGTCTCTACCTATAGGTTAGTGGTTTGATATTGTCACGAATGTCCCCCTCCAGTCTTGAGATATCAGGCATATCGTCAATGATGGAGAGGCCACTAATAAATTATAGGTTTGAGTCCCGGAGGGAAGAATGAAAACCTAATATTTAGTAGTGGCCCCGGAATCATTGACGATGTAGGGCCCTCCCTTCCATCCCCTTCCCTTCCCATTCGTTTGATGTCTTAGGTTTAATCTTGATATATCATTGAAAGAAGTATGGCGTCGCTGGATGCAGCGTCTCGGCTAGAATCTACATATGACATCCACGAGCTGGAAAGCCTTAATATAAATTTGTTTAAGTTAATTTTTACTTTTTTATTTTTTTACAAAGTTTTTTCGTAGTGAGTACCCAATCATAAAGATGATTCCAAAAGAGAATTAGCGTTACACTTATGCGACCGCGCTGGTGTAGTGACTAGCATCTCGGACTTCCACCCAGAAGTCCCGGGATCGCGCCCACGCTCGGCGCATTAAAGATTTTTCACAAGCACTGAGTCGTTACCATCCCTCATGAGCAAGGGGATGGGGTAGTAGTCTATCTATCTATCTATTGCCTGACGCCGTGATCCCCGAAGGGGTGGCCACGAACGAACCGCCCCCATGCACCTCTGTCCCCAGTCAGTCGACGCCCCTCCCCCCAACCAGCACCGCCTTCGTTCATGTAGTTCCTCACTCCATCCTTCCACCTCATATTCGGTCTACCTCTCCCCCTCTGTCCCTCCACCTCGCTCTCGTACACCCTCTTAGTCATTCTCTCGCTTTCCATACGTTCCATATGGCCGAACCATCTCAAGTTGTTCCTTTTCACACTTTCCAGCACATCTACCTCCACACCACACCTCCTTCTTACTTCCTCATTAGTCTGTCTATCCCTCCATGTAACTCCGCACGCACTCCTTAAGTAATTCATTTCCACTGCTCTCACTCTTGGTCTGAGTCTCTCAACCAACGTCCATGCTTCGCTTCCGTAAGTCTGTGTCGGGATTACCACACTGTCATGCAAGGACTTCTTCACTTCCATACTGACCACCCTATTTCTTGTTACTGCTTTTAGCGTTCCTACAACCCTCTTCCCCTGTTGTACCCTCTCCCGCACCTCTTCATCCATAGTCCCATCTTTACTCAACACACTGCCCAGATACTTAAAAGAGTTGACGATCTCCATAGCCTGACCGTTCAGCTTCACCTCACACTCTGTGACTTCACCCCTTTCGAAGACCATAACCTTGCTCTTCCCCGTATTTACCTTCAAATTCCGTTTTTCGCACACTGTTCCAAACTCATTTACCAGACCCTGCAACTCCCATTCATTATCACTCATCAGAACTGTATCATCCGCAAACAGCAGTATAGGTAGCTTCCACTCAATTCCCTCCCTTTTCAGCGATACACCAACATCCACTGCTCTTGATAGTATTTCTTTCATAACTCCATCCATATATACAGTAAACAACCACGGGGACATCACACACCCCTGTTTCAAACCAACATTCAGGTCAAAGAACTCGCTCTGCTCACTCTCCACACGTACTGCCGCCTTTGCACCCTCATACATGCTCTTCACTGCTTTCAGCAACTTGCCCTCTACTCCGTATATTCTAAGTACTTTCCACAAACCTTCTCTATCCACTCTGTCATAGGCCTTCTCCAAGTCCATAAAGGCAACATACACCTTTTGTTTCTTCTCCAGATACTTCTCCACAACACAATTCAGGGTAAAAATCTGATCTACACATCCTCTTCCCTTCCTAAAACCTCCCTGCTCGTCGCCTATCCATTTCTCCGTTCTCACTCTCACTCTCTCAATCACTACCCTACTGTATACCTTCCCTACTACGCTTAGAAGACATATTCCTCGGTGGTTACCACACACTCCTCTTTCCCCTTTGCCCTTATATAGGGGGACTATTATGCCAGTCTTCCAGTCATCGGGTGCACTCCCCTTCTCCCATGCTAGTTTGCACATTTTCCATACCCATTCTATCACTATCTCACCACCATACCTCAACATTTCCCCACACACTCCATCTGTTCCTGGTGCTTTCCCCAACTTCACTCTTTTCATGGCTTCCCACACTTCTGACCTCCTGATCCCCACCTCCTCCTCCACTACTTCTCTTCTTCTCCCTCCCATACCATATCCAGCTATGTTTGCTGGCTCTTCATTCCTTTCATTTAGCAACTCACTGAAGTACTCCCTCCATCTTTCGACTCTCTCTTGCTTCTCGGCTAGCATTCTCCCATTCTTATCTTTCACACCCTTACTGTTTCCCTTGCTACCTTCCCTAACTTTCTTGACTTCTTTCCAGAACAGTTTCTTACTCTCCCTCCATTTTACACTCAGATTCCTTCCAAATTCCTCATCTACTCTTCTCTTACTTTCCTTCACTACTCTCTTCACCACCCTCTTACTCTCCACGTACCTCGCTCGTTTCTGTCTCTCGGAATCTTCATTCCCTCTACTACCCAACCACTCTCTATATGCTTTCTTCTTTTCTTCCACAGCTATTCTTACCTCTTCTGTCCACCATGCTGTACCTTTCACTCCCCTCCCTCTTCTCCTCACTCCACACACCTCCTCACATGCTGCACAGATCTCATCCTTAAACACCTTGCTCATCTCCTCCACTTCCTCCATAACTTCCAGGTCGAACCCACCTAGTCGTCTTTCCACTGCTCTCCTGTACTCCTCCCTGACTTCCTCCTCCTGCAACCTCTCCACCCTCCTCACCATTCCACCCTCCTCTCGCCTCCCTCCCGCTCTCCTCACCCACTTCTTTTGTATCCTAACCTTAGCTACCACTACATAATGATCAGACAGACCCCCTCCAATACCCCTATACACCCTAGCATCCATCACAGATTTCTTCATTCGTTCATCCACACATACATAATCAATCAATGACTTTCGTTCCACCACTGTCTTATCCTTCATCGTCAACATCCGTTTCCACGTGTACCTGTGGATCATTCTGTGTCGGAAGAAGGTGTTGGCTATCCACAGCCTCCTCCCCACACATACGTCCACAAGTGCACTACCATTCCCATTCACCTCTGATGGTACCCCCCACCCTCCCACCACTCCCTCAACTTTCCTATCACCCACCTTACCATTCATATCCCCAATCAGAAATATTCTTTCGTTCTTGTCAAACTTCTCCAGGCACGCCTCCACATTCATCCAGAACTCCTCTTTCTTTCTTTCAAGTATATCCTCTGTCGGGGCATACACGCATACAATCACCCACGTTTGTATTCCTACTTTCATTCTCACCCACACAATCCTTGAACCCACAGACCCATACTCTCTTACACATTCCTTCCATTTGCTACTTACAAACAAACATGCACCTTCTCTCGCTGTTCCTTCACTCACTCCAGCACACACACCCATTCCACACTCCCATTCTCTCACATCTGAACCTTTCCATTTGGTCTCCGTCATTCCACATACATCCAGCCTGGCATTCACTAACACTTCCAGAACCTCTCTCTCTTTTGTGCCATCATTCATGCCACTAACATTCCACGTAGCCATTCTCAGAATGTCCGAAGGCATGTCCTTAGTCGGTCGTGGTTCGTCAACGTTGGTTCCGTCCGCATCCGAGGCTGTTCGTTCGTTTTTCTTTGCTTAGATATTTTTTCCGGGTGGGGGTCGCAAGCCCACCGACCCAACCTCTTTAGTCGCCTCTTACGACACGCAGAAGGCACGTGGGGCATATTCTATTCCCTAACCCCCAGGGTAGTAGTACAGGACCCCAATGGAAATACGCCTAATCGGCCTTATTGGGCTATCCTTAGCTGGCTTAGCATGCGCTAGCTTTAAGAACTATTATTATTATTATTATTATGTAGGACTCTTTCCCCTGCGGTGGGTGTTTCAAATATGCGAACCGCGGGTGCTTGAAAGGGGACTATTATACTACAGTAAAAGTCCTTTAATCCGACGACCGATGATTCGAATCTCCCAATAGTCCGAATTTTTCAATTTGAGGCCAAATCCGGATTCACCCGATGGTCCGAATTTCAAGAAGTTCCAAAGTCCCCTTTTTGAGGCATTAGTCCACTCAAATGACACATAATGGAGCACACACATATCATATGTTCATGAATTCACTTTAAAAGTTTACCATTGTCATTGTAGCCTATTACCTACTTCAAAACATTCAGATTAATGGTCAAAGGAAGCTACTGATATAAACGTAAACACCACATCGTCTGCTAGAGAGTTTGTTTTGCTCTTGAACGCATCCTTGGGACGCTCCGATGCGCTACTGGCTTGCACCGCATTTTCTGCAAGCGCATTCAGTCTTGAGCTTGAAAACGCACCTTTGGACTTTCCGATACGCTACTATTTATAGTTCAGTGATCGGAGCGTCCCAAGGGTGCTTTCAAGACAACAAGACAAGGGTGCTTTCAATACAATATAATATAACAGAGCACGTCACAAAAGGAAAATCACAAAAGGAAAATTACAAGAACCTCTCAGGGAAGTGCCGTTGTTAAGGCATTACTTCCCGAACCACATCTGATCTGATCTTCAAGAGCAAGACAAACTCGCTAGTAGACGATGCGGACATATGGTGTTTACGTTTATATCAGCAGATTCCTTTGACCATTAATCTGAATGTTTTGAAGTAGGTAATAGGCTACAATGACAATGGTAAACTTTTTAAGTGATTTCATGAACATATGATATGTGTGTGTGTCATTTGGGTGGCCTAATGCCTCAATGTTTTTGTCAGGCCATTAATACATCGGGGTAAAGTCCGATAATCCGAAAAATCCACTAATCCGAACGAGGGCCGGTCCGCTGCCCTTCGGATTAACGGAAGTTTACTGTAATACGGGTTTGACAACCCGAAGGGAAGGAAGGAAAACTAACTATTTAGTAATGGTTCCGTAGTCAATGACGTGAGAGCCTTATATATATAAGGGCTCCCCGGTGACCCCCGTGAGAAAGCATAACGCGACCCAAATATATAAAAAGTACATCCTAGGGTGAAACCCTTTACTAGGGAACGTCATTAAAAAAGGTAACCATTGGAAAAAGAAAGAATTTTTTTATGAGTAAGGGTTAGAAACTATGAATGTTGTCTTACTAAATCAATTAGCGCGCCGTTATACAGTTCTTCCCTTGCACGCGTCTCCCAGCTGGACACGCTGGGGTTATACGTCCTTCATAGTACAAAGTTGCGCATGTGCATGGGAAGAGGGAGGAGGGAGGGCCGCTTTACGTCATTGACTACGGAACCATTACTAAATAGTTAGTTTTCCTTCCTTCCCTAATTTAGTAATGGTTCTCTCCGTCAATGACGTGAGAGCCTAAGAATACCAAGATCGGTGGTTGGGACATCTCATGCTCAACGTCAAAGACTGAAGAGAATTAAAACTAACGGCTCGTGCTGTTGTAATTAAATAACTAGAATTAAGAAAAAGTGTAAAGTATAAAGGCAGGGTTTCTAATTAAGCCTTAGGAAGTAATAGAAAGGTAGATAAGGATGCAGTAAAACTTAATAAAAGAGCCACTATATATTGTAACACATAAGAATTGTACATACTGTAGTACTAGAATGATTTGTAAAAAAGAAAATCTATTCATACCTATTAAACTCACCCCAAAAAAGAATTTGTGTATTTATTAATCTAATATCTTGTATTAGAAATTAACCCTTAGAGATAATAATCTTATTAATGTTAATATTGAACAACACTTGTGAGAGGTTCTCCAGTTCGGAACACACTCCCCCCCCCCCCTGTTTTGTCGAAAACTCCTAAAAGTAAGTCAGTACTTGGTGAACCTCACACGTACTTGTAACATAAAACATGGCATTATTGCAATAAACAGAGATAAGTTAGGTTTATGACTAATTCTCATGGCTATGCATGGCACAGTGGGTCTCTACAAATGAACCGAAAGATATTTGGATAAAAATGTGTGGTGAGATGACCAGACTCTTGTTTGCTTAAGGTCTTGGATCAAGTAATTGTTAAGAAATCTGACTGTCGTGGCCCACTTTCTCACATCATGGGCCCTTGCCACTGCTGACGGTTCGGCTGTTTTGATAACGTCCACTAGAATTGAAGCAAGTTGACGTTTAGATAATCTTGATTTATCATGTGAAGAGATCCACAAATGAGAAGGGTGTAAGGGTGTAGTTAGTTGTACATACTGTACTTATACAAAGCCAACACTGGGCATAGTGTGTGATGTTTATTCTTTTGTTTTAGGGCTATTATATCAAAAGGTGAGAACATATGATCTTCTCTTTCGTTCTTGGCTATAAAATCAGGAGCTGGTGCGAGTGTAACCGCACTCAGATCTTCTTAAAATTGTAAGCAGTTCGCAGATCTAGCCATGGCCGCAAGTTCAGACACTCTATGTGCTGTTGCTAACGAAATTAAGAAAACACATTTAGATAAGAGCTTGTCATCAGAGGGGTTGACCGTGTAAGGTCTACTACTTAATAGATTTAACACTTTGTCTAGAGACCACTGAGGTAGAATCTGTCTAGCAGGAGCTCGTAATCTAAAACAAGCTTTAATAAAACCTGCTTCGTCTTTAAGTGGAAGTCTAAGGCCAGTAAGGTCATAGAATGGTTCTTTAATGGCTGAGAGGTGATTGCGAAGTGTGTTGACTGATAGGTGTTTGTCTTCGAAAAGGTAATTTAAGTACTTTAAAATCAAACTTACTGAGGCACTTTGTTGGTTGGATTCGACAATCCACGTTGTAAAGTGTTTCCAATGTGACTCATACTGTCTAATTGTGGATGGTGTAAATTGTTTGGTTAATTTGTCGTGAACGGCTTGATCATAAGAATTTAGCCATTTGGCTTTGAAAATATCCATAAAGCAAAATTTAGACAAGTCTGCAGGTTGCCAATCTGCTCTAAGTGGAAATATGACATCGGAAGAGGTACTGTATTGGATTTGGACACCATAGAGATAGTTGATTGAACCACACTTGTGTTGGCCAGACCGGTGCTATGAGACACACTTGACCCTGAAATAAGTGAAGTCGTTGCAAAACTCTGCACATTAGTGTTGTTTCTGGGAGAGGAAAGAGGTAAATCGAAGACCACTTGTTCCAAACTTCCGAGAACGCATCTGGTCCGCCCGCTTGGGTCTTGTGCCATCGGGTCAGAAACAGAGGGAGTTTTGTTGACTGATGAGAAGCAAATAGGTCTATCTGTGGGTGGAATGGTTTTATCAGTTTGTCGAAGGTCTGTTGAGTTATTGCCCATTCGACTAGTGTGCTCTTCCCTCGAGACAAGACGTCTGCCCACAGATTCGCCTTGCCTGGAAGGTAAACTGCCTGAACTGTGATCTGATGTTGTAGAGCAAGGAAAAATATCTTCTCTGATAGCCTTAGGAGCGTGTGAGATTTCGTGGAACCTTGTTTGTTGATGCAGGACACGGCTGATGTGTTGTCCATGCGAAATGCTATTGCTCTGTGTTGAAGTGTATGTGCATGGTCTTTGAGGAAGAATAGAGGAACAACTAGCTCCTTGGCATTTATGTGATAGAGATTGAGGGAAATCCAGCGACCTTGGTTCTGGTGACCCTCGGATGACTGGTAGCCCCAACCTAGGGCTCCTGCTGCATCCTTGTCTACCCATAGAGACGGAGGGGGATCTGACCAGTGGGCTGTTGAAGAAAGTGTCTCTGGTTTGATCCAAAAGCTTAGTAGTTTGAGAATTTGTTGAGGAATTGTTATGAGAGTATGAGGTTGAGTTACTGGAAAAGTCTTGTTGCCTAGCCAGATCAAGCGTTTCAGTCGAAGTCTGCCTAATGGGACTGATAGTTGAACCCAATTTATCGACCCTATTAACGATTCCCACAGACGTCTGGTAATCGTCTTTGCATGAAGTGTTCTGAATAACTTTACTTGTAACCGTCTGGCATTTGATGTCATCTGTTGCAGGGTGAGAGATTGAGTGTCCCAAAGGAGGCCTATCCAGGCTGCTCTTTGTGTCGGTACTAAGTTTGATTTTTCGAGGTTTACATGGAAGCCTAAATTGGTGACATGTTGAATGACTAGTAATGTGTGATCCTGGCACTGTTGGGGAGAATTTCCTGTGATTACCCAGTCGTCTAGATAGAACAAGATGTTGATCCCTAGTTGTCTTAATGGTAATAGGGCTTGTTTGACTAGTTTTGTAAAAATTCTGGGTGCTATGTTGAGGCCAAATGGGAGTCTGCGGAATACTACAGCTGTGTTTAAGTAAGGTATTGCTAGATATTTCTGGTATCTGTTGGCTATGGGAACATGCCAGTAGGCATCTTTCAGATCCAGTCTCATTAGCCAGACTCGGGGTTGAAGTGTAATCGAATTTGTTGGATTGTTAACATTTTGAAGGGATGATTGACAATAAATTTGTTTAGAATCGATAAATCGATGACTGGTCTGAACTTTGGGCTGTCTCGTTTTGGAACAAGGAATAAGCGAGACAGAAAGACTTTCGAAGTTATTGGGATGGTTCTGAGGATTCCTAGTTGGAGCATCTCTTGAATAAGTGATTGCACATTGACCGGAACTGACAGTGTGTTTGAGCATGGGTGAAGAAAAGGTTGTTTCTTCCATTTCCAAAACAGACCCTTCTTTATTAGCCGTCTGGCCCAAGATGCTTTTGGCCATGCTGTGTGATTGGTTTGAAAGGAGCCGGTTGTGCCTTGGGATATTATATGATGCAAGGCTAGGTGGAACGAATCTAGTTTTTTTAACTTTAGAAGGTTTTTGGATAGTTGGTCTGTTGTTGTTTGTGTTGTTGTGTCTGGTTCTGTCTGTTTTGTTGCCTGTTTTGTTGTTGGTTATTTGCAAAAGAGGCATGAGCTGGTTGTTGAGATCTAAAAGATGTTTGTTCTCCAGAGTGGTTCTGTGACTGTCTAGGCGAGAAATTCTGCCTATTGGTAAATCTGGTTTGGCTAGGCCTCCTACTTCGTTGAGACGTGGAATTGAACCTGCCTCGGTAGGTATGTTGGCCGCGAAAGGGTGACTGAAAAGACCCTCTGGAATGTGTAGGTACTGTGTAAGAAAGACCTCGTCTGCCTCGACTACTTTGGCCCCTGGGGAGTCGTTGTGATTTGAGTTTGAGAAAGTTAGCTCAATAGGTATTGACAGAGGGTTATTTATCAGTGGCCCCTCCATCATTGACGATTATGCCTATTACATAAGGCTACCTCTTCAAACGCCCATAAGCGCAGTTTGAAACTACCGCCGCAGAGCTCAGAGGAACCTTCATCATAAGCACACGCTAAATCACTCATGGTTCGTCTTTATGATTGGGTTCTCACTACGAAAAAACTTTGTAACAAATAAAAAATAAAAATAAAATAAGAATAACTATTCATAAGCTTTCCATATTTCGTGGATGTACTTCTGTGGATTCTTGGACCAGACGCTGACTAGCACATTATTCCACCTTCCTTGCTCTGCGTTCAGCCCACCCGGACGTGTCCCCCACAGTGCTCCGCTTTGATTCCGCATTCTTGCGTCCCTAGTGAGTTTTTTCTCATTTGTTTACTCTGGGATGTCTTGAGTAAGGTTAGGATTAGCTTAGCAGGGGTGTCATGGGTGGTTTTCTCGCAGAACAAGTGTATTTTGGGTCGTTTTTGTTGGGGCGTCTATTTCGGACGGACCCTCGTGGCCGAGTTGAGGACGCTCTGAAACCGTTTTTCGTGTTTAGCCATCTTTAGTCCTAGCTTGTTAGGAGGCTTTAACTACGCGATGTCGGGCTTCTAGCTATCTTTCAGATGGAGTAGCCTATGTTACTTTATACTGACGTTCCTGGTGTTTTTTCTTCACGTAGTGGAGTTCTTTCTGGGTCCCGAGTCAGTGTTACCCTTACCCGGGTTTTTCTACGATGTTGGTGTGGCAGCTGTTCCAGTTTTGGTGGGATGAAGTGCTTTTCGATTGTGTTTTGACGTCATTAAGTGTTTTTTCCGTTTTCACCAGGCCTTGCCAGCCACTCGTAGTTTTTCACATATGCAAGTGTTGTTGTTGTTGTTGTTGTTCCCTAAGCTGCCTGGCCGAACAGCCCCGAGTCCCTGAGGAAGGCCATGGCCACGATCGGGCTTTCCCACAGAGCTCTCATTGAGTGTAGGTTGTGTTGTTGGCGTAAGTGGTTGTGTGAAATGCAGTCTTCTATGATGTGTTTAATGGTATGGGGTGCTGTGTTACATCCCGGGCAGGCGTCGACAACGGAGTCATCCAGTCTCTTCTGATAGCTCAGGAGAGCTGGATGGTGTCCGCATCTCAGCCTGGCCAGGTGGACTCTGTCCTCGCGAGGGAGGGAGGATTCGGAAGGATGGATTTCGGGAGGTCGTGCATGCAGCTGCGTGTTGTCTGTGAGTGAGTGGATGGATTGGCGAGAGATATGAGTATGGATGTGCTTCTGGAAGTTGGTTCGGGGTGGGCAGGGAGGGAGAGAGGACAATAATTGTGTGTGATACCGTGTGCTGGGTGTTGTTTTGATATTTCTTGGTGTCTGTGGGTGTGTTGCCATGTAGTTTAGTGGGTGGTCTTGGTTCGTGGAGGCTGCTGCCAGGAATTGAGTGCCTCTCATGTCCAGATGGTCTTTGACTTTGAGGATTTTTGTTTCTTGATGTAGATGATCTGTGGGTGTAGTAGCTGTGCAGCCTGTAATGATCTTCAGGGCTTTGTTTTGAATAGTCTGTAAGGTCTTATGATGTGTTTCAGCTAGGTTAGAAGCCCAGGCTGGGCTTGCGTATTCCATTACTGATCTTATGTATTGTTTATATACTGTGGTGGTAGTTTCTTTGTTGTGTCCAAATTTTGTGTGAGCAAGTGAGCTGAGGGCGTTAAGTCTGGGTGTCAGTTTCTTTTTAATGTTTGTGGTGTGCTGTTTGAATGTCATATGAGTATCATAGAGGAATGACTATAGATCAGGCAGGGGAAGTGGTGGTGGACAGGAGTGAATGGAGAATGCTTGTGAATAGTTGAGTGAACACGTGGTCATTTGGAGTAAGGGGTCGGGCGCAAGTTGGACTAGATAATAGTCCATCAGGCGCCTGGCCCGGGGAGACGATTAATATGAAGGGTGTGCCTGGAAGTGTGGTGGGAGGGCTTGTCGCTTTGGCTCCGCTGCATGTCTGCCTGCCGAGATCGGAACCTCTCCTGGTGGTCAGGGGCCGGGGGAGTGCTGGAGCGACCTTGGTAACCCTGGTCTCTGGGTCTTCTCCTGGGTGACCTGGATGTGTGAGAGTTTGTGTTTTTTATCTGTGTTTATTTTTTGTTTTATGTTGTTTTTGTGTTTTCCCTGTTCTTGCTCTGTCTTGAGTCGGCTACCCCCAAAATGGGGATTGGGCCTGAGCATATAGATAGATAGATAGATAGATAGATAGATAGATGAGTATCATATGTTACTCCTAGGATTTAGGGTGTGTGTGTATGTGTTAGGGGTGTGTTGTTTATGGTGAGTTGAGGGATGTATTCGTGTTCACCTGTCCAGCTTGTGAGCAGGGTTGCGGTGGATTTGGCTGGGGCTAGATTAAGTCTGTTTGTAGTGCACCAGCCATGTAGTGTGTTGAGATAGGGTTGAAGGAGATCTGTTGCTCTTCTTGGGTCATGGTGTGTGCATGTGAGTGTTATGTCATCTGCATAGGAGGCTAAGTTTATTTGGGGAGTATTGGGTGTAGTTATATCGTGCATGTACAGATTGAAGAGTGCGGGCGATAGGACGGATCCTTGTGGGACTCCGTTTGGAAAGTTTCTGATTTTAGATGACTTACTGGCAAAAGATACGTGTGCACATCTGCCTGCTAGGAAGTTGGCCAGCCACCTTTTTGTGTTGTTGTGCATGTTTGTGTTGTAGATTTTGTTTGTTAGGTTGTGGCGTGGGATGGCATCGAAGGCTTTACTAATGTCGAGTGTGGCTAATAGTGATCTGTGTGGTGGTCTAGCTGAGTTGATGCCGTCAAAAGCTCTTTGTGTAAGGTCTGTGAGAAGTGTTTGTGGAGTGCAGTGGCCTAAAGCCATGTTGTGTTGGAGCTAGGGGTAGGTCGGGTGTAATTAGTTGTAATACTAAGCGTTCCATGACTTTGGAGGGGGAGCAAAGGAGTGTGATGGGGCGGTGCGAGGAGGGTAGCGTGGGGTCTTTGTTGGGTTTGGGGAATGTGATGATGATACCATGCTTCCAAATGTCTGGTATTGTGTTGTGTGAATAGCTGTAGTTTGATATGTTAGTGAGTGTTTGTATGCCTTGTGGTCCCAGGTGTCTGAGGTGTATGTTGCTTATGTTGTCTAGGCCACAGGCGGGTGAGTGCTTGAGATTGTTGATGATATGCTTTGTCTGGTGATTGGTGAAGGGTGTATAGTCAGGATCTGTGGGGAATTGTCTCTTACGTCGGATGACACGTCGGTCGTCTTTGTGAGGTTTTAGGTGGCTGACATGTGAGAAGTGATTGATGAGAGTGTTTGCTTGTTGTTTACATGAAGGAGTAGAGTCTGTTGTTGTGATTGCAGCATGTGATTGTGTTGTGTTGCTGTTGGAAAGTGTGATGCTGTTTAGTGTTTTGTAGAGTTTTTTGGGGTTTGTTTTGTGATCAAGTGTTTGTAGGAAGTTATTCCAATTTAGTTTTTGTTGTTCTTGTATTTTGTTGTTAGTTTGGGTGTTGAGTGCTTGAATTTGTTGTGTGATGTCTTGTGTGTGGGGTGCTGGGGAGTGTTTCAGTGTGTCGCGTTGTCTGATGAGGTTTTGAATTTCTGGTGTGAAGTTGGGGTTGTGTCTTTTTCTGTTACCTCTTGGAATGTGTTTCTTGTCAGCGTTTTGGATAGTTTTATTGAGTATGTGTACAGCATTGTTGATGTTAGTGATGGGTGTACTGTTTAGAGTTGTGAAGTGTTGTTCTGTCTCATTTGTAAATGCTTCCCAGTTAGCTCTTTTATAATTGGTGTATGTGTGTTTGTGGCTAGCTGGGGTGAGTCTGGTTTTGGTGGTGATAATGATCGGGAGGTGGTCAGAGCCTAAGGTTCTGACCACCCTCCAGGATGTTGTGGGGGCGAGTTCTGGGGAGCAAAAGGTGATGTCTGGAGATGATGGGTTATAGAGGGCTTGGTGAGGAATATGGGTATGTTGATGGATGTCGTTAAGGATGATGAGGTTATCTGTTTGGTTTTGTAGTACCAGCCCTCTGTCTGTGTCGGGGTTGTCGACAAACCAGGCCGACGTCTTGGCGTTGAAGTCACCACCCAGGATGATGTGTGGGGTGTTTGTGATGTGTTGTAAGTGTGGTCTGTATTCATTTGGTACTGTAGGGGATGTTTGGGGAGGGATGTATGTGTTTATGATGGTTATGTTGGATTTGTTGCCAGTGCGTATTTTAATTGATTGTATTTCTGTTGTGTTATCATTTGGGGGAAGGAGGGATTTGGTTTGTACACTGGTTACTATGTAAGATATTTCATTGTGTACCAGGGTGATGAGTCCACCGCCCCCGCCGACAGCCCGGTCTTGTCTGATGGTGGTGAAATTATGAAATGTGGGTGTTTTTTGTGATGTGCGGAGTTTTGTTTCTTGTAAGATGGCAATGTGTATGTTGTGTTGTTTGATGAAGTGTGAGAGTTCGTGTTTCTTTGTGTTAATGCCATCTATGTTCAATTGGAGAATGTTAATGTTATGTGCACGATGTATGTTGGGTGCTGCTGCACGAGGATGGGGTGGGGGTGAGGGTGGGGGTGAGGGAGGGGCTGGAGGTTGGGATGGGTGAGGTGGGGGTGGGGATTGGGGAGCAGGAGATGGGGGTTGGAATGGATTAGGATGGGGTGTGGTGTGTTGAGTTGAGGATGTGGATAGTATGGGAAGGTTAGGTGGGTTAGGGAGGAGAGGTGGACGGGTTTTAGGGGGAGGAGTGAATGATATGGGAAGGCTAGGTGGGTTGGGGAGGAGAGGTGGACGGGTTTTAGGCGAGGGATTTGACTGGGAGAGGGAGGGGCATGAGGAACAGGTCCAGGTGTTCGTGTAGTGTTTCTTGGAGGCAAGTGTTGTACAGGTGAAGTGGGTCCAGTTCCTGCATGAATTGCAGAGAACTGAACCCTTAGTGTGGCGACTCGAAGTGATGGGTTTTGAGCAAGTTGGACATATGTATGTGTACGTGGGTCCTGGGTTGCTCTCAATGTCTCCGGCTAGAAGAAGTCTTCGAGAAATGACAGCCGGAGAGTCATTTCTCGGTGTAGGAAAAACTGTGTGATGTGTGTGTGTGGTGTGAGAGGTGTGGAAATTCCCGGCGCGACCAAAGCCACTCCAAGGACCCGTGCCCCCAGGGGGGGGGCAGGGGATAGTTGTGACGGTTTGGCTCCCGAAACTGCTCCCCGCGGCCGGCATCCGGTTGTCCTCCACTGGTCGATTGATCTTGTCTCCGGCCGTGGAGTGTCGGCAGCCATCCGCGGTTGGCAGCTCCGGGAGGTGGTCCCACGGCGTAGACGCCGCCACATCAGGACTACATATGCAAGTGTTTTCATTGTTTATTATTATAAAAATTGATTCATGTGTCATGTGTGTCCTGGATTAGTTGTGATTGGCTGATCCAGGAGCTTCGGACTGTGTCTGATTATGTTTATCAGATTGCGTTCTGATTGGTGTGGGTTGCCTTTCCGGCGGTTTTTCTCGATTGCTCCGAGAAAGCCGTTTTGTTTACCGGGTTTTAATCAAGTTGGTTAAAATCGGTAGTTACCCCGGCGAGTTGGGTAGCTTGAGGGCTCATCAGAAACTGCGTTCTCTGTGGTCGAGCTTGTGATCAGGCTTCCTGTGTTTTTTCCCGGCGAGGTGGGCCCCACACATTTATCTAGGTGATCATGCTGACACCTGTTGGATATGGTTTTCTCGGCTTTTCAAAGCCATTGAAACAATGCTGTTTGTTTGTTTGGTCTTTCCCTCCCGGCGACCTTTTTACAAAGAGGTCTGGGGCAGGTACAATTGGTTTGACATTGCATATAAAACCCGGCGGTTGTACCTTCGGGTGGTTATATTAACGGATTTGCAATTCGCGATAATTTGCCAAACAATTGATTGATACAATAGGGTATCACGGCCTTCAAGACGGCGATCTATGAGGGCTTCTGGGAGAAGCCGGATTAGAGATTAAGATAGGCTTAGACTTTTTATGGGATAAAAAGATGCCTGAATCTTACTAGTGTTTCAAGTGTAAAGGGATACTTGAAAGCCTTCATCTTTAATAAAGATATGCTTCATCTTTATGAGGATTCAGAAGATATGCTTAAATCTTTTGGACAGGTAAAGATATGCTGAAATCTTTAATATGAAACTAAAGGAACACGAACAGTAGTGGTGGAGTGCTACGGTTCGTTGACCGGCGGTTTTGAGGCACATGTTTTGTACCATTTTGGGGTAACCTTATGAGCATTAATTCCTGGAAATTTCTCTTTCCAGGGCGGAGTACCGGCGTTGCGCCAGGTGATCAGGTAGTTCCCGGGGGCGGGGTAGATTTCCCCCAGTCTCTGTCATGTCGGCACTTGAACCTCTCATTGCTTTACGTTCAACGCCGTTATGCTCAGGTATCCATATTTTTGCTCACAAGCTCTGCATTAAATGTGTTAAATGCCTAGATCGGTCACGGGGGATATGGGTGACAAAGAATTGCACTATTTGTAAACTCTTAAGTGTTAAAGTTCTAATTCAGAAAGATAATACTGCGGCGGTGGCTTTACAAGATGTGAAACAACTTCTCGCTACTTACTCAACGAATGTAGCACATAAAGCATTGCAATGTGATAACCTTGAGCTATGGGAGCTTTTAATTATCAAACATACCCCCCTCAGTATAAGATACGTGCACGTAAGACCTCAGAGACTGGGCGGGGACAAGTTGCCACACCCTCCCCCGGCAAGTCTAAGAGGCCTCGCTCACCGTCACCCTCGGCAACGGAGACGAGGTCCACATCAGGGTCACCACTGAGGAAGCAGGTGACAGATTCGGGCCACTCTGCTTCACCTTCAAAGAAGAAGAAAAAGGAAGCGAGTGGGGGATCTAAAGACATTACTAGTACTAAGCATAAGTCAAGTAAGAGTCATAAATCATCCAAAAGGGATCCTCCGGCGCGAAAGGACTCACGGCTGTCGCCGGAGCCTGGTACCCCGCTTTCTGCCTCTACCCCCACCAAGTCTAACGTCCAATCTGACAGGTCGGGGGTGGAGTCAGAGAATGTGGTGGAGGATGCCCCGGCAGACATTTCATTACCTGATATTCATGCTTTTTCTACCATGTCACGTGTGTCAGCCTCAGATTTAGAAGTGTCTTACAGAAACTATAAACCTCTAGGGGGCTCGGGTGAGGGCTCTCAATCGGAGAGTATACCAAGCTCGCAAGCGAGTGACAGCCACAGCCAAGGTGTATGGTGATACTCACAGTCCTGGGAGGACAGAACACACCCACTTTGTGACTCAAGTAGTGGCCGACGTCCACCGGGATGCCGATGTACCATCTTCTATCCCAGATTTAACATGGCAGCATGTGGAGGTCCTGGCTTCGGCGGGATCTTCCCATGATAGGCCAGAATTAACGGATGAAGAACAACGATCTCTGGTCTCAGAGATGGAGGTTGAAGAGTCCAGTCACCTTCTAGACGACTCTCAGGGTACTGTCGAATCTCCACGAGTTCGTCATCGGCTAGGTATGTAACGGCAGAAGAGATTGATGGATTACTATTGAATGCACTTAATAGGTTCTTTGGCCCTACGCCGGAAACTCCTACAGTTGGTACGGGAGCTCCCGCGACGTCGACGAATGTGCGACCTCTGGCTACATCCACTGCTTTAGCTAAAATACCTAACCCCCCTCTTGTGTCAGATCCAATTTCCAATGTGCCAGGCACAGCAGCTCTCACTACTTCCAATGTGAGAGTCATATCAGACATAACTCCCCCTCCTTTAGATAAGGCGCCGGTCAAAAAAGGAGCTATGCCTCTTTTATTCTTACAGTTTCTTACAGTAGATCCTCTGGAAAGAGGCAAACTATGCCTGTGTATCCAGCTCAGTACCAGTACTTGCACTGCTGCGGTCGTTCACAGTGTTGCCTTGCCCCTGATGATGGGCCTGATGAGTCATGGGTAGCACTGTTACCAACTAAGCCAGAGGCAGCACAAGCTACTATTTCGGGGGAGCTCCCTGTACCACATGAGTGGGTAATCCAAGGCAATAAGTCTAGAAAACTCAGAGCTTTGGATAGTCAAGGAAATGTTTTGGATGTTCATATTAAGGCCATTCCAAGTTATTATAACCATGACTTTTTTGTGTATGCATCAACACCAGCCCTACCACCTGCCTCAGCTTCAAAGCTATTTTCTGACTGGACTAAGAATGACGGCTTTAACGACGTCAAGGCACTTTCTGCTTTGACGCCGGAGTTGGATATGTTTCCGATCACAGACTCAGCCTCTAATCCAGTTTTGCAGGTGGGGCAGTTGGGTACGGGACCTTGGGTGGAATGGGAAACAGAGGCTCAAAATTTTGCCACTACTTTCACGTCAAAATCTTCCCACCAAATCCCTCAAGAACACCATTCTTGGTTCTCTCTCCTCCGGTTTTTAGTGCCGGCGGAGTCCCCTCTGCTTTGTTTGATTTCTTGGCTGCCCCTAAAATCAATTTGTGCGAATTAAAAGATCCTTTTAGCACGCCTTCCCCAGCTCACCTAGACCGCGAGTTTAGGTTAAGAGGAAAAGCGTTTAGACTGTTTTCGCAATATATTGTTACCCAGCAAGTAACAAAGTCTCTGTTACGCTCTTCTCAGGCAATAAAAGCCGCGGAAGTCAAGAAAGCCATTGAACTTTCCCGGCACTTGCTTCTCCAGACTTCCATACAGTCTTTAGTTGATATTCGGACGGCCTTATTAGAGGCAGTTCGAGCAAGGCAGGATCTGAGGATGTTCTTAGTGAAGAAACTTCCTGACCGTATTGCAAGCCAAGTAGTTCTGTCTCCAGTTCTAACTCCTTCTTTGATTTCACCAGCAGTTTGGAAGACTGTTTTCAATATGGCACAAGCATTCAAACAAAGTCCCTCTCAACCTAAGAAACCTACCTTCACTTTCCCTAAACCCAAACCAGTTTCGAAAGCTCAAGCTAGTGGGTCTAAGCCTTTTCATCAGCCAAAGTCCCATTCCACCCAGGGTCAGGCTCAGTTCAGGTATAAACAGGGTAATTTCTTAGGTAAAGGCCACAAGTTTCACCAACGACCAGGTCAGGGCCCGCCTCCAGCCAAACCCGGCCAGTCGTCCAAAGGTACGCCTCCACCAGCAAAAAACTAAGGTCTCTCTCACTCCCGGGGCCAGTCAAAGGCATGTTGGAAAAGAGGGTAGTCCAGCCGGCGAACCCCAGTCTGCTAACTGGGTCCTTCCGGGCGTGTCATCAGGCATGGCCATTAAGAACATGGGCGAGGACTGTGGTACGCAAAAGCATCACTTGGCAGTGGCTCCGGCGACCTCGCTTACATCAGCCAACAAAGGCCAATCATGTTTCTTTAGAGGGGAGTCACTAGTTCAGGAGATGATTACCAAGAGTGTCATTATCCCCGTCCCGCCGACTTACCCGGTGTTTACATCCAAACTATTTTTAGTACCAAAAAGGGACAGTATTCAGATGAGACCGGTCGTAGACCTGTCTTATTTGAATCTCCACATTCACAACGTGTCCTTCAGGATGCTGACAGTGAATCAAATCAGGCTAACACTTCCGCCGGGAGGGTGGATGTGTTCATTAGACCTGACAGACGCGTATTGGCATGTCCCGGTAAACAAGAGATTTCAAAAATTTCTGGCTTTACGAATAATGCATCAGACTTATGTCTTTCAAAGGATGCCGTTTGGGTTGAACCTAGCGCCACGCATATTCACAAAATTAGTCCGGCAAGCCCTGATGCCCATTTTAGAACAAGGGATCAGGATCTTGTGGTATCTGGACGACTGGCTGGTGGTGGCAGAGACAGAAAAGTTATGCAACACTCATGTCAACATTACGTTAAACCATGTCAAATCTCTAGGATTCAAGGTCAACTTGGTAAAGTCAAACCTTGTTCCCTCACGAGTAATTCAGTGGATAGGGCTGGTCTGGGACACGGCATTTCTCACTCTGAGTCAGAGTGTGGACAATCGAAACAGATTTCGCAAGAAACTGTTTATGTTTCTCCACAGTCTGACTACGACACGGAGACTCTGGGAATCTCTAGTCGGTTCTCTCAACTGCGTTCAACTAACTGTGAAGTTGGGCCGGTTGAAAGTCAAACGTTTAATCTTGGAGGGCAACAAATATTTCCCACTCTTACCGGCAGGAATATTATGGCCTATCCCAACATTAATACACAGCTTACTAGCGGTCTGGGCGAAGAGGGAAATGTTGCACTCAGTCATGTCATGGACCTCTCCTCCGCCGACGGTATGGGTGGAAACGGATGCGTCAGGGACGATAGGTTGGGGCTTTCAGTCAAACCTCGGGCATCAGGGTCAAGGGCTTTGGTCCCCTTCAGAAACCTCTCACATAAATGTAAAAGAGTTACTAGTCCCCTTGTATTTCCTTCAGGTTCACGGCTCTACTTTACGGGAAAAGTCGGTGGCCTTCAGGATGGACAATCTCAATGCAGTTCACTGCATTCAGAAACAAGGGTCAACGAGGTCTCGGAAGTTGCTAGACGTGTCAGAAAAGATTTTTGTGCTAGCCAACAAGCTGCACATTCATCTTCATGCATCATATCTCCCAGGCGTAGAAAACGTCTGGGCAGACGCGCTGTCTCGGAGACAGAGCACAACAGTAGAGTGGACACTCAAGCAAAACATTTTCGATCAAATGATTGCAGAGCCTTACCGTCCACAAGTGGATCTGTTTGCGTCAGAGGAGAATCACAAACTCCCTCGGTACCTCACATGCCGGACATTAACGCCGGCGGGGGGGGCCCGACGCATTGGTGACGGATTGGAACAGGTGGAGTTCCATTTATCTGTTTCTGCCACCAGACGCTTCTCTAATGTGCCACGTAGTCAACAAACTACAGGATTATCGAGGCGTAGTCTCGTTAATCGCGCCCCTGTGGCCGGCGCAGTTGTGGTACCAACAATTGAGAATGTGGTGCCCGAACCCGGTGTCGCTCCCGGTCGGGTATTTCCACTTAGACACGATTGGCAACCTAAAGACCTCGCTGACTTTTGCATTGTGGACATTCAGGAGGCCAAGTGGCTAACGCCGTATGGTAGAAACGTGACAGATAAATTTATGAATCAGTACACACAATCTACCAAGAGGCAATATCAATCTCATTGGCAGTCCTTTACTTCTTGGATAGTTAGAACAGAACAGACAGTACCTTCGGTGGCATTAGTTTTTAATTATTTAAACTATTTGTTTGAACAGAAACGTCTATCTGTAGTGACTCTAAAAAATCACTTAACAGCTATCAGGGTGCCATTCTTTGACCTTACAGGTCTAACCATACCACAAGCGGAAGAAACAGGTTTCATGAGAGCATGCTTCAAACTCCGCCCACCTCCCCGTCAGCTCATGCCTACCTGGTCTCTTGACAAAGCGTTATCTTTGCTTCATTCCCGTCTGTATCAGAATACGGCAGATTTTGAATTGCTATTAATAAAGGCTGTGTTCCTTATGGCTTTGGCAACTGGTAACAGGGTGTCTGAGCTGGCGGCGATGAGCAACACCCCTAATTGCATAAGGTTTGGTAGATTAAATGATTGCATTCATATTGCTCCTTCCCCAGGGTTCATCGCCAAGAATGAACACAGTGAACATGTTTTCTCAGAGTTCACGGTGCCGGCGTTGAAACGGGGTAAAGTGCACCATAATTTGTGTCCTGTACAAGCTTTAACCAAATATATGAGAGTGGCACCTCTTAACCAACAAGGTGCGTTATGGGTATCGAGTACAGGTAAAAGATTAATGAAACGTAAAAAGGCTTCTCTGCTAGTAGAAGTCATTAAGAGAGTAATCCCGGCGTAGTGGGTAGGGCCCACGATTTACGCAAATGGGCAGTATCTTTACGTTTTCTAAAAAAAAATTCTGTTGAAGACATAGTTACTACTCAACTATGGGTAGCACTAGACAAACCATCAATGCCATGTGTAGCCTTATGGCAAAGGGTCTCTTAGTCACTAATTGTTTAGGTTAAGAAAGAGGGGGGGGGGGGGGGGAGGGGTGCAGTCAGTGAAACATAAGACACCCTAGACCCCGCCGGAGGATATGTACAGAGTATACGAGCTGTGATACAATGTATAAAGGTTGTGATTAAAATTTCTCAATAGTAAGGACTACGGGAAATGTTGTTGATGTACAATGCATAAAGTACAACAATTGTTTCTTTCAGTGGGTTACACTGTGGAAGCAATTTCATTTTTAGAGTTCTCGGTAGTTGCAACTACGAGTATCATTTTAGTAAGTACTTCTGCAAAAAGTACAAGAATTTATTCTATTTTTTGTGTGTCTAATTTTAAGGAATATGCACATTAGAATAATGGGGTTTATATGTGCACATGTAAACATAAAGTTTTATTTTTCACCACTTAATTTAAGTGGGGTGCCTTTAACTTTTAGATCTGTGAACAGATTCTCATTGTTACCATTTTTCCTCAAGCAGGCTTCTTTAAGCACGCCCCTGCTTGTACCCCTTTTTATATGGTGTATAAAGTTTATACATAAATATATAATTTTTTACAAAGTAAGAATACTATGTGGTTGTTTGATTATCTGCCTATTCTATATGCAATGGTTATGATATGATTACGAATGTCCCCCTACAGTCTTAGATATCAGGCATAATCGTCAATGATGGAGGGGCCACTGATAAATTATAGGTTTGACTCCTGCAAGGAGATAAAGAAAACCTAATATTTAGTAGTGGCCCCGTAATCATTGACGACTGGGGCCCTCCCGACCATCCCCTTCCCATTCGTTGATGTACTAAGGATTTTGGTATACTTGATATGTCAGTGAAGGTGGAATAATGCGCTAGTCAGCGTCTGGTCCAAGAATCCACAGAAGTACATCCACGAAATATGGAAAGCTTATGAATAGTTATTCTTATTTTATTTTTATTTTTTATTTGTTACGAAGTTTTTTCGTAGTGAGAACCCAATCATAAAGACGAACCATGAGTGATTTAGCGTGTGCTTATGATGAAGGTTCCTCTGAGCTCTGCGGCGGTAGTTTCAAACTGCGCTTATGGGCGTTTGAAGAGGTAGCCTTATGTAATAGGCATAATCGTCAATGATTACGGGGCCACTACTAAATATTAGGTTTTCTTTATCTCCTTGCAGGAGTCAAACCTATAGTAAGAGTAGTGTAGATACTTCAGACCAAGTAGCGGTTGGTATTAATCTGTTCGAGTATAGGGGAGAGAGCAAGATTCTTGTTTTGATATCTTTGGGCAGGTTCCTAGAAAGAAAAATGCGGATATCTTGACGGTTTTTGGCCGCTTCGAAAATGGCTGTCCTGATGTCTCCCGCTGTCATAAGAGAGTTGCTAAAAGAGGCTCTCCTGATGTGTGATAAAGCTGCCCTAGAGTTTGTATCCTGAATAGAGTCTGTTACCTCTCTCATAGTGTGAGTGAGTTGTCTGTTTAACAAAAAGTTGGATAACAATCTATGGGCTTTTTGTCTAAGTTTACAATCCTTCTCCAGCATGCTCTGAGTAGGTGTAGATAAGAGAGGGTCTGTTAAATTTTGGCATGCAATTTTCGGGCCTCTCAAAAATTCCCAGAATTCTTTGGGCACAGAGTCTGACATGTATGTAGTCGATTCCGAATCAATAAGGGAGTTTGAAAGTAATCTTGATAAAGCATGGGGAAGACAAGATTTGAAGTTTGATTATAAAACAAAAATACAGAATAGTAAAAATGTTGCGTCTGCTACCGCCGCCGCCAACACCGTGAACGACCGCAGCAGTGCAAGTACTGGTACTGAGCTGGATACACAGGCATAGTTTGCCTTTTTCCAGAGGATCTACTGTAAGAAACTGTAAGAAACATGAAAAGAGATGCAAAGTGGTGATCCTCATTAGGAATCTTCGTAGTTGAAGAATCATAGGTACTCATAGCAAATTTACTGGCTTCCTCTGCCCATTCTGACCACGGACCATAACCAATATCAGTGATTTCTAGCATTTGATTTTGTGACTCACCTAGGATCGTGGTGCATCCAGTTGTGAAAAGGGAAGAAAGTAATTTTAATGCATCGTGGCCGTCTGATTTTTTAAAATCTGACCACGGTTTGAAAAGTTTAGTGGAAGTAATGGCAGGAGCTAATTTATACACAAAAAATCTAGTATCTTGTGTTGATGGGAAGGGGTATACTAACACATCTAACACCCTACCCTCTTTATCCTTTGCTCGTAACTGTCGAAATTCATTAATTTCGACTGACCAGTCTCGTGGTACTGGGAAAGAATCTGAGGAATCTGATGTGGCCTCTATTGGTGTGAGGATGGGTACTTTGTCCCATTGACGAGGAGGGCCATAGAGAAGAGGTAGTTTTTTTTTAGGAGGGTCGGGATCAATCTCGAGAGCAGTCGGTGTAATGGGAGACAGAAAAATAGGTTGTTGAAGCAAGCAGCTCTGTTGCTTGGGTTGAGTAACTGGCTGTCCAAGAGTAATATTGGAAGATGGTTTAGGTAGAATAGGGTTGACTGCTAAGGTTATGGTCTGGTGGTCAGGTTTGGTCAGGGTGTGAGAAGGTGTTTTAGAGATAGCTTGCAACACCCTGTCTAGTTTACTATCCATATCTTTAGCCATTAGTGAAGCAAACTCTTCTAGGGATTCTTGAACTACATTAGTAACATAGAATAACAAATGTTGAGCTGAGGAGACGTTTAGGTATAAAGAGTATTAGCGAGGTGATGCGTACAAGTAGACTGGGATGGTATGGACATGTGGAGAGAATGGATGAACAAAATTGGGTGACAAAATGCAGGTCTGTGATTGTGGAGGGAGCTGCACCAAGGGGTGGACCGAGGAAGACCTGGGATCGGACTATACGCGCCGATCTCAAATCCAAGAACTTGACAAGTGAAGCAGCCCTTAACAGGGTTGCTGGAACGCCGCCATTAGGACAAGAGACTGAAACTGCACTTATGTGTGGAACACTCAGTCTTAAAATGTTATGTATGTATGTATGTATTCTTTAGATACGGAAGTATTATGAGACACATCTCCTTCAGATGCCTGTGAATGAGAGAAGGGTCGTTCATGGCTATGTTGCCCTTGGAACCAAGGGTCATCTTCCTCATAAGATTGATAGTTAGGGAACCCTTCAAAATCTCCTTGACCTGGATCTTCTGGGTAGGTGTCATGCAAATTATCCTGTGAATTTGAATGATAAATTTCTTCGTCTACTCCTTGACCTGGTGTTAACTGACTATCTAAAATTTCAGGCATGTCAGTTGCTAGTATGTAAGGTTGTTGAGATATAAGTTTGTTTTGGAGAGGAGTGATTGGAAGATTCCGTCTGACTGGTGCATCTCCTGATTGGTGAATATCAGCGTGAACAGTGATTACGGCTGGATTGATTGATGTATTAGTCTGCAAAAGTGGTTTAATCTGAAAGCTAGGTATGGAAGACTGAATTGACTCAAGAGAATGTTCTGGATAAGGAGTTTCGAGAGTTTCATGTTCTCTTAACCCGGGAACTGCGGGAAGACTCTTAAGAGTTCCCCCGGCGGACTGCGGGAAGACTCTTAAGAGTCAAAAAGAAGAAAAAAATCAACTTTAACCCTCCAGCCCCGGCTACGCATTACATAAATATTCCCCGAAACCCGGGTGTTTTGGCCGAAAAACGTCTAGGCTAGGCTACCGTATATTTGTTATTCTGACTGCTTCCCGCATTCCCGCGCATCCCCAAGCGTAGCTGTGTTATTTACCTGTAGAATGGCGTTAAGTAGAGCTCTCTAAGTCAACTGGTTGAGTTGTGATGATTTCATTGGAGATAACTTTATGGCAAAAACATCCACTTTACACTACTTTTTGATACTTAACAACAACATACAGGCACACACGAACAAGCGACGCTCTCCTTCTTGTGGCCGGAGATGCGGGGCGTCGGTCCAGCCGGCTGATGTTTACATGCGTCGGACCGACGCCTCGCACACGAAGCTCACAGGCTTTCAACCACTGGGCGTTCAAGAGCCCTTCCGGGTACCTGTTATATGCTTTTTTATGGGCGTTCAAGAGCCCTTCCGTGGTGTAGAGGTAAACATCGAAAAAAAAAAAAAAAAAAAAAAAAAAAAAAAATTGTTTTGCCCCTGGGCCATGCAAAATATCACTCCTCTACCTCCCCTCCTTCCCCACTTTCCTCCCCTCCTTCAGTTATCACCTATTTTCCCTGTTATTCCCTTATTCTGAGGTATATTTTCGTGCTAACATTAGCGAGTTGCAAGCAGGGCCTTGTCATCACTGTTAGCAAGCGAGTGCAAGAGAGAGAGAGAGAGAGAGAGAGTATCGATCGACTGTGTCTCAGTGGCCTTGGGGGAAATTGGCGGGAAAGCAGGTTGACTCACCCATACATTATATAACTCGCGGCCTGTATCTCCGATTTAGACCATCCAAACGCTGTTTTCACTCGTTTTATTGTTGTTTCAGGTTAATACCTTTATAATCAACCCATAATAGGTGCGTTACTTTAGATACCTTTAGATACCTTTAGATGTGTTCACCGCTCTTCTAGCGGCACCAAGGAGCGTGACACCCCTCGTTATGGGTGGTGATTTGGTGCAGTAGACTGTTTGAAGCGACAGCTCGCTCCCTTGCGAGGATGGGCTCGTCTGGCACTTTTTGCAGTTCGACATCTAGGGCTCTTGAAATTGTCTAACGAGATGTCCCTCATGTCTCTTACTCGCCGTGGGAGTTTGTTGAAGAGACGTGGGCCTCTGTGTATTTACCTAATTGTATTTACCTAATTGTAGTTTACAGGAGTTGAGCTAAGCTCGTGTTGTCCCGTCTCTCAGTCTACTTTTTATCCAATTTTTTCTTGAAAATATGGATGTTCCTTGCCCCTACCACCTCCTCCTCCAGCCCATTCCATTTGTCAATACATCTATAGGGGAAGCTAAACTTCCTGATATCGTTCTTGCAGGTAGGTCTTTTTACTTTGTAGCTGTGGCCTCTAGTTATTCCTGTATCCATAATTAACATATCCTCCCTATCCAGCCTCTCCAGCCCCTGGGTGCATTTGTACATCATTATCATGTCTCCCCTCTCTCTCCTCTCTTTTAAACTTGGTAGATTTAATTTGTCTAGCCTCCCTTCATATGGCAGTTCTCTGAGACTTGGAACCAATCTAGTAACTGCTCTCTGGATTCTTTCTAACTTGTGAATATGCTTCTTTAGATGCGGGGACCACACCACTGCTGCATACTCCAATCTTGGTCTAATCATACTCTTCATAATTTTCGCTACCATGGTCTCATCCAAGTAGTTCAGAGCAACTTTCATATTCCCGGCCATTGCATACATTCCGCTAAAGAGCTTGTTAATATGTTTCTCTGGCGACAAATTATCTTGTATAATCAACCCTAAATCCTTTTCTTTTTCGGCCTTGCTAATTATATTATCTCCTATCCTGTACTCCCAATTTGGTCTATTCACACTTCTTCCCATATTTAACACATGGCATTTACTTATATTAAATTTCATTTTCCACTTGGTGCTCCATTCATATATTCTATCTAAATCCCCTTGCAGCTCCTCACAACTACTTTTATTTATTATTAGTCTCATAATTTTTACGTCGTCTGCAAACATTGACATGTAGGAATTTATGCCTATCGGCAGGTCATTCACGTACATAAGGAACATGAGAGGTGCCAACACAGATCCCTGCGGAACACCACTCTCAACTTTCCGCCACGATGAGTAAGTTCCTCTAATGTTGGTCCTCATTTCCCTATCTGTTAGATAGCTCTCCATCCATTTCAGCAAACTCCCCCTGACACATCCTAGCGTCTCAAGCTTAGATAACAATATTTTATGTGGTACCTTATCGAATGCTTTGGAAAGGTCTAAGTAGACGCAGTCCACCCATCCGCCTCTTTCTTGGAGTACATGTGATAACCAGCCCTCTCGCAGAGAGCCCATAGCACCCCTGTTATTCATCCGGGGGATTTCGCATTCCCAGCCTCTCCTATCACTGAATTTCATGACTATCGGAGTATGTAGGTTTGGTACTAAACCCTCTGCGATTTTCCACGTGTATATTATTAGGTAACGTTCTCTTCTACGTTCCAGTGAGTACAGATTCAGTGCTCTTAAATGCTCCCAATAGTGTAGATGTTTTATCGAACTTATATGCGAAGTGAAATTTCTTTGTACACTCTCTACGTCATTTATTTCACCTGCTTTGTATGGGGATGTTAATACGCTACAGTATTCAAGCCGCGGTAGCACTAGAGATTTGAAGAGCGTTATCATAGGTACTTCACCGCGTGTTTTAAAAGTACGCAGAATCCAACCCGTTAGACGTTTCGCAGCCGCCACTTTGACCTGGTTATGTACTTTGAAACCCATATTTTCAGACATTAATACCCCAAGGTCTTTCACACTGTCTTTCCGTTCTATTATGTGGTTAGATTCTGTTAAGTAATTTGTAATTTCTTTAACACCATTATTATCTCTGTACCATATTAATTGGAATTTTTCCTCATTGAATTGCATGTTGTTTTCCCTGGTCCACTGGAACACTACATTCATGTCTTCTTGTGTGTTTACTATCTTGCTTAATTTTGTGTCATCAGCAAAAGACGACACCGTACTGTGTCTGGTGTTGGTATCTATGTCGCAAATTAGTATGAGGAACAGAAGGGGCGCTAGCACTGTTCCTTGGGACACTGAGCTTTTGACATCCGAAGGCTCAGATGTGACTTGGTTTACTGCTACTGATTGTTTTCGGTTTACGAGGAAATTGTATATCCACCGTCCGATTTTCCCAGTTATACCTTTTGCTTTCAGTTTGTGGGCTATTATACCATGGTCACATTTATCAAATGCCTTAGCAAAATCGGTGTAAATGACATCCACGTTTTTCTTTTCTTCTAGCGCTTTAAGAATTTTGTCATAGTGTTCCAAAAGTTGTGAGAGACATGATCTTCCCGCTCTGAACCCATGTTGACCGGTGTTGTGTAGTTCATTTGTCTCCCTGAATGTTGAAATTTTTCTTCGCAGGACTCGTTCGAAAACTTTAATGATGTGAGAGGTTAGAGCTACCGGGCGGTAGTTTTTTGGTAGTGCTTTACTCCCTCCTTTATGCAGTGGGTCAATTATTGCGTTTTTCAAGCTATCTGGTATGTCACCAGTGTCTAGACTCCTTCTCCACATTATAGCCAGGGGTTTTGAGAGGTTTTCCTTACATTTCTTCATTAGGATCGAATTCCATGAGTCCGGGTCTGGTGCCGAGTGGGATGGCATGTTGGAAATGGCCTCTTCTATGTCTTTTGGACCGAAATCAATATCCAGCATCTGAGGGGTTTCCGTGGGGGAGGTTTCCATGAAAAATATATTTTGGTCTCTGATGACTTTTGTTTCATCAGGCTCACTGAATGCCATTTCATACTGCCTGCTTAAGAGTTCGCTCATTTCCTTTTTGTCCCCTGTGAAAGAGCCGTCCCCTTTGCTCAGTGGGCCGATGTTTGATGTTGTTTTAGCCTTTTGTTTGGCGTATGAAAAGAAGTATTTGGAATTTTCCTTTATACCTGCAATAGCTTTCCTCTCCTCTTCCATATGTTGTAGTTCATATGATATTCTTAGCCTTTGTTCAATTTCCACAATTTCTCAATCTATTTCGGCCTTTTGCCTATCCTGTAGATTTTGATGTGTGCGTCTTTGTGCGAGTAATTTTCTTCTTCTGTACAGCCTCCTCCTTTCCCGATCTTGTTTGCTTCTTCGTTTTGTTTGTCTTGCAGGTATATGGTGGCTACAGATTTGGGTCATGGTTTCTGTTATTAAGACTAGACATTCTGCTGGTGTCAGGTTATTCATTAAATCTTCCCAGTCTATTTCCTCCATTTCTTGATTTACCTCTTCCCACCTAATGTTTTTGTTATTGAAGTTAAATTTACTGAAGGGGCCGGTTTTTGTTCTCGATTCTGAGGTTGTCTGTACACTTTCTAAGGTTGTTTTGATCTCAATTAATTTATGATCTGAGTATGTTGTGTCCGATATGTTAATGCTGTGTACTAGAGAGTCGTTGTTAGTGAAGACCAGGTCTAAGATATTGTTTTCCCGTGTGGGTTCAGCAATATGTTGGGTAAGACTAAAAAAATTGCAAAGTTCAAAAAGCTCTCTCGTATTTGCTTCTCCGGTGTTGTTTGCCACTAACTGATTTTCTAGTTGTCTCCATTTAATGTTTGGTAGGTTAAAGTCTCCTAGCCATATAATATTTGGTGTTGGGTTCCCCAGGGTTTCCACTTCTGATTTTATTTTGTTGAGCTGGGTTTTGAATTCTTCTCGGGATGCGTCTGGAGGCCTGTATGTAACAATAACTGCTAAATTTAGGGATTCTATTTTAACTCCAAGTATTTCCACCACTTCATTACTGTTATTTAGGAATTCAGTACATATCAGTGAGTCATGGATGTACAAGGCTACACCTCCATGTGATCTATGCGTTCTGTCTGCCCTATGTAGGTTGTAACCAGGAATCCATACCTCACTATCTTCCTGATCTTTAATGTGAGTTTCTGTGAGAGCCGCAAATATAGTGTTTCCTTCTTCTAGCAGGCCCCTAATAAATGGTACTTTGTTCGTGGTTCTATTTTTTAGGCCTTGGATATTTGCAAACAAGATTTGGGAGAGATTGTTTGGAGTACTATGTGTACCTAATAGTCTTCGGGAAGTATTTGCCACTCTTGGGAGGCCAGGAGGTGCTCGAGGTGTTCTATGTGCTCCTCCATCTCCCTCAGTCTCTTCATCTTCGTCTGCCCTTTCCCTCCTTGCCTTTTTCCTCTGTCTCGTCCTCGCATAGCTAGAGAGTTTTTTGGGCTACCATTCGTGTTAGGTCTAGCATATCTCCAAGTCCCTTTAATATGAAAAGCTGGGCATTTCATATTGTAGCAGGTCTTGTTCTCAAGTGATGTCTTGCAAAGGGATGGGTGGTGGTATTTGCAGGTTTCACCAAATCTACATTTTCCATGACTGGTTATGTTGTTGCAAATTTTGGGATGAGCAAATCTACATGACTTCCCATTATATTGGCCCTTTTGACCAAAGTAGCACCTTCTTTCCAGATAATATCTGCACACTGGTGTAGACAACCCCAGTAGGTGTGGCTGGGGCTGCGAGGGGTTATGTGGTGAGCTAAGTGTGGTTGTGGTTGATAGTGGGCTTGGTGTATGGGTGGGTGAGGCCTGCAGGGGGGTGGAGTTACGTGTCGGTTGTAGGTGGGCAGGTGGTGAGCTATGCTGCGGGGCTAGTTGGGTCTGGGAGGGGGAGGTCTGGTAGTTGGGGGAGATAGTGGTGTGGTTTAGGGATGGTGTGGTGTTATGAGGTGGTGTAGAGGGGGGCTGGGTGTCATGATCTGCCGGGCGTAAGTAGGCAGATGGCAGAGGTGTGGAGGGGGGCGGGTCATGTGGGGAGGTGGGAGGCGGCGGCAGTGTGGTATTTGGTGACGTCGATACGATTGTGGTCAGGGATGTATGAGGGGAAATTCTTGGTGTGTTTCCCCAGTGTTGTTGGAATAACACCACCTCTTGGCTATATTTAGGTCTATCTTGTACCTCTGTTTTTTCCACAGTCTGGATGATTTGCATTGTGAACTTGGCACAGCTGTTGCAAAAATGGAAGTTCTTCCCCTTATTATTATAAGCCATGTTTATCGGTGGTGAAAGTCCTATGCAGCACCAATGAAACTTGTCTTTGCATATTTGGCATTTTGTGCCACGTTTGTCTCTCACTCTGTCCCTACAGATACTGCAAACGTCCTTGGTATTCATATCTATAAGAATATTTTACTCAACTTTCTTGTATGTAACGACGCAGGAGAGGGAAAGGGGCTAGAGAGAGAGAGAGAGAGAGGGGGGGGGGGGGGGTCACTGTTTTGTGGTTAGGACTTGTTCGAGCTTCCAATCATTAACACTGGCTTTGGTTTAAACTTTAAGTAACACTTTCGATAAACTTATGAAACAGAATCATCACTGCCCTAACCACTTCCTGTCTCTCTTATCCCCGGTCCGAATTTACACTATTGATGGTTGCATGAGAGTTTCTTCCTCAATAACGTCACTACTAATATCCCGCGATATGCGATTTGTTAAATAGTTAACTTATTATGCTTCTCTGTTTTATTATTATTTTTTTTTTTATATTTTTTTTACCTGTTCGAGTTTAAGTTCCCATTTCGGTAAAATCGTATACCGGTACCACGGTTTAGAATGTGTCTACGTCAAGGGGGAGGGGTGGTGTTGGTGAGAGGGGGGCCTATGACACTCGTCAAGTGCTAAGCGATTTATGTGTTTTGGTACGGTGGTGGTAGGACGCTCACTTACACTGGCCCTAAACTTTCTTTTGAAATTGTAAGTTCTGTATAAATGCTGTTTTTTTTTTGTTTTTTTTCATGAGATACAGTTTACATACATGAATCGTGATCTAGCCACTTTTCACTAATATGCGATTTTAACTTTGCACACTGGACTAAAAACCCATCGTTCCCTTGGCACTCCCTTGATTATGCCTGGCATTGGGGAATAACGGTTTTTGTTTTCACACGCTTTTGTTATATCTCCGAAGATATTTATGCCATCAATTCGATTTGACACTACACAGAACCGCGACACTAAGTTTGGTTATGTAGATGATTTTGGTTCAGTTGTATCATCAATATCCCGAGTTATGATACAATAACTTGGACCGCGGCGCCGGCGACCTCTCCCCTCACACCCTGTTAGGAAAAGTATTAATGCTATTTATGGTAAAATGAATATTTTAGTGATGGAAATAGCTCAAATACGTCAGCACAGGGAGAGGTGTCTAATTACCCCCATGCGCACTTCTTAGGTTAAAGCATTGGCTTGGTGATCAGAGTCCAGATTAATTGTGACAGCTGTGCTCGTATCAGACTGAGGGGAGTTACTCTGAGCAATTGTTATATTTCTTGAACTAGAGCTTGATGAAGATTTACGTTTCCAATCGGATGAATGTTTAGTCTTAGAGGGGGTTACTGAACGCCTAGTCCTCTGAGAAGGGGGAATAGTGATCTTCAAAAATTCAAGAGCTTTCGGGTCAGCCAGAGACGGAACCTTTTTAAGAACCTTTGAAATGTAAGTCTTGATCTCTTCCCAGCAGATAAAAGTACTTGTGTAGCAAGAGATTGATCTTGAGGGACACTATGCTCATGGAATTTGGTAACGTAGAAAGAACATGATTGGCAGACAAGGGTATTCCAAGCTGCCTTAGTGCGATCTATGCACGGTACATGAAATAAGCATTGATTATGTGCTATTAAGGGAATTTGATGACATCCCTCTGTTGAACACCCCTGGATGTGTTCCGGCAGTGGGGTGGAGGGATGTTGTTGCAAAGACGCCATTCGCTTGGAGGAAGGACCTGGAGTGGCAAATCCCGGGAACTCGCACTCGTCCTCCAGCGTGAAGTAGGACCTCGAGTGTAGAGGTGACAACCCAGGGGAGATTCCGGAACCTGAGTTGGGTAATCTACCGTTAGTCTTGGTTAAAGTTGATTATGTCACAATTGTTGAGAGAAAGAATCAACCCTGGAATCTTGTAATGCTGATTTATGCTAGATTCCTATTAACTATTGAATACAATTCCCTTTTAACAGAATACAATAAAAAAAAATCCAGGTTATCAACCGAACATCCAAATTGCACATTAACCCCTCCAACCCGGATGGGCTCTTTAACGCCCATAACAACCTCGGCCCGCGCAACCCGGAAGGGCTCTTGAACGCCCATTGCTTGCATGCGTGCTTTCGAATGCCGCGCGTACATTTTCGGTATCGTGGGACGGTAGGTGGCGCCACCAGGCGTAAACTCCGCCACAGCAACAGTATCTACCCCGACGCCATCATGGACAGTACGCCAAATAGTGATTCCGCTGTGTCCGATACCGTGCTTCCTACGACGCCCTTGCTTGTTCGTCGCGCCTTACCCCGACGCCATCGCCTAAATGTGTTATCTCCCGGAGGTATTGAGACGACATTGAGACTTTATGAGCGAGCTGATGCCAAGCATAATGTTGATGATGAAGTCAGTGACGACTCCAGTAATTATAAGTCGAGTGATTATGGCCATGAGAGTGATAAAGAAGAGCAATTCCTGGGATTTGCGAGAGAACATGACAGTGATGAGAGTGATGAAGGTGATGTACCAGTTGTTGAGGAAGCTGGTTTACCTAAAGACAGTGAACTTGAGAGAGTGAGCGAGTGGGAGAGTTCAAGGTCACTCACCAAATTTCGCTTAAGTGACACAACGCCAAGCCCTTCCCCAGGTAAATCGCCTTTCAAGCTACATTTGTATAAGCAGAAAATACTTGAGAAGGTGGCCGCGGCAGCTAGGGAACAAGCAAAACTACTTGGTGAGGATGAGGCTGTGAGTGAGGGCAGCGTGGTGACCCTTCTCGTCCGCCATTGTCTCCCTTATCTACCCACGCCACCCAAGATGACCCGGATGCCCCGCATTCTTCCCCACCACCCCCACCATTGCCAAGGGTTGAGGACCCCACACTTTCGGCCTATTTGCCTCCTAGGTCCCCCGACAGGAGACATACTGCTGCCGAAAAGGGGAAAGGTAGGAAATATACCAAGAAAATTAAGAAAAGTAAGAGAGTTTTGTTCGAGGCTCCCGCGGCGTCCACCCCGGCCGGCCCCAGCCATACGTCCCCGCAACTTTCCCCACGGTCCTCCCCACCTCTCCCGCCTTCAACATGTCTTCCTGAAGAAGTCTTTGAGCTCGCATCACCAATACCTGGCCCTAGTGACAGTGAAACATTGCTTTCTGTCACTCGTCGCAGGCCAAGGAGCCCGGGACCTCGGGGGGACACAGCCTCACCTGCCACTCCTTCCCCACCTCGCCCACCCGCACGCCGCCCACGCATCACTGGTTCCCCGCCAGATTATGTGGGGGCCACTGATGATGAAGGGCACCTCTCTCAAGACTCTGGCCATGATTACATAGGTCCACCGTCAGGGCAAGATGACCACTCTGACGATGACTATATGGACATCGACGACCCTCGACCCATCCGCTTGGCCCGGCGTCGTGCTGCCCGTCGTGCTGCCCACCGCCCTGGCCGCCGCCCTGGCCGCCCTAGGGCACGCGCCTCCCGAGTTGGCCGTGGGCGTGCTGGGCCACCAGCTGGAGCTCCTCGTCAGCGTAGACAAGACCCATTCTACGTTTTTCAGTGGCAAGACGTAGTTGATGAGGATGCATACAACCCTGATGTGCCAGCTTTTGATGAGGTACTGGAGGGTTCAGGCGTTACCCCCAATTTTCCTGCAGGCCCCAATGCTCCACCACACGAACTGTTTGAGGCCTTCTTTGATGAGGAGGTGGTAGGCTATGTTGTCAAAGAGACAAATAAGCAGCACCAATTCCAGGTCCACTTTTTGGGAAAGGTGACCAAGGGCCACATGAGGCAGTGGACCCCAGTGACTCATAAAGAGTTCATGGTGTTCCTGGCACTCACCATGCTAATGCCTCATGTCAAGAAGCATAGGTTGCCTGACTATTGGATCACCAATGATCTGATATCCACCCCTGCCTTCGGGAAATATATGTCTCGCGACCGGTACCTTGATATCCTCGCAGCGCTCCATCTTGTCACCAACCTTGACGTCCACCTCCCAGACAAGCTGTGGAAGATTAGGACGTTGTATGAGATGATGCGAGAACGCTTCACCTCCTACTTCAAGCCCTTCCGCAAGGTCGTCATTGACGAGTCTCTTGTGCTGTTCCGGGGAAAACTCAGCTTCCGGCAGTACATCCCCTCAAAAAGACATCGCTTTGGCATAAAATTCTTTGTGCTGTGCGACTGCCAAACTGGCTATGTCCTGGACTTCCTGGTCTACAGCGGGAAGGAAGGGGACTTGCTTGTGGACCCCCTCATTGGCTTTGGCGGAGCAGTGGTGCAAGCCATGATGGACCGCTACTTTCATAAGAATCATGTCCTCTACACGGACAATTATTACACGTCCCCCACTCTCTCACAGTACCTGCATGAGCGCAAGACGGGGACTGTAGGCACAGTACGAGGGAAAAGGAAGGGCATGCCACCTTTCCCTCCAAAGACCAAAAAAGTTGATGTGTTCAAGAAGAAGTCGGGGCCCATTCTGGCTATCCACTGGCACGACCAGCGGAAGGTCAACCTCCTGACCACCATCCACAAGGGGGAAATGGTGGAGACTGGCAAGGTGGATCGCCGCACCCAGGCCAGGGTGACCAAGCCCGATGCTGTCCTGGACTACAACATCAACATGAGGCTGGTGGACAAGTCCGACATGCAGATAGGCTTCATTGACTGCCTGCGTACCTCGTGCAGATGGTACAAAAAGTTCTTTCTGCATATGGTGGACATGTCAGTTCTGAATGCCTACAACATATACAAGCTTCGGAATGTGAACACACCCATGAAGTTCAATAGCCTGCGGAGGTTCCAAAAGCAGGTGTTGACGGAGCTCCTGGAGAAGTATGCTATGCCACAGAGGGCAGTGGCACATCCTGGGCCCGCCGTTATTGACCGCTTGCAGTCTGCTCAATACTTGATTAGGCACAGGCTTGGTTCCCTGCCTCAGAATGAATCCGGAAGAACACAGCAGAAGCGGTGCCATGTCTGCTACAACAGCAGGGTGAAGCCGAGGTCAGGTAAAAAGTCAACCCTGGAGTGTGTGGAGTGCAAGGTGGCACTCTGTGCTGTAGATTGCTTCTTTGATTACCACTCCAAGCTGGAGTTCTAATAATCATACTGAAATTGCCAAATAAAATGACAATATGTACACTACAATTATATATAGGCAAAAAGTGGAAGAAAACCAATGTATTGTAATACAAAAGTCATGTATTATGAGAACATTGATACAAATACAATTACACCATAATAATATGTGAAAGTGACACATATGTATATACCAAGTGACATTCATATGATTAGAACCTATAGAAATATATAAATCAGTGAAAAAAGACACAATAAATTGTATATAAAACGTTTACAAATCATATAACTAAGTGAAAGTGACACAAGACCTAATATTTGATGGCCAAAGTATAATAAACACCTGTGATAACGAATAATCAGTGCCTAATACAACAATAACCTACCTCAATTACTAATAAAATGTACGGTATCGAGTGAAAATGAGCATTATCAGTGACAGTGACACTCTCTAAAGCATATTTGTCAAAGTGAAAGTGACACAAGACCTAATATTTGATGGCCAAAGTATAATAAACACCTGTGATAACGAATAATCAGTGCCTAATACAACAATAACCTACCTCAATTACTAATAAAATGTACGGTATCGAGTGAAAATGAGCATTATCAGTGACAGTGACACTCTCTAAAGCATATTTGTCAAAGTGAAAGTGACACAAGACCTAATATTTGATGGCCAAAGTATAATAAACACCTGTCATAACGAATAATCAGTGCCTAATACAACAATAAGCTACCTCAATTACTAATAAAATGTACGGTATCGAGTGAAAATTAGCAATATCAGTGACAGTGATACCCTAATAAACATATTTTATATAATTGGCCTCAAAATAACTAGAAAATATCAAATAAACATCACATTCTCAATATCAAACACTAAAATCGTCTAAGGGAGATAAATACTTTGGCGCGGCGAGCGGCTAGGTGCGTCGTAGCCATGGCCGGGGCGACGCGTCCGAACGCGGGAAGAATTTGCCGCCGAAAAGCACTCGTCTTCCCGCGCTCACCATTATGCAACCAGAGGGGCTAGAGACCTCTACTCAATGCCATTCGACAGAGGAAGGTTTGTGGAACATTATTCTTTTTTATTCACAACATTACATGACATATTCATTGACTTACAGAGTAGTTAACATAGGCCAAAGATCGTCAAAACACCCGGTACCGGAGCACAGTCGTAAGCTATAGCCCCCGGGGCTGGAGGGTTAATAATAATAATAATAATAAGCATGTTACTTATTTCTCATAAGCGCCAATTTTTCCGAAGAATTCACTAGCGCTCGAAAAGAGAAAGAAAAAAGAACAAAAATCAATGCATCAAAAGAAGGCTCATATACAACACACATTTAACAATCACTAGCAGTGGCAAAATAGCCTAAACTCTATAGCCATCTGTCATGACACCTCTCTCAAGATCATAGCTTCTCTCAAAGAGAAAAGTCTTAAGTTGTCTCTTGAAGCATTCAACAGAACTCAGTTGTCTCATGGACAGCGGCAACCTGTTATACAACCTCGGAGCCATGTAGGAGAATGACCTCTCAAAGAAAGAAGACTGCTGGAAAGCCCTTGGTTCATCAAGACGAAAAGGGTCATTGTCATGACGCACAACTACACCATGGTGTGCCGGTGGGTGCCTGAGCAGCTCCGCAAGGTACCTAGGCTCACCAAATTTGAGAACCTTAAAAGTCACCAAACACAACTTAAATTCTATTCTTGCTCTTAAGTTATTAGTCCTTCGAAGTTATTAGTCCTACGTGCAATATACTACTTGGTTTAACTAGTAATTTTTTTTTTAATTACCACTAGCCAATAAGGTCACTATAAATTAAATGGGATACCAGAATTTTCCATGTTTAATCTTCACACAGTGGCACACTTAACCCTAGAAGGGGAATGCCCGAAAATCGCGACTAAAAGGAGGGGGGGGGGGGGTCTGGGGGGTCTGGGTGAGGAAGGAGTGCTGGTAACTAGGGGAACACGAGAGCTCCGGCTTCTGTAAGAGTCTCCAGGCAACCGGAGTGTGTCCAGCTATTCTTTGTCTCGTCTGGATAATAATAAATATTATTAACTACTAGAGTTAAAAAATAACTTATTTTATATTGAGAATTACTAGAGGCAAGTGTATAATATTCAGAATTTAGACGACTGATTTATCTCAAACCCCCTGCCAAGTTTATCCTTGTTTTGATATTCTAGGTTGTTAGTGAACCGGATAAAATATGAATCTTTAATATAATTGCTCCCGGAGTTATCGTAGCCCTCGGTGACCCGGAGTTAGTAAAAATTTGTGAAGGAAAGTTTCCTAACTCCGGGGCCCCGGAGATTCCGAGTGTATATTTTTTGCGGGTAGCATAAACTAATGTCTCTTAATCAAAGAGGACCCAGATATCAGGCGGAGTTAAGCACAACCCGGAAAAACTCTGAGTGCCTGATAGGTTTGAGGTGTGTGACAAGGCACCTTGTATCAGTAAAAAGGTAGGTAAAAATACCCGGAGTTTCGTAGATAAAAACTAGAGAACTCCGGCAGAGTAGGCACCAATAACAGATATACAAATGAGGCCCCATCCTCTGCCTATTCTGCTACCCCCCGGGCTTCAAAAAGAACACGGGGATCTCCTAGTGACCGGAGATATAAATAAGCCCGGTCTAACACTAACCGTCCTAAAAGGACCGGAGTGTGACTCCCAAAAAGGGGCCCAACTGAAGGTTGGTTCGTAGCTTAAAAATATAAAAACTTGCAAGGATAGGCTACGTTGGCATGTGTGAAAAATAATTACATGTAACAGTATCATAACAAAACAATATAACTCCGCTTCCGCAACAAGACAAAAAATCTGGAATGTACAGAGACTATGAAGACGTAAGAAATAATCGTCTAAAATTTTGTATATATAAAGCGCAAAATAAAATACATCGTAAAAACTTATTAAAATGTAACATTAAAAACTCAATGGCAAGAAAACATCAAAAAAATGAAATTTGAAGCCCCTAGAATTTTTGATAAGAAATTACAGAAAATGTGATCGCCCTCGTCCACCATTAACCCTCCAGCCCCGGCTACGCATTACATAAATATTCCCCGAAATCTGGGGGTTTTGGCCAAAAAACGTCTACGCCTAGGCTACCGTATCTTTGTTATTCTGACTCCGCATTCCCGCTCATCCCCAAGCGTAGATGTGTTTCGTACCTGTAGAATGGCGTTAAGTAGAGCTCTCTAAGTCAACTGGTTCAGTTGTGATGATGATTTCATTGGAGATAACTTTATGGCAAAAACAGACAATTTTCACTACTTTTCGATACTTAACAATAACATACAGGCACACACGAACAAGCGACGCACTCCTTCTTGTGGCTGGAGATGCGGGGCGTCAGTCCAGCCGGCTGTTGTTTACATGCGTCGGACGTACGCCTCGCACACCAAGCTTACAGGCTTTAAGCTCATGGGTGTTTAAGAGACCTTCCGGGTAGCTCGGGTGTGTTTTTTATGGGTGTTTAACCCTCCAGCCCCGGCTATGTATTATATATATATTCCTCGAAACCCGGGTGTTTTGGCCGAAAAACGTCTAGGCTAGGCTACCGTATATTCGTTAATCAGACTGCTTCCCGCATTCCCGCGCATCCCCAAGCGTAGCTGTGTTATTTACCTGTAGAATGGCATTAAGTAGAGCTCTCTAAGTCAACTGGTTGAGCTGTGATGATGATTTCATTGGAGATAACTTTATGGCCAAAACAGCCACTTTACACCACTTTTCGATACTTAACAACAACATACAGGCACACACGAACAAGCGACGCTCTCCTTCTTGTGGCCGGAGATGCGGGGCGACGGTCCAGCCGGCTGTTGTTTACATGCGTCGGACCGACGCCTCGCACACGAAGCTCACAGGCTTTCAACCACTGGGTGTTCAAGAGACCATCCGGGTACCTGTTATATGCTTTTTTATGGGCGTTCAAGAGCCCTTCCGTGGTGAGAGGGTTAAGAGCTCTTCCGGGTCTGATGGGCTAAAAAGTAAACGAACGCGCGACGTTTTGAGAAAAGTTAGGCTATCCGTACGAAAAGTTGAGACGAATAGAAACGACGATTGATCAAAAATATACTAATAATGGATAGTTAGAATAAAGAATATTGAATTTGGAGCTTGGAAAAGTATAAATGGACTATAGGCAAAGACCTAGGCTTAAAATTGGCGACTGCTAAAGACAACTAACGAAGTCTAAACAACTGAAATCGAGGCATTCTAACTAACCTGGCTTACATAACATAATGTAATAATATAATGAGGAAAAGAAAGAAATATAGTAACTAATAATAATAATAATGTATAACGATAATGGTCGTAGCATGTGGTGCGTCCCGTGGAAGGTATCAGCCAGGCTGGGAAATTATGTATAGCCCGGCAGCCCGGCTAGCCCGGATATGTTGCCGGGCAAGTGCTTTTTAATGTTGGTCTGCCCGGGGGACAAGTCAAATTTTTTGCCTTTTAACCCTTGAAAAATGCTAAAATAATTATAAAAACAAACATACACACTTTCCATATACTGTATATAAATAAAGTATAAGAGACAGGCATATGTATCTACTATTTCCACTTTCAACGACCATTGGTTACTGGTAACGTAACGGCTGGTTTTCGATTCACGTTAATTTCACGTCACTATTCTCTATCTCCTCCTCCTCTCCTCCTCCTCCTCCTCCTCCTCCTCCCCCCCCCCCCCCCCCCCCCCCGTAGGCCTACATAATATTATAACCGTTGGATGGTTGGATAGAGAAGTGGTACTTCCGAATAGGCGGCTCACTCGCCGCTCTTTATCAATAACATTAGTGTTTCAATTGTCGCCGGGGAACGTGTTTAGTGAGAAAATGTACTATAATGAGTGTGTCGAAGAAACAACAGGCTTCCTTGACAAGATTCTTAACACTAAAACAACCACCATCAACAAGTACAACTAGGTAAAACCGTTGTTTTAAAATAGTTTGTTAACTTTTTGTATCTAGCCTAGTCAGTCTGTCAGACGATAGATTTCTCTTATTGACTCGCCTCTTAAGTGAAAATTGTTGGTAAGCTACTCCACCTATGTTTTCTACCTAAGATATTTACTTAATGTTACAAAAATGTGTTTATAACAAATCTTAAGGATTTAGTTACACAATTTTTAATACAAAAATATATATATTCTTACAGTTTCTTACAGTAGATCCTCTGGAAAAAGGCAAACTATGCCTGTGTATCCAGCTCAGTACCAGTACTTGCACTGCTGCGGTCGTTCACGGTGTTGGCGGCGGCGGTAGCAGACGCAACATTTTTACTATTCTGTATTTTTGTTTTATAATCAAACTTCAAATCTTGTCTTCCCCATGCTTTACCAAGATTACTTTCAAACTCCCTTATTGATTCGGAATCGACTACATACTGGGGCAGTGCGTTCCACTCATTTACCACTCTATCACAAAATGAGTTCTTCGCCTTCTCAAGCCTATTTCTTTCTTTGTAAATTTTCTTAGAGTGTCCTCTCGTTCTTGTTCCCTCCCGCATCAAGAAGATACCTTCACACACATCCTCATCGTACTTTCCTGACACTATCTTAAAAGTCTCTATCATATCCCCTCTCTTTCTCCTATATGCCAGTGTCGGAAGTCCCAGTGTCCTCAACCTCTGCTCATAGCCCGCGTTCTTCAACGTTGGTACCAGCTTGCTAGCTCTTCTCTGCACTTTCTCCACTGCTTCTATATCCTTTACCATATATGGAGCCCACACCTGGTTTGCATATTCCAGGTGTGGCCTAACCAGCGCTGTATATAGATTCCTGAAGATTTCTTCGTCAAGTGACACAAATGTCCTCCTTATCAGCCCTACAATTCTATTGGCTTTGTTTATCTTTTCCGCTAAATGTTCTGAGAAATTTAACTTATTATCTATCACTACTCCTATATCCTTTTCTGCACTCACTTCCTCCATCGCTTCATACATACTGTATCCTACCTTGTCTATCTTGCTGGTCCCAATCCGCATGTACTTGCATTTTTTTGGATGAAAAGGCATTAACCAATGCTCAGACCATCCCTTCATGCCCTCCACATCTCCTTGAAGCAAACCCATATCTTCCTTACTCCTCACTCTTCTATACAGTTTAGTGTCATCCGCATACAGGTATACCTCACTTCCATTAGTTATAACTTCAGGCAAGTCGTTGATAAATATAACGAACAGCAGTGGTCCCAACACAGATCCCTGAGGTACCCCACTTGTAATTTCCCTCCACCCCGAGCCTATTCCATTCACCAATACCCTCTGTCTCCGATCTTTCAGGAAGGCTTCTATCCATTTCACACATTTCTCCCCTATATTATAGCTTCTAACTTTCTCTATTAACCTTTTATGTGGGACCTTATCGAAGGCCTTCATAAAATCGCAATATACCACGTCTATTACATCACCATCTTCTAGAATTTGCATCCAATCATCTACCACCTTAATTAGCTGTAGTACCGTCGACCTCCCCGGCAAGAATCCGAACTGTCTCCCACTGAAAAGTTGGTTTGACTTCATATGATCCATTATTCCTTCTCTAATTACCGTTTCCATTAGTTTACACACAACACTTGTCAAACTGACTGGTCTATAATTCCCTGGGTCATTTCTCTTTCCCTTCTTAAATATAGCTGTTATGTTCGCCTCTCTCCAGTCCATCGGGATTTGTCCTGTATTAAACGATACCTCAAATAACATTTTCAATGGCTCTACTAACATCTCCCCTCCTTCCTTTATGATTCTTGGGTGTATCCCATCCGGTCCCGGTGACTTACTTCTGTTCATTTTTTCTATAGCCCTTCTTATTCTAGCATGGGAAAACTCTACTAGTTCTAGTGCCGGTGCCTGTTTGATGGGAATAGTAGGCACTGCATCCTCCGACTCCACTGTTAGTACCCCCCCAAACTATTTCCCCAGCACCTCTGCTTTCTCCTTATCAGTCTCCGCTCTACTCCCATCATTCAACCCCCCCACCAGCTCTGGGATCCCTACTCTTCTTGTTAATTTTTCCTGAATGTACTTCCAGAATATTTTTGGATTATCCTTCACATTTCTAGCTATCTCTCTCTCCCTCTCCTTCACCCCCCTCCTTGTTTCCCACCTTATTTTATTGTTTATTTGTCTACGTTCCAGATCCACTTCCTTAGCCTCTATACTAGACCCCCTGTTCTTTTTTAACAATTTTAATCTTTCCCACAATCGTTTCTTTCTTCTAATCAATATCCAAAGCTTTCTTTTCATTGGCAATTCTGGGTTAGTTCTTTTCCTCAATTTTGTTTTATCCTTATATTCCCTTACTGGTACACTTTTGGATACAGCATTCTCCAGTTTGACTCTAATTTTCGTCCACATTCCTTCAGCGTCTTCACCGTTCAAATATTCCCCCCAGTCAATGTCCAAACACCGTCTCAGCAGCTCATAATCTGCTCTATCATACATGTATATTTTTCTATTGCTTTTATTATCCCTCTCCGATTTAATGTTACAACTAAAGCTTATACAGGCATGGTCACTACGACCTATAGGGCTATCCACATTAACATGTTCCACTATATCCTCTTCATTGCTAAAAATCAAATCAAGTACACTCCCCTGCGTCCCATCTCTATATCTTGTCATCTCTACAATATGTTGCGTTAAAAAACAATCTCTCACTTTCTCTATAAACTTATTTTCCATGCTACCCTGTCCAGCTGGAGTAGTACAATTTGCCCAGTTGATCCTTGGCAAATTGAAATCTCCAATCAAAATTTTATATTTGTTCTCTCTATTATCTATCTCCTCCATTGCTTTCAGTAGGTTATCATCCTCTCCCCTGCTATTATTTGGGCTTCTATATATAGAGGCAATTAGAATTGATCCTCTTACACATTTTACTTCAATACACAAATACTCACAATACTGCTGTCTCATATCCACCTCATTAACCTTGAGCTCTTTTCTTACATAAATAAACAGTCCTCTTCCAACCTCTGCTCTAATAGCATTTCTCTCATATAACTCAAAACCCTCCAAACTATATTCCACCAGTTCCCTCTCAATTCTAACATTTTTTGGTCTTACTTCCTGTAGGGCTATGATATCAGGTTTTTCCTCTTCATCCTGCAACCTACATATCAGTTCTCTTTTCTTGTCCTGAGTAAACACATCCACATTACTAAACATAATCCTTAATCCATCTACCATTCCTCCAGCAATTACACCATCCCGCTCCTCCAGTCCGTACCCTACTCCCCTGTTAGCACTACTGGGTCTGCCTCTTTGTCTCCTGTCTCTCCCTGTGACACCTCCACCCCGTTCTCCTCCTCCGTCACAACTCTCATCACATTCTCTAATTTAGTTTGTAACCAGTGTAATCAATTCGATCATGCTGATCAGGGTCTTGTATTCACGTTCTAAATACAACACTGGTCTACTTCACCCTTAATGTCTGCCATGATACTCTGCAGTCTCTGTTCTCCTACTGTACAATGTAAAGTATGCCTAGGCCTAAATAAAACTATATGTATTGCCAGACAACTTGATCCCTGAGGGGATGGGTACAAACTAAGCTCCAGCATAGAGGCAACGTTCAGTTCGTTCGATTTTGTATCTTGTTTCGTGGGAGGGTTGGTAATTGATAATGTCTAACCGTGAATTATTATTTGTGTATGGGGGTTCAAGTGAAATGTGTGTTATCATAGTCATACTGTTGGAATGGCTGTGGTGGTGAATTTAGTTTGTAACCAGTGTAATCAATTCGATCATGCTGATCAGGGTCTTGTATTCACGTTCTAAATACAACACTGGTCTACTTCACCCTTAATGTCTGCCATTGCAGACATTGGTTGGGAGGCCATGGGCTTAAGTAATAAGTACCGGGTGTCGAATGTCGATTAAAGATGACTTTATCACTCACTTTCTGGACATATTTCTATTTTCTATATAAAAAAAAAAAAAAAAAAAAAAAAAAAAAAAAAAAAAAAAAAAAGCCATATTTATTATCATAAACTAAAGCTAGTCCTTCGCATTCATTAGAGATGTGAACCATGAATTTTGCAATATAATATCTACACTTACACACACACACACACATACAGACAGACAGCTAAATAGATAGATATATATTAGATAGATAGATATTAGATAGATAGATAGTTATTTATTTAGTTCAGATTTCAGAATGAGTTTTCTGCAGAGGTTTACCTTACTTAATATTCAACATGAGTATGATTTCATAAGTTTTCTATAATATAACTGTACACTGACAGCTTATTACTTACTGGTACCGTATTAGTTATTTTTGACATATTAATTAGATAACTAATCATCTGATGGTATTGCATTGTTTGTAACTTTGTCACTGTCTTTATATGCTAACTTGTGAAAGCTATTTTTTTGCTATGTGCAACCTTTGTATTCCCCTAAGAAAAAAAATCTATTGAATAAAACAAAACAAAATAACTAAACAAACATTATATACTGTATATACAGTATATAGCATAATTTGTATTAATTCAACAAATTTCATATTCAGGGCAAGTACAAAAATATCAGGGCAAGTAAGGAATATATCAGGGCAAGTAAATTTCTGAATTCACTAGCCCGGGGCAACTAGATCTGGAACACTAATTTCCCAGCCTGGTATCAGCTCTCTGGAAATGCTCAATATAAACATACGTATCTATGATGCCTCCTTACTATAAGATAACATACACTCACAGAGAGTTAGCAGGAGGCGGATCAACGATGAAGAGTAACATTTCTTGAAGCACAAAAACACGCACATCCTTCCTCACGGGACGCGACCACAAGAAGGACGTATAACCCCAGCGTGTCCAGCTGGGAGACTCGTGCAAGGGAAGAACTGTATAACGGCGTGCTAATTGATTTAGTAAGACAACATTCATAGTTTCTAACCCTTACTCATAAAAATTGTCTTTCTTTTTCTAATGGTTACCTTTTTTAATGACGTTCCCTAGGAACTAAGTAAAGGGTTTCACCCTAGGATGTACTTTTTATATATTTGGGTCGCATTATGCTATTTCCGGGACCCTCACGGGGGTCACCGGGGAGCCCTTATATATATAAAGGCTCTCACGTCATTGACGGAGAGAACCATTACTAAATTAGGCATATCGTTAATGATTTTGGGGCCACTACTATATATCAGGTTTTCATTCTTCCCTCCAGGACTCAAACATATAATATTCTAGTTATTAATAGATGATTTTCTTTAGCGTATGATCTACTTCTAAGATATAAAACTTAACTTTAGGGGTTAAGCTTATTGATTTTGTTCTACTGTCTATGCCTGTCTAAGTTTTCTAACTCAATAACAAAAATTCTATTCGACAGAAGTGTCGTTATATAGCTCATGAGTTATGACTCATGAGTAATACGGTAAGTCATAATCATACATAATCAATCATAACTACTATATTTGTGTTATTATTTACTACCTAGTAATATCTTATCGTTCTTATGATATTGCATACAAACACTGTTGTACATAACTCACGAGAGAAACATTATATTTTAATTTTAGCTACCGGTACTCTCTAATACAGCATATTGAATTTAATTTTGATTAACAGTGTCCGTAAACATTGTGATACAGTAGCAATACTGAACAGTCTTGTATTAATGTATGTAAATAAATTTGATTGTAAGCTAATGTTTATTTCATTTGTTCATTTAATGATTTATGTACAAAAGGATGCACATGCACATTCATTAATCATCTGATCTTGGCATTCTATGATTCTTCTAGCCTGTGTTTTGAAAAGCTATGTCTAAGTAATAAACTACAAATACAACCTAATGCATATCATAGTTTTAGCTTTCTAGGTTGTGTTTAAGGGTTTAACCCCTTAGAGGCGAGCTGTGTGTAATGGACACCCTACCACCAGGCGACAATATTAGGCCCCATTCTCACCTAAAATTTTAATTTTACAATAAATATCATTATTACTTATTCATATGCACCTATTTTATGTTTAATATGAAGATAGTAACATGTAACAACAATAAAACAAGTGGGAATAATGTTTGGATGGTCAAAATCGCGAATTATAGTCGGCCGGTCCATTCATGAATTGTGGAGCAGAGCGAGGCAGACCCTCCCGTCGCGAGGCCTGAAGCCTGACTGACTCATTCACCCACACTCTACCTTACGCAACACACTCGCTAGTCACATAACCACACCATAGAACCGGCTTGGAGATGTTGACACGAAAATATACCAATGAATAAGGGAATAACAGGGAAAATAGGTGATAATTGAAGGGGGGGAGGGGGAGAGGTGGGGAAAGGGAGGAAGGAGGGGATTTTGACAGATGTGGAGGAGTGATAGAAGGTATGGAGGGGAATTATCTCACTTAACCCTCCAGCCCCGGCTATTGTATTATATAATTTCCCCGAAACCCGGGGTATTTGGCCGAAAAACGTCTACGCCTAGGCTACCGTATCATTGTCATTTTGACTGCTTCCGCATTCCCGCGCATCCCCAAGCGTATATGTGTTTCGTACCTGTAGAATGCCGTTAAGTAGAGCTCTCTAAGTCAACTGGTTCAGTTGTGATGACGATTTCATTGGAGATAACTTTGTGGCAAAAACAGCCACTTTACACTACTTTTCGCTACTTAACAATAACATACAGGCACACACGAACAAGCGACGCACTCCTTCTTGTGGTCGGAGATGCGCGGCGTCGGTCCAGCCGGCTGTTGTTTACATGCGTCGGACAGACGCCTCGCACACCAAGCTTACAGGCTTTCAAGCTCATGGGTTTCTCAGAGCCCTACCGGGTAGCGCGGGGGGTGTTTGTTATCTTACAGTTTCTTACAGTAGATCCTCTGGAAAAAGGCAAACTATGCCTGTGTATCCAGCTCAGTACCAGTACTTGCACTGCTGCGGTCGTTCACGGTGTTGGCGGCGGCGGTAGCAGACGCAACATTTTTACTATTCTGTATTTTTGTTTTATAATCAAACTTCAAATCTTGTCTTCCCCATGCTTTATCAAGATTACTTTCAAACTCCATGGGTGCCTCAGAGCCCTACCGGGTCTGGAGGGTTAATCACCATTTCACTTGTTTTAAGTGCTACTGGGGCCTTTTAAAAGTTTTTTTTTTATGCCTTACCTCTTAACCCTCTCCGACATATGACGCGATTTTGAGCCTATTAGGGATACTTTAAAGCCTTTATTACCATCAGGGGTATTTAGAAACTTTTAGTCTAGTTACTTCAACCTCTGCAGTTGTCTTTGAGTTAGCTGTGGGCAGAAAACTAATTTTGGAGGGGTAATTATAAGAGTGAGAGATTGCTAATCTGGCAACCTCTGCGTCATATGTGCGTGAAAGGGTTAAAAGGTTCCTCGCCCTTGCCCACCAAAACCTCTTAAGAGTGTTCTCGCCGTTCCTGGGTTAAGAGGGAAAAATCAAGCCAATGCTAAATTCATATGATTAAAAGTTAGCTGTTAACTGTTATCGTTAGCTTCCACTAATTTCTTAAGCAATTTAGTGATTCAGCATTATCTCAGCTAACGTTCCAAGTTAGCTGATTATCGGTTATCTCAGCTAACTTTTCGGTTAGCTGTGCCCACCTCTGGTTATATTGGGCAATTTTTTATATATATATAAGTGGAGCCCCCATCCTAGCTGCTAATCGGTTCCACAGAAATAGAGCTAGGATTGAAACAGCCAAGATCGGGGCACTGTTCTTATGGGGAAAATTCAATCGGTTCCGTGCTCATGCCAAAATTTGCGTCTTTTTCTATTTTTTGCCTATGAAAACATGTTTTATTGTACACAAATTAAATTTTATGCATTATACTGTATCATATAATACACCATAGAATAAGTTTTTAATAACTAGAAAAAAAAGGCCCAATATCTAAACAATTACCGCACTTTTTCCCAGTGCTAGGCTATGAAAACATATTTTTTGTCTAGGCTACATCAAGTAGCCTAGGCCTAAATCTTATGCATTGTAAATAATAATGTAGACATGGCTAAATGACAGTCCTAACCATAAATACTGTAGATTGGGGCATTGTTTCTATCATGCAAATGTTTTTAGGCCTAGCCTAGGCCTAGGCTCTAAATTCGTCCAGCCACCCCTCAAGTACCCATTTCGCCCCAAATACATCCAATAAATACATATTATGAGGAAAAGACGTATAAATACGTATTATGAGAAGATTACTTACCACACAGATTTTATTATAAATCATTGTCATATTTACCCTAGCCTAGGCTAACATCGTCTAGGCTAGGCATTTCAATCGCTTTCGTCCGACATGGACTGGTCTTTGCTCTGTGTTTTGAGCATGAAATTCCTTCATTGCTACCACCAGGCCAACCATCCCTATCACTAGATGTACTAGAGGTTATAATAAACGAGAGAGATAAGGGGTTCAGGCACAAAAAGGCTTGCAAACGGTTGTTTTGTCAACACAGATACTAGCTAAACTGCAAGCGTCTGCTTAGTGATGACGTCATACAAAGATGGCGGCATCTTGTGCATTTGACGATCGGATCTCGGATTCACTCGGATTTCGTCTCTAAACGGCAAGCGCCTGGCAGATTCCTTTGTTATGTTAAAACAAAATTATTGCTTTTGTTTGTTTTCTAGTTTTATGTCGAGTTTTTCGTTATTTTTGCTATTTTTTCGGGTTTCGGCTGGGATTTTGATGCGAGAATTGAGGCTTTTGGCGCGAGAATTGAAATTGGGAATATTTGGTGTGTGTGGTGCGAGAATTGAATCAACGAAGACCGGTGTAGCGAAAATGGGGGCTCCACTGTAGTATTAAACATAAAAAATGGCGGCCAGACACACCCGTGCTGGCCACATTTCTGATTTTTTTTTTAAACGTAAATACCATCTCTCCCATTCATTGGAGAATATTGTGCTTTGGTCTATGGACTCTTCTACCAATGCCCCACAAATGTTATGGAGAAAGGTTTTTGAACCTACACAACATTTTGTGGTGGCCATCTTGGAAAAAAAAAAATCTCATTCACTTAACAATCCATATCTTAAAACTACACGCATGATCAACGCCATTTTTTGCGTAGTTGGGTGCGGCTCGTGATTTTGAACGTTTTGGTACCAAATACAGTACATAGAAATTGGTGAAATATTTTGGCCGCAGCATTGAAAAAAAAATCCTATTTAACCCGGGAGCTGCGGGAAGACTTAAGAGGTTCTACTGGGCGAATGCAGCAAGACTCTTAAGATCCAAGGCCTTTTTTTTTTTTTTTTTTATTAACCCCTCCAACCCGGATGGGCTCTTGAACGCCCATAACAACCTCGGCCCGCGCAACCCGGAAGGGCTCTTGAACGCCCATTGCTTGCATGCGTGCTTTCGAATGCCGCGCGTACATTTTCGGTATCGTGGGACGGTAGGTGGCGCCACCAGGCGTAAACTCCGCCACAGCAACAGTATCTACCCCGACGCCATCATGGACAGTACGCCAAATAGTGATTCCGCTGTGTCCGATACCGTGCTTCCTACGACGCCCTTGCTTGTTCGTCGCGCCTTACCCCGACGCCATCGCCTAAATGTGTTATCTCCCGGAGGTATTGAGACGACATTGAGACTTTATGAGCGAGCTGATGCCAAGCATAATGTTGATGATGAAGTCAGTGACGACTCCAGTAATTATAAGTCGAGTGATTATGGCCATGAGAGTGATAAAGAAGAGCAATTCCTGGGATTTGCGAGAGAGAACATGACAGTGATGAGAGTGATGAAGGTGATGTACCAGTTGTTGAGGAAGCTGGTTTACCTAAAGACAGTGAACTTGAGAGAGTGAGCGAGTGGGAGAGTTCAAGGTCACTCACCAAATTTCGCTTAAGTGACACGACGCCAAGCCCTTCCCCAGGTAAATCGCCTTTCAAGCTACATTTGTATAAGCAGAAAATACTTGAGAAGGCGGCCGCGGCAGCTAGGGAACAAGCAAAACTACTTGGTGAGGATGAGGCTGTCAGCGTGGTGACCCTTCTCGTCCGCCATTGTCTCCCTTATCTACCCACGCCACCCAAGATGACCCGGATGCCCCGCATTCTTCCCCACCACCCCCACCATTGCCAAGGGTTGAGGACCCCACACTTTCGGCCTATTTGCCTCCTAGGTCCCCCGACAGGAGACATACTGCTGCCGAAAAGGGGAAAGGTAGGAAATATACCAAGAAAATTAAGAAAAGTAAGAGAGTTTTGTTCGAGGCTCCCGCGGCGTCCACCCCGGCCGGCCCCAGCCATACGTCCCCGCAACTTTCCCCACGGTCCTCCCCACCTCTCCCGCCTTCAACATGTCTTCCTGAAGAAGTCTTTGAGCTCGCATCACCAATACCTGGCCCTAGTGACAGTGAAACATTGCTTTCTGTCACTCGTCGCAGGCCAAGGAGCCCGGGACCTCGGGGGGGCACAGCCTCACCTGCCACTCCTTCCCCACCTCGCCCACCCGCACGCCGCCCACGCATCACTGGTTCCCCGCCAGATTATGTGGGGGCCACTGATGATGAAGGGCACCTCTCTCAAGACTCTGGCCATGATTACATAGGTCCACCGTCAGGGCAAGATGACCACTCTGACGATGACTATATGGACATCGACGACCCTCGACCCATCCGCTTGGCCCGGCGTCGTGCTGCCCGTCGTGCTGCCCACCGCCCTGGCCGCCGCCCTCGCCGCCCTAGGGCGCGCGCCTCCCGAGTTGGCCGTGGGCGTGCTGGGCCACCAGCTGGAGCTCCTCGTCAGCGTAGACAAGACCCATTCTACGTTTTTCAGTGGCAAGACGTAGTTGATGAGGATGCATACAACCCTGATGTGCCAGCTTTTGATGAGGTACTGGAGGGTTCAGGCGTTACCCCCAATTTTCCTGCAGGCCCCAATGCTCCACCACACGAACTGTTTGAGGCCTTCTTTGATGAGGAGGTGGTAGGCTATGTTGTCAAAGAGACAAATAAGCAGCACCAATTCCAGGTCCACTTTTTGGGAAAGGTGACCAAGGGCCACATGAGGCAGTGGACCCCAGTGACTCATAAAGAGTTCATGGTGTTCCTGGCACTCACCATGCTAATGCCTCATGTCAAGAAGCATAGGTTGCCTGACTATTGGATCACCAATGATCTGATATCCACCCCTGCCTTCGGGAAATATATGTCTCGCGACCGGTACCTTGATATCCTCGCAGCGCTCCATCTTGTCACCAACCTTGACGTCCACCTCCCAGACAAGCTGTGGAAGATTAGGACGTTGTATGAGATGATGCGAGAACGCTTCACCTCCTACTTCAAGCCCTTCCACAAGGTCGTCATTGACGAGTCTCTTGTGCTGTTCCGGGGAAAACTCAGCTTCCGGCAGTACATCCCCTCAAAAAGACATCGCTTTGGCATAAAATTCTTTGTGCTGTGCGACTGCCAAACTGGCTATGTCCTGGACTTCCTGGTCTACAGCGGGAAGGAAGGGGACTTGCTTGTGGACCCCCTCATTGGCTTTGGCGGAGCAGTGGTGCAAGCCATGATGGACCGCTACTTTCATAAGAATCACGTCCTCTACACGGACAATTATTACACGTCCCCCACTCTCTCACAGTACCTGCATGAGCGCAAGACGGGGACTGTAGGCACAGTACGAGGGAAAAGGAAGGGCATGCCACCTTTCCCTCCAAAGACCAAAAAAGGTGATGTGTTCAAGAAGAAGTCGGGGCCCATTCTGGCTATCCACTGGCACGACCAGCGGAAGGTCAACCTCCTGACCACCATCCACAAGGGGGAAATGGTGGAGACTGGCAAGGTGGATCGCTGCACCCAGGCCAGGGTGACCAAGCCCGATGCTGTCCTGGACTACAACATCAACATGAGGCTGGTGGACAAGTCCGACATGCAGATAGGCTTCATTGACTGCCTGCGTACCTCGTGCAGATGGTACAAAAAGTTCTTTCTGCATATGGTGGACATGTCAGTTCTGAATGCCTACAACATATACAAGCTTCGGAATGTGAACACACCCATGAAGTTCAATAGCCTGCGGAGGTTCCAAAAGCAGGTGTTGACGGAGCTCCTGGAGAAGTATGCTATGCCACAGAGGGCAGTGGCACATCCTGGGCCCGCCGTTATTGACCGCTTGCAGTCTGCTCAATACTTGATTAGGCACAGGCTTGGTTCCCTGCCTCAGAATGAATCCGGAAGAACACAGCAGAAGCGGTGCCATGTCTGCTACAACAGCAGGGTGAAGCCGAGGTCAGGTAAAAAGTCAACCCTGGAGTGTGTGGAGTGCAAGGTGGCACTCTGTGCTGTAGATTGCTTCTTTGATTACCACTCCAAGCTGGAGTTCTAATAATCATACTGAAATTGCCAAATAAAATGACAATATGTACACTATAATTATATATAGGCAAAAAGTGGAAGAAAACCAATGTATTGTAATACAAAAGTCATGTATTATGAGAACATTGATACAAATACAATTACACCATAATAATATGTGAAAGTGACACATATGTATATACCAAGTGACATTCATATGATTAGAACCTATAGAAATATATAAATCAGTGAAAAAAGACACAATAAATTGTATATAAAACGTTTACAAATCATATAACTAAGTGAAAGTGACACAAGACCTAATATTTGATGGCCAAAGTATAATAAACACCTGTGATAACGAATAATCAGTGCCTAATACAACAATAACCTACCTCAATTACTAATAAAATGTACGGTATCGAGTGAAAATGAGCATTATCAGTGACAGTGACACTCTCTAAAGCATATTTGTCAAAGTGAAAGTGACACAAGACCTAATATTTGATGGCCAAAGTGTATAATAAACACCTGTGATAACGAATAATCAGTGCCTAATACAACAATAACCTACCTCAATTACTAATAAAATGTACGGTATCGAGTGAAAATGAGCATTATCAGTGACAGTGACACTCTCTAAAGCATATTTGTCAAAGTGAAAGTGACACAAGACCTAATATTTGATGGCCAAAGTATAATAAACACCTGTGATAACGAATAATCAGTGCCTAATACAACAATAAGCTACCTCAATTACTAATAAAATGTACGGTATCGAGTGAAAATTAGCAATATCAGTGACAGTGATACCCTAATAAACATATTTTATATAATTGGCCTCAAAATAACTAGAAAATATCAAATAAACATCACATTCTCAATATCAAACACTAAAATCGTCTAAGGGAGATAAATACTTTGGCGCGGCGAGCGGCTAGGTGCGTCGTAGCCATGGCCGGGGCGACGCGTCCGAACGCGGGAAGAATTTGCCGCCGAAAAGCACTCGTCTTCCCGCGCTCACCATTATGCAACCAGAGGGGCTAGAGACCTCTACTCAACGCCATTCGACAGAGGAAGGTTTGTGGAACATTATTCTTTTTTATTCACAACATTACATGACATATTCATTGACTTACAGAGTAGTTAACATAGGCCAAAGATCGTCAAAACACCCGGTACCGGAGCACAGTCGTAAGCTATAGCCCCCGGGGCTGGAGGGTTAAACACCCCAGTGGCACTCAAAACAGAAATTTGTGTTTAGGCGAGATAATTTCCCTCCATTATTTAACCCTCCAGCCCCGGCTATGTATTATATATATATTCCCCGAATCCGGGGGTTTTGGCCGAAAAACGTCTAGCCTAGGCTACCGTATCTTTGTTATTCTGACTGCTTCCGCATTCCCGCGCATCCCCAAGCATAGATGTGTTTCTTACCTGTAGAATGGCATTAAGTAGAGCTCTCTAAGTCAACTGGTTCAGTTGTGATGATAATTTCATTGGAGATAACTTTATGGCAAAAACAGCCACTTTACACTACTTTTCGATACTTAACAACAACATACAGGCACACACGAACAAGCGAGGCTCTCCTTCTTGTGGCCGGAGATGCGGGGCGTCGGTCCAGCCGGCTATTGTTTACATGCGTCGGACCGACGCCTTGCACACCAAGCTCGGCAGGCTTTCAACCACTGGGCGTTAAAGAGCCCTTCCGGGCAGCTCTGGTATGCTTTTTTATGGGCGTTCAAGAGCCCTTCCGGGAACGAAGGGTTAATATCACTCCTACACGTGTCCGAACCCCCCCCTTTTTCCCCCCTCCTTAATTATCAGGTATTTTCTCTATTATTCCCGATATTTATCGAGTATTTTCGTGGGAGGACGGGTGGGAGAGAGAGGGGTGGTGAAGGAGTGTATCTCCGACCCTCCAAGCCAGTCTGAGTCCACCCCTTGTCTCTCAGTACCGTCCGAGACAAGAGAGAGAGAGGGTGTTTGTCTCTCACCGCTCAAGGTCAGATTACGACTGCGGGGCTAAAATATAAGATTTTCACCCGCCAATTGCTGTTACTACTTGTTTTATTGCTTTCCCATGTTCATATGTTCATATTAAAAGTAAAATAGGCACATATGGATAAGTATTACAGTAAACCCTCGCTCTTTCGTACTTCACTCTTTCGGAATTCCAAGGCTTTCGGACAAGCATTTCAATTCGAACTCATGGTTCAGCCTTTCGGATTTGTCCGAAAGGCTGAGAAAATACCTCCGTCCTTTTCGGACTACACTTTCGGACTACATTTAACTTCGGACTCATGCTTCAGCCTTTCGGATTTGTCCGAAAGGCTGAGAAAAATTAAATCGCATTCGGACCAAAGAGCTGAGTTTCGGACTTGTCAGGTTAGGTGAATGTGTATTCGGACTTATAAACTTCGGACATTATTTCAGCCTTTCGGATTTGTCTGAAAGGCTGAGAAAAATTATTTCGCATTCGGACCGAAGAGCCGAGTTTCGGCCTTATATTTATTATATATTATATTTTTCAATTCCATTGCATTAGAAATGATTCAAAGATTACAAAAAGTCCAAATAAGACATAGTTATGTTAACACCTTACGAGCGGCCTATGCGGTTTATTTATATGTACCGCCCAGCGGGGTGTTTTTAGCCAAAATACGGCTGTTTACGTGATCATTTTCATGCCTAAATAAGACCCAGAACGTAAACCAAGTATCTATCCCTGAAAGGGCATAAACAGAGCTTTCGAATGACACCATAACGATCCTTTTATGATGGCTAGTTTTCTTGCAATAACCGTGCAACGCGAGTGCAAAAAGCATGTAATTAGGCACTTTCCCCATACAATTCCGTATATAGCGAGTGAGAGAGGGAGGGAGGAGGTGGGATTCGTGTCAGTAGGTTCGCCGCGGTGGTCTGGAGCAGTCATACGCTCGCTACTCTCCTGCCACCACTTGTCTCTCTCTCTCAGCAACATTACGTGCTGAAATTGCCACACGACCTATGTCGAGCGCCGCCACATAGTCCAGCTTTATTTAACTCGACTTATGTTGTGCGCCGACAGTTAAGGGTTAATGTATAAGGGAGTTACGTAGATGCATTAGAGAGATAGATAGATAGAAAGAGAGAGTTACAGAGGGGGAGTGAGCGATAAACACGAACTATTATGAGACGGACTTAATTGGTCCTGAAAAGACAAAGGAGACTTTTATATTGACTCTTTTTCATGTTATTATTTGTGTGCTAGAAGGATAATTTATTAGTGGCCCCTCCATCATTGACGAACATGCCTATTACATAAGGCATCCTCTTCAAACACTAATCCGCCGTAGTTTGAATCTACCGCGCAGAGCATTTAAAAACTGAGGAGCCTTCATCATGAGCGCACGCGACCTCACTCATGGCTTCAGTCATTATGAATTGGGTTCTCACTACGAAAAAACTTCGTAAAAAATAAAAACAAAAAGAAAATAAGAATAACTATCCAATAAGCTTTCCATCATATCGTGGATGTACTTGTGTGGATTTCTGACCAGACGCTGAATCAGGCGTCATTCCTCCTTCTTTGCTCTGCGCTCAGCCTGCCCGGACGTACCTTTCAGGCTCCGCTGGTTCCGCATTCGTTGCGTCCCTAGTGAGTTTTTTCTCATTTGTTTACTCTGGGATGTATCGAGTAAGGTTAGGATAGGCGTAGCAGGAGTGTCCTGGGCTGGTTGCCCGCAGTGCAGTGTATTTTGGGTCGTATGTATGGGGCATCTATTTCGGATGTACCCTCGTGGTCCTGTTGTGGACACGTGAACTTTTCACAGTTGGGTTAGTTGGTGATGCAGGCGGCTTTCATTACGCGTTAATTATTGCTGCCTTTTATCCTTCTGATGAGGTAAGCTGTGTGTTTGCTGACGTTCCCAGCGTATTTTTCTTCACTTAGTGAAGTTTTTTCTGGGTCCGTGTCAGGCTTCCCGGGGTGGGAAGTTATCGCTTCGGTGGTGTGTTGGCGGTGGTTCCTGTTGTGATATTCCAGTGTGTGTTTATATTTCAACTATTTTCATGCCGTCTACCTAGGCCTAGCCAGCCGCTCGTAGCTTTGCCACATGTCTAGTGTTATTATTTATTTTTAAATATGCCCTACTGTGTCATGTGTATCCGGGTTTTAGTTGTGTATTGGCTAATTCCTCGGACTATATTTGTTTCCTGGTTTAGTTGTGTATTGGCTAATTCCACGGATTATGTTGTGACCTTGGTTAGTCGTGCATGTCTCTCCTCGTGTCGTATTGTTCAGATGGTGTCTGTTCAGGGTGGGGTTTGCCTTCCGGCGGGTTTTTCTCGGTTTCACCATGAAAAATCCTGACCGATGAGCGGTGTTGGGCCACACGTGGTTTTTAACTCTGGCTGGTTCCCCGGCGTGGGGAGGTGTCTGTGGCTCTCCAGGACTGCGTCTCTGTGGGTGCCTGGTTTCAGGCCTCCTTTAAAATTCCCGGCGGGATGGCTGTACCCATCCTTACATATATATTTAGATATATATAAAGAAACGACGTTCTTGAGAACACTCGTTTTTTATAGGTTTTTCTACCTGGTTTACGACAACCACATGGAAAAACCTAGCTGTTGTTTAGGCGTTCCTCCCCGGCGATCTTTTACAAAGAAGTGGGGTCAGGAACTTGTGGGGTTAACTTTTAGACTTCTCACCCGGCGGGTGCACCTGAGCAGGGTGGGATAAAACGACTTAGGTCTCTTATAGTTAACCAATCCATTTGAGTGATACTCTGTGTATCGCTGCCTTTACTCTTACGGCAATTGAAGGATCAGTGAGGTTTAACCAAATCGATTCCCACACCCGGCGGGTGCCCCTAAGTAGAGGAACTAAGGAATTTATAAACAAATTCCATTTCGATTAACCTTAATTGGGTGATACTTTCAGTATCGCCGCCTTCTATTTTTACGACGATCGTTTGGGACAATTCGTTAAAAAATCAGATCTCGTATATTCCTGCCCTGGGCTATTCTACTAAAATATTTCAAGGGCCGGCGTCTTTATGAGGGGGGGCTTTGTTACAAAATTGAATCTTGAGACAGTCACCACCTCCTACAGACTATAAGTGCCATACTGGACCATTATATCAGAGGGTATTCTTCATGTTCTTTAGCTAAGAAGATTTGTTTAGCCTCTTTACACCCAGCCACGTAGCGAGATGTGTTAGCTGTGTCTTTGCATCCCGTTACCCGGCGGGTTATTAACACTTGTATGCGAACACTTGGGTTAACCTTATGAGCATTAATTCCTGGAAATTTTTCTTTATTTTTCCAGAGCTGAGCTCCGGCGGACCAATACAGACCCGGCGGTAGTTCCTCACACCAGTCTCTGTCATGGCTAATGTGGCCCCAGTTTTTGCCCTGTGCATTACCCCTACTTGCGCGGGTATCCCAATTTTTGCGCATACCCTTTGCATAAGGTGTGTTAGATGTCTAGACCGTTCAAGGGGTCTCTGGGTTACACTTAATTGTTCATTTTGCTCCCAATTAGCCAATAAAGTCCTGTGTGACAATGACAAGACCGCGGCGGTAGCGTTGAGAGAGGTCAGACAACAAATGTCGGCCTATACTACCATTGTCGCACATGTTTAATACAGGACAAATCCCGATGGACTGGAGAGAGGCGAACATAACAGCTATATTTAAGAAGGGAAAGAGAAATGACCCAGGGAATTATAGACCAGTCAGTTTGACAAGTGTTGTGTGTAAACTAATGGAAACGGTAATTAGAGAAGGAATAATGGATCATATGAAGTCAAACCAACTTTTCAGTGGGAGACAGTTCGGATTCTTGCCGGGGAGGTCGACGGTACTACAGCTAATTAAGGTGGTAGATGATTGGATGCAAATTTTAGAAGATGGTGATGTAATAGACGTGGTATATTGCGATTTTATGAAGGCCTTCGATAAGGTCCCACATAAAAGGTTAATAGAGAAAGTTAGAAGCTATAATATAGGGGAGAAATGTGTGAAATGGATAGAAGCCTTCCTGAAAGATCGGAGACAGAGGGTATTGGTGAATGGAATAGGCTCGGGGTGGAGGAAATTACAAGTGGGGTACCTCAGGGATCTGTGTTGGGACCATTGCTGTTCGTTATATTTATCAACGACTTGCCTGAAGTTATAACTAATGGAAGTGAGGTATACCTGTATGCGGATGACACTAAACTGTTTAGAAGAGTGAGGAGTAAGGAAGATATGGGTTTGCTTCAAGGAGATGTGGAGGGCATGAAGGGATGGTCTGAGCATTGGTTAATGCCTTTTCATCCAAAAAAATGCAAGTACATGCGGATTGGGACCAGCAAGATAGACAAGGTAGGATACAGTATGTATGAAGCGATGGAGGAAGTGAGTGCAGAAAAGGATATAGGAGTAGTGATAGATAATAAGTTAAATTTCTCAGAACATTTAGCGGAAAAGATAACCAAAGCCAATAGAATGGTAGGGCTGATAAGGAGGACATTTGTGTCACTTGACGAAGAAATCTTCAGGAATCTATATACAGCGCTGGTTAGGCACACCTGGAATATGCAAACCAGTGTGGGCTCCATATATGGTAAAGGATATAGAAGCAGTGGAGAAGTGCAGAGAAGAGCTAGCAAGCTGGTACCAACGTTGAAGAACGCGATGAGCAGAGGTTGAGGACACTGGGACTTCCGACACTGGCATATAGGAGAAAGAGAGGGGATATGATAGAGACTTTTAAGATAGTGTCAGGAAAGTACGATGAGGATGTGTGTGAAGGTATCTTCTTGATGCGGGAGGGAACAAGAACGAGAGGACACTCTAAGAAAATTTACAAAGAAAGAAATAGGCTTGAGAAGGCGAAGAACTCATTTGTGATAGAGTGGTAGTGGAACGCACTGCCCCAGTATGTAGTCGATTCCGAATCAATAAGGGAGTTTGAAAGTAATCTTGATAAAGCATGGGGAAGACAAGATTTGAAGTTTGATTATAAAACAAAAATACAGAATAGTAAAAATGTTGCGTCTGCTACCGCCGCCGCCAACACCGTGAACGACCGCAGCAGTGCAAGCACTGGTACTGAGCTGGATACACAGGCATAGTTTGCCTTTTTCCAGAGGATCTACTGTAAGAAACTGTAAGAATAAGTCACTTCAATGTGACAACGTCCCACTTTGGGATAAGTTGCTGTCAGAGCACCCTCCCCCTAAACGTACCTCTAGAGTAACGGGTTTTAAGCCGACAGAGACTAGCCAGGGTTCTGTATCGTCTGTGGATACGTTTAAACGCCCGAGAGAGCCTACTCCCCCGGCAGCCACCTCCTCGTCGCAGGCGAGATCGAGGTCAAGGTCACCCCTCAGACAACGGTCTTCAAGTCGGGCCTCTTCCCCGGCTAGTAAGAAGTGTAAGACTGAAGCTTCCCCCAGTGGCCATGGTGGTGATTCTTCCAAACCTAGGTCTAGTTCGCGGTCACACCGTAGCCACAAATCCTCCAAAAAGGATTCCCATAAGAAGTCCTCTCGACATTCTACTAAGTCTAGTGCATCTCATCGTACCTCTACACCTGAAAATGTTTCTGTTACAGCCTCAGAGTATAGTGAAGCGCCTGTCCCTAAACAAGATTTACCTATTGATATTTTAACCCTAGAAACGGAAAGTTCAGGAAATTCAATAATTGAGAATGTTTCAGACTCTCAAGAGAGCGTAGGCCAGAGCCTCGGTGTTTGGCGGTTTGCTCAGCCAGGGTCTGACCATCCACGTCCGACTCATACGAGTCACACAGTAGCCGATGTCCACAGGGACGCGGCGACCCCATCCTCTATCCCTGATTTATCTTGGAAACAAGGTGCCCCTGCCTCGGCGGGGTCTTCTCAGGAGGATCGGGAGGAACAAGATGAAGTGTCATTAATTTCAGATAGGGGGGGACAAGGGTCAGGCTCAGGCCTGGACGCCGCCCATGATAATACTGATTCACCTGAAAGTTCTGCATCTAACCAGTTTGTTACAGCACAAGAAATTGATGGGTTACTTACTCATGCTCTATCAAAATTCTTTAATCAACAACGAGAAAACCCCACAATGGACTTGGGGGCTCCCTTGACAGGTTCTGCGGTACGGCCTCTGATAACGTCAATCGATTTATCTAAGATTCCTAACCCTCCTACTCTGTCACCGGCAGGGAGCTCTAAGCCAGCTACGGCGGCATTCACTACGTCAAATGTCAGGGTCATTACGGATGTTAATCCACCCCCTCTAGACAAAGCGCCTCTTAGAAAGGTAGCTATGCCCCTGCTTTATGGGCCAGACGAGTCATGGGTCCCTTTGAACCCCTCTAAGCCAGAGCTTGCCCAGCCTACCTTGTCAGGGGAACTCCCGGTACCACATGAGTGGTTTATCCAGGGAAATAAGTCTAAGAAATTAAGGGCATTGGATGCCTTGGGTAATGTTTTGGACGTAAATATCAAGGCTATACCTAGTTATTATCATCAGGATTATTTTGTTTATGCATCTAAGCCTGCTTTACCCCCTGCCTCAGCTTCAAAACTTTTTTCAGACTGGTCTAAGCTGGATGGGTTTAATGATATTAAGGCTCTGTCGGCTCTTACTCCTGAACTAGATTTACAGACCGTCACAGACGAGACAGCTAATCCAGTGTTGAAGGTGGGACAGTTGGGACCAGGACCTTGGGTGGATTGGGAGGTAGAGGCTCAAAACTTTGCAACCACTTTCACTTCTAAATCTTCCTACCAGATCCCTCAGGATACACATTCATGGTTCTCCATGCCGGTAGGTTCTGCCGGCGGAGTTCCGTCAGCTTTATTTTCTTTTTTAGCTGCCCCTAAGATTAATCTTTGTGAACTAAAGGAACCATTCATTACCCCTACCCCTTCTCACCTAGACAGAGAATTTAGGCTAAGGGGAAAAGCTTTCCGCCTGTTTTCACAGTACATAGTTTCTCAACAGGTGGCTAAGTCTTTACTCAGGTCTACTCAGGCAATCGCAGACGCGGATGCTCGAAGATCAGTTGAATTATCCCGGCGTCTGATTCTTCAGTCGTCGATTCAATCCTTAGGTGACATACGCACAGCCTTACTTGAGGCGGTGCGAGCACGACAGGATCTTAGGATGTCATTAGTTCGCAAGCTGCCTGATCGCATTGCTAACCAGGTGGTAATGTCCCCAGTACTTACACCTTCTTTAATGTCCCCTGATGTATGGCGAACAGTGTTTAACATGGCACAGGCCGTGAAGCACAGTCCCGCACAGGCTAAGAAACCCGCATTTAACTTCCCCAAACCTAAGCCTCCTACTAAAGCTCAGCCAGGGGGTTCTAAGCCGTTTCTTCCGCCTAAGTCCTCCCAATCCCCCCTGGGTCAGTTCAGGCATAGACAGAGAGGGTTTTCAGGACAGAGGGGACGCGGCCAGTATAAGCCGGGGCAGGGCCAGTCTTCGGCCCACACCAGCCAGCCGGCGAAGCGTCCAACACCACCAAACCCACCATCAAAAAACTAAAGTCTTTCTCACTCCCAGTGCCTATCTTAGAGCCGGAGGAACCGAGGGAAGTACAGCCGGCGAACCCTTGTCTGCTAACTGGGTCGTTCCGAACGTGTCACCAAGCATGGCCGTTAAAAACCTGGGCACGGATGGTGGCACGCAAAGGCATCACTTGGCAGTGGCTCCGGCGACCTCGCTTACGTCAGCCGACAACGGCAAATTGTGTTTCATTAGAGGTGGAGTTGCTGGTCCAGGAGATGATTGCCAAGAATGTCATCATCCCGGTACCTCCAGATTACCCTGTATTCACGTCAAAACTGTTTTTGGTTCCCAAACGGGACAGTGTTCAGATGAGGCCGGTCGTAGACCTGTCGTATCTGAATCTTCACATTTACAACGAGTCTTTCAGAATGTTAACAGTTCATCAAATCAGGCTAACACTTCCGCCGGGTGGCTGGATGTGTTCCCTAGACCTGACAGACGCCTATTGGCACGTGTCGGTCAACAAAAGATTTCAAAGGTTTCTGGCCTTGAGGATCAGGCACCAAAATTTTGTTTTTCAGAGGATGCCGTTCGGTTTGAACCTAGCACCTCGATTATTCACGAAACTAGTCCGGCAAGCCCTGATGCCATTGTTAAAACAGGGAATCAGAGTGTTGTGGTATCTAGACGACTGGCTGGTGGTGGCAGAGACACAACAATTATGCATAAAACATGTCAATATCATTTTAAATCATGTCAAAACTCTAGGCTTCAAGGTAAATCTGGTAAAGTCAAACCTTGTTCCCTCAAGAGTAATTCAGTGGATAGGGCTGGTCTGGGACACCGCCGCTCTCACTCTGAGTCAGAGTGTGGACAATCGCAACAGGTTTCGCAGGAAACTGTTCAGGTTTCTTCACAGTCTGACTACGACACGAAGAGTCTGGGAGTCTCTGGTCGGCTCTCTCAACTGGATTCAGCTAACTGTCAAGTTGGGCCGGTTGAAAGTAAAACGATTAATATTGGAAGGCAACAAATATTTCCCACTCTTACCGGCGGGAAAATTATGGCCCATACCAAAATTAATCCACACCTTACTAGCGGTCTGGGCGAAGAGGGAAACATTGCACTCAATCATGTCATGGACCTCTCCTCCTCCAACGGTATGGGTAGACACGGATGCGTCAGGCACCATAGGGTGGGGATTTCAGTCAAATCAGGGGCACCAGGGTCAGGGACTTTGGTCCCACTTAGAAATCTCTCACATAAATGTCAAAGAGTTACTAGTCCCCTTGTATTTCCTTCAGGCTCACGGCCCGGCGTTACGGGGCAAGTCAGTGGCCTTCAGAATGGACAATCTGAATGCAGTTCACTGTATTCAGAAACAAGGGTCAACGAGGTCAAGGAAGTTGCTACTCGTGTCGGAAGAGATTTTTGTTCTAGCCACCAGTCTAGATATTTATCTTCACGCATCTTATCTCCCAGGCGTAGCGAACGTCTGGGCAGACGCTCTGTCCCGGAGACAGAGCACGACAGTAGAATGGGAGCTCAAGCAACCCATTTTCGACCTAATGATTGCGGAGCTCTCCCATCCACAAGTGGATCTTTTTGCGTCCGAGGAGACTCACAAGCTCCCTCTATACCTCACCCGCCGGGCGATAACGCCGGCAGGGGGGCCAGACGCCCTAGTGACAGACTGGAACAGATGGAGCTCCATCTATCTGTTTCCGCCGCCAGATGCGTCACTAATGTGCCACGTAGTGAACAAACTACGAGTTTATCGAGGCTTAGTCTCGCTAATCGCGCCCCTGTGGCCGGCGCAGGTGTGGTACCAGCAGTTAATAATGTGGTGCCCGGACCCGGTATCGCTCCCGGTCGGGTACTTCCACTTAGACACGATTGGCAACCTAGAGACCTCGCTGACTTTTGCATTATGGACATTCAGGAGGCCAAGTGGCTAGCACCATACGGTAGGGATGTGACCAATAAATTGCTCAATCAATATACTCAGTCTACTAAGCGACAATATCAATCTCATTGGAAAGCTTTTACTTCTTGGATTGTTAGAACGGAACAAACTGTACCCTCAGTGGCATTGGTTTTTAATTACTTGAACTATCTGTTTGAGCAGAAACGTTTATCTGTGGTTACTTTGAAGAATCACTTAACTGCGATTAGAGTGCCCTTTTTCGACCTTACAGGTCTATCCATACCGGTGGCGGAGGAAACAGGATTTATGAGAGCGTGTTTTAAACTCCGCCCACCTCCCCGTCAGCTCATGCCTACTTGGTCTCTGGACAAAGCTTTGTCTTTACTTCATTCTCGTCTGTATCAAAATACTGCAGACTTTGCTTTAATCTTAAAGAAGGCAGTTTTCCTTTTGGCTTTGGCCACCGGAAACAGAGTGTCTGAGCTGGCGGCGATGAGCAACACACCTAATTGTCTTAGGTTTGGTAGACTTAATGATTCAATTTCCATTGCACCCTCCCCGGCGTTTGTAGCCAAGAATGAGAATAGTGCACACGTGTTTTCTGAGTTCACGGTGCCGGCGTTAAAAAGGGGAAAGGTGCATCATAATTTATGTCCAGTGCAAGCTCTAACCAAATATTTGAGAATAGCTCCTCATAACCCCCAAGGTGCTTTATGGGTAGCGAGTACGGGTAAACGCTTACTTAAACGGCGATTAGCCTCTCTTCTGGTAGAAGTCATTAAAGAGAGTAATCCCGGCGTTGTGGGTAGGGCCCACGATTTACGCAAGTGGGCGGCCTCTTTACGTTTCCTGAAAAACTTTTCAGTTGAAGATATTGCGTCCACACAGTTGTGGGCGTCTAATCATACGTTTCTCTCTAGATACTTGTCAGTTGCTCTAGACAAACCTTCCTTACCATGTATAGCTTTAAGGCAGAGGGTCTAGGTGGCCCTGCAGTCACTTATGTTTATTTTCAAGGAAGGGGGGGGGGGGGGGTGCAGTCAGTTGACATAGGACACCCTAGACCCCGCCGGAGTATGAGAGCTGTGATACAATTTAAGGTTAAAATGTGATATGAAAATTTCTCTGCGAGAATTTGTGCTAGTACAAAGTTTAGTACAAAACAACGGTGTTGTTATAGTAGTTTTAGCTGCGAAAGCAATGTAACATTAGTTCAATGGAGTTCATTAGCAATTGATCTCCACATGTATTTTGGGGTTTATGATGTGCACATATAAACTTATAACTTATTATTTTTGTCACCACTCGTTGAGTGGGGTGCCTTTTGTAACTACATATCTGTGTTCAGAATCTTCAGGGTTACCTATTTTTGTCGGGCAGGCTTCTTTGAAGCACGCACCTGCCTGAACCCCCTTTTTCTTGTATATTTCCGGCCTACGCCGTATTAAATACATTTTTCAAAAGTAAGAATACTATGTGGTTGTTTTTATTATCTGCTTTTCTAGAGTTATGATATGATTACGAATGTCCCCCTCCAGTCTTAGATATCAGGCATGTTCGTCAATGATGGAGGGGCCACTAATAAATTATAGGTTTGACTCCTGTAAGGAGATAAAGAAAACTAATATTTAGTAGTGGCCCCGTAATCATTGACGACTGGGGCCCTCCCGACCGTCCCCTTCCCATTCGTTGATGTATTAAGGATTTTGGTTTACTTGATATGTCAGTGAAGGAGGAATGACGCCTGAATCAGCGTCTGGTCAGAAATCCACACAAGTACATCCACGATATGATGGAAAGCTTATTGGATAGTTATTCTTATTTTCTTTTTGTTTTTATTTTTTACGAAGTTTTTTCGTAGTGAGAACCCAATTCATAATGACTGAAGCCATGAGTGAGGTCGCGTGCGCTCATGATGAAGGCTCCTCAGTTTTTAAATGCTCTGCGCGGTAGATTCAAACTACGGCGGATTAGTGTTTGAAGAGGATGCCTTATGTAATAGGCATGTTCGTCAATGATTACGGGGCCACTACTAAATATTAGGTTTTCTTTATCTCCTTACAGGAGTCAAACCTATAATATTGTTTTCAATTCCATTGCATTAGAAATGATTCAAAGATTACAAAAAGTCTAAATAAGACATAGTTATGTTAATGTATAAGGGAGTTACGTAGATGCATTAGAGAGATAGATAGATAGAAAGAGAGTTACAGAGGGGGAGTGAGCGATAAACACGAACTATTATGAGACGGACTTATTGGTTCTGAAAAGACAAGATAGATAGAAAGAGAGTTGCAGAAGGGGAAGTGAGCGATAAACACGAACTATTATGAGACGGACTTAATTGGTTTTGAAAAGACAAGATAGATAGAAAGAGAGTTGCAGAAGGGGAAGTGAGCGATAAACACGAACTATTATGAGACGGACTTAATTGGTTCTGAAAAGACAAAGGAGACTTTTATATTGACTCTTTTTCATGTTATTATTTGCAGAGCTGGGCACCACAAACAAAAAGTCAAGTCAGCAAACACAAATCAGCAAACCCAGAACATAACTTCAGCAAACACAAATGTGCAAACCTTGTGAAATTTCTAGTCCTCAAATGCAAATATTCAAACGCAAACCGTTTTTTATTAATTTTAAATTTAAACTACAGAATCAAGGGTAAATCAATAAATTCAATCTCTAATGTCAATAAATATATATATTTACTTAAATATAATGTTGCCCAACTTCCATGGACCTCAAGGATATACATACAGGCTTTTAAAGCCTGGAAATTGCTGTAAATTGCCAAAACATTCCAGAACATCACCCGCAGTGAAAGGGTTAATATATATAGCATAGGCCACTTAGTTTGTCCACATGGGCAGTAAAACGTTGGGGCAACTTGTTTATGGGGAGAGTGCTTCAGTAATAATCAGTATTCGCAATTCCGCACCATTCAGGAGGAGGTACGCCGGATCACAGAGGTGCAAGGAGGCGATTCATTCGTGGTTCCCCCTTTGGGAATGGCAATAGGCTGTATATGCCTAGATAGGTCTACTTTAGATAGATTAAGTAATTTAATAGAAAGTAGCCTAGGCCTATTAATGTTAATGCTCAGAATAAAGGCCTAGCTTCAGATCAAAATTTAATAAAATGTTATTGTAGGCTAAATTTAGTCTAGGCCTATATGATACTTTCAAAATTAACACTTTCTACTTGACACTAATACAATGAGTGCGATTATAGGCCTAGGCCTATACATAAACGTTAGAACATGCAATATTTAGCCTAGGCCTACATGCTTTGAGGCATTTTGATGGAATTAGTGACTGACTATAGCCTAGACCTAGGCTATATATTATATATAGAAGTTAGAACATGCAATATTTAGCCTACATGCTTTGAGGCATTTTGATGGAATTAGTGACTGATTATAGCCTAGACCTAGGCCTAGGCTATATATTATATATAGAAGTTAGAACATGCAATATTTAGCCTACATGCTTTGAGTCATTTTGATGGAATTAGTGATTATAGCCTAGACCTAGGCTATATATATAGAAGTTAGAACATGCAATATTTAGCCTACATGCTTTGAGGCATTTTGATGGAATTAGTGATTGACTGATTATAGCCTAGACCTAGGCCTAGGCTATCCTATATATATAGAAGTTAGAACATGCAATATTATTTAGCCTACATGCTTTGAGGCATTTTGATGGGATTAGGGTAGCCTAGGCCTAGCCTAATAAAATTACTTACCGGTATATTAATAATTAGCCTATAGGCCTAGGCTATATAGGCCCTATAGAAGTTAGAACATGCAATATTTAGCCTACATGCTTTGAGGCATTTTGATGAGATTAGTGATTATAGACCTAGGTCTAGGCTATATAGCCTAGCCTATATATAAGTTAGACATAGCCTAGGCCTACATGCTTTGAGGCATTTTGATGGGATTAGGGTAGCCTAATAACATTAGTTTCGGTTAAAACATCAACAGGCTATCAATTAAATTAACGATAGCCTAACTTTATAGGCCTAATCTTAAATTAGGCTAGATTATAAAGTTATGCTAGGTAAAATTAACCACTTCGACTTTACTCACATGCTGATAATCGCTCTTAAGGGTGTACGCGCTGTACATATTAAAAGCCAATTTAGCCTTGCAGTTTTTGCAAGGGTAGATTATTCTGCCCTTCTCCAGAGACATCTTGGTAATTACAGGCCCATAAAAGGTTTCAAGGTGGGGCCAGGGGTGGCTTAAGTCCTCGATTTCTGCATGCTCTGCAGCATCACTGTCGGATGATGGTGGTGAACTGCTCCCCATGCTGTTGGCAGCTGCGATAGGCATGATGGTAGACTCCATGTTCACTTCAATAGGCCGAAAATATAAACAAAGTTGAAGTGCTAGCAGGTTGGAACTCTTGGACTGCTGTGTGTTGTAGGTGTTAGCTCGACGCTTGCTACTAAGTAAGTGCACAAACGTGAAGAGCCGATGTATAGGCCTAGATTCCAGAACACAGGTAGTTGGCTTGGTCACGTGACATTTTTTGGCGGGAACTGCAGGAACGGCCCAGGGCTGGCTGGCGGCTGGAATTTTAATTTTGCGGACTCGAGGTTTGCAACATGGAGGTACTTTCCAGAGCTTCAAACCCGCAAATAGGCAGCCATTTTGACGCCAACGCTAATGAGCCAACAAAATAACACTTCCGCCATGGCGGAATTGGCTATTTGCGGAAGTGTTGGCTAAAGTGCCCAGCTCTGATTATTTGTGTGCTAGAAGGATAATATTGTTTTCAATTCCATTGCATTAGAAATGATTCAAAGATTACAAAAAGTCCAAATAAGCCATAGTTATGTTAATGTATAAGGGAGTTACGTAGATGCATTAGAGAGATAGATAGATAGAAAGAGAGAGTTACAGAGGGGGAGTGAGCGATAAACACGAACTATTATGAGACGGACTTATTGGTTCTGAAAAGACAAGATTTATTAGTGGCCCCTCCATCATTGACGATTATGCCTATTACATAAGGCCTCCTCTTCAAACACTCATTTACAGTAGTTTGAATCTACCGCGGAGAGCATAACAAATTTGAGGAGCCTTCATCATGAGCGCACGCAACCTCACTCATGGTTCGTCATTATGAAATTGGGTACTCACTACGAAAAAACTTCGTAAAAAATAATAAATAAAAAGAAAATAAGAATAACTATTCATAAGCTTTCCATATATTCGTGGATGTAGCCTACTTGTGTGGATCTTTGACCAGACGCTGACTTCAGGCGTCATACCTCCTTCTCTGCTCTGCGCTCAACCTACCCGGACGTGCCTCCCCACGCTCCGCTGGTTCTGCATTTGCTGCGTCCCTAGTGAGTTTTTTCTCATTTGTTTACTCCGGGATGTATCGAGTAAGGTTAGGATATGCGTAGCAGGAGTGTCCTGGGCGGGTTGCCCGCAGTGCAGTGTAGTTTGGGTCGTGTGTTTGGGACATCTATTTCGGGTGTACCCTCGTGGTCCCGTGGTGGACGCGTGACACGTTTGCGCGGTTAGCTAGCTTTGTGATGTAGGCGGCTTTCACTACGCGTTATTAGGCTTCTTCTTATCTTTCTGATGAAGTAGCTTTTTCTTTTCTCTGACGTTCCCAGCGTATTTTTCTTCACTTAGTGAAGTTTTTTCTGGGTCCCGAGTCAGTTCTTCCCTTTGCCGGGAATTTTGTGCTACATTGGTGTGTTGACGGTGGTTCCTGTTGTGATATGATTCAGTGCTTTTTGTTTATATTACGACATGATTACATATTATTTCCGTCTGCTTAGGCCTAGCCAGCCTCTCGTAGCTTTGCCACATGTACAAGTGTTATTGATTTATGTTATAAATATGTACTACTGTGTCATGTGTGTCCTGGTTTAGTTGTGTTTTGGCTAATTCCATGGACTATTTGTGTGTCCTGGATTAGTTGTGTATTGGCTAATTCCACGGACTAATTGTGTGTCCTGGGTTAGTTGTGCTTTGGCTAATTCCACGGTCTATTTGGTGCGTTCAGATTGAATCTGGGCGGGGTGGGTTGCCTTTTCCGGCGGGTTTTCTCGGTTACACCGTGAAAACCCGGCTGGTTGCCGAGTTTTTAATCACGCGTGGTTAAAAAAGGCTTGTTTTCCCCGGCGAGTGGTGGCTTCAGGCTCTCCAGGACTGCGTCTCTGTGGTGAAGCCTGTGTTCAGGCTTACTGTGTTTCCCGGCGGGATGGCTTTACCCATTTAACTAAGTGTTCAAGCGGACACTTGTTGAGTTTAGTTTTTCCCGGTTTTGCAAAGCCAGTAAAACTAGGCTGTTTGTTGATTGGTCTTTCCTCCCCGGCGATCTTTTGCAAAGAAGTGGGGATAGGAACAATTGGGGTTAACGTTATAAACTTAAATTCACACCCGGCGGTTGCACCTTGGGAGGGTGGGTATAAATATATACTACTGTGTCATGTGTGTCCTGGATTAGTTGTGTTTTGGCTTAATCCAGGAACTATTTATGTATCTCAGATTGCGTCTGGTTGGTGTGGGTTACCGTTTCCGACGGGTTTTCTCGATTGCTCCATGAAAATCCGGCTGGTTCTCAGATTGCGTCTGGTGGGTGTGAGTTGCCTTTTCCGGCGGATTTTCTCGATTGCACCGAGAAAATCCGGCTGGTTGCCGAGTTTTAGTCACGCGTGGTTAAAATAGGCTAGTTTCCGCCGGCGAGTGGTGGCTTGAGGGCTCTCCAGAACTGCGTCTCTGTAGTGCAGCCTGTGTTCAGGCTTACTGTGTGTTTCCCGGCGGAATGGCTATACCCGATTCAACTAGGGGTTCATGCGGACACCTGTTGACTATAGTTTTTCCCGGTTTTGCAAAGCCATTGAAAAACTGGGCTGTTTTGTTTTATTGGTCTTTCCACCCCGGTGATCTTTTGCAAAGAAGTGGGGATAGGAACAATTGGGGTTAACTTTTCATTACTTTTCACCCGGCGGTTGAACCTTTGGAGGGTGGGAGTCACGGATTTACAATTCGGTAGAGTTAGCCAAACAATTGAGGGATACAATTGGGTATCGAGACATTCAAATTACGGCGATCTATGAAGGCTTCGAGAGGAGTCAGATCTAAAGATTAAGATGGGCTTTACCATGTTAACTGCGTTATAATAAGGAGGCCGGCGTCTTATTATGGGTTCCCGGTGAACTTTATATCACAGGGAAGACTGCGTCATTTATAAAGAACTGCTCGTCTTTATATCATGTCAGAAGATATTCTTAAATTTTTTGGACACGTAAAGATATTCTAAAATCTTTACATATGAACCTACAGTACAGGGTAACGAGAGGTAATAGTGGTGTATTACGTCCCGTTGCCCGGCGGTTCATTAACACTTGTGTTAGAACATTTTGGGGTAACCTTATGAGCATTAATTCCTGGAAATTTTCTTTTTTCCAGGGCGGAGTTCCGGCGGGTCCACAGAGGACCAGGTGAGGCCCGGTGGGGGGGGTAACTTTTCGCTAGTCTCTGCCATGGCTACTCTAGCCCCTGTTTTTGCTCTTTGCTTAACGCCCTCATGTTCAGGGATCCCTATTTTTGCACATACACTATGCATTTGTTGTGTCAAATGCTTGGACCGATCAAGGGGTTTGTGGGTGACAAAGAATTGTACCTTTTGTAGTCAGTTGTGTATCAAAGTATTACAGCACGATAATCTGGCCGCGGCGGTTGCATTGCGCGAAGTCAGACAACTTCTTACTAATTATGCTACTACAGTGGCTCATAAAGCACTGCAGTGTGATAACGTAGTTCTATGGGACCGACTGATGGTTCAGCATCCCCCACTTAAACGTCCTCCTTCTAGAAGTAAAGTAAATGGGCGTAAGCCGGCAGAGACTGGGCTAGGTACAGGGCTTCTTCCCTCCCCCGGCACATCTAAGAGACCGCGAGAGCGTCTCCTCCGGCGACAGCTTCGGAGTCACGATCAAGGTCCAGGTCACGGTCTCCACTCCGACAGCAGACACTTAGCCACTCGACTTCACCTTCGCGGAAGAAGAGTAAGAAGGACAAGACCAAGGACAGTCCTAGTGCCAAATCGAAATCAAGGCGGAGTCACAAGTCTTCCAAAACAGATTCACATGTACGAAAGTCCTCCCGGCGTTCGCCGGAGCCTCGTACCTCGCTTTCTGCCTCTACTCCCGACATGTCTCAGGTCCAATCTGACAGGTCGGAAGTGGAGTCAGAGACTGTGGTGGGGGATATACCGGCGGACAGGTTGTCTCCCAATGTTATTCCCAGTTCACAGATACTAACTATAGATTTAGGGGGTTCTCCCGGAAGTGATAACCCGCTAGAGGGCTTGAGTGAGGGCTCAGTCATTGGGGTGGTGCCTGGCTCACAAGTGAGTTCCGGCCAAGACCGGGGAGTTTGGAGGTACTCCCAGCCATGGAGTGACGGCTCACATCCTTCTCAGGCGACACGAGTAGTGGCAGATGTCCACCGGGACGCGGAGATCCCGTCTTCCATCCCTGACTTAACATGGCAACAGGAGGGGGTCTCGGCCTTGCCGGCATCCTCTCATGAGGGGCCGGAGGAAAGGGATGAGGGTTCTATAATTTCTGAGATGGAAGTTCTAGAGTCAGGTTCATTGATAGATGACTCTCAGACTAGGGATGCTTCACCACATAGTTCTTCTTCTGCTCAATTTGTCACAGCTGATGAGATTAATGGGTTACTAGCAAATGCATTGACAAATTTTTTGGCCAGCAACCGGAGACTCCTACAGTTGGTTTGGGAGCTTCCACGACAGCATCGAATGTCCGACCTCTGGCTACTTCCATTGCTTTGACACAAAGTCCGCTCATTCCCCTTGTATCACCTACTATTGTGACTAGGCCAACTTCGGCGGCACTAACTACTTCCAATGTGAGAGTAGTTGCAGATGTAAATCCTCCCCCTTTAGACAAAGCCCCGATCAGAAAAGGGGCTATGCCTTTCTTATACGGGCCAGACGAGTCATGGGTATCTTTGATACCAGCAAAGCCAGAGGTAGCACAATCCACTATGTCGGGGGAACTTCCGGTACCACGTGAGTGGGTAATCCAAGGGAATAAATCTAGGAAGTTGCGGGCTTTAGATATGCTAGGTAATGTACTTGATGTTAGTATTAAGGCCATTCCTAACTATTATCACCATGATTATTTTGTGTATTCTTCTACACCTGCCCTACCCCCTGCGTCAGCTTCAAAACTGTTTTTGGACTGGAAAAAACATGACGGTTTCAATGATATAAAAGCATAGTCTGCTCTAACACCTGAGTTAGGTTTAAAGACGTTTACAGACTCAGCCGCAAATCCAGTTTTGAAGGTGGAGCAGTTGGGTCCGGGGCCTTGGGTGGACTGGGAAGTGGAGGCTCAGAACTTTGCTACAACCTTTACCTCTAAACCTTCACACCAAATTCCACAAGAAAGCCATTCTTGGTTCTCGCTACCGGTATTCTCTGCCGGCTGAGTTCCCTCTGCTTTATTTGCATTTTTAGCTGCCCCTAAAATTAATCTATGCGAGCTTAAAGATCCCTTTTCGACACCTTCCCCAGCTCACCTAGACCGGGAGTTTAGGCTACGGGGGAAGGCGTATAGACTGTTTTCCCAGTATATAGTTACACAACAGGTAACAAAGTCAATGCTAAGATCGGCTCAGGCAAACGCGGAAGTCCGAAAGGCTATTGAACTGTCTAGACGCTTGCTCCTCCAGACTTCTATTCAGTCATTGGGAGATATCCGTACAGCCTTGCTAGAGGCGGTGCGGGCAAGACAAGATCTCAGGATGTCTCTCGTACGAAAGCTCCCGGATAGGATTGCAAATCAAGTAGTAATGTCCCCGGTTCTAACTGCCTCTTTAATGTCCCCGGATGAGTGGAGGACGGTGTTTAACATGGCTCAGGCCTTTAACCTCTGAAGTGCGCATGGGGGTAATTGGAAACGTCCCCCTGTGCTGACGTATTTGAGGTGTTTCCGTCACTAAAATATTCATTGTGCCATTAATAGCATTAATATTTATCCATATGCGCCTATTATGGGTTGATTATAAAGGTATTAACCTGAAACAACAATAACGAGTGAAAACAGCGTTTGGATGGTCAAAATCGGAGATATAGCCCGCGGGTGGAAAAATGTATGGGGGGGGCAATCTGTTTCCCCGCCAATTTCCCCCAGGGCCACTGGGACACAGTCGATCGATACTCTCTCTCTCTCTCTTGCACTCGCTTGCTATCAGTGATGACCACACCCTCCAATCGGATTTCTAATGTTAGCACGAAAATATACCTCAGAATAAGGGAATAACAGGGAAAATAGGTGATAACTGAAGGAGAGGAGGAAAGTGGGGAAGGAGGGGAGGTAGAGGACTGAGATTTTGCATGGCCCAGGGGCCAAAAAAAATAAAAAATAAAAATATAAATTTTTTTTTTTTTTCGATGTCAAAAGTTGATTTTTATTTTCTCTGACTCTTAAGAGTCTTCCCGCAGTGCGCCGGGGGAACTCTTAAGAGTCTCCCCGCAGCTCCCGGGTTAAGCACAGTCCTGCCCCGTCTAAGAAACCTGCTATCATGTCAACATAACATTAAATCATGTAAAAACTCTAGGATTCAAGGTAAACCTGGTAAAGTCGAACCTTGTTCCCTCACGAGTGGTCCAGTGGATAGGGCTGGTCTGGGACACAGCTGCTCTCACTCTGAGTCAGAGTGTGGACAATCGGAACAGGTTTCGCAAGAAACTGTTTCTGTTTCTTCACAGTCTGACTACGACACGGAGGGTCTGGAAATCTCTGGTCAGCTCTCTCAACTGGATTCAACTAACTGTAAAGTTGGGCCGGTTGAAAGTGAAACGATTAATTTTGGAGGGCAACAAATTTTTTCCACTATTGCCGGCGGAAACATTATGGCCCATACCAAAATTAATACACAACTTGCTAGCGGTCTGGGCGAAGAGGGAAACATTGCACTCAGTCATGTCATGGACCTCTCCTCCGCCGACGGTATGGGTAGACACGGATGCGTCAGGCACGATAGGTTGGGGCTTGCAGTCAAACCAAGGGCATCAGGGTCAAGGGCTTTGGTTCCATTCAGATTCCTCCCACATCAATGTCAAAGAGTTACTAGTCCCCTTGTATTTCCTTCAGGCTCATGGCTCTTCTTTACGGGGCAAATCAGTGGCCTTCAGGATGGACAATCTGAATGCGGTTCACTGCATTCAGAAACAAGGGTCAACGCGATCTCGGAGGTTGCTAACGTGTCAGAAAAGATTTTTGTGCTAGCCGACAAGCTGGACATCCAGCTTCACACATCTTATCTCCCCGGCGTAGCAAACGTTTGGGCAGACGCTCTATCTCGGAGACAGAGCACAACGGTAGAATGGGCACTCAAGCAGAACATTTTCGACCTAATGATTGCGAAGCCTTACCATCCACAAGTGGATCTGTTTGCGTCCGAGGAGACTCACAAACTTCCGCTGTACCTAACCCGCCGGACAATCACGCCGGCGGGAGGACCCGACGCACTGGTGACGGACTGGAACATGTTGAGTTCCATTTATCTGTTTCCGCCGCCAGACGCTTCTCTAATGTGCCACGTAGTAAGCAAACTACAAGATTATCGGGGCGTAGTCATGTTAATCGCGCCCCTGTGGCCGGCGCAGTTGTGGTACCAGCAATTGAAAACGTGGTGCCCGAACCCGGTGTCGCTCCCGGTCGGGTATTTCCACTTAGACACGATTGGCAACCTAAAGACCTCGCCGACTTTTGCATTATGGACATTCAAGAGGCCAAGTGGCTAACGCCGTATGGTAAAAACGTGACCGATAAATTCATGAATCGATATACACAATCTACTAAGCGACCGTATCAATCGCACTGGCAGTCTTTTACTTCTTGGATACTTAGAACAGAACAAACCGTGCCTTCGGTGGCTTTGGTTTTTAATTATTTAAACTATCTGTTTGAGCAGAAACGTCTATCTGTAGTAACGTTAAAAAATCACTTAACAGCGATTAGGATGCCATTCTTTGACCTTACAGGTCTAACCATGCCACTAGCGGAGGAGACTGGTTTCAAGAGAGCATGTTTTAAACTCCGCCCACCTCCCCGTCAGCTCATGCCTACCTGGTCTCTGGACAAAGCGTTGTCGTTACTTCATTCCCGGCGGTACCAAAATACTGCAGATTTTGACTTACTTTTAAAAAGGGCAGTATTCCTTATGGCTTTGGCTACCGGGAACAGGATATCTGAGCTGGCGGCGATGAGCAACACACCTAATTGCATAAGGTTTGGTAGGCTTAATGACTGTATTCATATCGCACCTTCCCCAGGGTTCATCGCCAAAAATGAACACAGTGAACACGTGTTTTCAGAGTTCACGGTGCCGGCGTTGAAAAGGGGAAAGGTGCACCATAATTTATGTCCAGTGCAAGCGCTAACCAAATATTTGAGAGTGGCATCTCTGAATCAACAGGGTGCTTTATGGGTTTCCAGTACGGGTAAACGCTTAATGAAATGTAAAATGGCTTCTCTCTTAGTCGACGTCATTCCGGAAAGTAATCCCGGCGTTGTGGGAAGAGCCCACGATTTACGCAAATGCGCGACCTCTTTACGTATCCTTAAGAATTTTTCGGTTGAGGACATAGCGTCCACGCACCTATGGTCCTCTAATCATACATTTTTGACGCGATACCTTTCAGTAGCTCTTGACAGACCTTCCATGCCATGTATAGCTTTAAGGCAGAGGGTCTAGGTGGCCTCTAGGTCACTTAGGGTTTAGATTAAGAAAAGAGAGGGGGGGGGTGCAGTCAGTGTAACATAGGACACCCTAGACCCCGCCAGAGTATGTGTTCGGAGCATACGAGCTGTGATACCGGGTTTAGGTGTTGTGATTTAAAATTTCTCTGTAATGTTCAATACAGGAAATTGTGCTAACGTACAATCATAGTAGAACAACAATGCTTGTTGTAAATAGTTTTGGCTATGAAGCATTATAATTTTAAGTAATCTTAGTAGTTGCGACGGCAACTTTTATTTTTTATGTACGTACTTCTGCATAAGTACAAGAGTTCAGTACTTCTGCGACGGTACACGAGTTCCTTTTATATGTGGGTATATTTTTAGGAATATATCCAATAGTTTAATGGGGTTTATATGTGCACATGTAAACTTATATATGTTTATTTTTCACCACTTACTTTAAGTGGGGTGCCTTCTTAACTACCAGCTCTGTGTACAGAGTCTCTGAGTTAACCATTTTTTACCCAAGCAGGCTTCTTCGAAGCACGCTCCTGCTTGGACCCCTTTTTTGTATATTTATATGCTGTATGCACAAATATATATCTTTTTTACAAAGTAAGAATACTATGTGGTTGTTTGATTATCTGCTTTTGCTAGAGTTATGATATGATTACGAATGTTCCCCTCCAGTCTTAGATATCAGGCATAATCGTCAATGATGGAGGGGCCACTAATAAATTATAGGTTTGACTCCTGCAAGGAGATAAAGAAAACCTAATATTTAGTAGTGGCCCCGTAATCATTGACGACTGGGGCCCTCCCGACCATCCCCTTCCCATTCGTTGATGTATTAAGGATTTTGGTTTACTTGATATATCAGTGAAGGAGGTATGACGCCTGAAGTCAGCGTCTGGTCAAAGATCCACACAAGTAGGCTACATCCACGAATATATGGAAAGCTTATGAATAGTTATTCTTATTTTATTTTGATTTATTATTTTTTACGAAGTGTTTTCGTAGTGAGTACCCAATTTCATAATGACGAACCATGAGTGAGGTTGCGTGCGCTCATGATGAAGGCTCCTCAAATTTGTTATGCTCTGCGCGGTAGATTCAAACTACGGTAAATGAGTGTTTGAAGAGGAGGCCTTATGTAATAGGCATAATCGTCAATGATTACGGGGCCACTACTAAATATTAGGTTTTCTTTATCTCCTTGCAGGAGTCAAACCTATAATAGATAGAAAGAGAGTTGCAGAAGGGGAAGTGAGCGATAAACACGAACTATTATGAGACGGACTTAATTGGTTTTGAAAAGACAAGATAGATAGAAAGAGAGTTGCAGAAGGGGAAGTGAGCGATAAACACGAACTATTATGAGACGGACTTAATTGGTTCTGAAAAGACAAAGGAGACTTTTATATTGACTCTTTTTCATGTTATTATTTGTGTGCTAGAAGGATAATATTGTTTTCAATTCCATCGCATTAGAAATTATTTATAGATTACAAAAAGTCCAAATAAGACATAGTTATGTTAATGTATAAGGGAGTTAGTTAGATGCATTAGAGATAAATAGATAGAGAGAGAGTGGCTAGGGGCGAGCGAGCGATAAAATACTAACATATACGAGACGGACTTATGTTTCTGAAAGACAAAGGAGACATTTTTATTTACTCTCTTTTTCATTTTATTATTTGTGTATTAGAAGGGTAATATTGTTTTCAATTCCATCGTATTAGAATTGATTCTATCTATCTATCTATTGCCTGACGCCGTGATCCCCGAAGGGGTGGCCACGAACGAACCGCCCCCATGCACCTCTGTCCCCAGTCAGTCGACGCCCCTCCCCCCAACCAGCACCGCCTTCGTTCATGTAGTTCCTCACTCCATCCTTCCACCTCATATTCGGTCTACCTCTCCCTCTCTGTCCCTCCACCTCGCTCTCGTACACCCTCTTAGTCATTCTCTCGCTTTCCATACGTTCCATATGGCCGAACCATCTCAAGTTGTTCCTTTTCACACTTTCCAGCACATCTACCTCCACACCACACCTCCTTCTTACTTCCTCATTAGTCTGTCTATCCCTCCATGTAACTCCGCACGCACTCCTTAAGTAATTCATTTCCACTGCTCTCACTCTTGGTCTGAGTCTCTCAACCAACGTCCATGCTTCGCTTCCGTAAGTCAGTGTCGGATTACCACACTGTCATGCAAGGACTTCTTCACTTCCATACTGACCACCCTATTTCTTGTTACTGCTTTTAGCGTTCCTACAACCCTCTTCCCCTGTTGTACCCTCTCCCGCACCTCTTTATCCATAGTCCCATCTTTACTCAACACACTGCCCAGATACTTAAAAGAGTTGACGATCTCCATAGCCTGACCGTTCAGCTTCACCTCACACTCTGTGACTTCACCCCTTTCGAAGACCATAACCTTGCTCTTCCCCGTATTTACCTTCAAATTCCGTTTTTCGCACACTGTTCCAAACTCATTTACCAGACCCTGCAACTCCCATTCATTATCACTCATCAGAACTGTATCATCCGCAAACAGCAGTATAGGTAGCTTCCACTCAATTGATTCATAGATTAAAAAAAGACCAAATAAGACATAGTTATATATATGTATAAGGGAGATAGATGCATTATTTCAGACATTCGGACAAGTCCGAATGGCTGAAGTGTGAGTTCGGACTCGGCCCTTTCGGACTTTTGACTCTTTTGGACAGGGTCTCCCCCAATTAGTCCGAAAGAGCGAGGGTTTACTGTAGTTATAAATATGGTAAATTAACAATTTTAGTGAAGAATGAATCAGAATACCTTCGCATGGCGGGCACTTTCAAATACCATAGCTTAGCAGGTGCCGAGTTAATATCGAGTTTATATATCTTCTAGAAATTCCACACAACATTATCAGTCTTTATTACAGTTGAAATTCCCCCGAATCCCCTAATTTGTCAGTGATTATCTCCGTCAATGACGAGAGGGCCTATATGTATTATATGGCCTCTTCCAGGTCCCAAAGGACCCGTTTTAAACTTGTAACTGTCGGGTGAGAACCATAAATCTCTTAGGAGGTACCCTTTAAATATTTCCTAAGGACCTTTAACGAGAATCATAGCTTTGAATGTACAGTGTGCAAGAGAGAGCTTGTGTTAAATGACCAGCCTGTTGGCGTTAATTTCGACAGTGTAACGCTGGAGTGTGTGAATAAATTCTGCTATTTGGGCGATACGGTTTCCGCCGGAGGTGGCCCTGAAGCTGGCTCCATTGCTAAAGTCAGAAGTAGCTGGGGGAAGTTTAGAGAGCTGTTGCCACTCCTGACCATGAGAGGACTCTCACTTCACCTTAAAGGGAAGGCACATCCTCATTGGATTAGGCTCTCACATCATTGACTACGGAACCACTACTAAATATTAGGTTTTCCTTCCTTCCCTTCGGGTTGTCAAACCCATAACTTTTCCGGAGGCTCTCCATGTCGTAGCACAGATCTGCTTAAAAAAAGGCGAGGAATGCAAAACACTCACACCCGCAAAGGAGACATAGAATGGTCCATAATTCACACAGATTTAAGGGCCGCCCCCACCCTACCCTCAGATGAGAGCATCGAGAGGAACTCCCAACCCAGGGGAGATGATATAAGGCTATATTTCCCCCCCCCCACCACCACACACGCACACAATTTATTATTACCCACTATCGCATTCATATCTCCAATCAAAAATATTCTCTCACTCTTACCCTTCATATCTCCAATCAAAAATATTCGTTACTGTACTCTTACCCTTCATATCTCCAATCAAAATTATTCTCTTACTCTTACCAAACTTATTCAGGCATGCCTCCACATTTACCCAAAACTCCTCTTTCACTCTTATCACTGCTTGCAATAAAACAGCAAACTGCTGGTTAAGTCAAATCTACCCTGGCCATGTGGTTAACCTCCCGAGTGTCGTCGAACAGTTACCAAGGGTACTCATCATCATCATCATCATCAAATCTGACGCCTCGCTTCCAGAGGAAGCGCCCCAAAAGGGATGGCCATGGCAGAAACTGCCTCCAGGCTCCCAGACATGCCCCGACTGACCCACTCCACAGTGCCACTTCCACTAAGTGGATTATAACCATGAACACTGAAGGAGCAGACCCAGAGCAGTCTCTCACCCGGATGGCAGTTCCACCACTGTTTTGCTATTTTATTTACCCCAGTGGGGCCCTGGCTGGAAGCATACCAAGCACAGGCATTTTCTGGAAATAGGAACCAGTGGTCCACTGCTCCAGAGGCTGATTGCACCACCAAAGTGGCGGGCGGTGGGGTCGCCGCATCCCTACGCCAGAGAGAGAAAGGCCAACTTGTGCCAGTGGGCTGTGAGAGTAAGACACTAGGGAAACATGGGGCACACCATTATGGCCCCACTGCCTTCACCACTCTCAAGAAAAAAGTTAGAAATAAGAATTATGATAAAGGTACAGTCAGAAAACGGCTATGGGAAGTAGAGGACACCAACCCTCACTCTGATAGATCCAGCCCACCACAAAGGGTACTGAAAGCTGATAGGCTTGTCATTTCATGGAGAGGTGCAATGATCTCCACGGCAGCACTGCTTTTAACTTGTTAATATTTAGAACATTAAATAAGATTTTTGTTTTCATCTCGGCAACACGAGGGGTTTCCTCAACAGAATAATACTATCTGGAATCTGGAGACCGTTGGTGATAGTATTGAAGGGGTTGGCAGCTAAATAATATATTTATTGGTGGCTCCTTATATCAATGACGTAAGAGCCTATGATAATATGGCCTCGTTCCGGGCTCCTCAGAGCCCGGGTTAACCTCGATCACGACGGTCGAGAACCAAGATCATCTTAGGGGGTACCCCTTAATCATTCCTAAGGTACGTCATTGGGACGGAGCCACTGAAAAGTAGAAAATAAAAAAGAAAAGAATTAACACAGTTTGAACACCGCGCCTACGCGCATTCCGATCTTCCTCTGTTTCCCATACCTTGCCTGCTACCCCCACCTCCCCAAGAGCGACCTCTCTCGACCGTCGTCCATCAAGAAAGGACGCATATTCCTTGCTCCCTTATTCAGTTTACATAGCCCCTCTTAAACGCATCAGTTTTTAGTCCATAGTGAGTCTATTTGCATATTAAGTTGTATATGCGTTTAGGAATGTATTTATTTAGTATTAGCCTCTACGTTCCAACATAGAGCTTATACTATGACGATGTAATCTGCTTCGCTCTAGAGCGGCAATTATCGTATACCCATAGCGCGAATTAAATCGACAACATCTAGAGTAGCACCTTACTCTCTCTACTAGGTACATTGTCCATACTTTTGAGGTCTTTTTAATAGAAAAATGAAAAGAGAAACGAGAAAGAAAAGAAAAAGTTGTCGACTAGGCCATTCCATCTGGCTCTTCACGCCGCTGTCAGGGGCGTACCTTCTAACCCGGTCCGGAGTAAAGGGCATCTCTTTCGCGCTACCACTCGGGTGCACATGTGTTTTATAGGGCTCAGTCATTTTGGTGCCTTCCACTCCTATCTTCGTCATCTTTGGTGAGTTTTGGGCCTTTAATTGGCGCCTGGATTTCTAGATAGATGATCCGTGTTGTAGGCACAACGTAAAATGGGCACTCAGGTGTTTTATTCGAGTGTTTGCGTTGAAAGTGGAGGTCTCTCATGTTTTCAGCCCTCTGCGCGTGTGTGTCTTTGGACGCCGCTAGTGTTGAAAGGCTTTTGCCTTATATTGCTTTTATTTTCATTGCGGTGACTTTAGTTTAGGTTTTGATAGGTTCTATTCATTTAGGGCTTCTTGTCACTACTTAGTTTCTGACTTACGCGCATTTTTTCGGTGGCTAGGCTAACTTCGGTGTTTCGGGTGATGTTATGGTGGGGGGCGCCGACCCGGGATGTCATTTGCCCCATGTTGGTCTTTTATGTCGCGCTCACACCTCTTTGGGTGTGCGGTAGCTAGTGGCGCCCTTCTTTTTAAATTTTTCGTATCGCCTAGTGCCGTTTAGGTTAACTTTTTGTTGGATGGCCTAGCCTATGGGGGGCTTTTTGTAGTTCGATTCTGTTGCAGCCCCTGGGGTTGTCCTTTGACCCCCTTTTTTCATTGTAGGGTTCGCACCAGTTTTCTGACTACCTCTGGCTTTCCAGATCTCCAATTTGTATTCTACATTTTCATTAAGGCTCCCAACCCTTATTTTGCCTGCTTGGGGCCTTGCGATTAGGCTATGTCTTCCTCTGCTCCTCCCTGTTCGTGGGGGTCTTTGGTTGGCGTTTCCTTTTCTCGAGTCCCTGGGGGGCCTTCTTGGCAGACGTGACACACTTCTCCATTACATTACTTTCTGTATTAAGTGTCGTCGGTGAGTGACCTGGCTCGCCGCTCCGCCCTGGAGCGTCGGTCTTACCGCTCCAGGGCGAGCGTCTGGCACTCGTCGTATGTCTTCTTTCACTTGGATCTTCCCTAGCCCTCAGACTATTACTATGGTGATCGCCGCTCCGTCCTGGGCGTGCTTTGGGGACTGCTTCTCGTCTGTCCCTCTTCGGCCCCGCTCTAGGTCGGTCTTTGTACCGCCCTCGAGCGTGTGTTTGGCCGCTCTGGACCGGGCGTGAGTCCGCTATATCATCCTCCCGCTCAAGCATCGCCCTGGAGCGATGGTTTTTCCCACTCCAGGTCGGTTCGTTTGTTTTTTTGGCTGGCTCTCTTCTTGGTGTCTTCACCCGCCCTAGGGCGCGGGTTCTTCCCCCGCTCTGGGTCGGTCCTATTCGTCTCTGAGGTGCCTTGGTAAGGTTCTGGTGGCTGTGGCCCGCTCTGGAGCGTCTCGATGTCCGTTCCAGGGCGTGTTTCCCCCGCCCTAGGGCGCGGGTTCTTCCCCCGCTCTGGGTCGGTCCTACTTGTCTTTGTGGTGCCTTGGTGGGGTTCTGGTGGCTGTGGCCCGCTCTGGAGCGTATCGGTGTCCGCTCCAGGGCGTGTTTACCCCACTCTACGGCGGCGTGTGTTTCACGCTTTTTTGGCTGTCCTGTTGTCCCACCTCCGACCGGAGGGTACCTTGATGGTCCGCTCCTCTCTGGGTTTGGATTGGGGAGTGCATTGCTACTTGTCCATGCCTGTTGGTGCATCGGTTCTGGTGTTTAATGCTCCTCTCCCTTTTTTCCCAGGCTGTGCTATGCTCCACTTTGGGTGCTCTCCTGTGCTTCCGTCTAAGGCCTACAGGTAATGTCGCCTTATTTGTTCCCCTGGTTGGGGTTTACATTGGGGGGGGGGGGGGGAATCTGCACTCTCCGTTATGCGGCGTAGGTTTCTTTCTCAAGGTCTAGTGAGCGCTTTTGGGCGTATCCCTTCCCTTGTGATCGGTTTATCTTGCGACTTTCTTCTTTTTGTCTATAGTGGTGTATTATTGGCCTTCATCCTTCCTTGGGGTTTTTCAAGGGGGGTAGGGGGTTATTATCCTTGTCTGGGGAACGCTACAGCTTCAAGGGTAGGGGCCACTCGCGGGTGGTTTTCTCCCTTTGTGCCTGTCTCTGTTTTTAAGGGATTCTTCTGTCTGCTAGTATTTTTTTTACCTACCTGTTTGGTGGCTCAAGACTGGTTTTTTCTTCCGGTTGCAGGTGTGATACCGCTCACTCTGCACCAGGCGGGGATGTGGTAAGCCTGTGGTCAGTCCCGACCATCTGGAATGCCCTACCCACGTGGCTTGTTACTCCAGGGATGGTTATTCTCCCAGGAGGTGCGGCCCTTGCCTCATTAATGTCATGGCAGTGGAGTCTCAACCCTCGTCACCTGCAGCGGCGGCGCGCCTCCTGACTACGTGGGAGGGCATTTCCCGATATGTTGGGAAGACCCTACACCGCATCCCTCACTTCAAGGACGAGGATGTTCGGCTACTGCTCCGCCTTCCTTCTGCTCATACGTCAGGGCTCCTGGCCTCCCTTCCTCAAGTGCCTCCTGCGGACCTCTCTACGACGTCTTTGGACCGCGGAAGGAAGCGGAAGTCTCCACCTTCACCTGTTCGGCCGTCAGGGACGACTCCCTTTAGGGCGAAGCGCACTGTACCACCTGTACCTCGTGTTGTGTCCCCTCACTTTGCCCCACCTCGGAAGACTACACACGACTTGATCAGGGAGATTGAGGCGTCTCAGGCTGCGGGACATCAACCTGTTCCTCCCCCGCCTGCCAGCACATCGACACCTTCACCACGGGTGGTCTCTTTGTTTGGTCCGGCCGTCAATGTACCCGCCCCACCTCTGTCGCCTCTGGGGTCCCCGGGTCCTGTCGATCCGGCGCTTCGCTGTGCCAAGTCCTCTAATGTGGGTCGTGATCAATCGCCTCCTCCGGCAGTGCCAGACGCCGGTGAGGAGGACGAGTGGACTGACGTGGAGGAGGATTTTGAGGATCCTGAGGACTTCGACAAGGGGGTTTGGATGAAGCCTGAGGAGGACGCTGACATAGTTGTCCTGGAGGACTCCCCTCGTCCGGATCTGCACTATACACCTCCCCCTCGCTTCCCTGCTCGGAGGACTCGGCTGCGCGTCAACGTGTCGACTTCCCCTGAATCGACGTCACCAGATCGCTCGGCCGCAGCCCCTGAGTGGCTTGCGGCCTTCAACTCCCTCAAGGAGGAGAACTGTGCCAGGTTTGGGGCCTTGCAAGCAACCCTGGAACGGCTTACCGAGGCTATGGTTAAGCCTCCTCAGCTTCCTACTGTGGTTCCTGTCGTTACTCCTCTTCCTCCATTTGAAGATCTACTGCCTACTGGCCCGGCAACCCCTGTGGTGGCGGCCGCGGCTCTGCCTGCGCCTGCCCCCTCTCCGACTCCCTCGCCGTCTTTTGTCGTGCTGCCTGGGAGCGGGCTGGGGATGGTTGGCCAACCCGTTAGTGTTCCCCCACTGTCTAAGTTTAAGATCCCCAAACGTGTCCTCCCTTCTTTGTATGGCGAGCCTGCGTCTTGGCAGAATGTGGTGGCTACTCACCCGGAACTTGCTGCCACTCATGCACGGGGGGGAATGGCCGGTTGCTGAGAATTGGGCTATACAGATTAGTGCTAAGGGTGTCTTCCGAGCTCTGACTCCGGACGGCCTAGTCCCAGAGGTCGATATCCGGCCTAGTCCCAGAGGTCGATATCCGGCCTCACCCCAGTAGGTCGGATATGCAGTTTTTTACGTACCGCCCTAGGGTATCTCCCTCTGGGTCTACACGTTTATGGTCGGACTACACCCGCCATGACATCTTAGCTGATGCGCCCGCTCTGTCAGCCATTGCCGGTCTTCCTCTGGTTAAGAGTGCTCGCGATGCTGAAGGCAACGTCATGCTCAAGCTCACCAATCTTGAGGACGGGCCGTGGGATCGGTGGCTGGCGGAAGGGGTTGATTTTGGCGTCAGGTCGGCTGAGGGCTTTGTTTCTCTCCCGCCGCCTGACAACACTTTTGTGTCTGGGCTAGTCCTGTCATCATCCAGGGTCTCTCCCAAGTATTGGTCATGGCTGAATACCCCTAAGATTGTGTTAGACCAGTTGCCCACGTCTTTCTTCGTGCCCTCGGAGAAGAGTGCCCTGGATCGGGATCACCGGCTCCGGCAACGCGCCGCTCGCTTGCTCTCCACCCTCCTCCTGCAGTTCCAAATGGCGAGGATTCACCTCCGGCTTCTTGAAGCCGAGCCGGCTGGCGACCTCAAGAAGGGTTGGGAGACCTTGCGGCGCGTGCAGCTGCAGCTCGCCCTGAACTCGATGGGTGACCTTCAGAGTGCCGTCCATGAGGCTGCTAAGTGTAGGCAGTCGCTGAGGGTGGCCTTCTGTAAGAAGGCGCCCGCAGATATCAGGACTAAGCTGCTCCTCTCTGAGTTCGCAACTGAGGGTCTCTTCTCCGATGGTGCGTGGCAAGAGGCTTACCTCTTTGTGACTGCGGGACGAACGAAGCGTCCGTGTTTCTGGGGCGTCGCGGCCTCCCGCAGCCGCTTCCTCCCAGGGTCGTGGGAGGAGGGCCGGTCCGCCGAGGGGACGCCAGCCTTGGAGAGGTGCCGTCGATGGGCGACGCCAAGGGGGCTGGGGATGGGCCTTGCGCCCTTATGTCCGCCGCTCGCCTCTTCGCCCATCTCGTCAGCTCGCCATTGAGGCATCCTCGCGGCGTCCCGACCAGAGGCAGGAGCATCGCCGCCCAGCGCAGGATCCTCCGCGCAGGTTTCAGGGACGCGGTCCCTCCAGGGGAGGGGGTGCCCGTGGAGGTCAGTCTAGCCGTGGCAAGACTGACGACTATGCTGGATCAAAAAAACGCTAGTTCCTCCAGGTTTTTCCCCTTCTCTCCCGACCGCCTCCCCGAACGAGTGTTGAGGCTCACACAAGGAGCCCCTACCGGCTTCTTTTGCCCCCACTATCGGCAATGGCCTCGCCGATCGTGGGCGCGTCGGGTTGTGAAGAGGGGTATGTCCTGGAGGTGGCGGTCACGGCCTCCTCTCAGACGTCCTCCCCGACATCGGCACGTCTTTCCAGACGTGGCCAAGGTTATCTTGTCGATGCTCGAGAATGGGATTGTTCGGGAAGTCTCCCCGCTCAAGCGGGTCTTCCTCTCACGTGTGTTTCTGGTCCCGAAGAAGGACTGCAATGCGATGAGACCGGTGGTCGACCTGTCGTGCCTCAATTTGCATATCGTGAACGACCGCTTTCGGATGCTCACCATCAGTTAGGTGCGGTTGGCGCTCCGTCCCGGCTGCTGGGTGATATCCCTGGATCTCAAGGACGCATACTGGCATGTACCGATTGCTACTCGGTTCCAGTGCTATCTGGCGCTCCAGCTGCACGAAAGGGTGTTCACGTTCGACAGGCTGCCCTTTGGTCTCAATATCGCACCACAAGTCTGTACGAAACTCGTCAAGCAGGCTCTGACTCCTCTGCTCCGTCAGGGGATTCAGATCCTGTTTTACTTGGACGATTGGCTCATCTCCGCAGACTCTCCCACTCAATGTGCACAACACACTCTCCTTGTCATCCAACACATCACACGTTTAGGTTTCAAGGTCAACATTTCCAAGTCGTGCCTCACCCCGTCGCAAGACATGACATGGGTGGGCCTGGACTGGGACATGGCGAACGCGACCGTCAGACAGAGTCGGGTGAACGCATCGAAGATTCGAAGGAAACTTTTCGCTGCGTTGCACTCGGTCTCCATCACCAGGAAACTCTGGGACTCGTTGATCGGGTCGCTCAATTGGGCGTGTCTGACCATTCCCCTAGGGAGGCTCAGGATCAAACGCCTGATTCAACTGGGCAACAAGGCATTCCCACTGTTGCCTCCACATCGGCTTTGGCCGATTCCGCGCTCGATCCATTTACTTTTGACACACTGGGTTGTTCGGGGCAAGCTCGCGAGAGCTGTGCCTTGGACTTCGCCCCCGCCGACCATCTGGATAGACACCGATGCGTCGAGCGAGGTGGAATGGGGCTACTAGTCAAACATGGGTCACCAAAACCAAGGCAGGTGGTCAGGTCTCACTCACCTACACATAAACGTCTTGGAACTGTTAGTCCCGTTGTTCTTCCTGCGGGATCATGGGCTCGCCCTTCTCGGCAGGTCGGTGGCCTTCAGGATGGACAACATGACTGCAGTTCATTGCATACAGAAACAGGGCTCCTCCAGATCCGCGGTGCTTCAGGATCTGGCGGAGAAACTTTTTTTTCAGGCAGATCGTTACAACATTACACTGCATGCAACCTACCTGCCCGGGTCTGCCAACCTGTGGGCAGATGCTCTGTCTCGGGGACGGAGCACCCAGGTAGAATGGTCATTCAAACAAACCGTATTCGACGGCCTGGGGTGTTCCGCAGGTCGACTTGTTCGCTTCTCACGAGACGACCAAGTTGACTGTGTTCCTGACCCGCTGGATTCGCACTCCAGCGGGGGGACCGGACGCTTTCAGCGAGGACTGGAACAGGTGGCAGTCACTGTACGTGTTTCCGCCACCCGACACACTTTTGATGTGCAAGGTCCTCTACAGGCTGAGAGAGTACCAGGGCAAAGTTTGGTAGATCGCGCCCCTCTGGCCGGCCCAAGCCTGGTACGCTCAGCTGAAACGATGGTGCCCGGATCCCGTGCCTCTGTCGGTCTCAAGCTTCCACTTGGGGTCGATTGGAGACCTAGGGACCTCGTTGGCATTCGCATCGTGGATGTTTGTGAGGCGGGGTGGCTCCCCTTGTTTGGACGATCATTAACTGACAAATTCACTCTACATTGGACACCATCTACATGGAAGATATATGAATCTCACTGGCACAGCTTTACTTCTTGGTTACACACCTCTTCACAGACAACTCCATCAGTGGCGCTTGTTTTTCACTACCTCAATTATTTATTTGAGGAGCGTCGCTACATGTACAACACTATTAGGAACCACCTGTCTGCCATTCGTGAGCCTTTTGAGACCCTCACGGGGTTGGTCGTTCCTCAGAAAGAACTAGAGTTCTTCATGCGGGCCTGCTTTCGGCTCAGACCACCCCCGCGTCAGATTCCCCCTCAGTGGTCTCTGGCGGCGGCTCTCAATAGGCTCTCATCTGCGGCCTACACTCTTAACCCCACACCTGACAGATTACTTGACAAGACACTGTTTCTTCTAGCTTTAGCTACGGGTGAGAGGGTCTCGGAGTTGGCTGCCATGTCTCGGGCCCAGAACTGTTTGCGTTTTGCTCCCATCCTCGGGTCGGTAACTTTGGCTCCGTCTGTTCATTTTATTGCTAAGAATGAACGAGAGGCACACGTGTTTAAGCCTTTCACTGTCCCCGCTCTTAAGCGCGGCCATCGTCATCACACGTTGTGCCCTGTTCTTTCACTTCATTCTTATGTTCATTCCACGGTGCCGGGGTCGGGGTTGGCGCTCTGGGTGGCGCCTAAGACCGGTAGGAGATTAACCAAACGTGCTGTGGGACTACGCCTGTGTCGCGTCATTAAGGATAGCAATCCTCTGGTTCGGGGTTCGGCGCATGACATCAGGTCTTATGCGGCCACGCTCCGCTTCCTTCACAATCACTCCCTCAGGGACATTACTGACACAGGGCTGTGGTCTTCCCCCAGCACGTTTGTCTCCTCCTATCTGTCCATGTCCACGGACAGGCCGGGGCGTCCTTGTGTTGCGTTGGGCCAAAGAGTTACTTAGGGGTATTCCTCTATGCTTGTCCTTCCCCCTACTGTTTTTCTCCTATCCTGTCCGCTCCTATTTTGGGGGGAGGGGGGTGGGGCTATGGGTTGCACATATATGTATATAATGTCACCTAGGGTTAAGGACCTTACCTAGGCTTAAGGATATTGTTTTTTCATTTCCTTCATTAATACATTATTTGTTTGAAATGTAGAGGTTACTGTATGTTTCATTAATTTCTTCCCATCATCACATTCTGTTGGTTATGCATCACCCGCTTGTGTCATGTTCATGCATTGTCATTGGGGTGTTTGTCCTACTGTTTTTACTAGTAGTCCACAGAATTAAGTGTTCAGTCACTTATCTACTGGGTGTCATTTATCACCTCCGGCACTTTTTTCATTGTGCGCGGTGCTGTTAGCGATGTTTACACTTGGTATTATCCGGTGTAGTACTTCCTACTTACTCCATATCATGAAAGGGGGGGGGGGGATCCTGTCATCCATATCCGCCATTCTGATATGTAACATTCATAGGATTCGGTTGAGATCTCAAAGAACATGACATGACTGTACGTGATCTCTCTTAATATGCACCTGTCCGTACACTCTTTATATAAACTCTCTTGTTTACGTCTGTCTTTTCTTTGTCATGATCCTTAACTAATTGCTGATGTTTGAGTTTTTTCAGCTTGGATGTCCGCCTCCAATTTTGGTACTCTAAGCTCTACTAAGCTCTAAGCTACTACTAAATTGGGAGGTTTAACAACCCTCCCAATACCAAATAAGGTAAACCTCCTATTTGGTTGTAGCCTCGGAGTATCCAACGTCATAGTGTCCCTCCCGCTGTCCGTACCCCTGCCCATCCAATCTTTCCTCTTTTGTAGCTTGATATTGAGATGCCCTTTACTCCGGACCGGGTTAGAAGTTACGCCCCTGACAGCGGCGTGAAGAGCCAGATGGAATGGCCTAGTCGACAACTTTTTCTTTTCTTTCTCGTTTCTCTTTTCATTTTTCTATTAAAAAGACCTCAAAAGTACGTACAACGTACCTAGTAGAGAGAGTAAGGTGCTACTCTAGATGTTATCGATTTAATTCGCGCTATGGGTATACGATAATTGCCGCTCTAGAGCGAAGCAGATTACATCGTCATAGTATAAGCTCTACGTTGGATACTCCGAGGCTACAACCAAATAGGAGGTTTACCTTATTTGGTATTGGGAGGGTCGTTAAACCTCCAAATTTTAATTGTATTCACTTGTAAACCTGAATAAGCAAGGACTTAGTTTCTAGGCTGGTCGACGATCGTGTATTCAGGACGCCACTTTGCTTCAACTAAGTGTTTTTTATCATACAAGCCTTGGCTCATTAGCTGCAGTGTCTTTTTTTCTGTGAAAGTGTGTATTAATGTTGTAGCTTGATATTAATTTTCTTAAGTGTTGAGTACTGTGTTAGTGTCAAATTCATAGAACTTTAATTCTTTGCTTGTACTCCCCAAGGTTGTGCGTTGGCCAGGGGTTACTTTTCATAACCAATTTTAATTTTTATCAGAATTTTAGTTCCCAAATTTTATTTTCTAAAGTTTTTGACCAATTCCTTCAATTCCAATCAATGCTAAGTTATTCATTAAATTATCACAAATACACATTGTAGGGAATAAATGGTTCATACCATATCAACTACAATACCTTCAGTATTTACCATCAAAGTTTTCTATGTGATGGTGGAATTCGTAATGCTTTACAATAGTCACGAGCTACGAAGAAATACCAATTACTGTACAGTACTACCATTTAATAACCTTTCATTGGTGATTAACAAGCGAGGGAGAAAGAAGAAAAAAAAAAAAAAAAAAATCATTCCTTACTTGGTGCGAGCGAGGAGGAAGTACCAATTAGCGACCCCTCCGTTGGTGATCCACATCTTGGCACCATTGAGCACGTACTGATCACCTTTACGCTCTGCCCGGGTGCGTAAGGAAGCCACGTCAGACCCTGCACCTGGCTCTGTCACTCCATAAGCCTGAAATGTTATTATTTATCAGTGGTTCTCTCCGTGAATGACGTGAGAGCCTTTATGTAATTATAGAGCCTCTTCCGAGTCCCAAAGGACCTGGTTTTAACCTTGTAACTGTCAGCTGAGAACCATAAATCTCCTAGGGGGTACCCTTTAATTAATTTCTAAGGTACATCATTGTTGCATATACCACTGGAAATGAAAATACAGTAACAATATAAGTAAGGAATTACTCAATTTAAACGTCGCGCCAGTTTTGCTAACCGTCCTCCGTTTTGTCCCAAGAGCTTCCCATACACAGTTGCCAAGTAGCGCTATCTTACGCAATTCATCCTCTTGGCTGCCACCAGAAGCGACTATGCGTGTCCCCCCCCCCAACGCTCAACACTAGGTCACCTCTACTGGTTCCTCTCTACGTTCTTATCGTGAGGCAATATTACAGTAGTCCCTCTCACTTGGCGAATTTTTGCTTGGCGAAACATAGTATTGGCGAGAATTTGGATAAGGTACGAAAATTTGAATTTGGGGTTTAAAATACGCCATTGGCGATGACGTCAGTGACCCAGAATGCCTTGCGCGGCGGCGCGGCCTTGGCCCGGCCTTGGCCCGGCGCCTGGTTGTCTGGCGAGCCAGCCAGTATATTCCCGCCAACCATCTTGAACACTTGAAAACGTGCGCATGTGAACTTATTTTTTTTGCCCCCTCTGTCACTGTTACGGACCTATGGCGTTATTCGCCAACACTATGGCTTCGATTAGTGGTAGTGGACCCAGGAAACCAGGTGGAGATGAGGAAAATAAGGACAAGCAAAGGAAAAAGGTGGTGGGGAAACGTGAATATCGAAAAGGAAAGCGCCACAAAGCTTACACTGTTGTGGACAAATAGAAAATACTGGACATGATAGACGAGGGTGCAAGAAATTGTGACATTGTGCGAGCTCTAGGGGTACCCGAGTCAACAGTGAGAAACATTAAAAAGAACAAGAAAGACGTAAAAAAGAATCTGGAGTGTGCGAAGAAATACTTTGGAAACAGTGCTCCCTCTTTCGTTGCATCGAAAGGTTGGCTGCAAAAATTTAAGAAAAAGTGTGCTGTGAAACATGCAAGCTATCAGGGTGAATTGGCATCAGCCGACGATGTGGCAGCCAAAGCATGTGCCTGTTGCCAAGGAACTCATTGAGCAGGGTAATTACTGCCCTGATCAGATCTTCAATTGTGATGAGACGGGTATGTACTGGCGTCTCACACGTAGGTCCACATATGTTCCCAAAGAAATTAAACAGTCTCCAGGAGTAAAGCTCACCAAGGACAGATTTAGTGTTTTATTCACATGTAATGCTACTGGTGATTGTAAAATGAAGCCCCTTGTAATTTATAAATATGCAAAGCCACACTCATTCCGCAATTGTGACATGGCAAACCTCTCTAACTGTTTCTGGCACCACAACAAAAAGGGTTACATGACTTCTGCATTATCATTGCAATGGTTTGATCATTTTGTGCCAGACGCAAAGGCTTATTGTAAGAAGAAAAACATTGCCTTCAAAGTCATCTTGTTTCTTGATATTGCTCCAGGACATGCAAAGTTTTTGGTGGGGAGGCACCCTTGTGTGGAGGTTGTCTTCCTCCCACCCAACACCACCTCTAAGTTGCAACCACTCGATCAAGAGATAATTGCCAATGTCAAGCTCATGTTTTATTGCTATCTGCATCAGAGGCTTCGCAATGAAACTGACTCTCAGGATGAGCTCCGACAAATAAATGAAAAAGTCAGCAACGAAGAAGAAATGGAAGAAAACGACGAGTCCAGTGCCGCATCCACCCATCCCACCTCCTCCTCCCCTACTCCCTCTACCTCCCACGTGTCCGGTGCCGCACCCATCGACCCCACCCCATCCTCCCATTCCCCCTCCACCTTCCGCGAGGCACTTTCACTGCCTCCCCAATCGTCGTATCCATCAAGCAGTTTTGGAAGGGTTTTCAAATCAAGCAGGCGGTGGATTTGGTTTGCTGTGTATGACGTGAAATTACTGACAAAACAATTAAGCACGCCTGGGTACCACTACTTCCTCATCAAGAGAAAGACAGGCAGAGACAAGAAGATTTGTTAAGAACCACCACAGAAGCAATCCATCAAGTGCCTGGATTGCCAAGTGTGGAGATTGAAAGTGTCCGAGCTATGATCCAGATTGTGCCGGAGGAGAAGAGTTTGGAGGAGATGATGGAGCAAGATGAAGTATAGTAGGATACACCCGCAGAAATGCCCAGTGAATTAACCACCACCGAATTGTCTCGCATGCTGGGGGACTGTGAAATGATGAAAGATAGAGTGACCAACAAATATGGGCACATTGAAAAATATGAAGAAGCACTCCATTTCCTGGATAAATTCACCTTAGTGTTCCGAAATCTATACCAGGAGAAAATCAGTCAAACACGGCGGACCAAAATCACCCACTTTCTTTGTGAGCAAGTCAAGAATGAAGAGCAGCAATTGCAACAGGTTATTGCTAACATTGTGGTTGATGATGACGCCCTTGAAGTACGGTACCTGCAGCAACTGTACCCACCACGGTTCCCGAGGCACCTGCAGCACCTGTGCCCCCTGTGATGGCCCCAATTGGAAATCCAGAGGTTGATGAAGAAAATGCAAACTTCTTAGGTTTTTTCAATGACTTCGAGGCAACAAGAGTGGTAGAAGAGAGGGGTGATAAGTTGGGAGATGGACGATGCTGGTGTGGGTGCTAAAAAATAATACACCTACGCAACCGTCCGCCACACTCACGATCGTCTCGCCAGGCCTAACTCTTACTCATTAACCCTTCCTGCCCGGTTGTCATTTTAAAATGACACCGTGGCAGATGGGCAGGAGCCCGGGTGTCATTTTAAAATCCGTAAGCTTGAAAGCCTATTAAGCGTGTTTTGAAAGCTGTGCGTCCGACGCATGTAAACAAAGCCTGTCTTTGCGACACCGCACCTCCGAAAACAAGAAGGAGACGTCGGATCAATGTTGTTGTTGTATGCTATGATGAGGTGAGTGTCTGCAAATGTCCGATATTGTTAACATCGCATCGAATCTCTCTCCACGGAAATCGTCATCACAACTGAACCAGTTGATCTAGAGAGCTCTACTCAACGCCAGTCTACAGATACGAAACACAGCTACGTTTGAAGATGTGTGGGAATTCTCTAGCAGTTAAAATAACAAAGATATGGCTAGCCTATTACGACATTTTTCGGCCAGATCGCCCGGATCTCAATAATGTCCTTATGATGGCGAGCCCGGGCAAGAAGGGTTAAAGGTAAATAAATGTAAAAAGCCTAACTTGTTTTTTATTAACATTTATTATGTATTGTATTGTTGTTAATGATGCTTTTATTTTATACTAGCCCACTGGGCCTAGGCCCTCTCAAGGCTAGTGTTGGAGGAGGTGGTACAGAGTTTTAAGTCACTTATATGTCAGTAGTTATATGTCATTGTATAAATTTATAGCTCTCAGGAAGTGATGAATAGGGGTGAGATTGAAAGTGTCCGAGTCAGAGAGGATGTCATGTAATGAGGTGTTCAGCAAGAATTGCCGTCTTTCAGATGAATAGACGGGACAAATACAAAAAAAGTGAAAAACAGTCAATGATGTATGGCAATGTTGGCATTCAGGTGATTGACCACGAGGGGTGGACATCAGGTAACCATGTGTGAGGCGTGTGTGGCCTTAACGTAATTTAGTTAATAGGGTTTGGTCTGCGCATGAACCATTAATTGAAGAGGGCCACAAGTGTATGTCATCCTTAATGGAGCGAAGGTGGCCAGTTAACGGTTGCGCTCTCCACTCATCTCGCCAAGTGTCATACACATGGCGACGTAGGACAGGGAGCATATCCTTCGAACGCAGCAAAGTAGCAGAGGGTGTACCATGACACGCTTGCTTAGCGAGGAAGTCTGCACGCTCATTCCCGGGAATTCCTACATGCGCAGGGATCCAGCACAGTGTGATGGATCGATTAGCGAACTGTAATTTGTGTATTGTGTGGATGATAGTCTTGACCAATGGGTCCTTGGGGGCAAATACACATAAGGCTTGCAGTGCACTCTTTGAGTCACTACAGATAACGACCCGTGGAGAGTTCCTCGACAATGAGGAGATCGTGTTTAAAAGCACCTTGAATAGCCCATAATTCAGCAGTGAAAACCGTGGAGTGATGGTTGTTGTTGTTGATGATGCTTTTATTTTATACTAGCCCACTGGGCCTAGGCCCTCTCAAGGCTAGTGGTGGAGGAGGTGGTACAGAGTTTAAAGTCACGTATATGTCAGGAGTTATATGTCATTGTATAAATTTATCGCTCTCAGGAAGTGACGAATAGGGGTGAAATTGAAAGAGTCTGAGTCAGAGAGGATGCCATGTAATGAGGTGTTCAGCAAGAATCTCCGTCTTTCAGATGCATAGACGGGACAAATACAAAGAAAGTGAAAAACAGTCAATGATGTATGGCAATGTTGGCATTCAGGTGGTGGACCACGAGGGGTGGACATCAGGTAACCATGTGTGAGGCGTGTGTGGCCTAAACGTAATCTAGTTAATAGGGTTTGGTCTGCACGTGAACCATTAATTGAAGAGGGCCACAAGTGCATGTCATCCTTAATGGAGCGAAGGTGGCCAGTTAATGGTTGCGCTCTCCACTCAACCCGCCAAGTGTCATAAACATGGCGACGGAGGACAGGGAGCATATCCTCCGAACGCAGCAAAGTAGTAGAGGGTGCACCATGACACGCTTGCTTAGCGAGGAAGTCTGCACGCTCATTCCCGGGAATTCCTACATGCGCGGGGATCCAGCACAGTGTGATGGAACGAGTAGCGCACTGTAATTTGTGTATTGTGTGGATGATAGTCTTGACCAATGGGTCCTTGGGGGCAAATACACATAAGGCTTGCAGTGCACTCTTTGAGTCACTACAGATAATGACCCGTGGAGAGTTCCTCGACAATGAAGAGATGGTGCTTAAAGCACCTTGAATAGCCCATAATTCAGCAGTGAAAACCGTGGAGTGATGGTGTAAGGTACTTTGATACAAGCCATGGTCTGAGACTGCAGCGCAACCCACGGCATCCGCAGTTTTCGAGCCATCGGTGTAAATGAAAACAGCCGGGATGTGATCATCAAGATGTTGTAAAGCGAGATGTCGACATTGAGATGGGGCTTGGGCATCAAGTTGATCCGCTAAGTGAAAGCAAACTGTAGGGTGGTTTAGGGTCCACGGAGTGATGTGACTAGGAGGGGGAGTTATGGGAGGAACGGTGATACTGTAAGTGGAGAGCAATTGGCGAGACAACATTGGGAATGGCACTGGAATGTTTGAACGATAGTTATCTGTGGAATGGAATAGTTCTAGTAGAGTCGGGTCATGACGGAGGCGAACAGCCGTACACATGAGGACTAATCGACGGTGGTAGGCTAGAGGTAAGGTCCCAGCCTCACATAGGATATTGTAGACACGAGAGGAACGGAATGCCCCGAGCTAATGCGGATGCCCAAATGGTGTACGCTGTTGAGGGTTCCTAATGTGGAAACAGAGGCCGTGCCATAGACAGGGCTACCATAATCTAGGGCTGAGAGGATGGTAGCTCTGTAGAACAGTAAAAGCGTAGCATGATCTGCGCCCCAATGGACTCTTGCAACTGTTTTCAGAACATTCATTGTCTGGAGGCAACGTGCCTTTAAGTAGGCAATGTGACTCTTCCAATTGAGGTGAGTATCAAAGATTAAACCAAGGAACCTGGTATGTGGAAGGATCTGAATATTAGAATTTCCCATGGTGAGAGTAATGGACTGTTTACGTAAATGTCGAACATTTCTATAGAATACAACGGCGTTAGTCTTTTCAACAGAAAATTGAAAATCAGCAGTGGATGCCCAAGAGTGGATGGATTTTAGAGCAATGTTAAGACGCCGTTGTAAGTGAGTCAGACTGGGAGAAGTATAATATATTGCGAAGTCGTCCACATACAAGCTATACGATATGTCAGGTGCGAGGCTGCGTAAAGATCGGAGACAGAGGGTACTGGTGAATGGAATAGGCTCGGGGTGGAGGGAAATTACAAGTGGGGTACTCGAGGATCTGTGTTGGGTCCACTTCTGTTCGTTATATTTATCAACGACTTACCTGAAGTTATAACTAATGGAAGTGAGATATACCTGTATGCGGATGACACTAAGCTGTATAGAAGAGTGAGGAGCAAGGAAGATGTGGGTTTGCTTCAAGGAGATGTGGAGGGCATGAAGGGATGGTCTGAACATTGGTTAATGCCTTTTCATCCAAAAAAATGCAAGTACATGCGGATTGGGACAAGCAAGATAGACAAGGTAGGATACAGTATGTATGAAGCGATGGAGGAAGTGAATGCAGAAAAGGATATAGGAGTAGTGATAGACAATAAGTTAAATTTCTCAGAACATTTAGCAGAAAAGATAAACAAAGCCAATAGAATTGTAGGGCTGATAAGGACATTTGTGTCACTTGACGAAGAAATATTCAGGAATCTCTATACAGCGCTGGTTAGGCCGCACCTGGAATGGTGTGGGCTCCATATATGGTAAAGGATATATAAGCAGTGGAGAAAGTGCAGAGGAGAGCTAGCAAGCTAGTACCAACGTTGAAGAACGCGGGCTATGAGCAGAGGTTGAGGACACTGGGACTTCCGACATTGGCATATAGGAGAAAGAGAGGGAATATGATAGAGACTTTTAAGATAGTGTCAGGAAAGTATGATGAGGATGTGTGTGAAGGTATCTTCTTGATGCGGGAGGGAACAAGAACGAGAGGACACTCTAAGAAAATTTACAAAGAAAGAAATAGGCTTGAAAAGGAAAAGAACTCATTTTGTGATAGAGTGGTCCCTCAAGGTGTTTTCGATGTGGTTTCACAGAGCACTGGATTCGTGATTGTCCGGAGAGAGGCGCTAATCATGACGTGATGGATGACACCAGTCATAAGAAGGTACAGCTTACACTGCTGTCTGACCATGCCGATAGGAGAGAGAAATTGCTAGCGGAAGCTCATGGTGCTATTGTTTTAGATTCGGGGTGTGCCACAACAGTTTGTGGGGAAGATTGGTTGCAGACGTATGTCGACATATTGTCCCCGCATGATGTAGGACTAATAACAAGAAAGGAATCTGATACATCCTTTAGATTTGGTGATGGGAGACAAGTAATGTCCAAGGGGATTGTCCACATTCCTTGTTACATACACAGGGTTAAGGTTATGATCTGCACTGAAGTGGTAGACTGCCACATCCCAATGTTAATGAGATCAGCAATGAAATGTGGAGGTATGATCTTAAACTTTAAGAAGGATACAATGTGTATGTTTGGACAGGAGAGAAAGTTGCAAGTTACTTCAACAGGACATTATGTATTGCCTATCGTACATGCACCGAGCAAGAACTCAGTGAAGTGGGTGCTGTTTACAGAACAGGGAGAGATACCTAAGAAAGCATTAAAGTTACACAAGCAATTTTCACATCCCACTGCAAGTAAATTGATAAATTAGTTAAAGAGGCTGGATTGTTGGATGATAGATGGAAACAGGAGATACAGAAAGTGAGTGACAACTGCGAAACTTGTAAGAAATTTAAAAGAGCGCCTGTGGTAGGTCTTCCTGTTGGTAAGGTATTTAATGAAGCAGTTGGAATGGATCTGAAGGTATGGGGAAGTATTTATTTCCTTGTCATGGTGGATTTGGCTACAAGGTATTGTGTGGCTACAGTCATACCTCATAAGAAATCTGAGACTATAATAAAGGTGATAATGCAGTGGATCAGTCGATTTGGTGCGCCTCACAAGTTTCTGACTGACAATGGCCGGGAATTCAATAATGGGGATTTTCAGAGCATGGCCAAAAATTACAACGTGGAAGTGATGTGCACAGCGGCAGAAAGTCCTTGGAGTAATGGGATATATATGAACGGCTAAACGCAGTGCTTGGTGACAACGTGGCGAAAATTATGGCTAATACAAAGTGTGATGTATCCACAGCATTGGCATGGGCGGTGTCGACTCGTAATGTGCTTCAAAACAACAATGGCTTTTCACCAAACCAACTGTTATATTAATGCTATGCGTGTGGCAAGAGAAGCATTTATTAAGAACGAGTCCAATGAGAGGATCAGGAGAGCATTGCTGCATAATGTGAGAGGTGACAACATGGAAGATTTACAAAACGGAGATCAGGTATATTATAAACGGAACAACGAGGATCAGTGGAGAGGCCCTGGAATAGTGATCGGAAGAGATGGCAAGCAGGTGTTGGTGAGACAGGGAGGAACGTATGTACGAGCTCACACCTGTCGATTGCAAGCAGTCCCTGAACAGAGCCTACAGATGCAGGAACCGGATGACAATAACGGTGACAAAAGAGAGATAGGAGATTCGCATGGTCCGGTGGAAGGCATAATTAAGAGGGAACAGTTGATGTAGAGAGAGACACAGAGTGCGAGGAAGAGGAAGATGAAATGGAAGATAGAAATGAAGAGGAGGTTTCTACAGCAGTCAAAATACCTAAAAAAGGAGACAGGATAGAAGGATACCTGGTGGAGAATGATGAAAAGGTGAACATCACCGTTATGAGTAGAGCTGGGAAAGCAACAGGAAAATACAAATCATGCTTTAACGTAAAGGATGAGTCTAATGACACAGTAAGGTGGATAGATGTAGATAAAGATTTGTACAACGGGCGTATAGTGAGGGACGAAGAGGTGTTAGTAGCTTGCTCCGGAGATGAGTGTTTGGAGGCAAAAAGAACAGATATGAAAAATTGGACGGACAATGATGTGTTTGAAGAAGTGGAGGATCAGGGCCAGAAAGCCATATCGACGAGGTGGATAATTACCCAGAAAGAGAAAGCGGGCACTACAATCTTAAAGGCACGACTGGTAGCACAAGGCTTTGAAGAGGAATTGTGCGAAGTTCCTGTTGACTCCACAACATGTTCCAAAGAGGCATTCAGGTTGGCTCTAAGTATCACGGCAGGAAATAACTGGGATTGTCATTCCCTGGATGTGAAATTTGCATTTTTATAAGGGCATCCTATAACCCGAGAAGTGTATCTACGGCCTCCCGTTGAATTCAATAGTGGATCCTTGTGGAAGTTGAAAAGGACTGTGTATGGCTTAAACGATGCAGCAAGAGTGTGGTATGAGAGAGTGAAAAAAGAACTGATCACATTGGGTATGTCAGTATGTGGATTGGAACCTGCGCTGTTTTACTGGCATCAGAATGGACACTTGCAAAGCATAATTTGTACTCATGTGGATGATCTCTTTTGGAGTGGATCAGAGGACTTCAAGACAGATGTGATCGATAGATTGGAGAAGCTGTTTCTTATCGGTTCTGAGGAGAATAATTGTTTCAGGTACCTGGGTATAATGATAGAACAGGAACAGAACGGCATCATGATCAACCAGGACAGCTATATTAAGCACGGACTCCAGGAAATAGATATGGCCAAGACATATAAGAACAGAAGAGATGATGAAGTGAGTGAAAAAGAGAAAACCAATTACAGATCTCTTGTGGGTCAAATCAACTAGATAGCAACACAGACAAGGCCGGATGTGGCATATGACGTGTGCGAGTTAAGCACGGCATTTGGTCGAACAAATGTGGGTGATATAATAAGAGCCAATAAAGTTGTAAAGAGAGTGAAAGATAATTATCTTTCACTTTGGTTCAGTAAGGTTAAATTGGATGAATGCACACCTCTATACTACAGTGACGAGGCTTTTGGAAATTTGACAGACCATGGATTCCTGAGGGGTAAAGATGGAAACAGATGTCCAATTGCTTGGAAATCAAGAAAGGTGAGAAGGGTTGTGAAATCCACTTTGGCAACTGAAACACTGAGCTTACTTGATGCAGCAGAGAATGGAATGTATTTAGCAGGGCTACTGAAAATCATATTAGGACACCGATATGACATCCCAGTGAAATGCATTGTCGATAACAAGACTCTGGTTGATAGTTTGAAGTCCACTAAGCTGGTAGAGGAGAGAATTTTAAGGATCAATTTGGCAGTTCTTCAGGACATGATAACAAGAGGAGATATCCAGAACGTGGAATGGGTTGAAACGGCAAAGCAATTAGCCGACAGCCTGACGAAGAAAGGTGCATCACTGGTGTTGCTGATGAAGGAGTTAAGTAAACCGGAGAGGATGCATGGAGCAGTCAGCCGAGGCAAGAGGAACATAACATGAATAGATACAGTAACTGAATGGCAGAAAAAAATAAAAATAAATACAAAAAAATGGGAGTGTTAAGTTTAGTGTTGTTAATTGTTTATATAGATATATCTCATGTTATGGTGGTGGGTTACTATAGTTGTGAAATTGTATATAAAATAGTGCCATACAGTATTGATTCATGTACTGTATATGTAAAATAAGTACATGAGTAAATAAGCGAGTGTGAATGAAAATGAAGCGCGTAGCGAACGTTAAAAAGGTGGCGCCAATGACATCACGCTAATGACATCACCAACATATGTGGCATTGTCTGGCGAGCCACGAGTGGTGGGTAAGAGAGCCGGCGAGTGGGGCTCAGTAGACATGAGTGACCGGTGATGGGCACAACTAGCAGAAGATATTATTCAAGACTCCTGAGACTTCTAGTGGTGATACGATAATTGCGTAAGACCTGGCCAGGCGTAATAGAAGATATTATTGGATGATTTGAAATTTAATGATAACAAGAGGAGTTTAAGCCCATCACAAGTGAGTCGGAACATATGGAATGTAGCCAACCCTGGACAAGTGAAGAGACGTATGTCCGGTGAGTTATTAACTGGAGTTAACACTGGATATCAATCTAATCATGTACTGTACTTAGACCCAACTGCATTATGGACAGCCTAATGTTTAAGTGAGAGGAAAGAGCAATGAATGGGGCCAAGATCACTAGGACCTGAACATTAGTTCATTAATTCATTAGTAATGTTCTGAACATTAGACATTAGTTCCTGAACCTATAGAAATTAAGGAACACCCCATTCTTAACAATAATCCTCCATTACAAACCCCAATGCACTTGAATAAATTAATGAAAGCATATGATCCTCCCGGGATTCAAACTCGGGACACCACACCCAGAACATAAGCATCTAAACCAATACATCACCAACACAATTAAAGGCTAAGTACACAATCACGACTAATATCCATTTTTTAATTCTGGATATCAATCTAATCATGTACTTAGACCCAACTGCATTATGGACAGCCTAATGTTTTAGTGAGAGGAAAGAGCAATGAATGGGGCCAAGATCACTAGGACCGGCCTCGCTAGACATTAGTTCCTGAACCTATAGAAATTAAGGAACACCCCATTCTTAACAGTAATCCTCCATTACAAACCCCAATGCACTTGAATAAATTAATGAAAGCATATGATCCTCCCGGGATTCAAACTCGGGACACCACACCCAGAACATAAGCATCTAAACCAATACACCACCAACACAATTAAAGGCTAAGTACACGATCACGACTAATATCCATTTTTTAATTCTGGATATCAATCTAATCATGTACTTAGACCCAACTGCATTATGGACAGCCTAATGTTTTAGTGAGAGGAAAGAACAATGAATGGGGCCAAGATCACTAGGACCTGCCTCGCTAGACATTAGTTCTTGAACCTATAGAGTTGATGATGCTTTTATTTTATACTAGCCCACTGGGCCTAATAGAAATTAAGGAACACCCCGTTCTTAACATTAATCCTCCATTACAAACCCCAATGCACTTGAATAAATTAATGTAAGCATATAAGTGGGAGTGTGGAATGGGTGTGTGGAATGGGTGTGTGTGATGGAGTGGGTGAGAATGAGGGAGCGAAAGAAGGTGCGTGTTTGTTTGTAAGTAACAAATGGAAGGAGCGTGTAAGAGACTATGGTTCTGTGGGTTCAAGGATTGTGTGGGTGAGAATGAAAGTAGGAATACAAACGTGGGTGGTTGTGTGTGTGTATGCTCCGACAGAGGATAACATTGTAAGAGAGAAAGAGGAGTTCTGGGTGAATGTTGAGGCGTGCCTGGATAAGTTTGGCAAGAGCGAAAGAATATTTCTGATTGGTGATATGAATGGGAAGGTGGGTGATTGGAAAGTTGATGGAGTGGTGGAAGGGTGGGGTGTACCGTCAGAGGTGAATGGGAATGGTAGTGCACTTGTGGACGTATGTGTGGGGGGGAGGCTGTGGAATAGCCAACACTTTTAGTCCGGGAGCAACCCTACCAAATTGTTAATTTTCGTCGTCCATGTAAGTGGACGGACACAAAAGTATCAAATTACTAATTAGAAAAATAGACAAGTTCGAAATATATGTTCATTAACTAAATATATTGGTGCATTCACATTAAAAACATTAATTTTTAGACTGTTGCCATTTGAGCAAATTCGTTTTCTCTTATAATTCGTAACAATTATAATTTCTACATTAGTTGATTTTTAAAGTTCTGCATTGTTTGACCAAATAAACTGTGTATCATAATAATTGTCTTGTAGTTTACAATTAATCTATATTCAAATAACTTTGTGATAATTAAATAATTGTGTTACCACTGTTTTGGCTACGAAAACTCCAGATTAAGCACTGCCATACGTGCGGAGGTGTCCGTGTGTGTGGCTTACGGACACCTCCGCACGTATGGCAGTCAGTATGTATCACTCAGTAGTAGCAGGTTAGTACCGCTTCGCACCCCAGTCGGGTACTAAACAAAGAGGTCCTTTCTTACACTACCTGCCTTGCAGATTGGACCGCTCCGCAATAGTACGGAAGGGTAATAAATACAGCAGTCCTTTATTATAGTTAGTTATGCTAAAATATTATCTACAAAACTGTAATACATAAAAACAACATTCACAAGTAATCAGTGATTTAAATTGAAGAAAACGGTTGAAGGGTAACTAAAATATTCAAAATCTGTTTTTCAATACAGTATATCTCGTAAATACTATAGGTTTGACTCCTGTAAGGAGATAAAGAAAACCTAATATTTAGTAGTGGCCCCGTAATCATTGACGAACATGCCTATTACATAAGGCATCCTCTTCAAACACTAATCCGCCGTAGTTTGAATCTACCGCGCAGAGCATTTAAAATCTGAGGAGCCTTCATCATGAGCGCACGCGACCTCACTCATGGCTTCAGTCATTATGAATTGGGTTCTCACTACGAAAAAACTTCGTAAAAAATAAAAACAAAAAGAAAATAAGAATAACTATCCAATAAGCTTTCCATCATATCGTGGATGTACTTGTGTGGATCTTTGACCAGACGCTGATTCAGGCGTCATTCTTCCTTCACTGACATATCAAGTAAACCAAAATCCTTAATACATCAACGAATGGGAAGGGGACGGTCGGGAGGGCCCCAGTCGTCAATGATTACGGGGCCACTACTAAATATTAGGTTTTCTTTATCTCCTTACAGGAGTCAAACCTATAATTTATTAGTGGCCCCTCCATCATTGACGAACATGCCTGATTTCTAAGACTGGAGGGGGACATTCGTAATCATATCATAACTCTAGCAAAGCAGATAATCAAACAACCACATAGTATTCTTACTTTGAAAAAATATATTTAATTACGACGCAGACCATATAAATACAAAAAAGGGGGTTCAAGCAGGTGCGTGCTTCAAAGAAACCTGCTTGACAAAAAAGGGGGTAACTCTGGAGATTCTGTGAACAGATCTGTAGTTACCAAGGCACCCCACTCAACGAGTGGTGACAAAAAATAACAAGTTATAAGTTTACATGTGCACATAATAAACCCCATAATATTCGTGAAAAATAATTTGCAAAAAATCTCCACTGTTTAATACTAAATTGCTTTCACAGCTAAAACTACTATAACAACTCCATTGTTTTGTACTAACATTGTACTAGCACAATTTCTCGCAGAGAAATTTTCATATCACATTAACCCTAATTGTATCACAGCTCTTATACTCTGGCGGGGTCTAGGGTGTCCTATGTTACACCGACTGCACCCCCCCCCCCCCTTTTCCTTGAAAGTAAACAAAAGTAACAGTAGGGCCACCTAGACCCTCTGCCTTAAAGCTATACATGGTAAGGAAGGTTTGTCCAGAGCAACTGACAAGTATCTAGTCAAAAACGTATGATTAGACGCCCACAACTGTGTGGACGCAATATCTTCTACTGAAAAATTCTTCAGGAAACGTAAAGAGGCCGCCCATTTGTGTAAATCGTGGGCCCTACCCACAACGCCGGGATTACTCTCTTTAATGACTTCGACCAGAAGAGAAGCTAATCTCCGTTTCAGTAAGCGTTTACCCGTACTCGCTACCCATAAAGCACCTTGGGGGTTGAGAGGAGCCACTCTCAAATATTTGGTTAGACCCTGCACTGGACATAGATTATGGTGCACCTTTCCCCTTTTTAACGCTGGCACCGTGAACTCAGAAAACACGTGTGCACTGTGCTCATTCTTGGCTACAAATCCCGGGGAAGGTGCAATGTGAATACATTCATTAAGTCTACCAAACCTAAGGCAATTAGGTGTGTTGTTCATCGCCGCCAGCTCAGACACTCTGTTCCCGGTGGCCAAAGCCAAAAGGAATACAGCCTTTTTTAAGAGTAATGCAAAATCTGCAGTATTTTGGTACAGACGAGAGTGAAGTAAAGACAATGCCTTGTCCAGAGACCAAGTAGGCATGACCTGACGGGGAGGTGGGCGGAGTTTAAAACATGCCCTCATAAAACCTGTTTCCTCCGCTACCGGTATGGAGAGACCTGTAAGGTCTAAAAAGGGCACTCTAATCGCAGTTAAGTGATTTTTTAACGTTACCACAGATAAACGTTTCTGCTCAAACAGATAATTTAAATAATTGAAAACTAAAGCTACCGATGGCACAGTCTGTTCTGTTCTAATGATCCAAGAAGTAAAGGTTTGCCAATGTGAGTGATACTGTCATTTCGTAGACTGAGTATATTGATTTAATAATTTATTGGTCACCTCTCTACCGTATGGTGCTAGCCACTTGGCCTCCTGAATGTCCATAATGCAAAAGTCAGCGAGGTCGCTAGGTTGCCAATCGTGTCTAAGTGGAAATACCCGACCGGGAGCGACACCGGGTGCGGGCACCACGTCTTTAATTGCTGGTACCACAACTGCGCCGGCCACAGGGGTGCGACTAGCGAGACTAAGCCTCGATAATCTCGTAGCTTGTTCACTACGTGGCACATTAGTGACGCGTCTGGCGGCGGAAACAGATAGATGGAGCTCCATCTGTTTCAGTCTGTCACCAGAGCGTCCGGCCCCCCTGCCGGCGTTTTCGTCCGGCGGGTGAGGTATAGAGGGAGCTTGTGAGTCTCCTCGGACGCAAACAGATCCACTTGTGGATGGTAGAGCTCTGCAATCATTTGGTTGAAAATGGGTTGCTTGAGCTCCCATTCTACTGTCGTGCTCTGTCTCCGGGACAGAGCGTCTGCCCAGACGTTTGCTACGCCTGGGAGATAAGATGCGTGAAGATAAATGTCTAGTCTGTTGGCTAGAGTAAAAATCTCTTCCGACACGTTTAGCAACTTCCTTGACCTCGTTGACCCTTGTTTCTAAATACAGTGAACTGCGTTCAGATTGTCCATTCTGAAGGCCACCGACTTGCCCCTTAAAGCAGGGCCGTGAGCCTGAAGGAAATACAAGGGGACTAGTAATTCTTTGACATTGATGTGGGAGATTTCTAAGTGGGACCAAAGCCCCTGACCCTGGTGCCCCTGATTTGACTGAAATCCCCAACCTATTGTGCCTGACGCATCCGTGTCTACCCATACTGTTGGCGGAGGAGAGGTCCATGACATTATTGAGTGCAACGTTTCCCTCTTTGCCCAGACCGCTAGTAAGGTGTGGATTAATTTTGGGATGGGCCATAACTTTCCCGCCGGTAAGAGTGGGAAATATTTGTTGCCTTCCAATATTAAACGTTTTACTTTCAACCGGCCCAACCTTACAGTTAGTTGAATCCAGTTGAGAGAGCCGACCAGAGACTCCCAGACCCTCCGTGTCGTAGTCAGACTGTGAAGAAACACGAACAGTTTCCTGCGAAACCTGTTGCGATTGTCCACACTCTGACTCAGAGTGAGAGCAGCTGTGTCCCAGACCAGCCCTATCCACTGAATTACTCGTGAGGGAACAAGGTTTGACTTTACCAGATTTACCTTGAACCCTAGAGTTTTGACATGATTTAAAATTATGTTGACATGTTTGATGCATAATTGCTCTGTCTCTGCCACCACCAGCCAGTCGTCTAGGTACCACAAAACTCTGATTCCTTGCTTTAACAACGGCATCAGGGCTTGCCGGACTAATTTCGTGAATAATCGAGGTGCCAGGTTCAAACCGAATGGCATCCTTTGAAAAACAAAATTTTGGTGCCTGATCCGTAAGGCCAGAAACCTTTGAAACCTTTTGTTTACCGATACGTGCCAATAAGCGTCTGTCAGGTCTAGGGAACACATCCAACCTCCCGGCGGAAGTGTTAGCCTGATTTGGTGTACTGTTAACATACGGAATGACTCGTTGTGAATGTGAAGGTTCAGATAAGACAGGTCTACGACTGGTCTCATCTGAACACTGTCCCTTTTGGGAACCAAAAATAGCTTGGACGTGAATACAGGGTAATTAGGGGGGACCGGGATGATGACATTCTTGGCAATCATTTCCTGGACCAGTGACTCCACCTCTAATGAAACAAAATTCGCCGTTGTCGGCTGACGTAAGCGAGGTCGCCGGAGCCACTGCCAAGTGATGCCTTTGCGTGCCACCAGCCGTGCCCAAGTGTTTAACGGCCATGCTTGGTGACACGTTCGGAACAACCCAGTTAGCAGACAAGGGTTCGCCGCCTGTACTACCCTCGGATCCGCCGGCCTTAAGACTGGCACCGGGAGTGAGAGAGACTTTAGTTTTTTGATGGTGGTGGAGTTGGTGGTGGTGGACGCTTCGGCGGCTGGCTGGCGTTGGCCGAAGACGGGCCCTGACCTGGCTTATTATGGCCGCGTCCTCTCTGACCTGAAAACCTACTCTGTCTATGCCTGTACTGACCTTGAGGGGAGGAGGAGGACTTAGGTGGAAGAAAGGGCTTAGATCCCCCCGGCTGAGCCTTAGCGACTGGCCTGGGTTTGGGGAAGTTAAAGGCAGGTTTCTTAGAAGGGGTGGGACTGTGTTTAAAGGCCTGAGCCATATTAAACACCGTTCGCCACACGTCAGGGGACATTAAAGAGGGAGTGAGCACTGGTGACATGACCACCTGATTCGCAATGCGATCAGGCAGTTTTCGGACTAAGGACATTCTGAGGTCTTGTCTCGCTCGTACCGCCTCAAGCAAGGCGGTGCGGATGTCACCCAAAGATTGGATTGACAACTGAAGAAGCAGTCGCCGGGACAATTCAACCGATCGTCTGGCATCCGCGTCTGCGATTGCCTGAGTGGACCGGAGCAAAGACTTTGCTATCTGTTGAGACACTATGTATTGAGAGAACAGGCGAAAAGCTTTCCCCCTTAGCCTAAATTCTCGTTCTAGGTGAGTTGGGGTAGGGGTAGTGAAAGGTTCTGTTAGCTCACAGAGATTAATTTTAGGGGCAGCTAAGAAAGCAAACAAAGCTGAAGGGACTCCGCCGGCAGAACACACTGGCATGGAGAACCAAGAATGAGTATCTTGAGGGATCTGGTGGGAAGTTATGGAAGTAAATGTGGTCGCAAAGTTTTGAGCCTCTGCCTCCCATTCCACCCAAGGTCCTGGACCCAACTGCCCCACCTTCAAGACTGGATTAGCTGCTGTGTCTGTGACGGTTAGCAAATCGAGTTCTGGAGTGAGAGCTGACAGAGTCTTAATGTCATTAAATCCATCATGCTTAGACCAGTCTGAAAAAGTTTTGAAGCTGAGGCAGAGGGTAAAGCCGGCTTAGCAGCATAAACAAAATAATCTTGGTGATAATAACTAGGTATAGCCTTTATGTTGACATCTAGTACATTGCCCAAAGTATCCAAGGCCCTTAATTTCCTAGATTTATTGCCCTGGATGACCCACTCACGCGGTACTGGGAGTTCCCCTGACAAGGTAGGTTGGGCGATCTCTGGTTTAGTGGGGGTCAAAAGGACCCATGACTCGTCTGGTCCGTAAAGCAAGGGCATAGCTACCTTTCTGAGAGGCGCTCTGTCTAGAGGGGGCGGATTGACATCCGTTATAACCCTTACATTCGAAGTGGTCAATGCCGCCGTAGCAGGCCTAGTAACCACTGATGGTGACAGAGGGGGAGGGTGAGGGATCTGAGTTAAAGCAATAGAAGTCATCAGAGGCCGTACCGTAGAGCTTGTCGTGGGAGCTCCCAAGTCCACTGTGGGAGTTTCCTGCTGTTGGCTAAACATTTTAGATAAAGCATTACTGAGTAGCCCATCAATTTCCTGTGCAGTGACAAATTGACTTGATGATGCACTAACTAGTGAATCATTAAGATCTTGCGCGGCGTCTAAGCCTGAACCTGACTCTTGCCCTTCCATATCTGAGATAATTGAAACCTCGTCTTTTTTATCCTGTTCCTCCTGAGAAGATCCCGCCGAAGTTGGGGTATCACCTTGCTGCCAAGATAAGTCAGGGATAGAGGATGGGATCGCCGCGTCCCGGTGGACGTCAGCCACTGTGTGAATAGTTTGAGCTGGAAGTGGGTGGTCAGGTCCTGGCTGAGAATATCGCCAAACACCTAGGCCTTGGCCTACACTCCCTTGGGAGTACGCAACACTCTCAACCCCTGAGCCCCCTGAATTCTCCAATTCCAGGGTTAAAATGTTAATGGGTAAATCATCTTTAGGTACAGGCACTATACTGGACCCCTGAGCCCGAACACAAACTCTGTCTGGGGTAGAGGTACGATGAGAAGCACTAGAAACTGGTGAATGTCGTGAGGCCTTTTTATCATGGGAATCCTTCTTTGAAGATTTATGGCTGCGGTGTGACCGTGAACTACTCTTCGATTTATAGGATTTATCGCCGTGACCACTGGTGGAACTTTCTGTCTTACTCTTCTTACTCGATGGTGAAGAGGCAAGACTAGATGGCTGGTGTCTGAGAGGTGACCTAGACCGAGAGATCTCCCGGGACGAGGAGGCTGCCGCCGGGGGTGTAGGCTCTCTTTGACGTTTCGCAGTAGCAGTAGGAGAAGACACAGAAACCTGACCAGTCTCTGCCGGCTTACGACTAGTTACTCGAGAGGGACGTTTAGGGGGAGGGTGCTCAACAAGAAGCCTATCCCAAAGAGGGACGTTGTCACATTGAAGTGATTTATGAGCCACAATCGTAGTATACGCTGCCATCTGTTGCCTAACCTCTCGTAAGGCGACCGCTGCGGTCTTATCATTATCGCGGAGGACTTTGACACTTAATTGGGAGCAAAAGGAACATTTGCGCGTCACCCACAGACCCCTTGAACGGTCTAGACATTTAACACACTTGATGCAAAGAGTGTGCGCAAAAATAGGGATACCGGCACAGGTAAGGGTAATGCATAAAGCAAAAACTGGGGCAAAGGTAGCCATGACAGAGACTGGTGGGAAACTACTGCAGGGTCTGTATTGGTCCGCCGGGGCCCAGCTCTGGAAAAAAAGAAAATTTCCAGGAATTAATGCTCATAAGGTTAACCCAACATGATCGCATACACACACACGCACACGTGTCAATAACCCGCCGGGTAACGAGACGTAATGTCACAACGATCACAGCTCGCTACGCGGCGGGATCCTATAAAGATTTCCGAATATCTAAACATGTCCTATGAAAGTTAAGAATACCCTCTGACATAATATAAACAACCAGTATGGCGTTTATAACATAGTCTTTCTGGTGGTGACTGTCTCAAGATTCAATTTTGGAAAAACAACCCCCCACAAAGACGCCGGTACCAGAATTATTTAGCAGAAGAACACAGGGCAGGCTGATACGAGATCTGATTTCTAACGAATTGTCACAAAGGATCGCCGTAAGTTTGAAGGCGGCGATACATTAACGTATCTCCCAATTAACTGGTTAACTATATGGAATGGTAAATTCCTTATTTCCTCCTCCCAGGAGCACCCGCCGGGTGTGAAAAATTTGTGAAAAGATGCTAACCCTAATTGAGCCTTCGATCGCCGTAAGTCTGAAGGCGGTGACACATAAAGTACCACTAAAATGGATCGGTTAACTAAATTGAATGACCAAGACGTTCATCCCACCCTACCAAGGTGCACCCGCCGGGTGAGATGTAAACAACGTTAACCCCACAAGTTCCTGTCCCCACTTCTTTGTAAAAGATCGCCGGGGAGGAAATCATCATCATCATCATCATCTCCGACGCCTTGCTTCCCCCTGGGAAACCCCCACTAGAGGATGGCCATGACAGAAACGTCTCCAAGCTACTTTGTCAAGACATGCCTCCCTTGCCCGTGCCACAATGCCCCTTCCACTACGTGGAAGTTTTTCTTCAATATATTTTTCCACTTTCTTTTCCCATACCATAGGTGGTCTTCCACTACTAGCGGTTCCACTCACCTGACTCCCATATATCTTTCTTGGCATTCTGTCTTCATCCATTCTCTGAACATGACCATACCACCTCAAAATACTTCTCTTTATCCACTCAACCACACCACAATCAATGCCCAAAGCCTGCTCTTCCATTCCAAAGGACTCGTACACTTCCCTATTACTTGGCCCATCTAGCCTATTCATGCCAGCTGCCATTCTGAAAAAGCTCATCTCCACAGCTCTTAGTTTGAAGAGGTCCTCGTCACTTGCTGTCCATGTCTCGCTTCCATACGAGAGTGTTGGGAGCAGCACACTGTTTCTCAGTGACTTTTTGACTTCCTGGCTAACCATTCTTCCTTTGAGAATACTATCAAGTTCTCCAATAACTTTTCTCCCTTGCATTTTTCTCTCTTTTATCTCACTCTCCATTTTACCATATTTGCATAGTACAGCTCCCAAATACTTGAAACTTTCAACCTCTTCTAGTACTTCATTTTTCAATTTTATTTTACAACTTTTCTTGTGTTCTTTCTTGATTCTATATTTTTCCTTAAAATCTATAGTTTCATGCATTCTTCTCTCAAACACCATTACCTTACATTTCCCTACATTGACCTTTAACTTTCTCTTTTCACATACCCTGTCAAAGTCAGTGACCACTCTCTGAAGTTCTTCAGCATTTTCCGCCAACAGGACTGCATCGTCCGCATATAGGCATGTTAAAATCTTCCATGTTCTTCCCTCTGACTCCAGTCTAGCTCCCACACCCATTGATACAGCCCTACATTCCCTAATCACTCCATCCATGTATATATTGAACAACCAAGCTGACATGACACATCCCTGTCTTACACCTACATTGACCTCAAAACTTTCACTTAACTTATCCCCTACCTTCACATTTGCCATTGCATTCCTATAAAAAGATTTTACTGCCATTAGCAACTTTCCTCCCACACCATATACTGTTAACACATCCCACAGGCCCTCCCAGTCTACTTTGTCGTAGGCTTTTTCCAAATCCATGAATGCTGCATAGAGTTTTCTGTTTTTGGCCAGATACTTCTCTACCAACAATCGCATTGAGGCTATCTGGTCAACGCAGCCCCTGCCCTTTCTGAAACCTCCCTGTTCCTCGCCTATTTTGTCATCCGTTATCTTCTGTAGCCTCTGTGTTACTACTCTTGCGTGTACCTTTCCAGGTATGCTAAGCAAGCTAATTCCCCTATAATTCTTACACTCTTCTTTACTACCCTTCCCTTTGTACAAGGGTACTATCACTGCTTTCCTCCAGTCCTCTGGTACACTTTCCTTTTCCCATGCTAATTTACATAACCTATGCATTATGTCAACAGCTTCTTCTCCTCCATATCTCAGCATTTCACCTGGGATGTTATCTACTCCAGCAGCTTTGCCCATTTTAAGTCTATTGATTGCTTCTTTTACTTCTTCTCTGCTTATCTGGCTTTCAACTACCCTGTTTATTCTACCTCTCTCCATTCCTATGGATGAGATCTTTGCCTTCCCCCTACTCTTTACAGCTAAGCTACTAAAATGATCTTTCCATACTTTCACCACACCATCACCCTCTACCACTTCCCCATTCATGTCCCTCATCCTACCACCTGAGACACTCTCAGTCTTCTTCCCTCTGGCTTCTTTCACAGCTCTGTAGTATGCTTTCCTGTCATTCAGAAACTGTTCACTAATCTTTCTCCCATATGCCTCATCTGTCTTCCTTTTAGCGTCTTGTATCGCCCTCTTCACTCTTTGTTTCAAGTTTTTATATTCTTCTTTCCTCGCATCTCTAGTTTCTCTAGGTATATTCTTTTGCAGCATACTCTTTCTGAACTCTTTCTTCTTTTTCACTATTTCTTCTATCTCTTTACTAAACCATGCATTACCTTTCTTCTTCCACATTTTAAAGGTTTTCTTCCCACATACTTTCTCAGCTGCTTTAATCATGGAGTCTCTTGTACCTTTCCATACTTCGTCTACAGTATTTCCCAGATCTATCATAACATCCATGTCCTTTATAGTCTCTTTCAGGATGTCCTTGTATTTTGTTGCATTACATTCTTCATTTAATTTTCTCACATTTATTCTCTCTACTGTCAGTTTTCTCTCTTTCCTCTCATATTTCCACTCTTTCCTTATCCTAACTTTTGTCAGCACTGTATAGTGGTCTGATCCCGTCAGCATACCTCTTACAGCTTTTGAATCTAAAATTCTTCCTTTTAGTCCGGAGTCCATCATGGCGTAGTCAATTAGAGATTTCTGTTCCTGCTCACCTTCACCTCTGTGCCATGTATATCTATGATATACGGGGAGGAAAGCCCTCAACAACAGCTAGGTTTGTTCTATTTGGTTTGTAAAACCGGGTAGAAAAATTTCATAACATCTGTCCGCATGAACAATGTTAGATGGGTACAGCCAGACTGCCGGGGATCATAGGGAGCCTGAAACAGGCACCAACACAGAGACGCAGTCCTGGAGAGCCACAGACACCTCCTCGCCGGGGACACAAGCCTGTGTTGAAACCACGCGTGGCCCAACACGGCTCTCGGCCGGGTTTTTTCATGGTGAAACCGAGAAAAACCCGCCGGAAAGTAACCCACCCCGTTCAGAAACCAACTGAACGCACAACGGACCTGGGAGCAAGCCAAGCACGACTAGTCCTGGGCCCACACAATAATCCGTGGAATTAGCCAATACACAACTAAACCAGGAAACATACATAGTCCGTGGAATTAGCCAATACACAACTAAACCAGGATACACATGACACAGTAGGACATATTTATAAAATAAACAATAACACTTGTACATGTGGCAAAGCTACGAGCGGCTGGCTAGGCCTAAGCAGACGGCATAAGAAATTTTGAAATATAAACAAAACTACTGGAAATATAACAACAGGAACCACCGCCAACACACCACTGTAGTAAACACTTCCGACAAAGGGAAGACTGACTCGGGACCCAGAAAAAACTTCACTAAGTGAAGAAAAATACGCTGGGAACGTCAGAAGCAATGCTTACCTCATCAGAAAGATAAAAGGCAGCATAAAATAACGCGTAATGAAAGCCGCCTGCATCACAAGCTAACTCAACTGTGAAAAGATCACATGTCCACAACAGGACCACGAGGGTACATCCGAAATAGATGCCCCAAACACACGACCCAAAATACACTGCACTGCGGGCAACCAGCCCAGGACACTCCTGCTACACATATCCTAACCTTACTCGATACATCCCGGAGTAAACAAATGAGAAAAAACTCACTAGGGACGCAGCAAATGCGGAACCAGCGGAGCGTGGGGAGACACATCCGGGCAGGTTGAGCGCAGAGCAGAGAAGGAAGAATGACGCCTGAATCAGCGTCTGGTCAAAGATCCACACAAGTACATCCACGATATGATGGAAAGCTTATTGGATAGTTATTCTTATTTTCTTTTTGTTTTTATTTTTTACGAAGTTTTTTCGTAGTGAGAACCCAATTCATAATGACTGAAGCCATGAGTGAGGTCGCGTGCGCTCATGATGAAGGCTCCTCAGATTTTAAATGCTCTGCGCGGTAGATTCAAACTACGGCGGATTAGTGTTTGAAGAGGATGCCTTATGTAATAGGCATGTTCGTCAATGATGGAGGGGCCACTAATAAATAATAGATTTCGAAGTTAACGTTTTAGCATTATATGTCTAAAAATTATACTCTTTGTATATAACTTTACAAATTTTCTCCACAATGGTAGGGATGAGGTTGATTTTATCTAGATACAATTTGCGGCCTTTGCTCCCGGACTATTTCTTCCGACACAAAATGATACACAGGTACACGTGGAAAGTGGTGTGGAGGAAGAAGGATGAAACAGTGGTGGAACGAAAGGCACTGATTGATTATATATGTGTGGATGAACGAATGAAGAATTATGTGCTGGATGCTAGGGTGTATAGGGGTATTGGGGGGGGGGGGGGGGAAGGGGGTCTGTCTGACCACTATGTAGTAGTAGCTAAAATTAGGATGCAAAAGAAGTGGGTGAGGAGAGCTGGAGGGAGGCGAGAGGAAGGTGGAATGGCAAAGAGGGAGGAGAGGTTGCAGGAGGAGGAGATCAAGGAAGAGTTCAAGAGAGTAGTAGAAAGACGACTAGGTAAGTTTGACAGGGAGGGAGGGTATGAAGGAGGTGAGCAAAGTGTTTAAGGAAGAGATGTGCAGCATGTGAGGTGTGTGGAGTAAGGAGAAGAGGGAGGGGAGTGAAGGGTCCAGCATGGTGGACTAAAGAGGTAAAAATAGCTGTGGAAGACAAGAAGAAAGCGTATAGAGAGTGGTTGGGTGGTATAGGGAATGAAGATTTGGAGAGACAGAAAAGAGTGAGGTACTTGGAGAAAAAGAGAGTGGTAAAGAGAGTATTGAAGGAAAGTAAGAGAAGAGTCGATTAGGAATTTGGAAGGAATCTGAGTGTAAAAGAGAGGGAGTGTAAGAAACTGTTCTGGAAAGAGGTCAAGAAAGTTAGGGAAGGTAGCAAGGGAAATAATAAGGGTGTGAAAGATAATAATGGGCGAGTGATAGCCGAGAAGCAAGAACGAATCGAAAGATGGGGGGAGTACTTCAACGAATTGCTGAATGTAAGGAATGAAGCACCAGCCAATATAGTTGGATGGGGTATGGAAGGGAGAAGAAGAGAAGTAGTGGAGGAGGAGGTGGGGATCAGGAGGTCAGAAGTGTGTGAAGCCATGAAAAGAGTGAAGATGGGGAAAGCATCAGGAATAGATAGTGTGTGTGGGGAAATGCTGAGGTATGGTGGTGAGATAGTAATCGAATGGGTATGGAAAATGTGTAAACTAATATGGGAGAAGGGGAGTGAACCTGATGACTGGAATACAGGCATAATAGTCCCCCTGTATAAGGGTATAGGGGAAAGAGGAGTGTGTGGTAACCACCGGGGAATATGTCTTCTAAGCGTAATAGGGAAGGTGTACAGTAGGTTAGTGATTGAGAGAGTGAAAGCGAGAACAGAGAAATGGATAGGTGACGAGCAGGGCGGGTTTAGAAAGGGAAGAGGATGTGTAGATCAGATTTTTGCCCTGAAATGTGTTGTGGAGAAATATCTGGAGAAGCAACATAAGTTGTATGTTGCCTTTAAGGACTTGTAGAAGGCTTATGACTGAGTGGATAGAGAAGGTACAGTATGTGGAAAGTACTGAGAATATACGGAGTAGTTGCCAATTTGCTGAAAGCAGTGAAGAGCATGTATGAGGGTGCAAAGGCGGCAGTACGTGTGGAGAATGAGCAGAGCGAGTTCTTTGATCTAAATGTTGGGTTGAAACAAGGGTAAGTGATGTCCCCATGGTTGTTCAATATATATATGGATGGACTCATGAAAGAAATACAAGGAAGAGCAGTGGCTGTTGGTGTACCGCTGATAAGGGAGGGAAACGAATGAAAGCTACCTGTACTGTTGTTTTCCGATGATCAAGTTCTGATGAGCAATAGTGAATGGGAATTGCAGGGTCTGGTAAATATGTTTTGAAGAGTGTGTGAAAAACGGAATCTGAAGGTAAATGCGAGGAAGAGCAAGGTTATGGTCTTTGAAAGGGGTAGAGCCACAGAGTGTGAGGTGAGGTTGAACGGTCAGGATATGGAGAATGTCAGCTCATTTAAGTATTTGGCAGTGTGTTCAGTAAAGATGGGAGTATGGATAAAGAAGTGCGGGAGAGGGTGCAACAGGGGAAGAGGGTTGTAGGAATGCTGAAAGCAGTAACAAGAAATAGGGTGGTCAGTATAGAAGTAAAGAAGTCCTTGCATGACAGTGTGGTAATCTCGACATTGACTTATGGGAGCGATGCATGGACGTTAGTGGAGAGACTCAGACAAAGAGTGAGAGGGGTGGACATGAGTTACTTGAGAAGTGTGTGCAGAGTTACATGGAGGGATAGACAGATGAATGAGGAAGTAAGAGAGAGGTGTGGTGTGGATGTAGATGTGCTGGAAAGTGTGAAAAGGAACACCTTGAGATGGTTCGGCCATATGGAACGTATGGGAAGCGAGAGAATGACTAAGAGAGTGTACAAGAGCGAGGTGGAAGGTAAGAGAGGGAGAGTAGACCGAATGAGAGGTGGAAGGATGGAGTGAAGAAGTATATGAGTGAATGCGGTTCTGGATGGGAGGAGGGGCGTTGACTTACTGGGGACAGAGGTGTATGGGGGCGTTTCGTTCATATCCACCCCTTCGGGGATCACGGCGTCCGGCAATAGATGATAGATAGACCTCGGTGTACGCATTAGGCTCGAGTATTGCCCCTGAATTATCACCGTCATTCAGTTCAAATGTGTTTGGCAAATCAACTGATATCTCAATCTACTCTGTTGGATCTCTTTCTTACTCCAGAGGAATGTGTTCCTTTTTCTACACTGCTTATGTCTCGCCAGCTATGCGCTTCATACAATATACCCATTCCCCGCTTCTCTCTCCTCACCCACCACTATACCCCATGGACTTGCAAATGCCCTAATGTAGGTTTTTAATTAGCAGAACAATGTGCTGCACTCAACCCGATAAAATGTAGAACCCTTGCTATGCACCATCTATCAAGTCATGGCCTTGCTGAATTCATATACTGTACACCGATGGTTCAAAACAGTCTGACGCCACGGGCTGCGCTGCGATTTCAACACATTTCTTATAGTTTCTTACAGTAGATCCTCTGGAAAAAGGCAAACTATGCCTGTGTATCCAACTCAGTACCAGTACTTGCACTGCTGCGGTCGTTCACGGTGTTGGCGGCGGCGGTAGCAGACGCAACATTTTTACTATTCTGTATTTTTGTTTTATAATCAAACTTCAAATCTTGTCTTCCCCATGCTTTATCAAGATTACTTTCAAACACCCTTATTGATTCGGAATCGACTACATACTGGGGCAGTGCGTTCCACTCATTTACCACTCTATCACCAAATGAGTTCTTTGCCTTCTCAAGCCTATTTCTTTCTTTGTAAATTTTCTTAGAGTGTCCTCTCGTTCTTGTTCCCTCCCGCATCACACACATCCTCATCGTACTTTCCTGACGCTATCTTAGAAGTCTCTATCATATCCCCTCTATATGCCAGTGTCGGAAGCCCCAGTGTCCTCAACCTCTGCTCATAGCCCGCGTTCTTCAACGTTGGTACCAGCTTGCTAGCTCTCCTCTGCACTTTCTCCACTGCTTCTATATCCTTTACCATATATGGAGCCCACACCTGGTTCGCATATTCCAGGTGCGGCCTAACCAGCGCTGTATAGAGATTCCTGAAGATTTCTTCGTCAAGTGACACAAATGTCCTCCTTATCAGCCCTACAATTCTATTGGCTTTGTTTATCTTTTCCGCTAAATGTTCTGAGAAATTTAACTTATTGTCTATCACTACTCCTATATCCTTTTCTGCATTCACTTCCTCCATCGCTTCATACATACTGTATCCTACCTTGTCTATCTTGCTGGTCCCAATCCGCATGTACTTGCATTTTTTTGGATGAAAAGGCATTAACCAATGCTCAGACCATCCCTTCATGCCCTCCACATCTCCTTGAAGCAAACCCATATCTTCCTTACTCCTCACTCTTCTATACAGCTTAGTGTCATCCGCATACAGGTATACCTCACTTCCATTAGTTATAACTTCAGGCAAGTCGTTGATAAATATAACGAACAGCAGTGGTCCCAACACAGATCCCTGAGGTACCCCACTTGTAATTTCCCTCCACCCCGAGCCTATTCCATTCACCAGTACCCTCTGTCTCCGATCTTTCAGGAAGGCTTCTATCCATTTCACACATTTCTCCCCTATATTATAGTTTCTAACTTTCTCTATTAACCTTTTATGTGGGACCTCATCGAAGGCCTTCATAAAATCGCAATATACCACGTCTGTTACATCACCATCTTCTAGAATATGCATCCAATCATCTACCACCTTAATTAGCTGTAGTACCGTCGACCTCCCCGGCAAGAATCCGAACTGTCTCCCACTGAAAAGTTGGTTTGACTTCATATGATCCATTATTCCTTCTCTAATTACCGTTTCCATTAGTTTACACACAACACTTGTCAAACTGACTGGTCTATAATTCCCTGGGTAATTTCTCTTTCCCTTCTTAAATATAGCTGTTATGTTCGCCTCTCTCCAGTCCATCGGGATTTGTCCTGTATTAAACGATACCTCAAATAACATTTTCAATGGCTCTACTAACATCTCCCCTCCTTCCTTTATGATTCTTGGGTGTATCCCATCCAGTCCCGGTGACTTACTTCTGTTCATTTTTGCTATAGCCCTTCTTATTCTAGCATGGGAAAACTCTATTAGTTCTAGTGCCGGTGCCTGTTTGATGGGAATAGTAGGCACTGCATCCTCCGACTCCACTGTTAGTACCCCCCCAAACTATTTCCCCAGCACCTCTGCTTTCTCCTTATCAGTCTCCGCTCTACTCCCATCATTCAACCCCCCTACCAGCTCTGGGATCCCTACTCTTCTTGTTAACTTTTCCTGAATGTACTTCCAGAATATTTTTGGATTATCCTTCACATTTCTAGCTATCTCTCTCTCCCTCTCCTTCACCCCCCTCCTTGTTTCCCACCTTATTTTATTGTTTATTTGTCTGCGTTCCAGATCCACTTCCTTAGCCTCTATACTAGACCCCCTTTTCTTTTTTAACAATTTTAATCTTTCCCACAATCGTTTCTTTCTTCTAATCAATATCCAAAGCTTTCTTTTCATTGGCAATTCTGGGTTAGTTCTTTTCCTCAAATTTGTTTTATCCTTATATTCCCTTACTGGTACACTTTTGGATACAGCATTCTCCAGTTTGACTCTAATTTTCCTCCACATTCCTTCAGCGTCTTCACCATTCAAGTATTCCCCCCAGTCAATGTCCAAACACCGTCTTAGGAGCTCATAATCTGCTCTATCATACATGTATATTTTTCTATTGCTTCTATTATCCCTCTCTGATTTAATGTTACAACTAAAGCTTATACAGGCATGGTCACTATGACCTATAGGGCTATCCACATTAACATGTTCCACTATATCCTCTTCATTGCTAAAAATCAAATCAAGTACACTCCCCTGCGTCCCATCTCTATATCTTGTCATCTCTACAATATGTTGCGTTAAAAAACAATCTCTCACTTTCTCTATAAACTTATTTTCCAGGCTACCCTGTCCCGCTGGAGTAGTACAATTTGCCCAGTTGATCCTTGGCAAATTGAAATCTCCAATAAAATGTTTATATTTGTTCTCTCTATTATCTATCTCCTCCATTGCTTTCAGTAGGTTATCATCCTCTCCCCTGCTATTATTTAGGCTTCTATATATAGAGGCAAATTTATTGGTGGCTCCTTACGTCAATGACGTAAGAGCCTATGGTAATATGGCCTCGTTCCGGGCTCCTCTGAGCCCGGGTTAATCCTGATCACTACGGTCGAGAACCAATATCTTCTTAGGGGGTACCCCTTAATCATTCCTAAGGTACGTCATTGAGACGGAGCCACTGAAAAGTGAAAAATAAAAGAAAAAGGAATAGTACAGTTCAAACGCCGCGCCACTTGCGCATTCAGATCTTCCTCTGTTCCCATGAGCATGCCTTGAAATCCCAGTTGGCCTTGAACTGGCCTCTCTCGTCCGTAGGCCATAGGAGGCAGACGAAGTTTTCTTATCTCCACCACAGTGTTTATATAGCCCCTCTTCGACGTGAAATCTTTGTCTATAGTGAGTTTTTATGCAGTTGTAATAGTATATGCGTCTAAGAAAGTATGTATATGGACTAATTTTCACTTGTAAGCCTGTGAAGTAAGATCTTTCGTCTGGCTGGCCTACGAACGTGCCATTCAAGAAGCCACTTTCCACGGAGCCGCTAACTATTATGTTTTATCTCGTTTGTTCGTATCACACGAACCTCGGCTCTATAGCTACAGTGTCTTAGTGTTCTGTAAATTTGTTTTTGAAGTGTAATTCGTCAGTTTTTCCCTTAAGTATCAGTGTTTTATAAAGTGCCCTATCCTTTTTAACTATATCGGCTGACAGTAACCTCTGGTTGTGCCCTGGCCAGGGTTTACTCGTCACGCCACCGAAATTGTTTATTGGGGACAAAAAGTGCTTTCATTATTTACATTCAAGCATCTTTTAATTTAATTAGTTTAGACAGTAACCGCTGGTTGTGCCCTGGCCAGGGTTTACTTGTCACGCCACCGAATTTGTTTATTGGGGACAAAAGTGCTTTCATTATTTACATTCAAGTCTCTTTTAATTTAATTCGTTTAGTTTCCACTCTAGTCGGTCACGATTCACTCTTCATATTTATTACCTTCAAGTTTTGTCACATGACAGTGTGTCCTATAAACCAGCATTACATCAACTAGGGATCGGATTTGTATTAACCCGCGGGTTCTGCTCATCTAAACATTCGTATATATAAATTTATTTTCCCAATGAGCACCCATAATAATATCATAGTTGCCCTTGTCCCACTACAATGGAAAAATTATGTAAGACATGCTGATAATATTCCAATTACCCAGGTAACCTAAACCCATCACAAAGGGTCCGGTACCAAGACCCGGCCACCGGGACCGCCAGCAGGGTGGCAGTCCCGAGTGCCCGATCAGGCGGGAGACACCAGAATACCATTCAAGACCAAATCCCCGGTTTGATATTATTCCAATTACCCAGGTAACCTAGACCCATCACAAAAGGGTCGGTTACCAAGGCCCGGACACCGGGACCGCCAGCGAGGTGGCAGTCCCGAGTGCCCAATCAGGCGGGAGTCACCAGAATACCATTCAATACAAATTCCCGGTTCCCGAGTCATTATCTCAACAAACCCCGGTCCCCAAGACCCGGGTTTTCAAGACTGCCGGGCAGGGAAATCCACCCAAACAGGCGGACAACACTATGTTACCATACACTCATAATTTCCCCGGTTATCCTAGTCCTCATTTCGATGAAACTCTGACACCAAGACCCAGCAACCGGGACTACCGAGTATGGCGAAAGTCCCGGGTACCCGGATGGTCTGGAAAGATATTACTACCATATAAATATAACCCAAGACTCCCGGGTTTTTCCCTAGGACTTATATTTATAAAACCAGAGCACCAAGACCCGGTACCGGAACTACCGGGTATGACAACAGTCCCTGGTACCCAGATATCCCCAGACTAGAATAGGTCTTTTTATAACCCACAACATCCGGCCGGATACCATCAAGCTATGAACCGGGTACTCTAACACTAGGCTAGGCCTAAGCCTATCCCATCAACACCAGGTACCCTAAGAGAAGGGCCCCAAATACAGGATTCAAATAGAAATTATTACTGAGTACTCTTGGTTAAACCATACTATAGTAAGCTAATTAACCTTAAACATGTTAAACAATATTTAACAAAATGTTCAGAATTAAGTCAAATACGAGAACTTATGATAAACACATCTGTATAACCAATTAAATTAAAGCAAATCATGCAAGGCTAGACCCTAATCCTAGCCCAAACAAAGTAAACCTAATAAGAACAATGCTTACCTCATTATGCAACATTGACTCCTTGATATTTCAACAGGCTCAGGCAAGACACGACATTACAGAGGAGGAGCTCTGATCATCAATTAGACCTACCCCCTCCATACCAAGAGATACCACAACAGGTCCTGTACATTATCCCGGACTCCAAGCCCTTGACAGCCCGAGCCAAGCCACCTGTGGGCCCCGGCCCACACCTAACAAACCTGCAATATCAGGTGAGTCTACGAGTCAAATCTTTAGACGTTTGTTCTGGTCCACATGTACAAGAGCGGAAATACATACCCCAGGAAATTTATCTTACCATTCCACTCTGGCAGACCCAGACCAAGTAGGGTACAGTACATTTGAAGAAGATCAACATACAATACCCCCTGAAGATACCCAAGAACCCTATGATATGGCCGACGACAGAATAGAGTGCTACGACATCATTTCCAGCAGCCACACTGACGAAAGTTGGAATGACAAGGACTCCCACACTTATCAGGGAGACCATTCAGGAGAAGACCCTCACCAGTCTGACATAGACTCAAGACTGAGCCCTCGTAATGACTTATGGAGAGAGATGAAAGATACTTTAAGATCATTGACCAACGAGTTAACAGACAACTTACATCAGAAATTGGCTTCTATGGATAAGGCTATCCAGGACCTTCAATGTAGGACCCTGTCCCCATCCATGCTACAACCAGCCACACCCGACCCCGTTCCTCTAGCTCAGATACCTGCCCAGCCAAAACAGCATGATCAGGAATTAACACCCACTCTGTCATCCTCCACTCAGTCCAGTCTTCAAGCCACTGGCCTTCCCAGTAACCTATTCCTGTCCCATATTCGTCCCCCCCCTATTGAACAGGAACCGGAAATCTCCAAGAAACCCTTCCCTCTTCTGTTTGGGGACTCCCGTCACTGGAAACAAATACCAGTGGAAACACCTGAAGATGCGGACACAGGCCATCCAGAACTGATACCAGTCCCAAATGACTGGGTGATCGAAATGGACGAACTGCGTCACCTCCGGGCAAAAGACGCACATAACCAAGTACTGGACGTAATCATAAAACCTTTCCCGTCTATGTCAGACGCTAGGTACTTTACGTTCACACAGACATCCGCAGTCCCCTCGGGAAAACGCTTCAAACCATGGTCGGATTTGAATAAAGCCGATGGGCATAATGCCATTAAATCTCTATCCACTCTCGCAACAGACATACAATGCTCCACAAAAATGTCCGAAAGTAAAATTCCCATGCTGGAGGTTTCATCCTTAGGCTATGGCCCATGGTCGGAATGGGTATCTGGGGCAGAAAAATTTGCCCTTTCCAGTATGGATACTACACCCCAAAGAATCCCACAAGATGATCATCAGTTTGCCACAATGTATGTGCACAACTCCGACTCCATTCCCCAGGGGTTCTGGGATTATCTCAGAGCTCCAAAGATAGTATGCAAGCCATCCAATGACCCCATGATCTCGACACCTACTCCAGCGCTCATCGACAAGGATTTTAGACTATGCCAAAAAGCCCACAGACTGCTATCAAGCTTCATCACATGGCAGAAGCTCTCTAATTCCATGAGACAGGTGGCAGATTCCATCGCTGAACAAAAATCCAGAACAGCTCTCCATCTCATCAGGAGAGCATCTCTTGTCAACTCTCTAATGACCACGGGTGATGTCAAGACTGCTATTTATGAAGCAGCCAGAGCAAGACTAGATATACGCATCCACTTGTCCAAGAAAATGCCAAAAGATATCGCCGCTCGAGTCCTCCTCTCACCCCTATTCACCAGCAGATTAATGCCCCAAACAACATGGAACGAAGTCCACTCCCTACTACGACCCGAGATAGCAACGTCAAGACAGTCTCAAGCATATAGGCAAGGCCACCCTAGTAGGTTCCACCCTCACTCTCACCCTCACCGGGGAAGGGGGAAGGGCCAGTTCCCCCCTCGCCAATATACCCCTCATACATTTCAGATGCACAGGGGTAACTCATCAAGCAACAGAGGGCACAGAGGACACTACCAGGCCAGAGGTCGAGGCTCACCAAGGACCCAACCATCACCCTCTACACACGACCTCCACCAAAACAACAAAACTACGGGTCACAACAAAGACCTCAACATACAGGACGTCAGACTCATCAAGCAGGACGCCATGCTCCCAACCACCAGAAACCACAAGGTCACCACCAATCCACCAACTCTCACCAAACGACCCAGGATCCAAAACACTGACTTTCCAAGAGGCCATCAACCAAGAAATGGCCCGGCATTCGACAGGCCAATTCAGGGAAAATTTCCAGCATTGGCCTCAAAGATCCTGGGCAAAGAGAGTGGTAAAGAAGGCCCTCACATGGAAATGGCTGGCAAGACCCCGCCTCAGAGCTCAGCCCAACAAGATACAGCTATCTCCAGAATTGGTAACAGTGATAAACCAAATGTTAACAAACAAAGTTCTCACTCACCCTCCAGAGGGCACACCAGTTTTTCTGTCACGCATGTTCCTCGTCTCAAAAAGAGACAGCCGTCAACTAAGACCCGTGATAGACATGTCCCTTCTCAACAAGTCAATTCACAATACAAAATTCAGAATGCTAACTATCTCCCAAGTAAGGCTAGTACTACAACCAAAGGCCTGGATAATTACCCTGGACCTGAAAGACGCCTACTGGCACATCCCAATAGCAAAAAGATACCAAAAGTTCCTAGCTATCCCATTCAGAAACAAAGCAGTAATGTTCACCAGAATGCCCTTCGGTCTGAACATAGCCCCCAGAATTTTCACCAAGATAGTCAAACAAGCTCTCCTCCCACTACTCAAAAATGGAGTAAAGATCCTGTTCTACCTAGACGACTGGTTGATTCTCGGGTCCACACCTCTCCAATGCCAAGAACAAACCTTGAAAATAGTACAACATGTTACAAAGCTGGGCTTCAGAGTGAACCTGGAGAAGTCAATGCTCACTCCCTCACAATCAGCGGAATGGGTAGGCTTAATCTGGGACACACAACTCCAAACGATAAAGCAAAGCCCAGCCAATGCCAAAAGTCTACAATTAAAACTGTTCAGAGTATTACATGCGAAGAATATCACCAGGAAACTTTGGGAATCTTTGATGGGCTCACTAAATTGGGTACAAATGACAGTACCCCTAAGCCGCCTCAGACTGAAGAGACTAATCTGGCTAGGCAACAAAGCCTTCCCTCTAACACCTCACAATTACCCGCTCGCCATCACAAAGAGGATCCTACATCTCCTGGCTTTTTGGACAAGATCTCAAGTACGGGAATCGGTGACACACTGGTCAGATCCACCTCCCACCTTATGGATAGACACAGATGCCTCGAGCCTGATAGGGTGGGGCTACCAGTCAACGGAAGGCCATCAGAACCACGGGAAATGGACCACACTAAGTCAGTATCACATCAATACCAAAGAGCTAGCAGTTCCTCTATTCTTTCTCAGGGACCATGCGACGTCATTGACCTCCAGATCAATAGCGTTCCGGATGGACAACATGGCTTCCGTAACTTGCTTAAAGAAACAAGGCTCCACCCGGTCCAGGATCCTTCAAGACCTCTCAGAAAAGATATTCTTTCTAGCCCAGAAATACTCCATAGTAATCCACGCAACATACCTGCCAGGGGTCTCCAATCTATGGGCCGACGCTCTATCCAGGGGAAAGAGCACTTCAGTGGAATGGGCCCTCAAACAAGAAACGTTCAACCAATTAGTGCTACCATTTTCACCACAAATCGATCTGTTCGCATCTCTTCAATCAACGAAGCTCCAGGCTCACATTTCTCGGGACCTCAAGAAACGGGAGGGAGGCCCGGATGCCTTCACAGTAGACTGGAACAGATGGACATCGATTTACCTCTTCCCACCCCCAGACACCTCACTAATGTGCAGTCATTCACCACCTCAGATCGTTCCAGGGACAAGTAACCCTGGTCGCTCCAATGTGGCCTACTCAAGCGTGGTACACTCAACTTACTCAATGGTGCAACAACCCCCTGCAACTCCCCCTAACAGATTTCCACTTGGAAGAAATTGGGAACCTGCAGACCTCGCTCAATTTTGCTATGTGGACATTCTCAAATCCAAGTGGCTCCCATCCTACGACGAGGAAGTCACGGACAAGCTCACGAACCAGTACACAGCTTCCACTCTGAGACAATACAGCTCTCACTGGAAACAATTTACAACGTGGGTTGTAGATACTAACCAGAAGAACCCATCAGCTTCCTTGTTATTGAAATACCTAAATTACTTGTTTGAAACTAAGAATCTAGCAGTTAACACACTTAGAAACCACTGAAGGAACCCTTCCTCACGCTTACCGGTCTATCCTTACCCCAGAAAGACGAACAAAGGTTTATGAGAGCTTGCTTCAAACTCAGAGCCCCAAATCGTCAGCTACTTCCTCAATGGTCAATCTCGAGGGTCCTAGCATTGTTACAGTCTAGGCCCTACTCGGTGAAACCAAACATAGAGAAGAAACTCAAGAAGTGTGTATTTCTGATGGCCCTAGCAACTGGCCATAGGGTCTCAGAATTGGCGGCCATGGCAAGGTCCCCAAACTGTCTACGGTTTGCCCATAATGACTCTGTACATATTGCACCTGCACCAGATTTTATTGCAAAAAACGAGCACCAGGAACATATCTTTACACCTTTCTCCATTCCTGCCTTGAAAAAAGGAAGGATACACCATGCACTATGTCCTGTGAAAGCATTATATACCTACGTTAAGTCTGTATGAATGGTAAGGTGGGTGATAGGAAAGTTGAGGGAGTGGTGGGAGGGTGGGGGGTACCATCAGAGGTGAATGGGAATGGTAGTGCACTTGTGGACGTATGTGTGGGAGGGAGGCTGTGGATAGCCAACACCTTCTTCCGACACAGAATGATCCACAGGTACACGTGGAAACGGATGTTGACGATGAAAGATAAGACAGTGGTGGAACGAAAGTCATTGATTGATTATGTATGTGTGGATGAACGAATGAAGAAATCTGTGATGGATGCTAGGGTGTATAGGGGTATTGGAGGGGGTCTGTCTGATCATTATGTAGTGGTAGCTAAGGTTAGGATACAAAGAAGTGGGTGAGGAGAGCGGGAGGGAGGCGAGAGGAGGGTGGAATGGTGAGGAGGTGGAGAGGTTGCAGGAGGAGGAAGTCAGGAGGAGTACAGGAGAGCAGTGGAAAGACGACTAGGTGGGTTCAACCTGGAAGTTATGGAGGAAGTGGAGGAGATGACAAGGTGTTTAAGGATGAGATCTGTGCAGCATGTGAGGAGTGTGTGGAGTGAGGAGAAGAGGGAGGGGAGTGAAAGGTACAGCATGGTGGACAGAAGAGGTAAGAATAGCTGTGGAAGAAAAGAAGAAAGGATATAGAGTGTGGTTGGGTAGTAGAGGGATTGAAGATTCCGAGAGACAGAAACGAGCGTGGAACGTGGAGAGTAAGAGGTGGTGAAGAGAGTAGTGAAGGAAAGTAAGAGAAGAGTAGATGAGGAATTTGGAAGGAATCTGAGTGTAAAATGGAGGAGAGTAAGAAAACTGTTCTGGAAAGAAGTCAAGAAAGTTAGGGAAGGTAGCAAGGGAAACAGTAAGGTGTGAAAGATAAGAATGGGAGAATGCTAGCCGAGAAGCAAGAGAGAGTCGAAAGATGGAGGGAGTACTTCAGTGAGTTGCTAAATGAAAGGAATGAAGAGCCAGCAAACATAGCTGGATATGGTATGGGAGGGAGAAGAAGAGAAGTAGTGGAGAGGGTGGGATCAGGAGGTCAGAAGTGTGGGAAGCCATGAAAAGAGTGAAGTTGGGGAAAGCACCAGGAACAGATGGAGTGTGTGGGGAAATGTTGAGGTATGGTGGTGAGATAGTGATAGAATGGGTATGGAAAATGTGCAAACTAGCATGGGAGAAGGGGAGTGCACCCGATGACTGGAAGACTGGCATAATAGTCCCCCTATATAAGGGCAAAGGGGACCGAGGAATATGTCTTCTAAGCGTAGTAGGGAAGGTATACAGTAGGGTAGTGATTGAGAGAGTGAGAGTGAGAACGGAGAAATGGATAGGCGACGAGCAGGGAGGTTTTAGGAAGGGAAGAGGATGTGTAGATCAGATTTTTACCCTGAATTGTGTTGTGGAGAAGTATCTGGAGAAGAAACAAAAGGTGTATGTTGCCTTTATGGACTTGGAGAAGGCCTATGACAGAGTGGATAGAGAAGGTTTGTGGAAAGTACTTAGAATATACGGAGTAGAGGGCAAGTTGCTGAAAGCAGTGAAGAGCATGTATGAGGGTGCAAAGGCGCAGTACGTGTGGAGAGTGAGCAGAGCGAGTTCTTTGACCTGAATGTTGGTTTGAAACAGGGGTGTGTGATGTCCCGTGGTTGTTACTGTATGGATGGAGTCATGAAAGAATACTATCAAGAGCAGTGAATGTTGGTGTATCGCTGAAAAGGGAGGGAATTGAGTGGAAGCTACCTATACTGCTGTTTGCGGATGATACAGTTCTGATGAGTGATAATGAATGGGAGTTGCAGGGTCTGTAAATGAGTTTGGAACAGTGTGCGAACGGAATTTGAAGGTAAATACGGGGAAGAGCAAGGTTATGGTCTTCGAAAGGGGTGAAGTCACAGAGTGTGAGGTGAAGCTGAACGGTCAGGCTATGGAGATCGTCAACTCTTTTAAGTATCTGGGCAGTGTGTTGAGTAAAGATGGGACTATGGATGAAGAGGTGCGGGAGAGGGTACAACAGGGGAAGAGGGTTGTAGGAACGCTAAAAGCAGTAACAAGAAATAGGGTGGTCAGTATGGAAGTGAAGAAGTCCTTGCATGACAGTGTGGTAATCCCGACACTGACTTACGGAAGCGAAGCATGGACGTTGGTTGAGAGACTCAGACCAAGAGTGAGAGCAGTGGAAATGAATTACTTAAGGAGTGCGTGCGGAGTTACATGGAGGGATAGACAGACTAATGAGGAAGTAAGAAGGAGGTGGATGTGCTGGAAAGTGTGAAAAGGAACAACTTGAGATGGTTCGGCCATATGGAACGTATGGAAAGCGAGAGAATGACTAAGAGGGTGTACGAGAGCGAGGTGGAGGGACAGAGGGGGAGAGGTAGACCGAATATGAGGTGGAAGGATGGAGTGAGGAACTACATGAACGAAGGCGGTGCTGGTTGGGGGGAGGGGCGTCGACTGACTGGGGACAGAGGTGCATGGGGGCGGTTCGTTCGTGGCCACCCCTTCGGGGATCACGGCGTCAGGCAATAGATAGATAGATAGAAGTCTGTTATCCCTAGAAATAAGGAACATTTATGGGTTTCTCCAGATGGCTCATCAAGGTTGGGGAAAAAAGTTTTAGCATCCACGATAGTAGATGTAATTAAGGAGGCAGACCCCCAGCTGATTGCCAAAGCTCACGACGTCCGCAAGTGGGCCACTACCATCAGGTTCCTCAACAACTTTTCAGTAGAAGATATCTCTCAAACAGGTCTCTGGTCCTCGAGCAATACTTTCCTATCCAGATATTTGTCAGTACACCTGGAGAGACCCAATTTACCATGCATAGCTTTAAGGCAAGAACATACCCCTTGAGGGCATTAAGTAGTCTGTTGTATCTGATTCAACACTTTTATTACCAGTCCAACAGCATAAGAGAGAGTGTGCCCTGACAGTCACTATAAATGGAAAGAAAAGAGGGGGGCGTGTTGAAGTCCCATGACGAAAAGGCAGGTCACACAATCTGAAACATATAACAAGAATGTTATGACCACATGATATCTATTACATAGCAATACCTATGTCTATTGCAACTACAAATGTTTAACATTATTTTAGTTTTTACGCTAAATTGATGAGATAGATTACCAGTATGTATTCACATCTCAATAGTTCTGTTTCTATGAAATAAGGCTTCTTTTAATGGTACCCGCCTTATACTGTATTTTTTCTTACTGTTATACCTTTTATAAGTAAATACATGTCACAGTTCATATATTAGTTCTCAGTCTTCCTTTTATTTTGTTTTATAGCTAAAGAGCATCTGAAGGTCCCTCCACCGGTCGTGATATGCTAGGCTCTTACGTCATTGACGTAAGGAGCCACCAATAAATTACGGTTTTGACAACCCGTAAGGGAAGGAAGGAAAAACTACTATTTATTGGTGGCTCCTGAAGTCAATGACGAAATTGCCCTCCCTCCATCCCCTTCCCATTCACATGCTCAATTTGGTATATACTTTAGAGGCCAGTTCAAGGCCAACTGGGATTTCAAGGCATGCTCATGGGAACAGAGGAAGATCTGAATGCGCAAGTGGCACGGCGTTTGAACTGTACTATTCCTTTTTCTTTTATTTTTCACTTTTCAGTGGCTCCGTCTCAATGACGTACCTTAGGAATGATTAAGGGGTACCCCCTAAGAAGATATTGGTTCTCGACCGTAGTGATCAGGATTAACCCGGGCTCAGAGGAGCCCGGAACGAGGCCATATTACCATATTATTTGGGCTTCTATATATAGAGGCAATTAGAATTGATCCTCTTACACATTTTACTTCAATACACAAATACTCACAATACTGCTGTCTCATATCCACCTCATTAACCTTGAGCTCTTTTCTTACATAAATAAACAGTCCTCTTCCAACTTCTGCTCTAATAGCATTTCTCTCATATAACTCAAAACCCTCCAAACTATATTCCACCAGTTCCCTTTCAATTCTAGCATTTTTTGGTCTTACTTCCTGTAGGGCTATGACATCAGGTTTTTCCTCTTCATCCTGCAACCTACATATCAGTTCTCTTTTCTTGTCCTGGGTAAACACATCCACATTACTAAACATAATCCTTAATCCATCTACCATTCCTTCAGCAATTACACCATCCCGCTCCTCCAGTCCGTACCCTACTCCCCGTTAGCACTACTGGGTCTGCCTCTTTGTCTCCTGTCTCTCCCTGTGACACCTCCACCCCGTTCTCCTCCTCGATCACAACTCCCATCACATTCTCTCCCCTCCCTGATCTCCCCCTCCCTTCTACTCTTATAAACCACTTCCTCACTTTTCCGTCCCTCACTCTCCAGTAAAAATTTCTCTTATCCTCCTCATCCAACTTTCCATTATTTTCATCAGCCTTTTCTTGTAATTTCCACATAGTACTTAGCAGTGCACCCTTCATCTATACTCCACAGTTTTCACTACAGAATTATGGGCTATCCACAGGGCTCTAGACATCATCTCCATATTACCAAATAGTCATTCCCATATAGTCATTTGCCGTGATTCTCAAATTGCTCTGCAGGCATTATGTATTTACGCTCCCACCGACATGTTATTAACTCCCATTTTTTTGTTTTTGTGAGAAGTTTAACCCTCCCCGGGCTGGCCTTCTAAATGACAGCACTCCGATCCGGGCGATCTGGCCAAAAAACGTTGTAATAGGCCTAGGCCTAATTTTGCTATTTCAACTGCTACAGAATTCACACAAATCTCAAATGTAGCCCTGTTTTGTATCTGTAGACTGGCATTGAGTAGAGCTCTCTAGGTCAACTGGTTGATTTGTGATGACGATTTCCGTGAAGAGAGTTTTGATGCGGTTTTAGCAATATCGGACATTTATAAACACTAATTTTCGTTCTACCAAACAACAACAATGGTCCGACTTCTTCTTCTTGTTTTTGAAGCTGCGCGTCGCTCCGACCGGCTTTGTTTACAAACGTTTCGCCACGCGGCTTTCAAACCATGCTTAACCCACTGAGCCCCAGCGACGCAGCGTTTGCGTACGCAATGTATGTAACGCTAAACCCCAGCGACGCAAACGTTGCGTCCATGTTACTCCGGTCCCAATTACTCCGGTTCTATGGCACCTAGAGGGCTCAGATTTGTATGGGAACTGTTTAAGTATCCCACACAACCATGCCGATGGTTGAAAACTCTCAAAGTCCAACCGCATGCGCGTTAGCGCGCAAAAACCGGTATTTTGGGTGTTTTTGCCTTCAATTTTTTACTCTTGTAAAATCGACTTTCGGGGGCTCCGTAGGACCAATTTTTGACCTTTTTGATTTTTGATTTTTTTTTTTCCCTTCATTCCTAACCCATTCGCTTTTGTTTCTGGAATTTTTTTTTTTCAAATCCTGCTGGTCCCTGGTGGTACATTTATTATAACTAGCTGGGGCTCAGTGGGTTAATAGGCTTTCAAGCTTACAAATTTTAAAAGGACACCCAGGCTCCTGCCTTCGCAAGGGGTGTCATTTTAAAATGACACCCAGGCAGGAAGGGTTAACCAGACCACGGAGTTCCTCAAAGAGCTCCCATAGGATTAGATCAAAAGGAAAAGAAGAAAGTAAGAGAGAATTAAATCAAATCAAGAAGAGAAGTACATATCTTTGAGGAAACGGAAAACACGGTAGAGGGAAAAGAAGGAGAATCTTCTAAAATGTGAGATAAATCAGAGGGGGATAAGAGAAGCAATACAAAAATATACATGTATGATAGAGCAGATTATGAGCTGCTGAGAAGGTGTTTGGACATTGACTGGGGGGAATACTTGAACGGTGAAGACGCTGAAGGAATGTGGAGGAAGATTAGAGTCAAACTGGAGAATGCTATATCCAAATTTGTACCAGTAAGGGAATATAAGGATAAAACAAAATTGAGGAAAAGAACGAACCCCGAATTACCAATGAAAAGAAAGCTTTGGACATTGATAAGAAAGAAACGATTGTGGGATAGACTAAAAGTGTTAAGAAAGAACAGGGGGTCTAGTATAGAAGCTAAAGAAGTAGATTTACAAATAAACAATAAAATAAGGTGGGAGGCAAGGAGGGGGGTGAAGGAGAGGGAGAGAGAGATTGCAAAATATGTGAAGGATAATCCAAAAATATTCTGGAAGTACAGTACATTCAGGATAAGTTAACAAGAAGAGTAGGTATTCCAGAACTGATAGGAGAATTGGATGGTAGGAATAGAGTGGAAACTGATAAGGAGAAAGCAGAGGTGCTGGGGAAATACTTTGGGGGTACTAACAGTGGAGTCGGATGATGCAGTTCCTACTATTCCCATCAAACAGGCACCGGCACTAGAACTAATAGAGTTTTCCCATGCTAGAATAAGAAGGGCTATAGAAAAAATGAACAGGAGTAAACAACAAGCAAACACTCTCATCAATCACTTCTCTCATGTCAGTCACCTAAAACCCCACAAAGACGACCGACGTGTCATCCGACGAAAAAGGCAATTCCCCACAGACCCTGACTATACACCCTTCACCAACAACCAGACAAAGCATATCATCAACAATCTCAAGCTCTCACCCGCCTGTGGCCTAGACAACATAAGCAACATTCACCTCAGACACCTGGGACCACAAGGCATACAAGCACTCGCTAACATATCAAACTACAGCTACTCACACAACACAATACCAGACATCTGGAAGCATGGTATCATCATCACATTCCCCAAACCTAACAAAGACCCCACGCTACCCTCCTCACACTGCCCTATCACACTCCTTTGCACCCTCTCCAAAGTCATAGAGTGCCTTTTACTACAACTGATGACACCTGACTTACCCCTTTCTCCAACACAACACGGCTTCAGGCCATTGCACTCCACAAACACTCTTCTTACAGACCTTACACAAAGAGCTTTTGACGGCATCAACTCAGCTAGACCACCACACAGATCAGTACTTGCCACACTCGACATTAGTAAAGCCTTCGATGCCATCCCCCGCCACAAGCTAACAAACAAAATCTACAACACAAACATGCACAACAACACAGGATGGCTGGCCAACTTCTTAGCAGGCAGATGTGCACACATATCTTTTGCCGGTCAGTCATCTAGCATTAGAAATTTCCCAAACGGAGTCCCGCAAGGATCCGTCCTGTCGCCCGCACTCTTCAATCTGTACATGCATGATATAAATACACCAAATTCACCCCAAATAACTATAGCCTCCTACGCAGACGACATAACACTCACAAGCACGCACCAAAACCCAGACATAGCAACAAGACTCCTTCAAGACTATCTCGACACATTACATGAATGGTGCACTACAAACAGACTCAATTTAGCCCCAGCTAAATCCACTGCAACCCTCCTCACAAGCTGGACAGGAGAGCACGATTACGTACGTCCCAGGACTCAACATAAACAACACACCCCTAACACACACACACACACCCAAAATCCTAGGAGTAACATACGACACCCAAATTAAATTTAAACAGCACACCACAAACACGAAGAAGAAACTGACACCCAGACTTAACGCCCTCAGATCACTTGCCCACACGAAATTTGGACACAACAAAGAAACCACCACCACAGTCTACAAACAATACATGCGGGTGCCCAACCCCGAAAGGGATTGAAATAAGGGAGCTATCCCCCCGCCAAAGGCGGCTTTCTAGGGCCTTTCCTAGCTGATGCTGAGAGGATTGGGTTCTAGTCATGTGGTGATGGGCTGGTCTATCAGAGTGAGAGCTGAGCAATCTCTGCCATACCCATAGTTTACTCTGACTGTTCCTTTAACTTATATATTTTCTAGATCTCAAGTGACGGCGTCTCTTCCGTGGATTTACCTCCCAATCTACCAAGATTGGAAGCCAAAGCGTCACATTTTTCCCTTGCCCATCAACTTTCTCTTGCTGAGGGGCACAAGGCCCTGGGTGGGGTTTTGGTTTCCCGGGCATTTCCGCACCCTCCTAAGCTCCCTGCCATGGAGTGGCTTCGGTCACCCAGGCTTTATTGTGGTCGGCAGGGAGGGTTCTGTGGGGGCGCTCGGTTATGGCCTTGGAATTGCTCGGGGCCTTGGGGCTGTTCGGCCAGGCAGCTTGGGGAACAACAACAACAACAACAAACAATACATAAGATCAGTTATGGAATACGCAAGCCCGGCCTGGGCTTCTAACCTAGCTGAAACACATCATAAGACCTTACAGACTATTCAAAATAAAGCCCTGAAAATCATCACAGGATGAACAGCTACTACACCCACAGATCACCTACATCAAGAAACCAAAGTCCTCAAAGTCAAAGATAATCTAGACATGAGAGGCACTCAATTCCTGGCAGCAGCCTCCACGAATCAACACCACCCACTACACTACATGGCAACACACCCACAGACACCAAGAAATATCAAAACAACACCCAGTACACGCTATCACACACAAATACTGTCTTCTCTCCCTCCCTGCCCACCCCAAACCAACTTCCGGAAGCACATCCATACTCATATCACTCGCCGTTCCATCGACTCGCTCATAGACAACACGCAGCTGCAAGCACGACCTCCCGAAATCCATCCTTCTGAATCCTCCCTTCCTCGCGAGGACAGAGTCCACCTGGCCAGGCTGAGATGCGGACACCATCCAGCTCTTCTGAGATATCAGAAGAGACTGGATGACTCCGTCGTCGACACCTGCTCGGGTTGTAACACAGCACCCCATACCATTAAACACATCATAGAAGACTGCATTTCACAACCACTTATGCCAACAACACAATTTACACTCTTTGAGAGCTCTGTGGGAGAGCCCGACCATGGCCATGGCCTTCCTTAAGGACTCGGGGCTGTTCGGCCAGGCAGCTTAGGGAACCACAACAACAACAACAGGAGTAAGTCCCCGGGACCGGATGGGATACATCCAAGAATCATAAAGGAAGGAGGTGAGATGTTAGTAGAGCCATTAAAAATGTTATTTGAGGTATCTTTTAATACAGGACAAATCCCAATGGACTGGAGAGAGGCGAACATTACAGCTATATTTAAGAAGGGAAAGAGAAATGACCCAGGAAATTATAGGCCAGTCAGTTTGACAAGTGTTGTGTGTAAACTAATGGAAACGGTAATTAGAGAAGGAAAAATGGAGCATATGCAATCAAACCAACTTTTCAGTGGGAGACAGTTCGGATTCTTGCCGGGGAGGTCGACAGTACTACAGCTAATTAAGGTGGTAGATGATTGAATGCAAATTCTGGAGGATGGTGATGTTATAGACGTGGTATATTGCGATTTTATGAAGGCCTTCGATAAGGTCCCACATAAAAGGTTAATAGAGAAAGTTAGAAGCTATAATATAGGGGAGAAATGTGTGAAATGGATAGAAGCCTTCCTGAAAGATTGGAGACAGAGGGTACTGGTGAATGGAATAGGCTCGGGGTGGAGGGAAATTACAAGTGGGGTACCTCAGGGATCTGTGTTGGGACCACTACTGTTCGTTATATTTATCAACGACTTACCTGAAGTTATAACTAATGGAAGTGAGATATACCTGTATGCGGATGACACTAAGCTGTATAGAAGAGTGAGGAGTAAGGAAGATGTGGGTTTGCTTCAAGATGTGGAGGGCATGAAGGGATGGTCTGAGTATTGGTTAATGCCTTTTCATCCAATAAAATGCAAGTACATGCGGATCGGGACAAGCAAGATAGACAAGGTAGGATACAGTATGTATGAAGCGATGGAGGAAGTTAATGCAGAAAAGGATATAGGAGTAGTGATAGACAATAAGTTAAATTTCTCAGAACATTTAGTGGAAAAGATAAACAAAGCCAATAGAATTGTAGGGCTGATAAGGAGGACATTTGTGTCACTTGACGAAGAAATATTCAGGAATCTCTATACAGCGCTGGTTAGGCCGCACCTGGAATATGCGAACCAGGTGTGGGCTCCATATATGGTAAAGGATATAGAAGCAGTGGAGAAAGTGCAGAGGAGAGCTAGCAAGCTCTCTCAAACCACCGTTGAAGAACGCGGGCTATGAGCAGAGGTTGAGGACACTGGGGCTTCCGACATTGGCATATAGGAGAAAGAGAGGGGATATGATAGAGACTTTTAAGATAGTGTCAGGAATGTATGATGAGGATGTGTGTGAAGGTATCTTCTTGATGCGGGAGGGAACAAGAACGAGAGGACACTCTAAGAAAATTTACAAAGAAAGAAATAGGCTTGAAAAGGCAAAGAACTCATTTTGTGATAGAGTGGTAAATGAGTGGAACGCACTGCCCCAGTATGTAGTCGATTCCGAATCAATAAGGAAGTTTGAAAGTAATCTTGATAAAGCATGGGGAAGACAAGATTTGAAATTTGATTATAAAGCAAAAATACAGTATAGTAAAAATGTTGCGTCTGTTACCGCCGCCGCCAACACCGTGAACGACCGCAGCAGTGTAAGTGCTGGCGCTGAGCTGGATACACAGGCCTAGTTTACCTTTTTCCAGAGGATCTACTGTAAGAAACTGTAAGAAAATCAGAATTGCCAAAATAAAGCGATCGGAGACGGGAATTTCGATGAGAGTCAGTGAAAATGTGGCGAATCGTTAAATGCGTGCCGCACATGGTGCACTGGGGTTGAGGGTCGTGGGGGGATGACATCAGGTAACAATGAGACAATCGCGTATGACCAATCTGGAGCCGTGTTAAGACAACTTCAGAATGACGGGACAGTTGACATGAAGAATGCCAAGTCTATTAAACCGTAGGTTTAATACAGCGAAGTTGATTAGCATTAGGAGATTGAGATGACCAAAAGATCTGCCACCGTTGAGCAAGTATCGGACGCAACGCTGTAACCCAGTTGGTGGTGGGTAAGTGACTCTGTGAGACCGGCAGGAGATGAGAGGCTTCCTTGGCCGTTCGATCAGCAAGTTCGTTACCTTGGATGCCGACGTGTGCAGGTACCCAGCAAACTTGAATTTGGAATTCACGATCGTATAATGTGTGGAAGGAATGTTGGAGTCGGGAAACAAGAGAATTACGTGGGTTGTATCCCTGAAGTGCTTCAAGAGCACAACGCGAGTCACTATAGATAACATAATGAGTTGGTGGAAATTCACGGATGATGTCAAGAGCAGTCTGGATAGGAAACAATTCGGCATTAAAAATTGAGGCCTGGACAGGGAGCGAGATCTTAATAAAGGAAGTGGAGGACACCGAAGCACATCCCACACCCGAGGAAGATTGGGAACCATCCGTATAGATTGTAACGTGTGGTGGATTCCGTCGCATATGTTCGATGACATGTTGGCATAGAACAGTAGAATCGGTAATATGACATCTAGGTAGATAGGATAAATGTGTGCAGACATGAGGTAAATGTAAGGTCCATATGGGATATGTAGGAAAAGAAGGGGGTAGGCAGATATTGAGGGAAGTAGAGGTTAAAAGGCGAGTAGGCCTGCTAGGAAAGGAAAGGACAGGAGCTCGAGGGTCGTGGAAGAGCTCACTAGCAGGGGAATCACTACCTTGAATACTGACCCCTTCCTTCCCGGGCAGCATTTTAAAAGGACGCACCTTGCGAAGGCCCGGAGCCCAGGCGTCCTTTTAAAATCTGTATGCTTGAAAGCGTTCTTAAGCGTGCTTTGAAAGCCGCGCGGCGAAACATTTGTAAACAAAGCCGACCGGAGCACTGCCAAGCCTCAAGAAGAAGAAGAAGTCCGACCTTGTACGCCTGCCAGTTAGAGCGAAAATTAGTCTTTCAAAGTGTCCGATATGGCTAAATCCGCGGAAAAACTCTCTCCACGGAAATCGTCATCACACCTGAACCAGTTGACCTAGAGAGCTCTACTCAACGCCAGTCTACAGATACAAGTAAGGGCTACATTGAGATTTGTGTGAATTCTCTAGCTATTAAATTAACAAAAATAGACCTATGTTTACATACAACATTTTTTGGCCAGATCGCCCAGATAGGACTATCGACATCTATAAATGCTGCCCGGGCAAGGAGGGTTAAAGCCCTACACATAGTGACAAGATCACGATGGTACTGTATTGGGAGTTCTCCAATATCGGCTAACACAGATAGAGAGGGAGACAAACGGAAGGCTCCTGAGCAAAGACGTAAACCCTGATGATGAATGGGGTCAAGACGTTTCAAAGTTGTTTCGGAAGCCGCGCCATAGATAGTGTCGGGAATTTAGATAAAGAGGTTAAATTGCATATCACTGGTACATGAAATATCCCAACAAATAGTTATAATATAATTACCAACGACGTAGTCGATGGGTGTAATCCAGTCCCCCACACACAGCTAATTCAATTGCATGACATGTAGGAATGTTCACATAATACAATATCGATACAATGAACTTAGCTTAGAGGACTGGTGATGTAGGACTGTTGTTATGGATTAATATTTGTAGTACATGGTGAACTGTGGGTTGAGTCAGAGCCGGGGGGGGGAGATGTTGGCTGTATGGTGTTGATTGAGAGACTAAAGGGCCGGCGTCCGATCGCTTCGCGATGTTACATATGGCTGCCGGCTCATAATAATTATAACCCATAACTTGGTTTCATGATACATGTAGAGCTGATGTAGATATTTATACATTACAGTTAATATTTACATACATACATACATACATAAAATTTTAAGACTGAGTGTTCCACACATAAGTGCAGTTTCAGTCTCTTGTCCTAATGGCGGCATTCCAGGCAACCCTGTTAAGGGCTGCTTCACTTGTCAAGTTCTTGGATTTGAGATCGGCGCGTATAGTCCGATCCCAGGTCTTCCTCGGTCCACCCCTTGGTGCAGCTCCCTCCACAATCACAGACCTGTATTTTTTCACCCAATTTTGTTCATCCATTCTCTCCACATGTCCATACCATCCCAGTCTACTTGTACGCATCACCTCGCTAATACTCTTTATACCTAAACGTCTCCTCAGCTCAACATTTGTTATTCTATCCTGTAGCCTGGCCCCACACATCCATCTCGCCATTCTCATCTCATTACGCTCCATTCTGTTGACATCCTCTACTTTAACGGCCCATGTTTCTGAGGCATACGTCATTGCACTTCTAACACATGAGGCATACACCTTTCCCTTCAGGGGGAGAGGCATTCTTTTCATGGTCAGGATTGGCATCAATTCTCTGAACTTCCCCCAGCCACACCTAATTCTAGCAACAGTGGCAGCCTCAGCCCCACCACCGGCAGAGATGGTATCTCCTAGGTAACAAAACTTGTTCACCAGCTCCAAAGACTCATTTCCAAAATTCACAGCCACAGGATCATCACTTAACACAAGCTCGCCTTTGCACACTACGCACTCAAATTTCTCTATTTCTGACTTATCCTTCGGCAGGGGCCCCTTTATTCTACTACAGCGCTTACTCCCATGGTGTACCCAACATCGACAGATGCTACATTGAATTGAGTTAACGCCCACTCCCTTTCCACACACTGCACATGGGTATGCACCGCTCTTTTCCACATTGCCTCGTCTCAAACTACAATGCATAACCTTGGTTTTGTTAATATTGACTCTTAAACCCTTGCTCGCCATGCCCTCTCTCCACTCTCTGAATTTGGCCTCAGCATCCTGCATACTGTCAGCTATTAGGACTAAATCGTCTGCATAAAACAGTTCCAACGGGAGTCCGCCTCAAAAACTCTAGACAGCGCCTCCAAGACCATAATAAAGAGGAGGGGGCTTAACACTGAACCCTGATGGACTCCAACACGGACTGCGAACTCATCACTCAGTACACCCTTCACCCTCACCGAACTTCGCGAATCCTCATACATCTTCATTATCACACGCACCAGCCACTCTTCCACACCAAGTTTCCTCATAGCCCACTGTACAACATCTCTAGGTACCCTATCAAAGGCCTTCTCCAGGTCCACAAACACAAAGTAAAGATCCCTGCCTTTTAGTAAGTATCTTTCCTGTATCTGCCTGACTATGAAGATAGCATCGGTTGTACCACGTCCTGGCATAAAACCAAACTGCATATCATCAATAGAGATGCTTTGCCTGATCAAACCCTCAAGGACTCTCTCACAGACCTTCATGATTTGGTCAAGCATTTTCAGGCCCCTATAATTTCCTCTATCTAGCGCATCCCCTTTTCCTTTGTATATATTTACTATTACACTTTTGAGCCAATCCTCTGGGATTTTCTCATCTTTAATAATGGTGTTTATCAACTCAGTGACTAAGTTTACACCAATCTCCCCTGAGGCTTTTATCATCTCAGCGACAATGTCGGAGCAACCTGGAGCTTTACCGTCCTTCATTTTATTGATTGCGTCGCTCACTACAGCTGGTGCTATCAAAGGAAGGGGCCCAGATATTGGTTTTTCGATACTAAGCTGTTCCTTATCCCATTCAAACTCTACATTTAGCAATCGTTCATAGTGTACCTTCCATGCTTCTCTGATTTCATTTTCTGCATACACAATCTTCCCATTATCATCTCTAACACACTGTTCACCTATAATATCCCTACTGTCATTTTTAACTCGCCTAGCTAGGTTGAAGATCCCATTGGGATTGTCAGTGTTACACACTTGTTCGAGGACCAGGTCCTTAATGCAATTTTTAGCATTGTAAATAACTCTTTTGGCAGTTCGTTTAGCTGCCTGGTATTCCTCCCTGCTGCCTCCTTTCTTCCATGCTTTGAAGCATCTCCTTTTCTCTTTCACAGCATGTTCTACCTCATCGTTCCACCACCAAGAGGTCTTATTCCTGGGGTGACCCTTTGTTTTCCCACAGACTTTGTCAGTGGCAGCGATAAGGCTATGCTTAAGAAAGTTCCATTGGCTATTTACATCGTTAGGCCTAGCTTCCTTATTTCTATTCATTTCCTCCAGTTCATTATGAAACCTATCCCTAACTTCCTTGTCCTTCAGCAGCCACACTTTCCTTTTGGGTATGTAAACCTTTTTGCACTTAGGATCTCTGTATAAGCTCATGTCGCACACAAGTAGCTTATGCTGGGGGATACATTCTTCGCTCGGGATGACCTTTACATCTCGAACTAGTTTCCAGTCTTTCCTGTTAACCAAGAAGTAATCTATCTGGCTACTGGAGACCCCAGAGTTATATGTGATCAGGTGGCTCTGTCTTTTCTTGAACTTTGTGTTACACACAACCATGTTGAGTGCAACGCAGGACTCCAATATATATTCGCCTTCTAGATTTCTCCTTCCATAACCATTTCCTCCATGTACCCCCTCGTATCCATCTGCAGATGCTCCCACGTGACCATTGAGGTCCCCCCCCCACGATTGTTATTTCGTTCTCCGAGAGGCCTGAAATGACACTGACGGTGTCATTCCAGAAGTCCTCTTTTATCTCTTTCTGTAAACCAGCCTGTGGGGCATATGCAGATATCACATTCAGAATTCTTTCACCAACTTTCAACTTCAAAACAATCAGCCTTTCACTAACTCTCGTAATCTGAAGCACACTTTCCGCCAGCTCTTCAGCCACCAGAACACCCACTCCTCCTTTCGCTTTATCAGTCTCCACACCTATCCAGTATATCCTATATCTTTTCCTCCTTCCGACAATCCACTGTACCCCATGCCTCTTCCAGAGTGTTTCCTGGGTACAGCAGACGTCCACTCGCCTCCTCTCACACATCTCAGCCACTTCATTCGCACGCAGATTCAAACTACCAACATTCACACTAGCAAGTCTGAGTTTGCGGGGGGCATTTGTCATTGTCCTGTGCGGTTTTGTTTCATCGGTCTTACGTTTATTTTCTTTGATTTTAGTCATAGTTAGGTAGGTTTGGCTGGCAGATGGGCATCACCCCCCCCAGAACTCCGGCTCCAGTCTACCCCGGGACCATTCCCAGCACCATCCCCCAAGTGATTACAAGGGGGTAGGATCCAGTGGCCTCGGTACGCCCCACCAGAACCAGCCGCAGGGACGCACTACACGGCACTACGACTGGCCTGATATTTTTCGCCAAATGACAGGGCAGCCTCCTGGAGCGCTACCTCCAGGTTCGGGCCCCTATACTATCGGGCGGAAAGTGCCAGTCCGGGGAAACACTACGTACTGTACCCTCTGGATCCATTTCGTCCAGGTTGGGCCCAGGGCGCCAGGGCCGGGTCCAGAGGGAGCGACACCCACTGCCAGTGTGCCGCCATTAGGCAACTTGGAGCAAGTACAATGAAGCCCTGTCACAGCACTATCATATACAGACAATGCCAGCACCAATAACAAGGCTTCATTGTATAGTGATGGCTACTTGGTCCGCAAGTCTATCACCATCCCCCCTATTAGTCGCCTTGTACGACATGCAGTAGGATGCGTGAGGCATATTCTTTTTTTCCTCCACCATTAGATGAAGGCCCCCTTACCCCCTGGGGGGAACCTATTTAACCTATACTTAAGAATAAACTACAATACACAAAGAACCAGCCGAAATCGTACATGCGATACGATACCGCCAAATTCAAATGTCCTATTGGACCTAAAACTGTCGGGATCATTACCCTATTCCCGACATATTGCCCGCCACCAAAAATGATATACAGGAGCTATATACAGAGAACAAAAAAAAGGACATCGAAGTCAAAGATCACCTTGTTTGATCTTTGATCTCCAAAGATCCACGGAACTCATAGCCGCCCTCCTTTTGGGACGAGCGCCACCTGAAGCCTGAGGAGGATCATCCTTCTCATCATCAGCTGCCCCACCTTGAGGAGCACTGTCACCAGCACTCTCCCGCGGAGGGGTATCAGTAGAGACGCCAGGATCATCCGGCAGTTCTACATCCTGCTCCAAGGGATATAACCTTACGACTGGGCGAGTAGTAACCCCAGTCGAAGTTCGTATTCTAGCAACCCTTATAAGACCATCAATGCCCTGGAACAAATCGATAATCCTCCCAAGCTTCCAAAATAACCTAGGACGCTCATCATGAATCAGGACGATATCCCCGATACGAGGCCATCGTTGATTCGTCCCTTTGATCTTATTAGAGTGACGCTCGCGAAGAGACAGCAAATATTCTTGGGTCCACCGTTTCCATAGATCGTCGGACACCTTGTTTACATACTGGAAGCGACGACGTGTGGCGTCAGCATTGCCGAACGTAGGGTCATGCAGATCTTCGTCATTTACGGACGATCTAGGAAAGGTATTAAGGGTTCGTCCACGTGTTAGCATAGAAGGCAAAATGGGTAAGAGGTCATCAACATCTGCCGAGGTATAGGTCAAGGGCCTGTCGTTGACTGACATCTCAATTTCTATTAAGATGGTTAGCAACTCCCGTCTGGTCACCAGTGCCCTTCCTAATACCTTCTTCATGGCAGATTTGACGATACCGATAGTTCTCTCCCAAATCGCCCCGAACCATGGTGCACGTGCTGGTATAAATCTCCACTGACAACCCTTTCCAGTGAGGGTAGCCACAACCTGCGGGTCATCCATTAAACTCTGGAGATATTTAGAGGCCCCGACAAAACAAGTCGCATTATCGCTCATAATAATTTGAGGGAAACCATTGCGGCCTGCAAAGCGTCTTAGAGTATGCAAAAAACCCTCACTGGACAGGTCGTCAATCAATTCAATATGAATCGCTCTGGTTACCGCACATGTGAATAGAACGGCATATACCTTTATGATATTACCGGGCGATTCTCTAACTTGAATCGCTCCGGTGTAGTCTACCCCGGTTACCTGAAATGGTTCAGTCCTTTGTACCCTGAACTCAGGTAAGGGAGGTAGATCAATTGGGGAGTAAGGCTTACCCTGTAGTCTTTTACAGATAGTACAGCTATTGTGGATCCCTTTAATTGCTTGTCACATCTTAGGGATCCACCAACGTTGTCGCATATACGCCAGAACATAATTTACGCCAAAATGTAGGCAGGTCCTATGGCATTGGCGAATCAACAGTTTGGTAATCAAATGAGAGGAGCTAAGGAGGACAGGATATTTCGCAGAATCAATAATGTCCGCCTTTTGTATCCTGCCCCTACACTTAATTATGCCTCCTTCCATATATAATCCTAGCTGCCTCATTAAGTTAGAGGGTTTGGCCTTTGACTCCTTGCTCAGGATTTGATGTTCAGTAGGATAAGATTCCCTTTGTACTAAACGCATTAGTTTCGCTTCTGCTGATCTCAATTCATGGAGTCTGATATGCTTCGAATCTTCACTAAGGAAAGACCCATGAGCCCGACTTCTCATGTTGTTAATGAAACGGTATATCCATGCAAATACCTGTATTACTTGATCATAGCTGCCGTAACGTTCCCACTCTACCAACTTGTTATCCTGATGTGTAGTACTCACATTCGAACTACTTAACACATCATCTTGGGGCCGACTTGAAGGATCAGATATGCATTCCCTGAAATCCTGAGGCCATTCAGTTGGAGATATAAGCCATGGAGGTCCATGCCACCAAATAGAGGACGACATAAACTGTTGCGCCGAGATCCCCCAGGAAATTATGTCACTGGGGTTATCCCTGGTGCTCACATAGCGAAATTTAGCTGTAGGAACTAAGTTATGTATCTAATTAGTGCGATTAGAGACATAAACAGGTAACACTTTCTGGCTGTGTACCCATGAAAGCGCTATTTGACTGTCGCTCCAGACATAGACGGTATTAATCTGTAGTATGTCTGCATAAGCATCCAGTGTAAACTTTATTAGACGAGCAGACAGAAGCAATGCAGTAAGTTCTAATTTAGGAACTGTAATCTTCTTTATAGGGGCTACTTTGGCCTTCGCTATAGCCAGTGTCGCTTCACTACCATTGCATATGTATATGGCAGTACCGTACATACTATTACTAGCATCAGAAAAGGCATGTAGATCCACCTGTTGACCACTAATAACCTGACGATTAAGTTGGACCTTGCAACATGTGGAAAGGTCCGACCGAATCAACTGCCAAGTATCTTGTAACTCAGTCGGGAGGGGCGTGTCCCAATCTAGTTTTAGCCGCCACAGTTGCTGTAAAAACATACAAGCACGGATAGTTACAGGCAGCAAAAAACCTAGGGGATCAAACAACCTCGCTGACAAGCTTAAGCAGTTTCGCTTGGTCATAAGCTCACTGCCGCATGGGGTGTGACAGAAGGATATTTATTAGTGGCCCCTCCATCATTGACGAACATGCCTATTACATAAGGCATCCTCTTCAAACACTAATCCGCCGTAGTTTGAATCTACCGCGCAGAGCATTTAAAAACTGAGGAGCCTTCATCATGAGCGCACGCGACCTCACTCATGGCTTCAGTCATTATGAATTGGGTTCTCACTACGAAAAAACTTCGTAAAAAATAAAAACAAAAAGAAAATAAGAATAACTATCCAATAAGCTTTCCATCATATCGTGGATGTACTTGTGTGGATTTCTGACCAGACGCTGATCCAGGCGTCATTCCTCCTTCTTTGCTCTGCGCTCAGCCTGCCCGGACGTTCCTTTCAGGCTCCGCTGGTTCCGCATTCGTGGCGTCCCTAGTGAGTTTTTTCTCATTTGTTTACTCTGGGATGTATCGAGTAAGGTTAGGATAGGCGTAGCAGGAGTGTCCTGGGCTGGTTGCCCGCAGTGCAATGTATTTTGGGTCGTATGTATGGGGCATCTATTTCGGATGTACCCTCGTGGTCCTGTTGTGGACACGTGAACTTTTCACAGTTTGGTTTAGTTGGTGATGCAGGCGGCTTTCATTACGCGTTAATTATTGCTGCCTTTTATCCTTCTGATGAGGTAAGCTGTATGTTTGCTGACGTTCCCAGCGTATTTTTCTTCACTTAGTGAAGTTTTTTCTGCGTCCGTGTCAGGCTTCCCGGGGTTGGGAAGTTTTTTCGCTTCGGTGGTGTGTTGGCGGTGGTTCCTGTTGTGATATTCCAGTGTGTGTTTATATTTCAACTATTTCTTGCCGTCTACCTAGGCCTAGCCAGCCGCTCGTAGCTTTGCCACATGTCTAGTGTTATTATTTATTTTATAAATATGCCCTACTGTGTCATGTGTATCCGGGTTTTAGTTGTGTATTGGCTAATTCCTCGGACTATATTTGTTTCCTGGTTTAGTTGTGTATTGGCTAATTCCACGGATTATGTTGTGACCTTGGTTAGTCGTGCGTGTCTCTCCTCGGTACGTTTTGTTCAGATGGTGTCTGTGCAGGGTGGGGATTGCCTTCCGGCGGGTTTTTTCTCGGTTTCACCGTGAAAAACCTGACCGATGAGCAGTGTTAGGCCACACGTGGTTGTTAACACTGGCTGGTTCCCCGGCGGGGGAGGTGTCTGTGGCTCTCCAGGACTGCGTATCTGTGGGTGCCTGGTTTCAGGCCTCCTTTATTTCCCGGCGGGATGGCTGTACCCATCCTTACATATATATTTAGTTATATATAAAGAAACGATGTTCGTGAGAACACTTGTTTTTTATAGGTTTTTCTACCTGGTTTAACAAACCACGGGGAAAACCTAGCTGTTGTTTAGGCGTTCCTCCCCGGCGATCTTTTACAAAGTAGTGGGGTCAGGAACTTGTGGGGTTAACTTTTAGACTTCTCACCCGGCGGGTACACCTTAGCAGGGTGGGATAAAACGACTTAGGTCTCTTATAGTTAACCAATCCATGTGAGTGATACTCTGTGTATCGCCGCCTTTACTCTTACGGCATTTGAAGGATCAGTGAGGTTTAACCAAATCGATTTCCACACCCGGCGGGTGTCCCTAAGTTTAGGAACTAAGGAATTTATAAACAAATTCAATTTCGATTAACCTTAATTGGGTGATACTTTCAGTATCGCCGCCTTCTATTTTTACGACGATCGTTTGGGACAATTCGTTAAAAAATCAGATCTCGTATTTTCCTGCCCTGGGCTATTCTACTAAAATATTTCAAGGGCCGGCGTCTTTATGAGGGGGGGCTTTGTTGCAAAATTGAATCTTGAGACAGTCACCACCTCCTACAGACTATAAGTGCCATACTGGACCATTATATCAGAGGGTATTCTTCATGTTCTTAGCTAAGAAGACTTGTTTAGCCTCTTTATACCCAGCCGCGTGGCGGGATGTGTTAGCTGTGTCTTTGCATCCCGTTACCCGGCGGGATATTAACACTTGTATGCGAACACTTGGGTTAACCTTATGAGCATTAATTCCTGGAAATTTTCTTTATTTTTCCAGAGCTGAGCTCCGGCGGACCAATACAGACCCGGCGGTAGTTCCTCTCACCAGTCTCTGTCATGGCTAATGTCACCCCAGTTTTTGCCCTGTGCATTACCCCTACTTGCGCGGGTATAACCATTTTTGCACATACCCTTTGCATAAGGTGTGTTAGATGTCTAGACCGTTCAAGGGGTCTCTGGGTTACAAGTAATTGTTCTTTTTGCTCCCAATTAACTAATAAAGTCCTGTGTGACAATGACAAGACCGCGGCGGTAGCGTTGAGAGAGGTCAGACAACAAATGTCGGCCTACACTACCATTGTCGCACATAAGTCACTTCAATGTGACAACGTCCCACTTTGGGATAAGTTGCTGTCAGAGCACCCTCCCCCTAAACGTACCTCTAGAGTAAGGGGTTTTAAGCCGACAGAGACTAGCCAGGATTCTGTATCGTCTGTGGAGACGTTTAAACGCCCGAGAGAGCCTACTCCCCCGGCAGCCACCTCCTCGTCGCAGGCGAGATCGAGGTCAAGGTCTCCCCTCAGACAACGGTCTTCAAGTCGGGCCTCTTCCCCGGCTAGTAAGAAGTGCAAGACTGAAGCTTCCCCCAGGGACCATGGTGGTGATCCGTCCAAACCTAGGTCCAGTTCGCGGTCACACCGTAGCCATAAATCCTCCAAAAAGGATTCCCATAAGAAGTCCTCTCGACATTCTTCTAAGTCTAGTGCATCTCATCGTACCTCTACACCTGACAATGTTTCTGTTACAGCCTCAGAGTATAGTGAAGCGCCTGTCCCTAAACAAGATTTACCTATTGATATTTTAACCCTAGAAATGGAGAGTTCAGGATATTCAATAATTGAGAATGTTTCAGACTCTCAAGAGAGTGTAGGCCAGAGCCTAGGTGTTTGGCGTTTTGCTCAGCCAGGGTCTGTCCATCCACGTCCGACTCATACGAGTCACACAGTAGCCGAGGTCCACAGGGACGCGGCGGCCCCATCCTCTATCCCTGATTTATCTTGGAAACAAGGTGCCCCTGCCTCGGCGGGGTCTTCTCAGGAGGATCGGGAGGGACAAGATGAAGTGTCATTAATTTCAGATAGGGAAGGACAAGGGTCAGGCTCAGGCCTGGACGCCGCCCATGATAATACTAATTCACCTGAAAGTTCTGCACCTAACCAGTTTGTTACAGCACAAGAAATTGATGGGTTACTTACTCATGCTCTATCAAAATTCTTTAATCAACAACGAGAAAACCCCACAATGGACTTGGGGGCTCCCTTGACAGGTTCTGCGGTACGGCCTCTGATAACGTCAATCGATTTATCTAAGATTCCTAACCCTCCTACTTTGTCACCGGCAGGGAGCTCTAAGCCAGCTACGGCGGCATTCACTACGTCAAATGTCAGGGTCATTACGGATGTTAATCCACCCCCTCTAGACAAAGCGCCTCTTAGAAAGGTAGCTATGCCCCTGCTTTATGGGCCAGACGAGTCATGGGTCCCTTTGAACCCCTCTAAGCCAGAGCTTGCCCAGCCTACCTTGTCAGGGGAACTCCCGGTACCAAGTGAGTGGTTTATCCAGGGAAATAAGTCTAAGAAATTAAGGGCATTGGATGCCTTGGGTAAGGTTTTGGATGTAAATATCAAGGCTATACCTAGTTATTATTATCAGGATTATTTTGTTTATGCATCTAAGCCTGCTTTACCCCCTGCCTCAGCTTCAAAACTTTTTTCAGACTGGTCTAAGCTGGATGGGTTTAATGATATTAAGGCTCTGTTGGCTATTACTCCTGAACTAGATTTACAGACCGTCACAGACGAGACAGCTAATCCAGTGTTGAAGGTGGGACAGTTAGGACCAGGACCTTGGGTGGATTGGGAGGTAGAGGCTCAGAACTTTGCAACCACTTTCACTTCTAAATCTTCCCACCAGATCCCTCAGGATACACATTCATGGTTCTCAATGCCGGTAGGTTCTGCCGGCGGAGTTCCGTCAGCTTTATTTTCCTTTTTAGCTGCCCCTAAGATTAATCTTTGTGAACTAAAGGAACCATTCATTACCCCTACCCCTTCTCACCTAGACAGAGAATTTAGGCTTAGGGGAAAAGCTTTCCGCCTGTTTTCACAGTACATAGTTTCTCAACAGGTGGCTAAGTCTTTACTCAGGTCTACTCAGGCAATCGCAGACGCGGATGCTCGAAGATCAGTTGAATTATCCCGGCGTCTGATTCTTCAGTCGTCAATTCAATCCTTAGGTGACATACGCACAGCCTTACTGGAGGCGGTGCGAGCACGACAGGATCTTAGAATGTCATTAGTTCGCAAGCTGCCTGATCGCATTGCTAACCAGGTGGTTATGTCCCCAGTACTTACACCTTCTTTAATGTCCCCTGATGTATGGCGAACAGTGTTTAACATGGCACAGGCCGTGAAGCACAGTCCCGCACAGGCTAAGAAACCCGCATTTAACTTCCCCAAACCTAAGCCTCCTACTAAAGCTCAGCCAGGGGGTTCTAAGCCGTTTCTTCCGCCTAAGTCCTCCCAATCCCCCCTGGGTCAGTTCAGGCATAGACAGAGAGGGTTTTCAGGACAGAGGGGACGCGGCCAGTATAAGCCGGGTCAGGGCCAGTCTTCGGCCCACACCAGCCAGCCGGCGAAGCGGCCAACACCACCAAAACCACCATAAAAAAACTAAAGTCTTTCTCACTCCCAGTGCCTACCTTAGAGCCGGAGGAACCGAGGGAAGTACAGCCGGCGAACCCTTGTCTGCTAACTGGGTCGTTCCGAACGTGTCACCAAGCATGGCCGTTAATAACATGGGCACGGATGGTGGCACGCAAAGGCATCACTTGGCAGTGGCTCCGGCGACCTCGCTTACGTCAGCCGACAACGGCAAATTGTGTTTCATTAGAGGTGGAGCTGCTGGTCCAGGAGATGATTGCCAAGAATGTCATCATCCCGGTACCCCCAGATTACCCTGTATTCACGTCAAAACTGTTTTTGGTTCCCAAACGGGACAGTGTTCAGATGAGGCCGGTCGTAGACCTGTCGTATCTGAATCTTCACATTTACAACGAGTCTTTCAGAATGTTAACAGTTCATCAAATCAGGCTAACACTTCCGCCGGGTGGCTGGATGTGTTCCCTAGACCTGACAGACGCCTATTGGCACGTGTCGGTCAACAAAAGATTTCAAAGGTTTCTGGCCTTGAGGATCAGGCACCAAAATTTTTTTTTTCAAAGGATGCCGTTCGGTTTGAACCTAGCACCTCGATTATTCACAAAATTAGTCAGGCAAGCCCTGATGCCATTGTTAAAACAGGGAATCAGAGTGTTGTGGTATCTAGACGACTGGCTGGTGGTGGCAGAGACACAACAATTATGCATAAAACATGTCAATATCATTTTAAATCATGTCAAAACTCTAGGCTTCAAGGTAAATCTGGTAAAGTCAAACCTTGTTCCCTCAAGAGTAATTCAGTGGATAGGGCTGGTCTGGGACACCGCCGCTCTCACTCTGAGTCAGAGTGTGGACAATCGCAACAGGTTTCGCAGGAAACTGTTCAGGTTTCTTCACAGTCTGACTACGACACGAAGAGTCTGGGAGTCTCTGGTCGGCTCTCTCAACTGGATTCAGCTAACTGTCAAGTTGGGCCGGTTGAAAGTAAACCGATTAATATTGGAAGGCAACAAATATTTCCCACTCTTACCGGCGGGAAAATTATGGCCCATACCAAAATTAATCCACACCTTACTAGCGGTCTGGGCGAAGAGGGAAACATTGCACTCAATCATGTCATGGACCTCTCCTCCTCCAACGGTATGGGTAGACACGGATGCGTCAGGCACCATAGGGTGGGGATTTCAGTCAAATCAGGGGCACCAGGGTCAGGGACTTTGGTCCCACTTAGAAATCGCTCACATAAATGTCAAAGAGTTACTGGTCCCATTGTATTTCCTTCAGGCTCACGGCTCGGCGTTACGGGGCAAGTCAGTGGCCTTCAGAATGGACAATCTGAATGCAGTTCACTGTATTCAGAAACAAGGGTCAACGAGGTCAAGGAAGTTGCTACTCGTGTCGGAAGAGATTTTTGTCCTAGCCACCAGTCTAGATATTTATCTTCACGCATCTTATCTCCCAGGCGTAGCGAACGTCTGGGCAGACGCTCTGTCCCGGAGACAGAGCACGACAGTAGAATGGGAGCTCAAGCAACCCATTTTCGACCTAATGATTGCGGAGCTCTCCCATCCACAAGTGGATCTTTTTGCGTCCGAGGAGACTCACAAGCTCCCTCTATACCTCACCCGCCGGACGATAACGCCGGCAGGGGGGCCAGACGCCCTAGTGACAGACTGGAACAGATGGAGCTCCATCTATCTGTTTCCACCGCCAGATGCGTCACTAATGTGCCACGTAGTGAACAAACTACGAGTTTATCGAGGCTTAGTCTCGCTAATCGCGCCCCTGTGGCCGGCGCAGGTGTGGTGCCAGCAGTTAATAATGTGGTGCCCGGACCCGGTATCGCTCCCGGTCAGGTACTTCCACTTAGACACGATTGGCAACCTAGAGACCTCGCTGACTTTTGCATTATGGACATTCAGGAGGCCAAGTGGCTAGCACCATACGGTAGGGATGTGACCAATAAATTGCTCAATCAATATACTCAGTCTACTAAGCGACAATATCAATCTCATTGGAAAGCTTTTACTTCTTGGATTGTTAGAACGGAACAAACTGTACCCTCAGTGGCATTGGTTTTTAATTACTTGAACTATCTGTTTGAGCAGAAACGTTTATCTGTGGTTACTCTGAAGAATCACTTAACTGCGATTAGAGTGCCCTTTTTCGACCTTACAGGTCTATCCATACCGGTGGCGGAGGAAACAGGATTTATGAGAGCGTGTTTTAAACTCCGCCCACCTCCCCGTCAGCTCATGCCTACTTGGTCTCTGGACAAAGCTTTGTCTTTACTTCATTCTCGTCTGTATCAAAATACTGCAGACTTTGCTTTAATCTTAAAGAAAGCAGTTTTCCTTTTGGCTTTGGCCACCGGAAACAGAGTGTCTGAGCTGGCGGCGATGAGCAACACACCTAATTGTCTTAGGTTTGGTAGACTTAATGATTCCATTTCCATTGCACCCTCCCCGGCGTTTGTAGCCAAGAATGAGCATAGTGCACACGTGTTTTCTGAATTCACGGTGCCGGCGTTAAAAAGGGGAAAGGTGCATCATAATTTATGTCCAGTGCAAGCTCTAACCAAATATTTAAGAATAGCTCCTCATAACCCCCAAGGTGCTTTATGGGTAGCGAGTACGGGTAAACGCTTACTTAAACGGCGATTAGCCTCTTTTCTGGTAGAAGTCATTAAAGAGAGTAATCCCGGCGTTGTGGGTAGGGCCCACGATTTACGCAAGTGGGCGGCCTCTTTACGTTTCCTGAAAAACTTTTCAGTTGAAGATATTGCGTCCACACAGTTGTGGGCGTCTAATCATACGTTTCTCTCTAGATACTTGTCAGTTGCTCTAGACAAACCTTCCTTACCATGTATAGCTTTAAGGCAGAGGGTCTAGGTGGCCCTGTAGTCACTTATGTTTATTTTCAAGGAAAGGGGGGGGGGGGGGGGTGCAGTCAGTTGACATAGGACACCCTAGACCCCGCCGGAGTATGAGAACTGTGATACAATTTAAGGTGGAATGTGATATGAAAATTTCTCTGAGAGAATTTGTGCTAGTACAAAGTTTAGTACAAAACAACAGTGTTGTTATAGTAGTTTTAGCTGCGAAAGCAATGTAACATTAGTTCAATGGAGTTCATTAGCAATTGATCTCCACATGTATTTTGGGGTTTATGATGTGCACATATAAACTTATAACTTATTATTTGTCACCACTCGTTGAGTGGGGTGCCTTTGTAACTACAGATCTGTGTTCAGAATCTTCAGGGTTACCTATTTTTGTCAGGCAGGCTTCTTTGAAGCACGCACCTGCCTGAACCCCCTTTTTCTTGTATATTTCCGGCGTACGCCGTATTAAATACATTTTTCAAAAGTAAGAATACTATGTGGTTGTTTTTATTATCTGCTTTTCTAGAGTTATGATATGATTACGAATGTCCCCCTCCAGTCTTAGATATCAGGCATGTTCGTCAATGATGGAGGGGCCACTAATAAATTATAGGTTTGACTCCTGTAAGGAGATTAGGAAAACCTAATATTTAGTAGGCCCCCCGTAATCATTGACGACTGGGGCCCTCCCGACCGTCCCCTTCCCATTCGTTGATGTATTAAGGATTTTGGTTTACTTGATATGTCAGTGAAGGAGGAATGACGCCTGGATCAGCGTCTGGTCAGAAATCCACACAAGTACATCCACGATATGATGGAAAGCTTATTGGATAGTTATTCTTATTTTCTTTTTGTTTTTATTTTTTACGAAGTTTTTTCGTAGTGAGAACCCAATTCATAATGACTGAAGCCATGAGTGAGGTCGCGTGCGCTCATGATGAAGGCTCCTCAGTTTTTAAATGCTCTGCGCGGTAGATTCAAACTACGGCGGATTAGTGTTTGAAGAGGATGCCTTATGTAATAGGCATGTTCGTCAATGATTACGGGGCCACTACTAAATATTAGGTTTTCCTAATCTCCTTACAGGAGTCAAACCTATAATACAATCTGTGGTAGTGTCCCATTTGTGGCCTAAAAACTTCACCTCACTATTCTCAGTAGCTACACCGTCAGAAGCAAATTGACCTTTCAAAAGACCACTATTAGTGGCCCATTCTCTTAAGTATAAATGAGCCTTGGCAAATATATCGCGGATCTCCCAGCATCTTTCGAGCAATAAATCTTCATCGTCTCCAGTGCCTTGAAAATTGTCCACATAGATCCCCTGCTTGATCTCATTCTTGAAGTCAGGATCTAGTCCAGCCTCCTCAAGATGACGCAAGATAGTAGCGTTGATAAGGAACTGGGAACAGGTCGCCCCGAATAAGACGACTCTGAACCTGTAGACCAGATACTCTGAATCTAGATCCATTGGGTCCCGTGGCCATAAAAATCTTGTCGAGTCCCTGTCTTTACGATGGAGTTGAAGCATCAGGAAGGCCTTCTCAATATCGGCGACCCATGCAAACTTATGACATCTGAAGCGCAACATAATTTGTGCGAGATCAGAGACCAGGGACGGACCCGTGTACAGACAATCATTCAGGCTATATGAGCGATCACTGGATTTAGCAGAGCAGTCATACACAATACGAACAGGAGTGGTGGAACTGTCCTTTTTAATCCCATGGTGAGCAAGGTAATGGATGTTATCCCCATACTCACTGAGATCTACTCTTTCCACAAATCCACGTTGTACCTGCTCGTTTAGCACTGCCGCATAAGTCTCGCAATAATTTGGATCCTTGACAAACTGCTTCTGAAGGCCACGTAACCTACCAAGTGCTAGATGGAAATTAGTAGGTAATTTACTCTTGTTATCATTCCAAGGGAGCCTTACCACATACTGACCCCTGCCAGAGTCATACGTTACAGTCTCTTCATACGAGCTTAACGCTAGCTTGGACTCACTATCAAGTTCATGTGGGTCAATTCCAATATTGTCCAAGTCCCATAGCTTATCTATATCAGTACATGTATTATCAGGCATTTTTGGCCTAATATATTTATCTATGGGGCTTACTGCTACCTTGAGGACTGTAACCACCTCCACCTGTGTGTCTTGAGAGGAAGTGGCATAGGATCCAGAAATGGCATACCCTTGGATCGTGGGGAGCATTATTAGCTTATCTACCCGCCGATATCCAGGGTGAACCAGGTCGTAGTAATAATCAGCTCCGACCAGTAGCATAATACCATTGTTAGCAGAGAGTTGATCATCAGCCAGTTTATAACCCTTGCTTCTGAGATATTTCAAATGTGGTTGAATCTCTGATGCTATATAGAAACTGGGTAGTGTGTCGACTACAACAGCCTTGATGGGACATGCCTTTCTTCTACAAACATAGGAAATCTCCACAATATCATAGTCACTGGAATCTATTTCACCAGTGAAACCATGGAGACGCAAATTCTCTTGACCCTTGCTGGTACACTTGAGCTGGGGTAATGATGACCGCAGAACGAATGACCTCTGTGAGCACTGGTCAAGTAAGGTGCGCGTCATTATAGTATTATTATTACTCCCCACTACTGGCAGCATCATAGTAGGAAGCAATTGACATTCTCGAGAAGCAATGGACATGGCAGATACTTTATCACCCTCGCTCTTACCTTTCTCATGTGACTCTTTGGGGGCTCTCCCCTTTTCTTTGCCGTCGTGCCGATCAGACTGGGTGCAAAGGGAAAACCAATGTTTCCCCTTGCAATACTTACAAGGTTTGATGTAGGAATTGGTGCAATTACTGTTGAAGTGGTCTCTTGCCAGACAGCTGGTACATAACTTAAGCAATTTAGCCTTGCCAATCTTCTGTGTAGCCTTAGGATACTTAGGACACTGGTACCACAGATGACCGTGGACACTGCACAACTTGCAACCTAATGATATTAGCCTTTGCTGTTTAGGAGAAGTCTGTACCGGGAAAGCTGCAGTAGATGGCGACATCTCCACTTGTCGGTAGTGTCCAGTACTCTCCATATTGAAGACTTCAGTCTGGTACACCTGCACCAACGCTTCCAAGTTTAGTGGAGAGTCATTTAGTATCGATGAATCGATCCGGTTCGAAGGACCATTATATGTCGGGAATTTAGATAAAGAGGTTAAATTGCATATCACTGGTACATGAAATATCCCAACAAATAGTTATAATATAATTACCAACGACGTAGTCGATGGGTGTAATCCAGTCCCCCACACACAGCTAATTCAATTGCATGACATGTAGGAATGTTCACATAATACAATATCGATACAATGAACTTAGCTTAGAGGACTGGTGATGTAGGACTGTTGTTGTTGTTGTTGTTGTCCCCCAAGCTGCCTGGCCGAACAGCCCCAAGGCCCCGAGCAAGGCCAAGGCCATAACTGAGCGCCCCCACAGAACCCTCCTTGCCTACCACAATAAAGCCTGGGTGACCGAAGCCACTCCATGGCGGGGAGCGGAGGAGGGTGCGGAAACGCACATCCCTTGGGAGGGATGACCTCCCAATCTACCAAGATTGGAAGCCAAAGCGTCACATTTTTCCTTTGCCCCTCAACTTTCTCTTCATAATTGCTGAGGGGCACAGGGCCCTGGGTGGGGCTTTGGTTTCCACGGAAAAGACGCCGTCACTTGAGATCTAGGAAAGACATAAGTAAAAGGAACAGTCGGAGTAAGCTATGGGTATGGCAGAGATCGCTCAGTTCTCACTCTGATAGACCAGCCCATCACCATTGTAGGACTGTTGTTATAGATTAATATTTGTAGCACATGGTGAACTGTGGGTTGAGTCAGAGCCGGGGGGGGGAGATGTTGGCTGTATGGTGTTGTTGTTGTTGTTGTTGTTGTTGTTGTTGTTGTTGTTGTTCCCCAGACCCAAAGTCAAGTAGAAAGCCCTCAGCAGAGAGGTAGTGAGTAGTAGCAGTGGCACTGAGAGTGAGATCACCGAGGTTCCCCCCTCCGACCGTGCCAAGAGGAGAAGATCACCCTCTCCTAAGCAGAAGTCAAGGTCAAGATCTAGATCCCCCCGCAAACAGTCTAGACACTCTTCCGCCGAGTTTTCCCGGTCTATCAAGCGCCGGAGAGAGGACTCTGGGGGATCAACGAGTCAGGCAAGCAGCGGCAGCCGGAGGGGCACCCCTCAGCCACCGCCTTCTACCCCTACCTCTGACACGCCTCAGCTCGAATCTGGTGACTCGGAAGTAGGGGCAGACGTAGTGGAATCCACACCTAGTCATGATCAATCTGTAAGTGTGCCTACCAATGTTACCTTTGCCATACCAAAATTGAATTATGTACCCCGTAGTGTTCGGTCGACAGGCCCTAGGAGGGTTCTGGCCGAACAGTACAAGGGATATCCGTCAGGGTCACAAGTAGATGATAACTCTTAAGTAATCCCAGACTCCCAGCCCTTTGTGGCAGGGGGCTACTGGCGTCAGTCTGAACCATCTCTGTCTCTTTTTAACGTAAATCAGGAAAGAGCCGAGGACAATAACATAGACATGTTGCCATCATCGGTTCCAGATTTAATGTGGCCCCCGGCGGATCGTGAATTAGAGGTACAACAGGAGAATTCTGAGTTAAGTAGGGAGCCGGAGGAAGTGCTGTTCTCCCCGGCCCCCCAATCTCTCACAGGTGAAGACTCTGAAGCAAGCTCCCACTCATCCAGGGACTCCCACAGTAAGTGTGTTACTTCAGATCAAATAAGTGATTTATTGCATAAGGTGATGCAACATTATCAACTCCCTGCCTCCTCTGACCCCCCGGCTTGTCAACCAACAATGGCCCCTAGTCCTTCAGTCGTAAGGCCCCTAGACTCCCCAGGTTTTCTTCCGTCATTTCCTACCCGTGGTGGCTGCGGCTCCAGGCACTACAGTGCCGGCTACGCTTACTGCCTCCAGTATAAGAGTTATTGCTGATATCACTCCCCCTCCTTTAGATAGGGATCCACTGAAGAAGGGCCCCATGCCCCTCCTCTATAGCCCTGATTGTTCTTGGGTCCCCGTGACACCACAGAACCCACAACTAGCTCAACCTACCGTTTCAGGGGTACTACCGGTCCCCGGCGGATGGCATATTGAAATTAACAAGAGTAGAAAGTTTCGGGCTAAAGATGAGGCAGGGAGAGGGTTGGATGTGTCAATTAAAGCTATCCCAAGTTATTACAATCCAGAATATTTTGTGTATACAGTGGAGCCCCCATCCTAGCTGCTAATCGGTTCCACAGAAATAGAGCTAGGATTGAAACAGCCAAGATCGGGGCACTGTTCTTATGGGGAAAATTCAATCGGTTCCGTGCTCATGCCAAAATTTGCGTCTTTTTCTATTTTTTGCCTACGAAAACATGTTTTATTGTACACAAATTAAATTTTATGCATTATACTGTATCATATAATACACCATAGAATAAGTTTTTAATAACTAGAAAAAAAAAGGCCCAATATCTAAACAATTACCGCACTTTTTCCCAGTGTTAGGCTATGAAAACATGTTTTTTGTCTAGGCTACATCAAGTAGCCTAGGCCTAAATCTTATGCATTGTAAATAATAATGTAGACATGGCTAAATGACAGTCCTAACCATAAATACTGTAGATTGGGGCATTGTTTCTATCATGCGAAATTTTTTAGGCCTAGCCTAGACCTAGGTTCTAAATTCGTCCAGCCACCCCTCAAGTACCCATTTCACCCCAAATACATCCAATAAATACATATTATGAGGAAAAGACGTATAAATACGTATTATGAGAAGATTACTTACAACACAGATTTTATTATAAATCATTGTCATATTTAGCCTAGCCTAGGCTAACATCGTCTAGGCTAGGCAATTCAATCGCTTTCGTCCGACATGGACTGGTCTTTGCTGTATTTTGAGCATGAAATTCCTTCATTGCTACCACCAGGCCAACCATCCCTATCACTAGATGTACTAGAGGTTATAATAGACGCGAGAGATAAGGGGTTCAGGCACAAAAAGGCTTGCAAACGGTTGTTTTGTCAACACAGATACTAGCTAAACTGCAAGCGTCTGCTTAGTGATGACGTCATACAAAGATGGCGGCATCTTGCGCATTTGACGATCGGATCTCGGATTCACTCGGATTTCATCTCTAAACGGCAAGCTACTGGCAGATTCTTTCGTTATGTTAAAACAAAATTATTGTTTTTGTTTGTTTTCTAGTTTTATGTCGAGTTTTTCGTTATTTTTGCTATTTTTTCGGGTTTTGGCTGGGATTTTGATGCGACGAATGAGGCTTTTGGCGCGAGAATTGAAATGGGGAATATTTGGTGTGTGGTGCGAGAATTGAATCAACGAAGACCGGTGTAGCTAGGATGGGGGCTCCACTGTACAGTAAACCCTCGCTAACTCTGACAAATTGGGGGGGGAGACCACTTCTGAGATGCCCGATTTTCCGAGATGTCCAAAGTCCGACTTATGTCCGACTTAAGAGAGGGGAAATTACGAATTAGAAGAGGAAAGTTCGCGTCATAGAAGATAATTTTTTTTTTTTTTTTTTTTTTTACATGTGAAATTCATCATATTAATGACAAATACGAACCTTATTATGTTTTCAGGGACAGTACAGTACATAGTAATTAATATTAACACAATAATTAAAAGGCACAGGCTTCAATTCATCCTAAAATCACTTAACCCGTACAGCCCCAGCGACGCGTCTGACGCGTCGGCGATGTATGTAACGCACAGCCCCAGAGACGCGTCTGACGCGTTACCCTAATTGCGCCGACCGTAACCTCAGGTGTAGCCACTCAAGAGGGCTCAGATTGTATGGGAACTGTGTACGTATCCCACGCAACCGTGCCGATGGTTGAAAACTCTCAAAGTCCACGTGCGTGCGCGTGAGCGCGCAATAACCTGGTTTTTTGGGGTAATTGCCTTCAATTTTTTACTCTTGTAAAATACGTTTTCGGGGGCTCTGTAGGACCATTCTTTAAGCTTTTTGAGCGGTTTTTCGTGGTTTTTCCTTCATTCCTAACCCATTCGCTATTGTTTCTGGAATAAAACCATTTTTTGAAAACCGGCCGGGTTCTGGTGAACAAACATTACAAAACTAGCCGGGGCTCCACGGGTTAAAACCGAGTGAGAGAACATTGTAAACATGACACAAAACCCGTCCAACTCGGAAATTTCCAAGATATACAAGAACATTTCCGAGAGGCCGATGCCATTCCGAGAAGTGCGGGTTTCCGACTAAAAAGAGTCCGAGTTAGCGGGGGTTTACTGTACAGCTGCCCCGGCAGTCCCTCCCGCCGCTTCTGCACAACTTTTTGCGGACTGGTCAAAAGCTGATGGCGTCAATGATGTCAAAGCTTGGCTACAATTCCGGTCTTAGACCATACGCATACACCAGTCTTGCAGATGGGGCAGGTTGGGTTAGGCCCCTGGGTAGATGGGGAGATAGAGGCTCAGGTTTTTGCTGCCACAATTACTTCTAAGTCTTCATATCAGGTTCCCCAAGAAAATCTTGCTTACTTTTCTTTGCCTGTAGCCAATGCAGAAGGAGTGTCCTCAGATTTGCTTGCCTTTCTTGTGGCATCCAAAGTTTCCTTGCACTCCCTAGATGAACCTTTCTCTACTCCCCCTGCTGCTCACCTCGAGCGGGATTTCAAGTTAAGATATAACGCCTACCGGATGTTCTCTCAGTACTTACTTAGTCGCCAGATCGCTGCCTCTCTTTCACGTACTATTTCAGCCATAGCTGACCCCCAAATTAGGAAAGCTACTGACTTGTCTAGGAGACTGTTACTACAAAATTCCATTCAATCTTTAGGAGACATCAGAACTGCGATCATGGAAGCGGTTCGAGCCCGCCAAGATCTGAGAGTCCATCTGGTCAGAAAGTTGCCGGCAGACATAGGTCGCCGGGTAACTCTCTCGCCGGTCCTTACTGCCCCCCTACTTAACTCAGAAACTTGGAGTCTTGTGTTTAATATGGTTAATGGTTGGAAGCAAGTTACCTCCCAAGCTCGGAAGGACCCTGCTAAGAAGTCCTTTCATAAGTCAAAGGGCGGTAGCAAGCCGTACCAGCCACATGCTAAACAGTCACCAAGGGGCCCCAGACCCCCTCCTCAGCAGGGAGGTAATCTGCACAAGTCCAAACAAGGTAAATACTCTGGGTACAAAGGTAAAGCCCCACAAAAGGTTAGTCAGGGACAATCGTCAGCCAAACCTAGCCAGCCGTCGGATACCAACCTGCCTCCGCCTCCAAAAAACTAGCCACCCATACCCTCAGCCTCCCAGTACCATGCTTAAAGGCACAGGATTTGAGAGTTGCCTTGAAGGACCGGCCCAGTTTGCACCTGGGCTCGTTCCGTTCATTTCGCTCGGCCTGGCCCAAGAAAACTTGGTCCAGGAAAGTAGTGAGCAAAGGAATCACCTGGCGGTGGCTCCGGCGGCCTCGACTGCGTCACCCGCTGGAATGCAACAGTGTGTCTCAGGAGGTGGAGGCTATAGTTCAAGAAATTATATCCAAACATGTCCTTATCCCAGTCAATTCCAATCACCTAGTATTCACCTCAAGAATCTTCTTAGTGCCAAAAAGGGACAGTGTGCAGATGCGACCAGTTCTCGATCTCTCGCAACTGAACACATTTATAGAGAATTCATCCTTCAGGATGCTTATAGTACAGCAACTCAGGCTCGCACTTCCGCCGCAAGGTTGGATGTGCTCAATCGATCTCAAAGAGGCCTATTGGCATGTCCCTATAAACAAGCGGTTCCAGAAATTCCTCGCCCTGAGGGTCAGGCAAGAGACTTATGTCTTCCAAAGAATGCCTTTCGGTTTGAACCTGGCACCGAGAATTTTCACAAAATTAGTCCGGCAAGCCCTTTTGCCTTTATTAATCCAGGGCATACAGGTGTTTTGGTATCTAGACGACTGGCTGGTAGTGGCGAACTCAATGGAATTATGTCACGATCATGTAAACCAAGTATTAGCTCATGTACAAACCCTAGGGTTCAAGGTGAACTTGGCGAAGTCTCTCATTGTCCCCACACGGACTATTCAGTGGTTAGGGCTGGTCTGGGATACCGCCAATCTGACTCTTACTCAGAGTGTGGACAACCGAAAAAGATTTCGCAAGAAACTGTTCCGTTTTCTCCACAGTCTGGCTGGATACGACCAGGAAGACGTGGGATTCCCTGATCGGCTCTATCGACTGGATACAATTAACTGTGAAGTTGGGCCGGTTGAAAGTCAAACGATTAATCCTGGAAGGCAACAAAGTTTTCCCTCTCTCGCCGGAGAAGAAATTATGGCCAATTCCTCCATTAATCCACAGCTAACTCTCGGTCTGGGCCAAGCGGGAATTCCTCCACTCAATAACGACATGGGTTTCTCCCCCTCCTACGGTATGGGTAGACACAGACGCCTCAGGGGCACTAGGTTGGGGCTACCAGTCAAACCTGGGCCATCAAGGGCAAGGCACATGGTCAGAGGACAATCAGTTGCATATCAACAAGCAAGAGCTTTTAGTCCCTCTCTTTTTTCTCCAAAATCACGGCATAACTTTAAAAAACAAATCAATAGCGTTCCGAATGGACAACCAAACTGCAGTTTATTGTATTAAAAAACAGGGCTCAGTGAGGTCTTGAGAGTTGCTGAAAGTTTCCGAACAGATTTTTGCCCTGGCCGAATCGCTGGGCATTTTCCTGCATGCAACATATCTCCCCGGCGTGGCGAACGTCTGGGCAGACGCTCTCTCTCGCCGGCGGAGCACACTAGTAGAATGGACGATCAAACAGGCCATCTTCGACAAGATGATTGCAAAGCCGTACCGTCCACAAGTGGACCTGTTTGCATCCAAAGAGAACCACAGACTCCCTCTCTTCCTCACTCGTCAGGAGGTAACCCCGGCGGAGGGGCCCGATGCATTGTTGGTAGATTGGACCAAGTGGACGTCAATCTATCTTTTTCCTCCACCAGATTCTGTGCTAATGTGCAAAGTAATTCACAAGCTGAGGGGTTACCGGGGCCTAGTCTCGATGATCGCGCCGATCTGGCCAGCCCAGGTATGGTACCACCAATTGCAACAGTGGTGCAGGAACCCAGTGTCCCTCCCGGTCTCCAATTTCCACTTGGAAACGATTGGCAACCTTCGGACCTCGCTCAGTTTTGCCTTATGGACATTTACAATGCCAAATGGTTAGCTCAATTTGGGGAAAGTGTCACTAACAAAATAATGAACCAATACACTATGTCTACCAGGAGACAATATCAATCCCATTGGAAAACCTTCACAACCTGGATTGTAGAGTCACGGCAAACGACTGCCTCAGGAGCTTTAATTTTCAAATATTGAGACTACCTATTCGAACAGAAACATTTTTCAGTAACCACTTTAAAAAATAATTTGTCTGCCATTAGAACTCCCTTTTTTTTATCTCACTGGCCTTTCCATACTGCAGGCGGAGGAGAAAGGGTTGATGAGGGCGTGTTTCAAGCTACGCCCACCACCCCGTCAGCTCATGCCTACCTGGTCACTTGACAAAGCCTTATTTATTAGTGGCCCCTCCATCATTGACGAACATGCCTATTACATAAGGCATCCTCTTCAAACACTAATCCGCCGTAGTTTGAATCTACCGCGCAGAGCATTTAAAAACTGAGGAGCCTTCATCATGAGCGCACGCGACCTCACTCATGGCTTCAGTCATTATGAATTGGGTTCTCACTACGAAAAAACTTCGTAAAAAATAAAAACAAAAAGAAAATAAGAATAACTATCCAATAAGCTTTCCATCATAACGTGGATGTACTTGTGTGGATTTCTGACCAGACGCTGAATCAGGCGTCATTCCTCCTTCTTTGCTCTGCGCTCAGCCTGCCCGGACGTACCTTTCAGGCTCCGCTGGTTCCGCATTCGTTGCGTCCCTAGTGAGTTTTTTCTCATTTGTTTACTCTAGGATGTATCGAGTAAGGTTAGGATAGGCGTAGCAGGAGTGTCCTGGGCTGGTTGCCCGCAGTGCAATGTATTTTGGGTCGTATGTATGGGGCATCTATTTCGGATGTACCCTCGTGGTCCTGTTGTGGACTCGTGAACTTTTCACAGTTGTGTTAGTTGGTGATGCAGGCGGCTTTCATTACGCGTTAATTATTGCTGCCTTTTATCCTTCTGATGAGGTAAGCTGTGTGTTTGCTGACGTTCCCAGCGTATTTTTCTTCACTTAGTGAAGTTTTTTCTGGGTCCGTGTCAGGCTTCCCGGGGTGGGAAGTTATCGCTTCGGTGGTGTGTTGGCGGTGGTTCCTGTTGTGATATTCCAGTGTGTGTGTATATTTCAACTTTTTTCATGCCGTCTACCTAGGCCTAGCCAACCGCTCGTAGCTTTGCCACATGTCTAGTGTTATTATTTATTTATAAATATGCCCTACTGTGTCATGTGTATCCGGGTTTTAGTTGTGTATTGGCTAATTCCTCGGACTATATTTGTTTCCTGGTTTAGTTGTGTATTGGCTAATTCCACGGATTATGTTGTGACCTTGGTTAGTCGTGCGTGTCTCTCCTCGTGTCGTATTGTTCAGATGGTGTCTGTTCAGGGTGGGGTTTGCCTTCCGGCGGGTTTTTCTCGGTTTCACCATGATAAATCCTGACCGATGAGCAGTGTTGGGCCACACGTGGTTTTTAACACTGGCTGGTTCCCCGGCGTGGGGAGGTGTCTGTGGCTCTCCAGGACTGCGTCTCTGTGGGTGCCTGGTTTCAGGCCTCCTTTAATATTCCCGGCGGGATGGCTGTACCCATCCTTACATATATTTAGATATATATAAAGAAACGACGTTCTTGAGAACACTCGTTTTTTATAGGTTTTTCTACCTGGTTTACGACAACCACATGGAAAACCTAGCTGTTGTTTAGGCGTTCCTCCCCGGCGATCTTTTACAAAGAAGTGGGGTCAGGAACTTGTGGGGTTAACTTTTAGACTTCTCACCCGGCGGGTGCACCTGAGCAGGGTGGGATAAAACGACTTAGGTCTCTTATAGTTAACCAATCCATTTGAGTGATACTCTGTGTATCGCTGCCTTTACTCTTACGGCAATTGAAGGATCAGTGAGGTTTAACCAAATCGATTCCCACACCCGGCGGGTGCCCCTAAGTGGAGGAACTAAGGAATTTATAAACAAATTCAATTTCGATTAACCTTAATTGGGTGATACTTTCAGTATCGCCGCCTTCTATTTTTACGACGATCGTTTGGGACAATTCGTTAAAAAATCAGATCTCGTATATTCCTGCCCTGGGCTATTCTACTAAAATATTTCAAGGGCCGGCGTCTTTATGAGGGGGGGCTTTGTTACAAAATTGAATCTTGAGACAGTCACCACCTCCTACAGACTATAAGTGCCATACTGGACCATTATATCAGAGGGTATTCTTCATGTTCTTTAGCTAAGAAGATTTGTTTAGCCTCTTTACACCCAGCCGCGTAGCGAGATGTGTTAGCTGTGTCTTTGCATCCCGTTACCCGGCGGGTTATTAACACTTGTATGCGAACACTTGGGTTAACCTTATGAGCATTAATTCCTGGAAATTTTTCTTTATTTTTCCAGAGCTGAGCTCCGGCGGACCAATACAGACCCGGCGGTAGTTTCCTCACACCAGTCTCTGTCATGGCTAATGTGGCCCCAGTTTTTGCCCTGTGCATTACCCCTACTTGCGCGGGTATCCCAATTTTTGCGCATACCCTTTGCATAAGGTGTGTTAGATGTCTAGACCGTTCAAGGGGTCTCTGGGTTACACTTAATTGTTCATTTTGCTCCCAATTAGCCAATAAAGTCCTGTGTGACAATGACAAGACCGCGGCGGTAGCGTTGAGAGAGGTCAGACAACAAATGTCGGCCTTTACTACCATTGTCGCACATAAGTCACTTCAATGTGACAACGTCCCACTTTGGGATAAGTTGCTGTCAGAGCACCCTCCCCCTAAACGTACCTCTAGAGTAACGGGTTTTAAGCCGACAGAGACTAGCCGGGGTTCTGTATCGTCTGTGGATACGTTTAAACGCCCGAGAGAGCCTACTCCCCCGGCAGCCACATCCTCGTCGCAGGCGAGATCGAGGTCAAGGTCACCCCTCAGACAGCGGTCTTCAAGTCGGGCCTCTTCCCCGGCTAGTAAGAAGTGTAAGACTGAAGCTTCCCCCAGTGGCCATGGTGGTGATTCTTCCAAACCTAGGTCTAGTTCGCGGTCACACCGTAGCCACAAATCCTCCAAAAAGGATTCCCATAAGAAGTCCTCTCGACATTCTACTAAGTCTAGTGCATCTCATCGTACCTCTACACCTGAAAATGTTTCTGTTACAGCCTCAGAGTATAGTGAAGCGCCTGTCCCTAAACAAGATTTACCTATTGATATTTTAACCCTAGAAATGGAAAGTTCAGGAAATTCAATAATTGAGAATGTTTCAGACTCTCAAGAGAGCGTAGGCCAGAGCCTCGGTGTTTGGCGGTTTGCTCAGCCAGGGTCTGACCATCCACGTCCGACTCATACGAGTCACACAGTAGCCGATGTCCACAGGGACGCGGCGACCCCATCCTCTATCCCTGATTTATCTTGGAAACAAGGTGCCCCTGCCTCGGCGGGGTCTTCTCAGGAGGATCGGGAGGAACAAGATGAAGTGTCATTAATTTCAGATAGGGAGGGACAAGGGTCAGGCTCAGGCCTGGACGCCGCCCATGATAATACTGATTCACCTGAAAGTTCTGCATCTAACCAGTTTGTTACAGCACAAGAAATTGATGGGTTACTTACTCATGCTCTATCAAAATTCTTTAATCAACAACAAGAAAACCCCACAATGGACTTGGGGGCTCCCTTGACAAGTTCTGCGGTACGGCCTCTGATAACGTCAATCGATTTATCTAAGATTCCTAACCCTCCTACTCTGTCACCGGCAGGGAGCTCTAAGCCAGCTACGGCGGCATTCACTACGTCAAATGTCAGGGTCATTACGGATGTTAATCCACCCCCTCTAGACAAAGCGCCTCTTAGAAAGGTAGCTATGCCCCTGCTTTATGGGCCAGACGAGTCATGGGTCCCTTTGAACCCCTCTAAGCCAGAGCTTGCCCAGCCTACCTTGTCAGGGGAACTCCCGGTACCACGTGAGTGGTTTATCCAGGGAAATAAGTCTAAGAAATTAAGGGCATTGGATGCCTTGGGTAATGTTTTGGACGTAAATATCAAGGCTATACCTAGTTATTATCATCAGGATTATTTTGTTTATGCATCTAAGCCTGCTTTACCCCCTGCCTCAGCTTCAAAACTTTTTTCAGACTGGTCTAAGCTGGATGGGTTTAATGATATTAAGGCTCTGTCGGCTCTTACTCCTGAACTAGATTTACAGACCGTCACAGACGAGACAGCTAATCCAGTGTTGAAGGTGGGACAGTTGGGACCAGGACCTTGGGTGGATTGGGAGGTAGAGGCTCAAAACTTTGCAACCACTTTCACTTCTAAATCTTCCCACCAGATCCCTCAGGATACACATTCATGGTTCTCCATGCCGGTAGGTTCTGCCAGCGGAGTTCCGTCAGCTTTATTTTCCTTTTTAGCTGCCCCTAAGATTAATCTTTGTGAACTAAAGGAACCATTCACTACCCCTACCCCTTCTCACCTAGACAGAGAATTTAGGCTAAGGGGAAAAGCTTTCCGCCTGTTTTCACAGTACATAGTTTCTCAACAGGTGGCTAAGTCTTTACTCAGGTCTACTCAGGCAATCGCAGACGCGGATGCTCGAAGATCAGTTGAGTTATCCCGGCGTCTGATTCTTCAGTCGTCGATTCAATCCTTAGGTGACATACGCACAGCCTTACTTGAGGCGGTGCGAGCACGACAGGATCTTAGGATGTCATTAGTTCGCAAGCTGCCTGATCGCATTGCTAACCAGGTGGTAATGTCCCCAGTACTTACACCTTCTTTAATGTCCCCTGATGTATGGCGAACAGTGTTTAACATGGCACAGGCCGTGAAGCACAGTCCCGCACAGGCTAAGAAACCCGCATTTAACTTCCCCAAACCTAAGCCTCCTACTAAAGCTCAGCCAGGAGGTTCTAAGCCGTTTCTTCCGCCTAAGTCCTCCCAATCCCCCCTGGGTCAGTTCAGGCATAGACAGAGAGGGTTTTCAGGACAGAGGGGACGCGGCCAGTATAAGCCGGGGCAGGGCCAGTCTTCGGCCCACACCAGCCAGCCGGCGAAGCGTCCAACACCACCAAACCCACCATCAAAAAACTAAAGTCTTTCTCACTCCCAGTGCCTATCTTAGAGCCGGAGGAACCGAGGGAAGTACAGCCGGCGAACCCTTGTCTGCTAACTGGGTCGTTCCGAACGTGTCACCAAGCATGGCCGTTAAAAACCTGGGCACGGATGGTGGCACGCAAAGGCATCACTTGGCAGTGGCTCCGGCGACCTCGCTTACGTCAGCCGACAACGGCAAATTGTGTTTCATTAGAGGTGGAGTTGCTGGTCCAGGAGATGATTGCCAAGAATGTCATCATCCCGGTCCCTCCAGATTACCCTGTATTCACGTCAAAACTGTTTTTGGTTCCCAAACGGGACAGTGTTCAGATGAGGCCGGTCGTAGACCTGTCTTATCTGAATCTTCACATTTACAACGAGTCTTTCAGAATGTTAACAGTTCATCAAATCAGGCTAACACTTCCGCCGGGTGGCTGGATGTGTTCCCTAGACCTGACAGACGCCTATTGGCACGTGTCGGTCAACAAAAGATTTCAAAGGTTTCTGGCCTTGAGGATCAGGCACCAAAATTTTGTTTTTCAGAGGATGCCGTTCGGTTTGAACCTAGCACCTCGATTATTCACGAAACTAGTCCGGCAAGCCCTGATGCTGTTGTTAAAACAGGGAATCAGAGTGTTGTGGTATCTAGACGACTGGCTGGTGGTGGCAGAGACACAACAATTATGCATAAAACATGTCACATGTCAAAACTCTAGGCTTCAAGGTAAATCTGGTAAAGTCAAACCTTGTTCCCTCAAGAGTAATTCAGTGGATAGGGCTGGTCTGGGACACCGCCGCTCTCACTCTGAGTCAGAGTGTGGACAATCGCAACAGGTTTCGCAGGAAACTGTTCAGGTTTCTTCACAGTCTGACTACGACACGAAGAGTCTGGGAGTCTCTGGTCGGCTCTCTCAACTGGATTCAGCTAACTGTCAAGTTGGGCCGGTTGAAAGTAAAACGATTAATATTGGAAGGCAACAAATATTTTCCACTCTTACCGGCGGGAAAATTATGGCCCATACCAAAATTAATCCACACCTTACTAGCGGTCTGGGCGAAGAGGGAAACATTGCACTCAATCATGTCATGGACCTCTCCTCCTCCAACGGTATGGGTAGACACGGATGCGTCAGGCACCATAGGGTGGGGATTTCAGTCAAATCAGGGGCACCAGGGTCAGGGACTTTGGTCCCACTTAGAAATCTCTCACATAAATGTCAAAGAGTTACTAGTCCCCTTGTATTTCCTTCAGGCTCACGGCCCGGCGTTACGGGGCAAGTCAGTGGCCTTCAGAATGGACAATCTGAATGCAGTTCACTGTATTCAGAAACAAGGGTCAACGAGGTCAAGGAAGTTGCTACTCGTGTCGGAAGAGATTTTTGTTCTAGCCACCAGTCTAGATATTTATCTTCACGCATCTTATCTCCCAGGCGTAGCGAACGTCTGGGCAGACGCTCTGTCCCGGAGACAGAGCACGACAGTAGAATGGGAGCTCAAGCAACCCATTTTCGACCTAATGATTGCGGAGCTCTCCCATCCACAAGTGGATCTTTTTGCGTCCGAGGAGACTCACAAGCTCCCTCTATACCTCACCCGCCGGGCGATAACGCCGGCAGGGGGGCCAGACGCCCTAGTGACAGACTGGAACAGATGGAGCTCCATCTATCTGTTTCCGCCGCCAGATGCGTCACTAATGTGCCACGTAGTGAACAAACTACGAGTTTATCGAGGCTTAGTCTCGCTAATCGCGCCCCTGTGGCCGGCGCAGGTGTGGTACCAGCAGTTAATAATGTGGTGCCCGGACCCGGTATCGCTCCCGGTCGGGTACTTCCACTTAGACACGATTGGCAACCTAGAGACCTCGCTGACTTTTGCATTATGGACATTCAGGAGGCCAAGTGGCTAGCACCATACGGTAGGGATGTGACCAATAAATTGCTCAATCAATATACTCAGTCTACTAAGCGACAATATCAATCTCATTGGAAAGCTTTTACTTCTTGGATTGTTAGAACGGAACAAACTGTACCCTCAGTGGCATTGGTTTTTAATTACTTGAACTATCTGTTTGAGCAGAAACGTTTATCTGTGGTTACTTTGAAGAATCACTTAACTGCGATTAGAGTGCCCTTTTTCGACCTTACAGGTCTATCCATACCGGTGGCGGAGGAAACAGGATTTATGAGAGCGTGTTTTAAACTCCGCCCACCTCCCCGTCAGCTCATGCCTACTTGGTCTCTGGACAAAGCTTTGTCTTTACTTCATTCTCGTCTGTATCAAAATACTGCAGACTTTGCTTTAATCTTAAAGAAGGCAGTTTTCCTTTTGGCTTTGGCCACCGGAAACAGAGTGTCTGAGCTGGCGGCGATGAGCAACACACCTAATTGTCTTAGGTTTGGTAGACTTAATGATTCAATTTCCATTGCACCCTCCCCGGCGTTTGTAGCCAAGAATGAGCATAGTGCACACGTGTTTTCTGAGTTCACGGTGCCGGCGTTAAAAAGGGGAAAGGTGCATCATAATTTATGTCCAGTGCAAGCTCTAACCAAATATTTGAGAATAGCTCCTCATAACCCCCAAGGTGCTTTATGGGTAGCGAGTACGGGTAAACGCTTACTTAAACGGCGATTAGCCTCTCTTCTGGTAGAAGTCATTAAAGAGAGTAATCCCGGCGTTGTGGGTAGGGCCCACGATTTACGCAAGTGGGCGGCCTCTTTACGTTTCCTGAAAAACTTTTCAGTTGAAGATATTGCGTCCACACAGTTGTGGGCGTCTAATCATACGTTTCTCTCTAGATACTTGTCAGTTGCTCTAGACAAACCTTCCTTACCATGTATAGCTTTAAGGCAGAGGGTCTAGGTGGCCCTGCAGTCACTTATGTTTATTTTCAAGGAAGGGGGGGGGGGGGGGGGGTGCAGTCAGTTGACATAGGACACCCTAGACCCCGCCGGAGTATGAGAGCTGTGATACAATTTAAGGTTAAAATGTGATATGAAAATTTCTCTGCGAGAATTTGTGCTAGTACAAAGTTTAGTACAAAACAACGGTGTTGTTATAGTAGTTTTAGCTGCGAAAGCAATGTAACATTAGTTCAATGGAGTTCATTAGCAATTGATCTCCACATGTATTTTGGGGTTTATGATGTGCACATATAAACTTATAACTTATTATTTTTGTCACCACTCGTTGAGTGGGGTGCCTTTTGTAACTACAGATCTGTGTTCAGAATCTTCAGGGTTACATATTTTTGTCGGGCAGGCTTCTTTGAAGCACGCACCTGCCTGAACCCCTTTTTCTTGTATATTTCCGGCCTACGCCGTATTAAATACATTTTTCAAAAGTAAGAATACTATGTGGTTGTTTTTATTATCTGCTTTTCTAGAGTTATGATATGATTACGAATGTCCCCCTCCAGTCTTAGATATCAGGCATGTTCGTCAATGATGGAGGGGCCACTAATAAATTATAGGTTTGACTCCTGTAAGGAGATAAAGAAAACCTAATATTTATAGTGGCCCCGTAATCATTGACGACTGGGGCCCTCCCGACCGTCCCCTTCCCATTCGTTGATGTATTAAGGATTTTGGTTTACTTGATATGTCAGTGAAGGAGGAATGACGCCTGATTCAGCGTCTGGTCAGAAATCCACACAAGTACATCCACGTTATGATGGAAAGCTTATTGGATAGTTATTCTTATTTTCTTTTTGTTTTTATTTTTTACGAAGTTTTTCGTAGTGAGAACCCAATTCATAATGACTGAAGCCATGAGTGAGGTCGCGTGCGCTCATGATGAAGGCTCCTCAGTTTTTAAATGCTCTGCGCGGTAGATTCAAACTACGGCGGATTAGTGTTTGAAGAGGATGCCTTATGTAATAGGCATGTTCGTCAATGATTACGGGGCCACTACTAAATATTAGGTTTTCTTTATCTCCTTACAGGAGTCAAACCTATAATCAGTACTTCAATCGCGCAAATATAATAATGCGCCGGATTTTGATTCACTTTTGAAAAAGGCTGTATTCCTCATGGCTCTAGCCACCGGGAACAGGGTATCTGAGCTGGCGGCGATGAGCAACGAACCTAATTGCCTTAGGTTTGGGAGATTGCACGATCATGTACAAATCGCGCCGTCCCCCACATTTATAGCTAAGAACGAACATTCTGACCATGTATTTTCTGAATTTTCCGTCCCGGCATTGAAGAGGGGCCTTACTCATCACCTCTTATGTCCTGTGCAAGCACTCACTAAGTTTATGAGGGCTGCGCATCCTCGCCAACCAGGTGCATTATGGGTCAACCAGACAGGTAGACGTGTTACGAGAAGAAAGTTAGCTTCCTTGCTTGTTGACGTTATTAGGGAAAGTAATCCCGGCGTGATAGGCAGGGCTCACGATATCAGGAAATGGGCAGTCTCTCTCAGATTTCTTCAAAAAATTTCGATAGAGGACATTGCTTATACAGTACTCAATTATGGGCTTCCAATCATACGTTCCTAACACGTTACCTGTCTGTCGCTCTAGATAAACCAAAGCGTACCTGTGTAGCTTTACGACAACGGGTACAATAGGTAATGTTCTATTATGTATTTATTTATTTTTATAAGGGGGGGGGGGGTGCAGAATAGTCCATATCCCACTGTGCCCCAAGAGATTGTGATGAATCACGAGCTGTGATAAGACTGGTTCTACAGTCCATTATTTTATTTTATTTTATTCTAAGAAGATATCTAGCATAGTTGCAACTACTGTATGTACATTTTATCAGATGGTACAAATATATTTACTGTACAAATAATTTTAAGAATGGAACAAAAACTTCTGCAGAGTTATAGTTCTAGGGAACACATGTGTGTCCCATATTTCATGCATACGATCTAATGTAAAGATCTGACCATGAGCAAGCAGTGTCTTAATGTCACGCACTGCTTGCAAATCTTTTCTATTTTTTATATATCTATTGTTTGCATACAATAAAACTTAAAAAATGCTATTTAGTAGTAGCCTCTACGTTCCAACGTAGAGCTATATACTTATCGTATAATTCTGCTCCGCTCTAGAGCGGGCAATTATCGAAATCACTAGCGCGATAAAACGATAACATCTAGAGTAGCACCTTACTCTCTCTACTAGGTACGTTGTACATACTTTGGAGGCCACTATTTGAAAAGGAAAATAAGAAAATATTGATGAGAAAGAAGAGAAAATTACAGGATTTTAGGCCATCCTATCTGGCTCCTTCAGCCGTCTTGACGGATCCACCCCACTACCCGACAGGGTTCATTGGGCATTCCTTTTCGCGCTACTCAAGCCTTCACACTCGCGGTTTTCTATGCGCCCGATTTTTGTGCTGCTACTCCTGTCGCCTTCCCTTTGGGTGAGTTGTGGGCCTTATTTATGGTACCTAAGGTTATTAGACAGATGATCTGTGATGTAGGCACGCTTCAAATGGGCTCTTAGGTGTGTTACTTTGAGTATGGCGTCGAAACTGGTTGGTCACACTTCTGCGAATGCGTCGCCCTTCGGCGATTGTTATTCTTTGGGCCTTTGCCTGTTTTTATCATCATTTTCACTTGCGGTGGCTTAGTTTTGTTACCTGGTCGGTTCTATTACGCTTTGTGCTTATTTTCTGCTTTCATTGCGTGGTGTTGGCGAAAAGTTAGGCTAACTTGTGCACTTTGGTTTGTGATGAAGGGGGCATAGCCCCCCTTGCCTTGACAGGTTCTTTTGGCCTTATGTTTTGCTTACCTTCACATGAATGTTTCGCATTGGAGTGTGCCCTGTGTTTTTTGTTTTTATCTGCCACTCAACCAAGGCTAGGCCCCCTGTTAATAGCCTAACTTTTAGTTTGGAGGGGGAGAAGGGACTTTTGGTAGACCGTCAATGTTGCCTCGTCGCTCTTGCTTGCCGATCTATGGTTTTCTAAACCGCCTTAGGCTCGCAGGGGTATGACGCTTTGGTTTTACTAAACCTTCTGTGGGGCACCCTTTTTTCTTCTGACGCTCGCTCCCGCGCTGTCTCTCCCTTATTTTGTTGGCGCTCCCCTAGGCCTTGAGTTCATGGGACACAGTCTTCCCCTTAATTGGACTCCCTCATACATTGAGGTCCCCGCGGCACGGTCTTCAACTCCTTTGAGCTCTACGATGCCTTGAACTGTCGTCCCTTCCACCCTTTTTGGTGACGCGGGTCTCTGGGAAGGGCTCTGCGCCCGCTCCGCCCTGCAGCGTGGACAAATCCCGCTCCAGGTCGGTCCTATGCTTCCGACATGTTCTCTTTTTTGGCTGCTGTGGTCGGGTCACTCTGGACCCGCTCCGCCCTAGGATGGTACTTTCCGTCTCTAGGTCGGTCCTCTGCATCGCACTGTTTTATTTTTGCTCATGCAAGCTCCCCTGCCAGCTGTCCTGCTGTGCACTTGGGTTGAGCCTTTTGGTTGGTATTTACCTCCATCTCCCTTTCCGCTCGAGGGCGGACAAATCCGCTCTGGAGTGGACATCTCCGCTCTGGTGCAAGCATCTCCGCTCTGCAGCGATGTCTATTCTGCTCTGGACAGGGCCCCCTTGGGCTCCTCCTTCACTTTGGCTTCTACACTGGGTCTCTCCTCCACCTGTTCCGCTCTGGAGCAGACACCAGTCCCGCTCCTGGTCGGTCCTAGGCCTTCCCTCCTGCTGCCCTAGCCCTCCTGTTTTCACCTGGTTCTACTCTACGATTGTTCCGCTCTGGAGCGGACGCCAGTCCTGCTCCAGGTCGGTCCTAGGCCTTGCCTTCTGATGCCCTGGCTCTCTTGTTCGCTGTGCGCATGCCTTTCTCCTTTGCCTCGACTGCCATTGTCATGCATGCATGCCCCGCTCTGGAGCGGGAGGGTGTAGTCTGCTCTGGAGCGGGTCTGTCTGCTCCGCTCTGGAGCGGACTTTCCCGCTCTAGAGCAGCCTAGCCCTCTCGGCCCTGGCACTATTTTTTGGCCAATATTGCCTTGTTTGTACTTGGGGTTTGTCAGTTACAGTGTCTAATAACCTTCTCCTTTACATCAGGCTGTGTTCCCGCTCTGCACTGCTGGGTCCCTTGGCCTGCCATCTCCTCTTCGGTCCCTTCACCCTTAGGTACCCTTTTCGGTTCTTATATAGCTGTCATGCTTTCTTTCAGGGTGTTTGCACCTGCACCTTGGTCTTTTCTGACCTGGGTTTTTGGGGTTCTTCAGACTGTTGCTGCTTATGATATATGCTTGGCCCTCCCACATGGGGGGGGTCCGTCTCCGTCCTTCTCCACATGGGGGGGGGGGTTATTACTTTTATGTACCTATCATAATGCATGGAATCTTTTGTGTGTTTTTTGTGCATACTGTCATACCTTTCTTAAATTTATGCATATTCTTTCTCTGTGCTTCGTCTGGGACATTTTTCATTTCTCCCTACGCTTACAGTGCGGATGTCGCTCCCTGACTGCGCGCGCCATGGGTGTGCCCGTCCGGCTATGGGAGCTGGGCATACTGAGTGCCCCATCCATGCTGCGTGCTACTGCCGTGATGGCTTCACCCCCAGAAGGTGTGGCCCGTGTCTCGTCAACATTATGACTATTGAGTCTCGCCCTACTTCGCCGGATGCTGAGACGGCATGGATCAACCTCACCGCTGCATGGTCGGGCGTGGCTCGGTATGTTAAGGACCATTTACATCGGGTCCCCCGCTTCATGGACGAAGGGGTTCGCGCCTTGCTGAACCTTCCTCTGGAGTCTCCGCGCCCAGTGGTCACCGCTTCGCAGGTCCCTCAGTCTGGTGTGTCTCCGTTCTCGGCGGACACAGCGGGGTCGAAGCGGCACCACTCAGCTTCTCCACGTCGCCGGAAGTCTTCGACGTCCCGCCGCCCTGCAGCTTCCGTCCGCACGTCTCCGGGCTCGACGACTTTTCGCCCTAAGATGAAGGCGCTTCCCCCGGTCCGTGTTCCTGCTGGTGTTTCGGCCTTCTCACCTGGTCGTCGTACCACCCATGAGCTGATCAAGGAGATTGAGGCGTCGCAGGCCGCCGGACATCTACCGTCGGCTCCTCCGCCTTCGTTGCCGTTGGCTCTGCTACCACCGTTACCGCCTACTCCACCACCTAAGAAGGTGGGGGCTCTGTTTGCTTCGGCCTCCCCTCTTCTTGTCCGCGATGGTCTACCGGATTCTCCTGGCTTTGTCGAGTCTGACATTCCGTGTGGCCAGCCTTCTCCTGCTCGGAAAAGTGGATCCGTACCTCTGGCAGTGCAAGGCGCCAGTGTGGAGGTTTTAGGGTCTGGTCAGGAGGGGGCTGCCTGTGACCTCGTGGAACTGAGTGGCGGGAGCGATGAAGAGTACGATGACGAAGTGGTTGAGGACTCGCCACGGGAGTCATTCTACTATACTCCGTCGCCTCGTCAGTCGCCCAGCCGTAGGAAACGTCGTCGGACCATCTCTTCATCTTCCTCATCACCGACCGAAGACCCTGGATGGGTCCTTCCTATTTGGGCCATCCAGGAGGCCCAGGTTAGGGCTGAGGAGGCTAACGCTGCACGGTTTTCCTCCCTACAAGAGACGCTTGCACTGATGGCGGGAGGCTTGGAGCGTCCTACTCCCATTCCTCCTGTGATTCCTCTTGTGAATCCTCTTCCGCCATTTGTGGACCACCTGCCAACTCGTCCTGCTCTCTCTGTGCCTGTTGCTCCTGTTGTCGCCCCTCCCGTTCCCTCCCCGGCTGCATCTCCTTCTTTTGTCATGCTACCAGGGAGTGGGTTCGGGATGGTTGGGCAGCCTGTCACCGTTCCGTCCTTGGGAAAATACAAGATTCCGAAACGTCGCTTTCCTTCTCTTTATGGAGAGCCGTCGTCGTGGTGGAACGTGACGGCTTCACACCCGGAAAGGGCTTCTACCCAGGCGCCGGGGGAGCGCCCTGTTTTGGAGAGCTGGCAGGTGCAGGTTAACGTCAAGGGTCATTTTCGGGCTTTGACTCCGGACGGTCTAGTCCCTGAGGTCGACATCAGGGCTCACCCTGGGAGGACGGATCTGCATTTTTTTACGTACCGTCCTCAAGTGTCGCCCTCTGGGTCTAATAAGTTATGGTTGGACTTTGCTCGACACGACATCAATGTCGATGCGCCCGCTCTGTCAGCCATCGCGGGCCTTCCCTTGGTGGGGAATGCTCGGGACGTAGAGGGTAACCTCATGGTTCGGCTTCCTCATCTCGAGGGAGGTCCCTGGAATTTGTGGCTGGCTGAAGGCTTGGACTTCGGGCTTCGGTCGTCGGAGGGTTCTTCCCCGCTTCCACAGCACGACTCATCGTTCGTGTCGAGCCTAGTCACGTCTTCGTCCGGGGTAGACCCTAAGTACTGGGCATGGCTCAATGCGCCTAAGTTGGCGTTTGTTGAAATGCCTCAGCCCTATTTCACGCCGCCAGATAAGGGTGCCCTGGAGCGTGATCACAAGCTCCGACAGCGCACTGCTCGCCTGCTCTCCACCTTCCTGCTGCAGCTACAGCTGGCTCGGCTTCACCTGCGTCTGATAGAGGCGCAACCAGTTGGTGAGATCAGGAAGGGGGAAGAGCACTTGCGGCGAGTACACCTGCAGCTCGCCCTTAACTCGGTCGGGGACCTTCGTTGTGCCATCCATGAGGCTGCGCGTTGTCGGCAGTCTCTGAGGGTGGCCTTCTGTAAGAAGGCGCCGACTGAAGTACGAACGAAGCTGCTGCTGTCGGAGCTCGCTACAGAGGGGCTCTTCTCTGACGCGGCGTGGCAGGAAGCATACCTCTTTGCTGCTGCGGGGCGCTTCGCACCCCGTCCACCTGGGGTGTCGCGGCGCTCCTCAGCCGCTTCCTCCCTTAGTAGGGGTGGGAAGGCCGGCTCGTCCAGAGGACGCCAGGCTTGGCGAGGATCCTCTGCTGGGAAGCGTCAGGTGGTGAAGTCTTCAACGCGCCGTCTGTATGACCGTCGCTCACCACCTCGCCCTTCTCAGCACCTCGCTATTGAGGCCTCCTCTCGGCGAGTTGACCAGAGGCAGGAGGATAGGCGGCCGACGCAGGAAGGTCGGCGCCAGTTTCAGAGGGGCAGTCGCTATCGGGGAGGGACTAACCGAGGCGGTCAGTCTAGGCGCGGCAAGCCCGGGGACAACTCCGCGGCAAAAAACGCCTAGTGCCTCCAGGACTATCCTCTCTCCCTTCTCCCGACTGCCTCGCCGAAACGGTGGTCGCCATCACTCAAGGCGCCCCTACCGGCTTTTTTCGCCCCCACTATCGGCAATGGCCTCGCCGATCGTGGGCGCGTCGGGTAGTAAAGCGGGGTCTGTCCTAGATGTGGCAGTCAAGGCCTCCACTCAGAACGCCTCCCAAACATCGGTCTGTGTCTCCGGACGTGGCCGAGGTTATTCTGGCCATGCACAAGGATGGGATAATTCGGGAAGTCTCGCCTCACCAGCGAGTCTTCCTCTCTCATGTTTTTCTGGTCCCCAAGAAGGACTGCGATGCGATGAGACCGGTGGTCGACCTGTCGTGCCTCAATCTGCACGTCGTGAACGACCACTTTCGGATGCTTACCATCAGTCAGGTGCGGTTGGCGCTCCGTCCCGGTTGCTGGGTGGTTTCCCTGGATCTCAAGGACGCTTACTGGCATGTTCCGATAGCTCCTAGGTTCCAGGGTTATCTGGCGCTCCAGCTGCACGGAAGGGTGTTCACGTTCGACAGGCTGCCCTTCGGTCTCAACATCGCACCGAGAGTCTTTACGAAACTCGTCAAACAGGCTCTGACTCCCCTGCTCAGTAAAGGGATTCAGATCCTGTTTTACTTGGACGATTGGCTCATCACCGCAGACTCTCCCACCCGTTGTGTACACGACACTCTCCTTGTCATCCAACACATCACACGGTTAGGCTTCAAGGTAAACGTTCCCAAGTCATGCCTCACGCCGTCGCAAGAAGTGACGTGGGTGGGCCTCGAATGGGACATGGCGAGCGCGACTGTCAGACAGAGCCGGGTGAATGCGTCGAAACTTCGAAGGAAACTTTTTGCCGCATTGCACTCGGTCTCGATTACCAGGAAACTCTGGGACTCGCTGATCGGGTCACTCAATTGGGCGTCTCTTACCGTTCCCTTAGGGAGGCTCAGACTCAAACGCCTGATTCAACTAGGCAACAGGGCTTTTCCGCTACTGCCTCCACATTGGCTGCGACCAATCCCGCGCTCGATCCACTTACAATTGACACACTGGGTGGTTCGAGGCACGCTCGCGAGGGCTGTGTCCTGGACTTCGCCGCCACCGACCATCTGGATCGACACAGATGCGTCGAGCGAGGTAGGTTGGGGTTACCAGTCAAACACGGGACACCAAGGTCAAGGCAGGTGGTCAGGCCTCACTCATCTTCACATAAACGTCTTAGAACTGTTAGTTCCGTTGTTCTTCCTGAGGGATCATGGGCAGGCCCTCTCCGGCAGGTCGATGGCCTTCAGGATGGACAACATGACTGCAGTTCATTGCATACAGAAACAGGGATCCTCCAGGTCCGCCGTTCTTCAGGACCTGGCGGAGAAACTGTTTTTCCAGGCAGACCTTTACAACATCACACTGCATGCGACCTACCTGCCCGGGTCGGCCAACCTATGGGAGGATGCTCTGTCGAGGGGACAGAGCACCCAGGTAGAATGGTCTTTCAAAAAAACCGTATTCGACGACCTCGCGGCCTCCTGGGGTGTTCCGCAGGTAGACTTGTTCGCCTCGTCCGAGACGAACAAGTTGCCTGTGTTCCTGACCCGCTGGATTCAAACTCCAGCGGGGGGACCGGACGCTTTCAGCAAGGACTGGAGCAGGTGGCAGTCTCTATATGTGTTTCCTCCACCCGACGCACTCTTGATGTGCAAGGTCCTCCACAGGCTGAGAGAGTACCAGGGCAAAGTTTGGTTAATCGCGCCCATCTGGCCGGCCCAAGCCTGGTACGCTCAGCTGAAGCGATGGTGCCCGAGTCCCGTTCCCCTGTCGGTCTCAGACTTCCACTTGGGGTCGATTGGAGACCTAGGGACCTCGTTGGCATTCGCATCGTGGATGTTTGTGAGGCAGAGTGGCTGCCAACGTTTGGAAGATCATCAACTGACAAATTTACTCTACACTGGACACAATCCACATGGAAGACGTACGAATCTCACTGGCAGAGTTTTACTTCTTGGATACATGACACGTCACAGACACTGCCATCGGTGGCGTTGGTTTTTCACTACCTCAATTATTTATTTGAGACACGTCACAACATGTTCAACACCCTTAGGAACCACCAGTCTGCCATCCGGGAGCCGTTTGAGAAGTTAACGGGGTTGGTCGTTCCTCAAAAAGAATTGGATTTCTTCATGCGTGCCTGTTTTAGGCTTAGACCACCCCCGCGCCAGATTCCTCCTCAATGGTCTCTGGCGGAGGCTCTCAAACTGCTCTCGTCTGCCCCTTACACTACGAACCCATCACCTGAACACCTACTTGACAAAACCCTGTTCCTTCTAGCTTTGGCAACGGGTGAGAGAGTCTCGGAGATGGCCGCCATGTCTCGGGCCCAGGTTTTCTCCCCTCCTTGGGTCGGTCACCTTGGCCCCGTCGGTTCATTTTATTGCTAAGAATGAGCGAGAGACTCACGTTTTTAAACCATTTACTGTCCCGGCTTTGAAACGGGGTAGGGCTCATCATCTTTTATGCCCCGTTCACGCTCTCCATTCTTATGTGGAGACAGTCAGGCCGATGTCGGGGTTGGCATTGTGGGTGGCGCCTTGTACTGGTAGGAGGCTTGGTAAACGTGCGGTAGGAATTCGCCTGTGTCGGATTATTCGGGCCAGCAACCCTCAAGTTCAGGGCACTGCCCATGACATTCGATCGTACGCTGCGACGATACGATTTCTTAATAATCATTCACTTACGGATATTGCCGGCACAGGGCTGTGGTCTTCCTCCAACACGTTTGTCTCCTCCTATCTGTCCATGTCCACGGACAGGCCGGGGCGTCCTTGTGTTGCGTTGGGCCAGCAGGTTAGTTAGGGTCTACCTGCACTATTCCCTCTGTCTTTTGACCCTTTTCCTTTCCGGTCATTCCTTTATTGGGGTGGGGGGAGGGGACATGTTATTCATATTCCTTTATGTGCAATTAAGGTTAAGGACTTTCCTAGGCTAAGATGTTTTATTATTTCTAGTCTTAAGTCTCCTACATATTGATTTTTATGTATGCACCCCCTTCTGCTACTGTTTTTTCAGGGGGTCCTGCTGCTCCGCGCTGGATATGCTCAGGTATTCTCGGTACCTCCGGTACAGTCCTCCTCTTCCATATGTGTCTGTCTTCCCTCATTATATTATGGGTACTACTGCTTTGTACAGACGGGGGGGGGGAGGGGGGGGGGGGAAGGGGGGGTTCTTCCTGCACTATAACCATACCTGCACCTATGTTTACGGATTCACTAGGTTAAGATATTGATGTCCTCTCTTATCTTGTGTATGCTCCATGACCTTGTATGTTTCTACATCATCTCACTTGTTTTGGTCATCCGGTTTTTCGTGCTAGTCACTGATTCTCCTCATGTATTATCATCCCGTCATGTACGGTCCTCCTCTTCGGCACATGTCTGAAGTAATTCCTTCCTTTCTGAATCATCCTGCCTTCTTCCAGAAGGCTCCGGGGGGGGGGGGGGGGGGAAGCATCCCGGGATTCATATTATCCCTTATGAAATGCATCATTCTTGTCTTAGGCTAAGATATACCATTACATAAGATTTGACTGTACTTGACCTCTCTTGATATGCGCCTGTCAGTACACTCTTTTATATAAACTCTCTTGTTTAAGTCTGTCTTTTATGGTCCTGATATTACCTAATGGCTAAAGTTTGTGTTTTCAGCTTGTATGTCCGCCTCCAATTTGGTACTCTAGCTCTACGTTGGAACGTAGAGACTACTACTAAATTGGGAGGTTTAACGACCCTCCCAATACCAAATGAGGTAAACCTCCTATTTGGTCGTAGCCTCGGAGTATCCAACGTCATAGTATCCCGCCCTCGCGCCGTACCCCTGCCCATCCAATCTTGTCTCTTGTAACTTGATACCGGGAATGCCCAATGAACCCTGTCGGGTAGTGGGGTGGATCCGTCAAGACGGCTGAAGGAGCCAGATAGGATGGCCTAAAATCCTGTAATTTTCTCTTCTTTCTCATCAATATTTTCTTATTTTCCTTTTCAAATAGTGGCCTCCAAAGTATGTACAACGTACCTAGTAGAGAGAGTAAGGTGCTACTCTAGATGTTATCGTTTTATCGCGCTAGTGATTTTGATAATTGCCCGCTCTAGAGCGGAGCAGAATTATACGATAAGTATATAGCTCTACGTTGGATACTCCGAGGCTACGACCAAATAGGAGGTTTACCTCATTTGGTATTGGGAGGGTCGTTAAACCTCCCAATACGGATTTTTTTCCCCCCGAGGTTAGGATATTGTCACGAATGTCCCGCCTCCAGTCTTGGTAATCAGGCGATGTCGTCAATGATGAAGGGGCCCTATTAAATTATAGGTTTGATTCCCGAAGGGAAGTAGAGAAAACCTAATATTTAGTAGGGCCCATAGTAATCATTGACGACACTGTCCCTCCCAGCCATCCCACTTCCCATTCGTTGATTTCTATAGTTTTATCTTGGTATATCAATGAAGGACGAAGATGGCCGCTAGAGGGCCTGGTGTCGGGGAAGCAAAATATGAGAAATCCACGCATATGGCATGTCATATGATAACAGATATTAAGTTCTTTTTTCTTTTTTATATTTTACAGAGTTTTTTTCTGTAGGGTACCCGATCAAAATGACGATCCCATAAGGGAATTAGGCATGCACTTATGATGAGTACTCCATGATAACTTCCGCGCGGGATATTCAAAATGCTGGCGCGGGATGTTGAATGGAGACTATTATACTAATAGGCGATGTCGTCACTGATTACGGGACCCTACTAAATATTAGGTTTTCTCTACTTCCCTTCGGCAATCAAACCTATAATTGTTTAAAATGAGTCCGCAGCAATTAAAGGCTCCAAACTATCCTACTTAGCCATGTATACTACCATATATCCTTCTTAAACTGCACAAAATTGTCTAAATGTAGCTAGAATAATACTAAAAAGACGTTGCCGGTACAGTAGGGGTTAAGGGTGTCGAGGCCATATTGGGGGTGAAAAAGTGGAATGCTGTGGGTGAGCACGTGGAATGAGCCCCAGTACGCTCTGCGAAGAATGTACCGTGGACGCGAAGTACATAGGTATATGTAATCCTAAGTAGGTAATGAAAACGGGAAAGTGGCCACTTGTATAGGAATCTTCTAGTGCATGCCATTCAAGCTTATCAACTATAGAGGAGGAACAGATGGTAACATCTACCAACGAGAAGGTGTTATGGGCGTTGGAGAAAAATGTAGGGGAGCGGCTGGAGTTGAGGCAACAGAAATCGGTATCCAACAGGTCTTCAATATATCTACCTGGACCGTCAGGGCAGAAGAATTAAGAGTCCCATACAGGACTGTGTGCATTAAGATCGCCCACCAAAAGGAGGGGAACAGGGAATGACTCGAATGCGACTTAAATCATACTGGAAGGTCGGTTGGTTATATACTGTATATTACAAATGGTAAAAATATCTTAATCTTTTAGGCATACCTGGATAGTTGGACACTGGATATATTTGTCGGGGGGGGGGAGAAGGAATTAAACGTCAATGAGTTATGAAAATAAATGGCAGAGCCCAGCTCACGCCCGGGAGAGGATGAGCGACTAGCCAGAGTATAATTTAGTATAGAGGGCTGACACTGCCCAACATGTTGGATACATAGGCATAGTGGTACAAATTCTTTCAGTAGACGTTGAACCTCCCCTAGGCGGAGCCTGGAGAGGAGGCCGTTAACATTCCACGGGAGAAATTGCATGTTAGCGATTTAAGGTTGTGTAAATTAACGGTCGAGGTACTCCCCGACGCGGCTTTTGGTAAATGGTTAATGGGTATGCCCAATTTGGTAGATGGATGAGGCTTAGCAAAGAGTGACTTGTTGGTAATGCATAATCTGGCCAAGCTAGTAACCTGATCGACATATATCTTATTCGATGAGGAGGACTTGGCAAGACCATGCTGTAGATGGTATGAACAGAAGCAGTTGCTAGGATCATGGTGGAAAGATGTATCTTCCAGGTCCATTCCACGTTGCAAAAAGTCACGGACGAGACGAGCTAAACAATTGAATGTAATGGTAGGGAGCGATTGACAATGAGTGACAAAGCACTGATGACAACCACATTTGGAATGATGGGGGGCAGGGGATACAGTAGGGGTGTGGAAGGGACAACTGAAGAAGTACGGGTAATATCGGAAGGATGTGGTAAGAGGATAGTAGATGGATTGGAGGGAGGGGTATGAGCAGGAGGGAGAGTAGGTGGGCGATGATCCAGAGCGGTATGGGACTGGGATCGACTAGAAGCATCTGGAGAGAGTGGGCATGTCCGAACATCCTAAGAGAGATTGGTTGAAGATGGTGAAGGGGAAGCGAGACTCATAGGCGCGCTATATGCAAGAGAACGTGCAGAGCGAGTGGTAGGGGAGGTAGCAGACTTGGGGGAGGAAGTACTGTAGACCAACCAGGAGGCAGATGACGTGAGTAACTGGAAGATGAGGGAGGAGTGGAAGGGGCTAGGTAAGAGCGGCGTTTTGCCAACTTCCTGACCTGACGACCATTGGGAGAAGGCGATCCTGAGTTATCAGGGTGGCGGCGGCTCTGTTTGACAGACGTATATTCCATATCATAGTCCCCATGGATGGAAAGGGGCATTTCAGGAGATAGTAGTGCATACGCATTGGAAACCGGTACAGCCGTGTCTTGGGTGGAGAAGGAAGAAGGAATCCGGGTACGTGGAAGAGAACTAGCGGTAGAACGAGGAGACGGAGCGGGCATAGGAGGGGAAGTGGCAGGGAATACGTTCGGTATTTGAGAAGATGTTGTACGGATGATAAGAGGTGGGGAGGGAAGAGAAGGAGCAGGGAGGGGAGGAGAAGTAGAAACAACGGGTGGGTGGGAATGGGTGGGGAGAGGTGGAGGGGTCACAGAGGTACCAACTTTCACAGCATAAGATGTAGTAGGAGTGAGGCCACGGTCTCTAATTCGTTGTCACGCCGAGATATTCCCTGCCGGATAAGGGCATAAATCTCCGACTCATATTTGAACATCTGGCAGCCTCTGTACAAAGCACTGTGGGGTTGCATGCAATTCGGACACTGGCGAGGACCATCCACGGGACAATCTTCACGAGCATGGTCGAGGCTAGTACACAAAGGACAGACGCGAGGATGTTGGCATCGGTCTAGACCATGTCCAAATTTCCAACAATTACGGCACTGGAGTGGGGTTGGTGGATGGATTCTGACGGGGAGACGCTCGTCAGTAAGAACCACATGTGTAGGTGGGTCCAGCGTATCAAAGACAATTCTCGCAATCCGTGTTGGTCGGCGATTTTGGTTGGCAGACAACTCAAAACACGAAACGGATAAAACAGGAAAATCCAGCAAGAGAAGGAGAGTCATAACACGATCGTAGCAATCTGGGAGGGGAACCCCACCAAGATCCACTGAATGGGGCATTAAGATAGTACTGTACCAACACTCGAGTTTAGGCGTGCATTCTTGTCAACTTGTACTGGTTCGCCAGAAGCAGTAAAGAGGCGTTGAAGGGGAGTGCACCCGATGACTGGAAGACTGGCATAATAGTCCCCCTATATAAGGGCAAAGGGGAAAGAGGAGTGTGTGGTAACCACCGAGGAATATGTCTTCTAAGCGTAGTAGGGAAGGTATACAGTAGGGTAGTGATTGAGAGAGTGAGAACGGAGAAATGGATAGGCGACGAGCAGGGAGGTTTTAGGAAGGGAAGAGGATGTGTAGATCAGATTTTTACCCTGAATTGTGTTGTGGAGAAGTATCTGGAGAAGAAACAAAAGGTGTATGTTGCCTTTATGGACTTGGAGAAGGCCTATGACAGAGTGGATAGAGAAGGTTTGTGGAAAGTACTAAGAATATACGGAGTAGAGGGCAAGTTGCTGAAAGCAGTGAAGAGCATGTATGAAGGTGCAAAGGCGGCAGTACGTGTGGAGAGTGAGCAGAGCGAGTTCTTTGACCTGAATGTTGGTTTGAAACAGGGGTGTGTGATGTCCCCGTGGTTGTTTACTGTATATATGGATGGAGTCATGAAAGAAATACTATCAAGAGCAGTGGATGTTGGTGTATCGCTGAAAAGGGAGGGAATTGAGTGGAAGCTACCTATACTGCTGTTTGCGGATGATACAGTTCTGATGAGTGATAATGAATGGGAGTTGCAGGGTCTGGTAAATGAGTTTGGAACAGTGTGCGAAAAACGGAATTTGAAGGTTGTTGTTGATGTGCTTTTATTTTATACTAGCCCACTGGGCCTAGGCCCTCTCAAGGCTAGTGGTGGAGGAGGTGGTACAGAGTTTAAAGGCACATATATGTCAGCAGTTATATGTCATTGTATAAATTTATCACTCTCAGGAAGTGACGAATAGGGGTGAAATTGAAAGAGTCTGAGTCAGAGAGGATGCCATGTAATGAGGTGTTCAGCAAGAATCTCCGTCTTTCAGATGCATAGACGGGACAAATACAAAGAAAGTGAAAAACAGTCAATGATGTATGGCAATGTTGGCATTCAGGTGGTGGACCACGAGGGGTGGACATCAGGTAACCATGTGTGAGGCGCGTGTGGCCTAAACGTAATCTAGTTAATAGGGTTTGGTCTGCACGTGAACCATTAATTGAAGAGGGCCACAAGTGTATGTCATCCTTAATGGAGCGAAGGTGGCCAGTTAATGGTTGCGCTCTCCACTCAACTCGCCAAGCGTCATAAACATGGCGACGGAGGACAGGTAGCATATCCTCCGAACGCAGCAAAGTAGTAGAGGGTGTACCATGACACGCTTGCTTAGCGAGGAAGTCTGCACGCTCATTCCCGGGAATTCCTACATGCGCGGGGATCCAGCACAGTGTGATGGAACGATTAGCGCACTGTAATTTGTGTATTGTGTGGATGATAGTCTTGACCAATGGGTCCTTGGGGGCAAATACACATAAGGCTTGCAGTGCACTCTTTGAGTCACTACAGATAACGACCCGTGGAGAGTTCCTCGACAATGAAGAGATGGTGCTTAACCCTTAAAAAGCGGCTCACCACATAAGTCGTATTTAATAAAGCTGGACTATGTGGCGGCGCTCGACATAGGTCGAGTGGCAATTTCAGCACGTAATGTTGCTGAGAGAGAGACAAGTGGTGGCAGGAGACTAGCGAGCGTATGACTGCTCCAGACCACCGCGGCGAACCTACTGACACGAATCTCAGCTCCCTCCTCCCTCTCTCACTCGCTACATACTCAATTATATGGGGAAAGTACCGAATTACATGCTTTTTGCACTCGCGTTGCACGGTTATTGCAAGAAAACTAGCCATCATAAAAGGATCGTTATGGTGTCATTCGAAAGCTCTGTTTATGCCCTTTCAGGGATAGGTACTTGTTTTACGTTCTGGGTCTTATTTAGGCATAAAAATGATCACGTAAACAGCCCTATTTTGGCTAAAAACACCCCGCTGGGCGGTACATATAAATAAACCGCATAGGCCGCTCTTAAGGTGTTAAAGCACCTTGAATAGCCCATAATTCAGCAGTGAAAACCGTGGAGTGATGGTGTAAGGTACTTTGAGACAAGCCATGGTCTGAGACTGCAGCGCAACCCACGGCATCCGCAGTTTTTGAGCCATCGGCGTAAATGAAAACAGCCGGGATGTGATCATCAAGATGTTGTAAAGCGAGATGTCGACGTTGAGATGGGGCTTGGGCATCAAGTTGATCTGCTAAGTGAAAGCAAACTGTAGGGTGTTTTAGGGTCCACGGAGTGATGTGACTAGGAGGGGGAGTTATGGGAGGAACGGTGATACTGTAAGTGGAGAGCAATTGGCGAGACAATAGTGGGAATGGCACTGGAATGGTTGAACGATAGTTATCTGTGGAATGGAATAGTTCTTGTAGAGTTGGGTCATGACGGAGGCGAACAGCCGTACGCATGAGGACTAAACGACGGTGGTAGGCTAGAGGTAAGGTCCCAGCCTCACATAGGATATTGGAGACACGAGAGGAACGGAATGCCCCCGAGCTAATGCGGATGCCCAAATGGTGTACGCTGTCGAGGGTTCCTAATGTGGAAGCAGAGGCCGTGCCATAGACAGGGCCACCATAATCTAGGGCTGAGAGGATGGTAGCTCTGTAGAACAGTAAAAGCGTAGCGCGATCTGCGCCCCAATGGACTCGTGCGACTGTTTTCAGAACATTCATTCTCTGGAGGCAACGCGCCTTTAAGCAGGCAATGTGACTCTTCCAATTGAGGTGAGTATCAAAGATTAAACCAAGGAACCTGGTATGTGGAAGGATCTGAATATTAGAATGTCCCATGGTGAGAGTAATGGACTGGTTACGTAAATGTCGAACATTTCTATAGAATACAACGGCGTTAGTCTTTTCAGCAGAAAATTGAAAACCAGCAGTGGATGCCCAAGAGTGGATGGATTTTAGAGCAATGTTGAGACGCCGTTGTATGTGAGTCAGACTGGGAGAAGTATAATATATTGCGAAGTCGTCCACATACAAGCTATACGATATTTCAGGTGGGAGGCTGCGTATGACACTATTGATCGCCATAATAAAGAGTAAGCTGCTAAGGGCACATCCTTGTGGTATTCCATTAATTTGTGACATAATGTCCGATAGGAGACCATTATTTTTGACCTGGAATGTACGGTTAGAGAGAAAATTTTGTAAAAAGCAGGGAAGAGGACCCCGCATGCCAGAATCGTGTAAAACTTTTAAAATCCTGTGTCTCCATGTTGTGTCATAGGCCTTAGCAATGTCAAAAAATATTGCCACTGTGGGTTGGTTCTTGGAGAACCCATCACGTATTTGGTGTTCAAGGCGAATAAGTGAGTGCAGTGTAGAACGGCCAGGGCGGGAACCATTCTGATATGGGGATAGGAGGGCATGTGACTCAGCGTAATGTAAAAGTCGAGGATTGATCATTTTTTCCATTAATTTGCAGAGGCATGAGGTAAGCACAATCGGTCTGTAATTTGTGGGAAGACTATGATCTTTTCCAGGCTTCGGTACGGGTATAGTGTAAGCATGCCGCCAAGACGGTGGGAAGTAGTTACTTATCCAAAACTGATTGTACAGTTGTAAAAGATGTTGTAGCGCACGTGGATGGAGGTGACGGATGAGAGCGTACGAGAATCCATCCGGGCCAGGAGTAGTGTCTGTACACAGGTCGAGCGCGTGTCGCAATTCCGGAATTGAAAAAGGGGTGTTATATTCATGTGTTTTCCCGCTATGAAAAGATAGCGGGCGAGACTCCTCCATACATTTATAACGAAGAAATTGACGAGGCAATGACTGGTCTGAGCTGACGTGACAGAAATGTTTGGCATGTATGGCAGCGATGTCAAGGGGGTCATGTGTAAGCGAGTCCGAGGCAGGGTCTTTGAGTGGAGAGAGTGGAGGCCGTACAGTGCATCCGTTGATACTGCGAAACTTTTTCCATAAAGTAGAGAGAGGGGTGCGGGAATTGAAGGACGAGATATATGATCGCCATGAAAGTATCTTGTTGTCAAGGATACTGCGTTTGACAACTGCACAGATCTTGTTATAGAACGTTTTAAGGGCAATTTTTTCAATAGTGATGGTTATAAGGTCAAAGTAACGATTAGTGGAAAAAAGCCGGGGGGAAAACAGTCTTTAAACGCCGCTGCCTAACACTCAGACGCTTAAGAAGGCGTTCCACACGATGCTTGAATTTTATCATTTGGGCTAGAGTGGGCGTCCACCAAGGGACCTGGCGAGGGTGCGTCAGCGAGGAGGTAAGCGGGATATGAGTGCGTGCAATGGAGTTCAGGAAGGACGAAAAATAATCAAAATTGTGGGCAGGGGAAGAGGTAGGGGAGAAGTCCGAAACGTCTGCAGAGGAGTGCGTATAAGACGTCCAATCGGCTTTAGAGAGATTATAACTCGATATTTGAGGGGAGGATGCAGGGCACAAATACTTAAGGAGTATAGGGTAGTGGTCGCTGGAGAAGCGATCCTGTAAAACTGACCAGTCAAATAGGGGAGCTGCGTCATCCGAGGCAAAGGAAAGATCAACAGCGGAAAATGTACAGTGGGTAGCAGATCTGTAGGTGGGGGTGTCAAAGTTGAGACAACAAAGAGTAGAATGAAGGAGATATTTTTCAATTTTATCGCCTGGGATGTCTGTGTTTGGGTTGCCCCAAAGGGGAGAGTGTGCGTTAAAGTCGCCCAGAATAAGGTACGGTGGGGTCAGTTGTTGTACTAGTTGATGAAGGTCTGAAGTATTGTAATGACAGGAGGGTTGATTGTAGGAGGAGCAAACAGTCAAGGAAGGAAGGTTTGGTAATGAAATGGAGACGGCAGTTGTTTGAAAAGGGTTGGGGTCAAGGGTGACAGGAACAAATACGCACTTATAGTGCACAAGGATGGCCGTTCGGAGATGTGAAGGGGTTATAGGGGAGCTAGCAGCAACAGCATAATGCCTGGGGGGGACAACAAAATTGCCTACATGTTGGAGGCAAATGCATAATGGTGAATATAATTTAAGTAATCGTTGTAATTCTCCCATACGGAGGCGAGTTTGGTATCCGTTTATATTCCATTGCAAAATGTTATATGCCATCAAGAATAGGATTGTCAGAGTCATCGACAATAGAGGTCTCTTGAAGAGAGTCCGGTAAAGGTTGTGAGTGTGGAGAGGGTTGTGTGGATGAAGGTGAAGGGGTAGATGTAAGGTCTGTTAATTTTTCAGAAATAGCTGTGAATTGTGTGACTAGTTTAGGAACAAGGGTGGGGCAGTGGAGGAGTTTTTGGCGCAGAGTGTCCATAAATAGATAAGCGGAGGTAACATCTTCATCAGGGTTAGGGGGAAGTGTACGTGTGGTGACAAATTCCTGCGTCCGAGCAAGGAGGCAGGGATCCGTGGCACAGATATGGGGTGCGATGTAATTACGGAAACAAATTGGACATCCACATTTGTCAGGTGGGATATTGGTGTGACATATCAATACAGGAGATTGTGAGGGGCTTGGGGTATGATGAGTCTTTATCGAAGGTTTGTCAGATGATGGTGTCGTAGGGTTAGCAGGAGTTTGTGAGGGAATGTCTCTAGGTTTGGGAGCATCGGGATCTGGGCAGTGGGGAGCGGCTAACGGAACATGTCGCTCAAGGTTACAGGGAGGATCAGGCGTGGTGAGGGTGGTACGCACATTGACAGGAGGTTGGTGAACATCAAATCGGGATTGTGATAGCTCTATATTAGTCAAGTCAGAATCCAACAGGTTATTGTCCTTCAGGAATCTCTGCATCAAGTCCTTGGGCGTAGGATCAGATTCACAAATATGGGTGACACAATAACAAGGAGTCGGGTGAATTTGAGCATCTTCCGCTGGAGCTCGCTTGGAAAGAAATTTGTGAAGATGTTCGGTGAGTACTGTACGGGTAGAAGTCTTGTGCTGAAGTAGAAAGAATCGGCCGCAGTTATGGCAGCCACAGTCCGGATCGTGGGTAGGCATAACCCACTTCTGTGTGGTGGAACCGAGTTTCGAGGTCCGGGATAATGACCGGATAGGACTTGCAACCTTACGCTTTTTCCGAGGCTGCGACTGGGTGGAGGAGATTGGGGAGAAGCCTCTATATCTGGTACTGTGTTACATTCCATGAGGTTCTCGTCGGCAGTCATGTTCCAAAACTCAGTATCATCGGTCAAGTTAGTAAATCCCTCGAACCTGTTAGAGGTGGATAGGTCCGGGGAGTTAAGGTGAACTAAACGGAAGGTATCATTGGTGGGGTAATGTTGTGGGCTAATAGGTGGTGCCGGAGGCTGCTCTGGACGCTGGTGGTCAGAGGAGTCAGCGGGTGTAGTTGATTCAAACCGTCGATATGGAGGAGATTTACCTTCCTGCCTTAATTGTGCTGCAGCAGACCGGAAGGGGAGTCCTTTTGTGGCCTGTAAATGTAATACGTCACGATGAAACGCAAAGTGCGGGCATGATCTGTCATTGGCTTTGTGGGACCCGTCACAATTTGCACAACGGGGTGCGCTGACTTGACAATTGTTGAGAGCATGTTGTTCTGAGCCGCAATTTAAGCAACGAGCATTGAGAGCCCGACACCGTGGGGTTGAATGCCCAAGCTTCCAGCAATTTGTGCATTGTCTCGGCTTGTTAACATACCATCGTACCTGCAGTTGGCGACCTGCAAGACGGACATGCATAGGGAGGTCATGGCGCTTAAAATAGATTTTGACAATGCGTAGTGGGGGCCGATTTCCACGCTGAGGAGCAGTATAAGTGTCAACTTTAACAACAGTGGGGTCAGTTCTTTGCAATAATTTTAAGATACGATTGGTTGAGTCTGTAAAGCTCTGATCAGCAAATTCGAAGTCGGAAGGGAGCACAACCGTGCCAGTACACTGATTCAGGTATTCATCTGGTTTACCTGTGTATCTGTCGTTGGGGGTGTCGAGGTAGGCTTGTAAGGCTTCTGATTGCTCCTGTGTTTTCACCTCAATCATGCGCTTGGCCGATCCAACAGCATGCATGGTGAAGTCACCAATATCTTGTGCGAGAGTATCGTATAGACTGAAATCATCCATAGGTTCACCAGAGACCGTGAAAAACCGGGACCAATCAGGGGGACTGAACATAGCGTTATAAGTGTCCTTCGAAGCAGGGGTATACGTGTTACGTTTACGCCTTTGTCGGTTATGCGAAGGTACGAACGGTTGAAGCGTGTGAATGGCAGAGGAAATACCGGCAAGGTCTTTTCCTGTACCTGCATTAACGGCCCGTTGAGATCGTGGAGGTACAGAAGCAGGTTTAATTGAGGTAGGAGATCCTGCATCCGGAGGGAAGATGGTAACAGATGGAGTCACAGACGGGTCAGGGATGCAAGAAGCATCCGTAGGGGTGTCAGCTGAGGGCATGCGAGGTTCTTCAGTAAGGTTGTCAACGGAATGAAGAGGTAGGCTAAGGCTAGAATCATAATCTGGTAATTTAGAAGTTAAAGTCGAGACTGTGGGGTTGTCATCACTATTATTGATCACAGAGGCAGTACTGTGCATAGGAATTGATGCCGGGGAGATCACCTGATGGATCTACCCGACGATGGAGAATTCGTCACAGTATCCTTAGGAGGTTTGCCAAGGTCTGTGGGTGCCATGCCTGAGTGGGGAACTCCGGCACTGTTGGCAGCAGGGGAAGGGTCCTTGAGGCAGTCCAATTTCTCGCAGGGGTCGGCGTCAGAGGGGGCAATTTTAGATTCCATAGGACGAATATTTCTAAATTCATCTGAGTCAGATTCCAAACCCACCATGGAGCCACAATTAGAGGACGGGACGACCGCCCTAGGAATTCTTGCAGATATACACCCCGACTAATGCACCTTAAGGGCCGTCGATCCGTCGATCGCCGACCCACCACAAGGGTTAGGGTTTGGCATAAAAGTTTCCCCTCGCTCGAACACGTCGGGTACCACAGTTCGACGGGTGTAGGGATTGCCGACCCACAACACCCTCCAACGAAACCAAAGAGTGAGTACGGTCGTTTACCTCATGACAGTCACGGTGCTCCCAAAGGAGGGGGCAGCGGGAAGAAGGGAAAAACGGAAAACAGAAAGGATGAGAAATGATAGGGCCCACTACAATTAGTTGGGGGCGGCAGGAAGGGTGGGCATGCGGGCATGCACTCCCCTCCTGCCGCCTCCGTCAGCCCCCGCACGTGTTCAAAAGTGAAACCAACGAAGCAGGCAGAACGGGGGCGGAATTTGAAGGTAAATACGGGGAAGAGCAAGGTTATGGTCTTCGAAAGGGGTGAAGTCACAGAGTGTGAGGTGAAGCTGAACGGTCAGGCTATGGAGATCGTCAACTCTTTTAAGTATCTGGGCAGTGTGTTGAGTAAAGATGGGACTATGGATGAAGAAGTGCGGGAGAGGGTACAACAGGGGAAGAAGGTTGTAGGAACGCTACAAGCAGTAACAAGAAATAGGGTGGTCAGTATGGAAGTGAAGAAGTCCTTGCATGATAGTGTGGTAATCCCGACACTGACTTACGGAAGCGAAGCATGGACGTTGGTCGAGAGACTCAGACCAAGAGTGAGAGCAGTGGAAATGAATTACTTAAGGAGTGCGTGCAGAGTTACATGGAGGGATAGACAGACTAATGAGGAAGTAAGAAGGAGGTGTGGTGTGGAGGTAGATGTGCTGGAAAGTGTGAAAAGGAACAACTTGAGATGGTTCGGCCATATGGAACGTATGGAAAGCGAGAGAATGACTAAGAGGGTGTACGAGAGCGAGGTGGAGGGACAGAGAGGGAGAGGTAGACCGAATATGAGGTGGAAGGATGGAGTGATGGACGAGGGCGGTGCTGGTTGGGGGGGAGGGGCGTCGACTGACTGGGGACAGAGGTGCATGGGGCGGTTCGTTCGTGGCCACCCCTTCGGGGATCACGGCGTCAGGCAATAGATAGATAGATAGAAGAGCTGAGGCTTGTTCAGGGGAATGAACTGTTACAAGGCGTGATCCGTCTTGGCGGGTGTAAAAGGTGGTATCGCGGCCGACTTGAGTGATCAAAAGCCGTCGGAAGTCAAAATCATTCGGGACTTGTGATGCAGGAACGTCATGGTATCGCGTCCAAGAGGCACCGCTGGCAGAAGAGAACAGAGTAGAAGGAGGAAGAACAGAGGGATGAGGACGAGAAGCACGGGATGAAACCGTGGGAGCAGTAGATTGACGAGAAATGTCATAAGGAGCAAGAGTGGTAATAGAAGAGAGAACAGGGTTAGAGGAAGTAAAACGTGGGGGGATTGCAGCGGTACGATCTGTGGAGCTGGATGTAGAAGTTGATATCGCGGTAAGCGGATGCATGGAAGCTGATGAGATGGTGTTATCAGGACCCGACAGTACAGGCAAGCGTGTTGTGGATGAAGATCGAGCATTAACCCTGCTCAGGCATATTGGCCCAATATGGGCCAAAAAATATGCGTAAAACAGGTTTTTCGCGAATATTTCACGGCCAGAGGCCGATGGCAAGAAGTTTTGAAGACGAGCAGTCAGTCCGCATCGTCCTACAACTGGGAGAGGGTGTGAGCTGCCGCTCTCTCTCCTCCCCTTTCCTGTACCAACCTGTCCGGTCACCATATGGGGTCCATAATCCCAAATATGTACTACAAATTTCCCCTTCCTATCGAACTTTTTTTTAGCCCCAGAGTTCTGCCTTGTTGTCACCCAAGACCCTCAGCCATACCCTCCACAGCCCTGCAACCAAATTAATCCAGCTTATGTAATGTATGAGATATGCCTCCCTTTTGTCGACCCCTTTTTTTTCACTATTTTTTTTTTTTTATATATAGTGGAGCCCCCATCCTCGCTACACCGGTCTTCGTTGATTCAATTCTCGCACCACACACCAAATATTCCCCATTTCAATTCTCGCGCCAAAAGCCTCATTCCTCGTATCAAAATCCCAGCCGAAACCCAAAAAAATAGCAAAAATAACGAAAAACTCGACATAAAACTAGAAAACAAACAAAAACAATAATTTTGTTTTAACATAACGAAAGAATCTGCCAGTAGCTTGCCGTTTAGAGACGAAATCCGAGTGAATCCGAGATCCGATCGTCAAATGCGCAAGATGCCGCCATCTTTGTATGACGTCATCACTAAGCAGACGCTTGCAGTTTAGCTAGTATCTGTGTTGACAAAACAACCGTTTGCAAGCCTTTTTGTGCCTGAACCCCTTATCTCTCGCGTTTATTATAACCTCTAGTACATCTAGTGATAGGTATGGTTGGCATGGTGGTAGCAATGAAGGAATTTCATGCTCAAAACACAGCAAAGACCAGTCCATGTCGGACGAAAGCGATTGAATTACCTAGCCTAGACGATGTTAGCCAAGGCTAGGCTAAGTATGACAATGATTTATAATAAAATCTGTGTGGTAAGTAATCTTCTCATAATACGTATGTATACGTCTTTTCCTCATAATATGTATTTATTGGTTGTATTTGGGGCGAAATGGGTACTTGAGGGGTGGCTGGACGAATTTAGAACCTAGGCCTAGGCTAGGCCTAAAAATTTTCGCATGATAGAAACAATGCCCCAATCTACAGTATTTATGGTTAGGACTGTCATTTAGCCATGTCTACATTATTATTTACAATGCATAAGATTTAGGCCTAGGCTACTTGATGTAGCCTAGACAAAAAACATGTTTTCATAGCCTAACACTGGGAAAAAGTGCGGTAATTGTTTAGATATTGGGCCTTTTTTTTCTAGTTATTAAAAACTTATTCTATGGTGTATTATATGATACAGTATAATGCATAAAATTTAATTTGTGTACAATAAAACATGTTTTCATAGGCAAAAAATAGAAAAAGACGCAAATTTTGGCATGAGCACGGAACCGATTGAATTTTCCCCATAAGAACAGTGCCCCGATCTTGGATGTTTCAATCCTAGCTCTATTTCTGCGGAACCGATTAGCAGCTAGGATGGGGGCTCCACTGTATATGACTTAACCCTCCAGCCCCAGCTATGTATTCCATATATATTCCCCGAAACCCGGGGGTTTTGGCCGAAAAATTTCTACGCCTAGGCTACCGCATCTTTGTTATTTTGCTTGCTTCCGCATTCCCAAGCGTAGATGTGTTTCGTACCTGTAGAATGGCATTAAGTAGAGCTCTCTAAGTCAACTGATTCAGTTGTGATGACGATTTCATTGGAGATAACTTTATGGCAAAAACAGCCACTTTACACTACTTTTCGATACTTAACAATAACATACAGGCACACACGAACAAGCGACGCTCTCCTTCTTGTGGTCGGAGATGCGCGGCGTTGGTCTAGCCGGCTGTTGTTTACATACGTCGGACGGACGCCTCGCACACCAAGCTTACAGGCTTTAAGCTCATGGGTTTCTCAGAGCCCTACCGGGTAGCTCGGGGGGTGTTTGTTATGGGTGCCTCAGAGCCCTACCGGGTCTGGAGGGTTAATATTTACAGTAGTGTAATTTGCTCTTAACATAATATTAAGCATTAATTGTAGTTTCTATTGGTAACAAGAAATTTAAAATCCATCAATCAGTTTTCGGGTGAGAGCCATTTAAAGTGCCGGTCCCCATATGGGGCCACATTGCTAATTTCGTTACACTTCTGGAACATTACCTGAGCAGGGTTAAACACAGTTGTAATCGAGGAGACCAATGGTGGCTCTACAGCAGAGTGGCAAGGAGTCAGGGAGATACTAGAAGGCATGTCAGAGTCAGTAACTGTGAGGGCAGGCTGAGAAGGAAGGCTGTCTGCATCAGCAGGTGTGGCAGAAGCCTGGACATCTACACTCGTAAGACCGCTCTCACTGGGGAGGGAGGAGGGGGACCAGGTACATCACCAGGTGCCTCCAAGGATTTACTGATAGTTGTCGCCATGAAGTAAGTAAGATAACAGGTTGACCATTTAAGTAACACAGAGGTTAGGCATGGACGGACCTTAGCCCTGACACTATGGAGCTAGCCAAGCATAAGGTGAGTGGGCACCTCGTAGTAGAGTAGTTGGCTTTACTCGCGATATCACTGGTAGGTTGAGGGCTACACTCATCCACATAAACCAATACTCCAGCGACCAACAACGTAGCACCATAGACCATAACTAGCTACACATGCCCGGATACGAAGCCAGGTAAGGGTTATACGAACACCCCATCAAACAAGTGAAAGGAACCACCTATCCGGTGCTGCAGCATCAAGTCCAGGTACACAGGAGGTAGTCGCTTTCCTGTATGGGTCAAACTCAGTTGGTTCCTCCTTGGCGACTTAAGGTGCAATGGTTCCTCCTGGTCGGCAAAGCCTCCCATATACATCCCCAGTCTCCCACACTATCGAGGAGATATTACAGCCTGCAAGTACTCACGCTCCTATAGACCCTTCATATCATCATTCACACCGCTCAATGTTTAGTGAGTATTTATCCTCAAGGAGGAGACAGACCCCCACTAGCACAAGAAATGGTCGAAATGGAAGTCCAAAAAGCAGTCTAAATTCGTCCATCCAAATAGATCAAGAGGGAAAAGAAAAGGAGGGTGTGGGGGTGGGAACCATTTAGTAGAACCCTCACAGAGTGCCGATACAGGAGGGGTGGCACCACAACCCCGAAAGAGAGGAAGGGGGTCTAACCCCCAACCTGTAACGCTTCCCAGATCATTGGGATACAATGCCCCCCCCACCACGAACAAGGCGGTTCCCAATAGGGGGGCATTAACTCCCAAAGAGCAGGGGGGAGCGGGTGTATCATGCTAGCACCTGGCGGGTATATTTGCCAAAAATGACCTTGATTCCAGGCTCTATTTCATGCATAAGCAAGAGCCAGAGCGTAATACAATTATATATTTGTGAAAGAGCAAAGATAGAGCTTTCCAATGAGACTTGAATCATCCCTGTACAATTTCTGGTTATTTTGCAACAATCCTGTAACCGAAGGGGAAAATCGGTAAATTAGGGGATTTTGAAGTTTTTTCGTGTACTCACCTAATTGTACTCACCTAATTGTAGTATACAGGATTTGAGCCTAAGCTCGTGTTGTCCTGTCTCTCTCTCTACATTTATCCAATTTTGCTTTAAAAGTTTGGATATTTCTTGCTCCCACCACCTCCCCATCCAACTTATTCCAACACTCAATGCTTCTATACGGGAAGCTGAACTTTCTTACATCAGACTTACATATAACTTTCCTCAACTTACAATCATGACCCCTGGTTCTTCCCTCGTCCCTCACCACAAAATCTCCCTTGTCGATCTTCTCAAAACCTTTCACACACTTAAACATCATGATCATGTCACCTCTCTCTCTCCTCTCCCTCAGCGTTGGCAGCTTTAGCCTCTCCAATCTCTCCTCATAAGGTAGGTCTCTAAGGCTAGCTATCATCTTAGTGGCAACTCTCTGAACTCTTTCCAGTTTTTTATTATGTTTTATAAGGTGTGGAGACCACACCACTGCTGCATACTCCAGTCTTGGTCGTATTATTGTCCCTATTATTTTTGCTAACATCTCTTCATCTAAATAATTCAGAGCTATTCTCATGTTAGTCAACACTCCATAGGTTTCACCAGTTATTTTATTTATATGCTGTTCAGGTGACAAGCTGTCTGCCACAACTACCCCTAGGTCTTTTGCTTTCACAGCTTTACTAATTATTTCATCTCCTATTTTATATCCCCAAGAAGGTCTATATTTACTTTTTCCCATCTCAAGAACCTGACACTTACTCGTGTTGAATTCCATTTTCCAAGTTTGACTCCACTCATATAACTTATCTAGATCTCTCTGTAATTCTTCACAACTACTCCTACTTGTAATATGCTTCATTAGTTTTGCATCATCAGCAAACATAGATATATATGAGTCTATTCCCATTTGAAGGTCGTTGATGAAAACCAAAAACATGATTGGGGCCAACACCGATCCTTGAGGCACTCCGCTTTTTACCCTTTTCCACGAGGAGAACTTTCCTTTTATTACTGTTCGCATTTCCCTCCCAATTAAATAGTTTTCCATCCACTTTAATAATACTCCCTCAACCCGCCCCACAGTCCTGAGCTTCCACAACAATCTCTTATGAGGCACCTTATCAAATGCCTTCTTGAAATCTAAGTAGATACAATCTACCCACCCCTCCCTCCCTTGTACAATGTCAATTACCCTATCATAGTAACTCAACAAATTTGTGGTACACGAATGACCTTTTCTGAACCCGAACTGCTTGCTTGAAATTATTTCCCTCTCCTCCAACATACCCACCCATCTTTTTCTAATAATCTTTTCACAAAGCTTGCATATAACACTCGTTAAGGATACCGGTCGATAATTTAGCGGGTCTTCTTTATTTCCACTTTTATATATTGGAGTTATATTTGCTTGTTTCCATTCTAAGGGAAGCTCCCCCTTGTTTAATGAGTATTGAACAATATTAAAAATAGGTCTCACTAGTTGTTCAGAACATTCTCTTAATACCCATCCAGCAATGTTATCTGGGCCCATAGATTTTCTCACGTCCAATTCTTCCAACAATGATTTTAGTTCATCCTTGTTGACTTCTATCGACTCTAGTCCCTGTATCTCATTCAATTCCACCACAGGTTCTACATAGTCATCCTCCTCCACAAACACGGATGTTAATGTATGATTCATAATTTCACACATACCCACTGTGTCTTCATATAATTGACCCTCTACCCTAAGCTTTGTTATTTTGTCCTTTATTTTAGTTTTACCGTTGATATAACTATAGAACAGTTTGGGTTCTTTATTACATTTGTTTACTATATCTTTTTCAAAGTTCTTTTTCTCCTCTCTTATAGTCTTGACATAGTTGTTTCTAGCATTCTTATACTCATCCCATTTTTCCTCAGTGTGTCTCCTTCTCACTTTATTCCATGCAGAGTCCTTTTTGTTCTGGGCAATGTGACATCGCATGTTAAACCACTCTTTCTCCTTAGCCAGCTTTCCATCCTTAAATGTTGGTACATATTTATCTACCCCCTCCCTGTAAATGTCTAGTAACATGGTGTATTTTACCTGAATATTCTGTTCTTGCTCAATAAATGACCAATCCATATTTGCAAAGTATCCTCGTAATGATTCATAATCCGCCTTACTATAATTTAGTCTAAATTCCCTATGTTCCTCCTCTCTGCCTTCCAGAAATTCCACTGTCAATTCAAATTCAATCACAGCATGATCACTTTTTCCCATGGGACTCAAATATGTTAGGTTCTTTATTTCTTGGGGGTCTTTGGTGAATAGTAAGTCAAGTCTTGATGGTTCATCACCTCCTCTAAATCTTGTATTTCCGTAACGTGTTGTGTTAATAGATACCCCATTGTTAGTTCAAGAAATTTGCTACCCCAAGTATTTTCATTTGAACCCGCATCCAAACATTCCCAATCCACCTCCCCGCAATTAAAGTCCCCTGCAAGAATAAGCCTATTTTTCCTTTTACAAATAATTTCTAACATACGCAAGGTTTCCAAAATTAATTCATTATATTCATCATTGCTCCAAGATTTAGTCTTAGGAGGTAAATACATTGATACGATGTCCAATTTTGACCTATCATTATCCTCAATTTCAACTGCTACCACTTCAGCAATGCTATCACCAAGTTTTAATTCTTTAGCAGTAATTTTATTATCTACCATGATCAACACTCCTCCTCCTAGCTTTCCTAACCTGTCTCTTCTCCATGTACTGTATCCTGCACAACTAATTATATTCGTGTCTACCTCCTGGTTAAGCTTAGTTTCAGTCAAACATACTACCCCGGGCCTCTCTCTCTTTACATATTCGTCAAACTCAATCTTTTTGGAAATTAACCCATCAATATTTGTATACATGAACTTAGCATTTCCAGTATTTTCCCTATTTTTCTCTCCCCTGCCCGTTCCTTTCTTTTTTGTACGTACCCCTCCCAATTTATTTCCTAGCTTGTCTCCTCTCCTCTTGTCTCCACCTGGACTGTTTCTCGCTCCGTTTCCACCTCCCCTCCCTCTGCCTCCACTTGGACTGTTTCTCTCTCTATCTCCACCTCCCCTCCCTCTGCCTTCTCCCCCGTCACCCGCACCATCTCCCTTTCCTTCCCTACTTCGTCCCTTCGCTTTATATACCATTTCTTTAGTTTTCCCTCCCACACTCTCCAGAAAAACTTCTTTTCGTCTTCTTTCGTCCTTTCTCCATTCTTTACATTTGCCTCGGTTTGCAATTCCTTTCTTATGTTTCGATCCTCAATACTCATATCTTTTCTAATTGTAATTTTCTTAAACTTGCTGGTCAAGTTAAGTCTCCATGTTACGTTCATTATTGCATCCACTGTTACCCTAGACCTAAACTGCACTCTCATTGGCCTTGTGTTTCCCTTACTATATTTACCCATTCTCCTAACTTCTTCAATATCATCTCTCCAGTTGTTTCCTTCTTCATCGACATGCTTGATCAATGTTTTTACCTTATTAATTTCTTCCTTATCCCTAGCTTTCCTCTCAATAATGTGCTCCTCTATATCCCCAAATACAATAATACACTTATTTCTATCTATTGTTTCACGCAGGACCTGTTCATTTCTCCTCATAGCGTTTACTACCACTGATTCTAAATCTCTATTTTCCCTTTCTGATTGTTTCTTTTGTTCCTCCATGATTTCCTTCATTGCCACTTCCTTCACTTTTCCTCCTTCGTCATTAACCCATTTATTGTGTTTCTCCTTAATCTCCTCCACATGTGTTTTCATTTCCTTGGTTTGCCCTTTGTATTCTTCAAGTTGCAATCTTAAAGCTTCATTTTCGTCCTGGAGTTGCCCCATATGAGTTTGAATATCTTTTAGGCTAGCCCGACTCAAATCTTGTCCAGGCTCGATGTCCCCAGCCTGAGCACCACATATTGAACATATAGCCTCAATCTGTGAACTAACACTCACCTTCCACTCCTGCATATCCTCCTTCCACCTTTTAATGTCATTCAGCTCACGTATAATTTTCCCTAGAATGCCCTCGGTCTCACCGACTTCAAATCCATCAAAGTCAGCCATATTTGTTTACATCCACTCGCATTCACAATTACTTAAATTATTTTTATCACTCGAAATATCCTCACTTGTTTTTAATCTCAAATTATTTTAATACTGCATTTTAATACAGGGCAACACAAAATATCCTTATACTGAAGTTTTAGGTGAGTTTATTTGATGAGCGCTGTAAACAGCTTGCTAGATCAGCTGATTTTCGGGAGCGTGGGTGCGGAGGTGTTGTCTCGTCGGTGGTTCGTGTGTGTGCGAGGGAGGGTGTGTGAGAGACCGAGGTGTGAGAGAACGAGGTCTGGGAGGAGTCTCAGTGTAGGCCCCGGCGCCGTGGGGAGAGGTTCAAGGCCGCCTATCGTCTCTCCAACGCTCGGTCTCTCTCTCATCGCTCATAATGGCCTCAAAATGGCATGACGGGCGCCGCAGGGGTGGCCAATATTCTCTCTCCCGTCATATGACAGTCACCGTCAGCTGAGGGTTAAAAACCATCTTGTATAAAATACATCTGTTACGGTGCAGGGGCCTTTCATTCACACTATGTTGGATCCCTGCACATGTGGGTATTGAGGGGAATGGAAGCGCAGACCATCTTGCTAAACAAGCTTGTCATGGTTCTCCCTCTCTTACTCTACAGAGGCCAAAGGATATCTTTTCGGTCTTGTGCCAACGCGTACATGATGCATGGCGTACTGAGTGGAGATCACAGCCTGAACCTAATTAATTCCGTTCACTTAAGGATGACAATTCCTTGTGGCCTTCTTCAATTGCTACCGTACATGTTGAGCGGACCAAATAATATTAACACAATTGCGTATTGGTCACACACGCCTTACTCATGGTTATTTGATGTCCACCCCTCGAGAACAACCGCCTGAGTGTCAACTATGTCACATTACAGTAACAGTTCATAATTTTCTTTGTGTTTGTCCAGCGTATGAGCCAGAACGACGTCGATTCCTACAGTGCACCTCATTACACTCGATTCTTTCTGAGTCGGCCTCCTTCAATTTCACTCCTATAAGACAATTCCTGAAGGCTACCAATTTGTATGATGATATCTGTCTACGGACAGTTACAAGACTTGACTTTGCACCTCCTCATCGAACACTAGCCTTGTGAGGTCCCTGGCCCAGTGGGCTAGTATAAAATAAATGCATCAACAACAACATCCCATCTTTCCCGGGGTTTTCGGCCAGGCAGCCTAGGGAACGACTACCTCCCATCTTTCCCCACCTAATTTTCACCATCCCACATTCTTGACCCTAGCAGGTATGTCTCACTTACTCAGCACACATTCACCCTTCTATCTTTCAATTCATGCATCATACATTATCTTTCTCCAAAATAATCTACAGTATGCTATTGGCATTGAGGGCACAGACCCGGAGCACGCTGTCCTTCACCCGGATGGCACTCCAGCCACTTCTTTGCTTATTTCCTTCACTCCCACGGTGACCCTGGCAGGCAGCATACCAAGCACAGCTGTTTCCCAGGAGGACTTGGGGTACAGGTATTAGGTCCCTAAACAAGGCATGGATTGTCAAAAAATGATACTAAACATTTTGTTTTCAAACTACTGTACTGTATACTGAAATTACTTCTACAGCAATGACCTGCACAGAAAATGCGACTTAAGCAAAAGTTACACAGACATTATTTACACAGAGGAGAGACTTAAAAAAAAAAAAAAAAAATTATTTATGCAAATGAAAAATTACCAATGAAAAATTATTACAACCGAAGTGACTTACACACATGAGTGGCTCCTCAGTCATGCGACCCAGGTACTTTTTCTGCTGATCTGCGTTGCCCGCTATGATCACTGGCATTTGCTGCAAATAAACAAAATTTTAAGTAAATGTAACAATGAATCCACTTTAAATGAGACTTTGGCCCGTATTTGTCGACAAACCCTTAAATTATTGGTAGTACTGTAATTACCATAATTCTGTTGTATCCCTAGCCAGTCAATACTGGTTAAGAAGCTAGTTGTTGCAATTACAATGAGAGTACTGTACTGTAATAATGTTCCAGTACTTCTCATTGCAATTACAACTAGTTTATCATATTGACCCGATTATCTTATCGTATCGTATCGTATTGTACTGTACTGTATAGTAATCAATAATAATACAAATACAGTACTGTCAAAATTACCAAGGTCTAGCCTTTCATTTCTTATGATTTCAATCATCTATTATTAGTTATGCTTAGGTTGGATCTTTCAACCAATCCCTCGTAGCGCAAATGGGCTTCATGCAGGCCATTTAGAGTTTGCACCGTGGGTTACGGATGGCCTTCATGAAGCCAACTGGATATTACACAGTCAGCTTAAAACCACTTTAAACAGTGCAGGAGAAAGTATTGTTGTCTTGGTGGACCGCGACACGCACAACGAAAAGCTACGTCACAACACGGCTTTAGGCCACTACACTCCAAACACCCTTCTTACAGACCTCACACAAAGTTTTTGATGGCATCAACTCAGCTAGGCCAGCACACAGAACACTTCTTGTTACAATTGACATTAGAAAAGCTTTTGATGCCATTCCCCGACACACCCTTGCATATATAATTCTCAACACAAACATGCCCAATAACGCAATAAGATTGCTGGCCAGCTATCTAGTAGGCAGATGTGCTCATGTAACATTTACTGGCCAGTCATCGAACACTAGAAATTTCACACACCTAGTCCCTCATGGATCCGTCTTGCCACCAACACTCTTCAACCTACACATGCACGACCTACCAATACCCCACACACCCCAGATACACAGGTTCTTACATAGATGAAAAAACACTCACATGTACACATGCGCAAACACAGCCGCACATCTCCTTCAACCGTACCTCAACACGCTACACGAATGGTTCACCGCGAACAGACTCAAAACTAGTCCCAGCCAAATCTGCAGCGACCCTTCTCTCAAACTGGACATCAGAACACCGCCATATCCCTCACCTCACCTTAAAACAACATATAACACACACACACACGCACCCAAAATCCTTGGTGTAACATACAGTACATCAATGTCATTTAAACAACATACAGTGCTCCCTCAAAGTACACTTACCCAAACCATGCGAATTCTAAGTACTGTACACTGAAAACATAAATTATACCGGTACTCGATTGTACAAAGTATTTGTTTTTTTAAAGTATGCGCGTCGATGCGCAAGGCTATATTCAGTCGGCCATGTTAGTGACATCACGGTCAAGGACGCTCGACCTTCCCGCCAGACCATTGAAGTCGTTTGTAAAGTGACCGCGGCATTGTAATATTGTTCTCGCTTCGTTACAGTCATGGAATAATTTTTTCCTACACTCCCTGATCCCAACCCTCAGCCTGGTAACCAAACTGGCGCAAAACCCAAGAAAAAGGTTAAGGTAATGAACCTTGAACAGAAAAAGAATGTGTTAGATCGTCTAGATAGTGGAGAAAGAGCGAGTGCTGTGGCCAGGCTTTATGGTGTTAACGAATTGTCCATTTCTTACAGTTTCTTACAGTAGATCCTCTGGAAAAAGGCAAACTAGGCCTGTGTATCCAGCTCAGTGCCAGTACTTGCACTACTGCGGTCGTTCACGGTGTTGGCGGCGGCGGCAGCAGACGCAACATTTTTACTATTCTGTATTTTTGCTTTATAATCAAACTTCAAATCTTGTCTTCCCCATGCTTTATCAAGATTACTTTCAAACTTCCTTATTGATTCGGAATCGACTACATATTGGGGCAGTGCGTTCCACTCATTTACCACTCTATCACAAAATGAGTTCTTTGCCTTTTCAAGCCTATTTCTTTCTTTGTAAATTTTCTTAGAGTGTCCTCTCGTTCTTGTTCCCTCCCGCATCAAGAAGCTACCTTCACTCACATCCTCATCATACTTTCCTGACACTATCTTAAAAGTCTCTATCATATCCCCTCTTTCTCCTATATGCCAGTGTCGGAAGTTCCAGTGTCCTCAACCTCTGCTCATAGCCCGCGTTCTTCAACGTTGGTACTAGCTTGCTAGCTCTCCTCTGCACTTTCTCCACTGCTTCTATATCCTTTACCATATATGGAGCCCACACCTGGTTCGCATATTCCAGGTGCGGCCTAACCAGCGCTGTATAGAGATTCCTGAAGATTTCTTCGTCAAGTGACACAAATGTCCTCCTTATCAGCCCTACAATTCTATTGGCTTTGTTTATCTTTTCCGCTAAATGTTCTGAGAAATTTAACTTATTGCCAATCACTACTCCTATATCCTTTTCTGCATTCACTTCCTCCATCGCTTCATACATACTGTATCCTACCTTGTCTATCTTGCTTGTCCCAATCCGCAAGTACTTGCATTTTTTTGGCTGAAAAGGCATTAACCAATGTTCAGACCATCCCTTCATGCCCTCCACATCTCCTTGAAGCAAACCCACATCTTCCTTATTCCTCATTCTTCTATACAGCTTAGTGTCATCCGCATACAGGTATATCTCACTTCCATTAGTTATAACTTCAGGTAAGTCGTTGATAAATATAACGAACAGTAGTGGTCCCAACACAGATCCCTGAGGTACCCCCCTTGTAATTTCCCTCCACCCCGAGCCTATTCCATTCACCAGTACCCTCTGTCTCCGATCTTTCAGGAAGGCTTCTATCCATTTCACACATTTCTCCCCTATACTATAGCTTCTAACTTTCTCAATTAACCTTTTATGTGGTGTTGGTGTGACGTCGCTATGCGGTGACGTCACGGGAAGGCGCGCAGTGTAGTGGGCCCACGCCGACGCCGACACTGACACCGACGATGTGGCTGGGCGCGCAATGTGATGGGCCCATGTCGATGCCGACGCCGACACCTATGATGTTGCTGGGTTGGGAGACCCGCGCACTTCAACAACGGAAGTCAGTGAGTGAGGTTGTGCGACACTGGTAGCAGAGCGTAGTTAATTCGGACCGTAGTTCGAACATAATGGCGTCGTGTTCAACTATGTGGCCTCCAAAACTTGAAAGTGACTGTGTTTATGAAAATTGGAAGAAGGACATAGGCATTTGGTGTGATTTGATGGATTTACCAAAGAAGAAACAAGCGCTTGCCATCCACCTTTCGTTATCAGGAAGGGCGAGGGTTGCGTCATCGGAAATTGAAGCCGATGTTTTGAAGCAAGATAATGGTGTCGAGCAGTTGTTGGCAAAGCTGGACGATTTATTCCTCGTGGACAAGGGACGTCGGCAGTTTGCGGCTTTTCATGAGTTGTATAACCTCAGACGAAATGGGAATACGAATATTCGGGAGTTTGTGGCTGAATTTGAACATATTTATTTCAGTTTTAAGAAGCAAGGCATGGATCTGCCAAATGCTGTGAGGGCTTTTATGCTGCTGGCTTCATGTAAACTGTCTGATAGTGAGCAACAACTAGTGATGTCCACAATAAATGAGGTGACCTATGAGAATGAAATCGGCCCTGAATCGTATATTTGCTGGTGGAATTGGCGGTCAGAATAAGGCATCATTGCTTGTTAGTGAGGTGAAGAGTGAACCTTTGTTTTGGAGTGACGAGGGTGGGGGTGAGGAGACCCTTTATGTTAGAGGACGAGGGCGAACACGGTCTCGGGGTGGTGTAATACGTGGTCGAGATCGTGGAGCCAACCGATATTCAACCGGATATGCCAGAGCCTCCCCACGTTCATCCACTGGTAGGAGGCAGTGGACCTGATGGTAAAGTATCAAGATGTTTAATATGCGATTCTCGATTCCATTGGGCACGTGATTGTCCAGATGCATACGAAAATGACGGCAGTAATGAATATGATTCTGAAACTGTACATCTGTCATTATTTATGGGCTATGCATGTGATGAAGCGAATGGAAGTAAATTACAGACATTGGTAAAGGAATCTAAGGGATGCGCTGTTCTAGACACTGGGTGTTCTAAAACTGTATGCGGAGTGGGGTGGATTAATCGCTATCTAAGTGATCTGAGTGATTATGAGCGTGAGGCTGTTATTGAGGATAAGTCGTCCTCGACGTTTACTTTCGCTGATGGTGTCACGGTTTCTTCGCTCAAACGTGTTACTCTGCCTTGCTACATTGGAAATATGCATGCTACCATAGTGACAGATGTTGTGGACTGCAATATTCCCTTGCTGCTGAGCAAATGTTCCATGAAGAGGGCAAAGATGTTGATGAATTTTGAAAGTGATCAGGTCAAAATTTGTGGAAAGGTGGTTGATTTGAAGTCCTCATCTTCGGGCCATTACCTGCTTCCGATCTCCGTATGACTAGGCCGTGGGTTAGGTGGGGCTATTACACTGGCAACTCTTGGGACTGACTTGGGGAAAACAGCCTTAAAACTTCACAGACAATTTGGACACCCTACGTCAGCGAAGCTAATTAAACTGGTTACGGATGCAGGTATTAAAAGTTTGGGACTGGTGAGGGCCATCAAAAAGGTGTCTGATGCATGTACGGTCTGTGGGAGGTTTAAGAGAGCCAAGCCCCGACCCGTTGTCTGTTTGCCCATGGCATCCAGATTTAATGAGGCCGTAGCCATGGATTTGAAGGTTTGGGGGAGGCGTTATTTCTTAGTCCTTGTTGATTTGGCAACTCGGTTTTGCACTGCGACAGTTATAGGGGACAAGTCTGCGGCCACCATCATCAAAGGAGTATTCCGGAGCTGGATTGGTACGTTTGGTGCACCAAGGAAATTTCTCTCTGATAATGGTTGTGAATTCAACAATGCTGAGATGCGAGAGTTGGGTGAGGCCTTCAACATCAAGATCATGACAACGTCTGCAGAGTCCATGGAGCAATGGGGCCTGTGAACGTCAAAATGCGGTGATTGGTGACATTGTTCGGAAGATAATGGCTGATAGCCGTTGTGACTTGGATGTTGCCTTGGCTTGGGCGGTATCGGCGAGAAATGCTCTCACCAATTTTGCGGGGTATTCTCCTAATCAGCTTGTTTTTGGTCTAAACCCTGGCCTGCCGAACGTGTGCGAGAACGATCTTCCAGCCTTGAAACTTCCATCAACATCTGAAATTGTAAGGGTCAATCTGAACGCTCTTCATTTGGCACAACAGGAATTCATCAAGGCTGAATCAAGTGAACGTCTGTCCAGGGCTCTGCGGCACAACATACGTTCGAGTGATTTGAACGACATTAGCAATGGCGACGAAGTCTTCTACAAGAGGAATGACAGTCATGAGTGGTATGGTCCCGGAATTGTGATAGGCAGAGATGGAAAAAAAAATTTGGTGAGACACGGCGGTGTCTACGTGAGAGTGCATGTGTGTCGTCTGTCGCACGCTCCGGAGCGGGATATTGCAATTGGGGGCCATGAGAACATTGAAAGTGTCAGCAGTGATGGGAGTGATGAAGTCCAGGATAGGCCTACTGATGATCAAGATGACGATTCGGAAAATGATGATATTCCGGTTGAACAGCCTCATGTTGAGCCTCCCGCTGGTGAAAATCTAGATGAAAATCCTCCCACAGTATCTATTGGTCAACGTATTAAAGGAATACACTCAGAAAGTGGAGAATTAATATCTGGGAGGATTGTGAGTTGGGCGGGTAAAGCCACTGGGAAATACAGACACTGCTACAATTTGAAGAACGACTCTGACGTAAACATTGGTTGGGTGGATTTGCAGAAAGATTTTAGCTCGTGGGAAGCGATTGATGACGAAGTGGAGATGCTTGTCCTTTTCAACTCTGAGGATGTAATATGTGCCAAGGACAGCGAAATTACAAACTGGCAAGACAATAATGTGTATGAGGAAGTAGAGTTTGTCAGACAAGATGCCATATCAGTTCGATGGGTTGTGACAGAGAAAATGAAGAATGGAAAGCCGTTTGTTAAAGCCCGTTTAGTCGCCAGAGGTTTTGAGGAAGACACAGTGAGCCTCCGGAAAGATTCCCCGACATGCTCGAAGGAAGCAGTACGTTTGGCACTTTCTTTGGCCAACACCAATCAATGGGATTGTCACGCTATGGACGTGAAGGCTGCCTACCTGCAAGGTCATGACATCGAGCGAGTTGTTCATCTACGTCCTCCGCCAGAATATGCTAACGGCAAGCTGTGGCGTTTGAAGAAAACGGTTTATGGCCTTTGTGACGCTGCTAGGCATTGGTATCTGCGTGTAAGGGATCAGTTGTTGGATCTCGGAGCCAAAGTATCATCACTGGATTCAGCGCTGTTCTCTTGGAGCAATGATGGTAAACTCGGAGGCCTTGTATGAGTTTATGTCGTGTTATGCGTTTATGACTTTCTTTGGGCTGGTACACTGGAGTTTGAGCAGAAAGTGATAGACCGTTTAAGTCAAATATTTCGCGTCGGCAGTTCGGAATCTAAAACCTTCAAGTACGTGGGTCTAAATGTGGTCTCCAACACTGATGGTAGCATAACGCTTGACCAATGTCAGTATGCTTCGTCTCTGAATCCAGTTACACTGAGCAGACATCGTCCAACAGTGGAATCAGGAGAGCTGTCTGAATCTGAAAAATCTGAGTACCGAGCTTTAATAGGGCAACTCAATTGGATTGCCACACACACTCGGCCGGATATTGCATTTGATGTGTGTGAATTGAGTGTGAATAACAACCAAGCCACCATAGCTGATTTGCTTAGGCTTAATAAGGTGATCACAAGGGTCAAGACCGGCAACATGAAGCTATACATTCCGAGGATGGCGCCGCTCGACGACTGTTATATGGAATGTTTTTTGGATGCCTCATTTGCCAACCTTGTGGGCAATGGATCTCAAGGAGGTATGGTGATCTTCCTACGGGATGCGGGTGAGGCAAGATATCCCCTATTCTGGCAGACTAGAAAGATCAGACGGGTCGTCAAATCTACACTATCTGCGGCGACATTGGCGCTGCTTGAGTGTGTTGAGGCTGCTGTATATCTCGCCAAAATATTGCAAGAGGTTTCTGGATGTGGAAAAATCAGGATAAAGTGTTTCGTCGACAACAAGAGTCTGGTGGATGCCCTCTACTCCTGTAAGAACGTAGAAGACAGGAGATTGCGTATTGATATTTCTGTATTACGGGACATGTTAGAACGGGGGGAGATCTACGGGGTGTCTTGGGTGGATATTTCACTACAATTGGCTGACTGTCTTACCAAGAAAGGTGCCTCGACCGAACGGCTGCATGCAGCAGTCAGCCAAGACTAGAAGATTTATGATTTACTCCAAGGGATATCACATATCTGTATGTGGCAATTAACTGGGTCATTGATGGTATGGGAGGGAGAAGAAGAGAAGTAGTGGAGGAGGAGGTGGGGATCAGGAGGTCAGAAGTGTGGGAAGCCATGAAAAGAGTGAAGTTGGGGAAAGCACCAGGAACAGATGGAGTGTGTGGGGAAATGTTGAGGTATGGTGGTGAGATAGTGATAGAATGGGTATGGAAAATGTGCAAACTAGCATGGGAGAAGGGGAGTGCACCTGATGATTGGAAGACTGGCATAATAGTCCCCCTATATAAGGGCAAAGGGGAAAGAGGAGTGTGTGGTAACCACCGAGGAATATGTCTTCTAAGCATAGTAGGGAAGGTATACAGTAGGGTACCGGTAGTGATTGAGAGTGTGAGAACGGAGAAATGGATAGGCGACGAGCAGGGAGGTTTTAGGAAGGGAAGAGGATGTGTAGATCAGATTTTTACCCTGAATTGTGTTGTGGAGAAATATCTGGAGAAGAAACAAAAGGTGTATGTTGCCTTTATGGACTTGGAGAAGGCCTATGACAGAGTGGATAGAGAAGGTTTGTGGAAAGTACTTAGAATATACGGAGTAGAGGGCAAGTTGCTGAAAGCAGTGAAGAGCATGTATGAGGGTGCAAAGGCAGCAGTACGTGTGGAGAGTGAGCAGAGCGAGTTCTTTGACCTGAAATGTTAGTTTGAAACAGGGGTGTGTGATGTCCCCGTGGTTGTTTACTGTATATATGGATGGAGTCATGAAAGAAATACTATCAAGAGCAGTGGATGTTGGTGTATCACTGAAAAGGGAGGGAATTGAGTGGAAGCTACCTATACTGTTGTTTGCGGATGATACAGTTCTGATGAGTGATAATGAATGGGAGTTGCAGGGTCTGGTAAATGAGTTTGGAACAGTGTACGAAAAACGGAATTTGAAGGTAAATACGGGGAAGAGCAAGGTTATGGTCTTCGAAAGGGGTGAAGTCACAGAGTGTGAGGTGAAGCTGAACGGTCAGGCTATGGAGATCGTCAACTCTTTTAAGTATCTGGGCAGTGTGTTGAGTAAAGATGGGACTATGGATGAAGAAGTGCGGGAGAGGGTACAACAGGGGAAGAGGGTTGTAGGAACGCTACAAGCAGTAACAAGAAATAGGGTGGTCAGTATGGAAGTGAAGAAGTCCTTGCATGACAGTGTGGTAATCCCGACACTGACTTACGGAAGCGAAGCATGGACGTTGGTTGAGAGACTCGGACCAAGAGTGAGAGCAGTGGAAATGAATTACTTAAGGATTGCGTGCGGAGTTACATGGAGGGATAGACAGACTAATGAGGAAGTAAGAAGGAGGTGTGGTGTGGAGGTAGATGTGCTGGAAAGTGTGAAAAGGAACAACTTGAGATTTGTTCGGCCATATGGAACGTATGGAAAGCGAGAGAATGACTAAGAGGGTGTACGAGAGCGAGGTGGAGGGACAGAGAGGGAGAGGTAGACCGAATATGAGGTGGAAGGATGGAGTGAGGAAGTACATGAACGAGGGCGGTGCTGGTTGGGGGAAGGGGCGTCGACTGACTGGGGACAGAGGTGCATGGGGGCGGTTCGTTCGTGGTCACCCCTTCGGGGATCACGGCGTCAGGCAATAGATAGATAGATAGATTGATGGTTCGGTACTTAAACGAACGTCTAAGTATTGGGTTGAACTGGGTAATTTGTGGTACTTAAACAAGAGTCTAAGTATTGGATTGATCGTCAAGAGTTCCGCCTCCTCCATGGAATTATTCGTCAACTTAAGAAGAGAGGACGAGTGTGTTGGTGTGACATCGCTATGCGGTGACGTCACGGGAAGGCGCGCAGTGTAGTGGGCTGACGCCGACGATGTGGCTGGGCGCGCAATGTGATGGGCCCATGTCGACGCCGACGCCTACGATGTTGCTGGGTTGGCGGACCCGCGCACTTCAACAACGGAAGTCAGTGAGTGAGGTTGTGCGACATGTGGGACCTTATCGAAGGCCTTCATAAAATCGCAATATACCACGTCTATAACATCACCATCCTGCAGAATTTGCATCCAATCATCTACCACCTTAATTAGCTGTAGTACCGTCGACCTCCCCGGCAAGAATCCGAACTGTCTCCCACTGAAAAGTTGGTTTGATTTCATATGCTCCATTATTCCTTCTCTAATTACCGTTTCCATTAGTTTACACACAACACTTGTCAAACTGACTGGTCTATAATTTTCTGGGTCATTTCTCTTTCCCTTCTTAAATATAGCTGTTATGTTCGCCTCTCTCCAGTCCGTCGGGATTTGTCCTGTATTAAAAGATACCTCAAATAAAAAATTTAATGGCTCTACTAACATCTCACCTCCTTCCTTTATGATTCTTGGATGTATCCCATCCGGTCCCGGGGACTTACTTCCGTTCATTTTTTCTATAGCCCTCCTTATTCTAGCATGGGAAAACTCTACTAGTTCTAGTGCTGGTGCCTGTTTGATGGGAATAGTAGGCACTGCATCATCCGACTCCACTGTTAGTACCTCCTGTGACGCCTACTAGCGTTGGCAGAATCGCCTCCCGGTAGCCACTAGCGCTCACCAGGGACATTGAAATGGGCTACAGTTATCAGAGAATATTGTTCTTTCTTTCCTAGCAATCGTATTGTTACAGACAGTCCACTGGTGGTCTTTATTTTCGTCTGTGACAACGGGAAGTATTTTATTTCATTGATTGAATATAACATGCATTGTATATTGTTAAGGAGAGAGAATAATATAGGCAGTGAGGTGGTAGTGTGTGCATGCGTATACATGTGTTGCTTCCCTCGCCCGGAGGCTCGTGCGCGTGCTTTCCCACGCCCCTTGATTGGCTGGCCTGGCTGGCTGTGTCACGTGACATCTGCTGCCTTGTGACGTCTCGGCCTGTGATTGGCCGACCATCGCGCCTTTGCGGGACCCTGTGGAACTAACCTCCTGCACCAGGGTTCACCGGAGCTGCCTTCTGTAGAGCAGGCTAGGGACGCGCACGACTAACACCCTTTTTACAACTGTCTCCCATCTCCCCCACCATTCTGATACTGTCTCTCTCACTCCACTTCTTCTCTTTCATTCCTCTCATCTTTTAACATCACAGCACTCCCTTTGGGTTCTGCATACGATTTCATATCGGCCCATCGTATTGTGTGCGTCGCTCTCCGAGATATTTACATGTATTAGAATAGGCTATAAGGTTTCTTAGTCTATGGAGGTTTGATGACTCTGTGTGTGTCTCCCTCAATGTCCTTAGTTTATGGAGGTTTGATGACTCTTCGTGTGTGTCTCCCTCATTATCAGTAGTGCTCTGCTGGTTATTTAATGCTAGACTGGGATAAGGTTTCTGATATCGTTGTCACCGATGTGTGTATGGTTCGCTTATACCTACACGACTTCGATGGTTTCTGTGGTAGCCTAGGTAGTCCTTTTGGTTGTGCCTTTTGCGAGTGCAGCATCGTGTTGTAAGAGGGCATTAGCCTACTACCTTATAAACACCGATTTACTTGCTTGACTTTTGAGGGATCGCCAGGGTAGAGCCAGATACTTGAGATCTGGGTTTACCAAGAGAGCATCCCCGTCATTAACGTAACTTTAAACATACCGCCTTAAGGACCACGCTAGACTTTATTCACTTAGCAGACACTAGTTAGGACATAAGCTCTTTTGATATGTATGCATTATTATTCACAAGCATTTATTAGTCTAGATTGTTGTTGAGTTGCACAACCATAGTAGACTGTTTCGTTGATAAGGAAGTACTTCTCTTTTAGTGTCGAGCATTACTACCGTTGCGCATTTATAGTATTCTCGTGTCAGTTAACATTATATGTCCTATCTTTTTGTGTATTCGCTGTACACGTGTGGTGTCCAGCCTCCTGCCTTTATATAGTTTAAGATACGAGCATCTTATGAGCATCAGACATTCTTCAGAAGTTTCCAGGTCTATGCTGTAGGACTATACTTCACTTGCTTTCAGATAGGAGTGAAGGGTTTATTGTAGTTTAGAGTAACTGTATTAAAGCATCTTTTTATTGAATTAAATCTTGCAGTGATTTAATTGACCTTTCCCTAGATTCTTGTTTATGCATTTTAACGTAACTTGCATCCTGTGTGTTATCAGGCTATACCAGTGTGGGTTATCCTGAAGTAGAGTACATTTATGCCCAGTTAAGGATACCCCGTTATCACAGATTAACTCGGAAGGGTATAGGTGTTTTGTTCGCCGGCATATAAGTTCAAGGGTTTGGATCTAGCGTACCGTTGTTGCATAGTGCCCTATTACTAGTCCAATCTTTAAGTGCCCTTGTTTTATTCGTAGCCCCGGTCGTAACACTACCCAAAGTATTTCCCCAGCACCTCTGCTTTCTCCTTATCAGTTTCTGCTCTATTCCTATCATCCCAGTCTCCTATCAGTTCTGGGATACCTACTCTTCTTGTTAACTTTTCCTGAATATACTTCCAGAATATTTTTGGATTATCCTTCACATTTCTTGCAATCTCTCTCTCCCTCTCCTTCACCCCCCTCCTTGTCTCCCACCTTATTTTATTGTTTATTTGTATGCGTTCCAAATCCACTTCTTTAGCTTCTATACTAGACCCCCTGTTCTTTTTTAACAATTTTAGTCTTTCCCACAATTGTTTCTTTCTTCTTATCAATGTCCAAAGCTTTCTTTTCATTGGTAATTCTGGGTTCGTTCTTTTCCTCAATTTTGTTTTATCCTTATATTCCCTTACTGGTACAAATTTGGATATAGCATTCTCCAGTTTGACTCTAATCTTTCTCCACATTCCTTCAGCGTCTTCACCGTTCAAGTATTCCCCCCAGTCAATGTCCAAACTATAGGTTTGACTCCTGTAAGGAGATAAAGAAAACCTAATATTTAGTAGTGGCCCCGTAATCATTGACGAACATGCCTATTACATAAGGCATCCTCTTCAAACACTAATCCGCCGTAGTTTGAATCTACCGCGCAGAGCATTTAAAAACTGAGGAGCCTTCATCATGAGCGCACGCGACCTCACTCATGGCTTCAGTCATTATGAATTGGGTTCTCACTACGAAAAAACTTCGTAAAAAATAAAAACAAAAAGAAAATAAGAATAACTATCCAATAAGCTTTCCATCATATCGTGGATGTACTTGTGTGGATTTCTGACCAGACGCTGAATCAGGCGTCATTCCTCCTTCACTGACATATCAAGTAAACCAAAATCCTTAATACATCAACGAATGGGAAGGGGACGGTCGGGAGGGCCCCAGTCGTCAATGATTACGGGGCCACTACTAAATATTAGGTTTTCTTTATCTCCTTACAGGAGTCAAACCTATAATTTATTAGTGGCCCCTCCATCATTGACGAACATGCCTGATATCTAAGACTGGAGGGGGACATTCGTAATCATATCATAACTCTAGAAAAGCAGATAATAAAAACAACCACATAGTATTCTTACTTTTGAAAAATGTATTTAATACGGCGTAGGCCGGAAATATACAAGAAAAAGGGGTTCAGGCAGGTGCGTGCTTCAAAGAAGCCTGCCCGACAAAAATAGGTAACCCTGAAGATTCTGAACACAGATCTGTAGTTACAAAAGGCACCCCACTCAACGAGTGGTGACAAAAATAATAAGTTATAAGTTTATATGTGCACATCATAAACCCCAAAATACATGTGGAGATCAATTGCTAATGAACTCCATTGAACTAATGTTACATTGCTTTCGCAGCTAAAACTACTATAACAACACCGTTGTTTTGTACTAAACTTTGTACTAGCACAAATTCTCGCAGAGAAATTTTCATATCACATTTTAACCTTAAATTGTATCACAGCTCTCATACTCCGGCGGGGTCTAGGGTGTACTATTTCAACTGACTGCACCCCCCCCCCCCCCTTCCTTGAAAATAAACATAAGTGACTGCAGGGCCACCTAGACCCTCTGCCTTAAAGCTATACATGGTAAGGAAGGTTTGTCTAGAGCAACTGACAAGTATCTAGAGAGAAACGTATGATTAGACGCCCACAACTGTGTGGACGCAATATCTTCAACTGAAAAGTTTTTCAGGAAACGTAAAGAGGCCGCCCACTTGCGTAAATCGTGGGCCCTACCCACAACGCCGGGATTACTCTCTTTAATGACTTCTACCAGAAGAGAGGCTAATCGCCGTTTAAGTAAGCGTTTACCCGTACTCGCTACCCATAAAGCACCTTGGGGGTTATGAGGAGCTATTCTCAAATATTTGGTTAGAGCTTGCACTGGACATAAATTATGATGCACCTTTCCCCTTTTTAACGCCGGCACCGTGAACTCAGAAAACACGTGTGCACTATGCTCATTCTTGGCTACAAACGCCGGGGAGGGTGCAATGGAAATTGAATCATTAAGTCTACCAAACCTAAGACAATTAGGTGTGTTGCTCATCGCCGCCAGCTCAGACACTCTGTTTCCGGTGGCCAAAGCCAAAAGGAAAACTGCCTTCTTTAAGATTAAAGCAAAGTCTGCAGTATTTTGATACAGACGAGAATGAAGTAAAGACAAAGCTTTGTCCAGAGACCAAGTAGGCATGAGCTGACGGGGAGGTGGGCGGAGTTTAAAACACGCTCTCATAAATCCTGTTTCCTCCGCCACCGGTATGGATAGACCTGTAAGGTCGAAAAAGGGCACTCTAATCGCAGTTAAGTGATTCTTCAAAGTAACCACAGATAAACGTTTCTGCTCAAACAGATAGTTCAAGTAATTAAAAAACAATGCCACTGAGGGTACAGTTTGTTCCGTTCTAACAATCCAAGAAGTAAAAGCTTTCCAATGAGATTGATATTGTCGCTTAGTAGACTGAGTATATTGATTGAGCAATTTATTGGTCACATCCCTACCGTATGGTGCTAGCCACTTGGCCTCCTGAATGTCCATAATGCAAAAGTCAGCGAGGTCTCTAGGTTACCAATCGTGTCTAAGTGGAAGTACCCGACCGGGAGCGATACCGGGTCCGGGCACCACATTATTAACTGCTGGTACCACACCTGCGCCGGCCACAGGGGCGCGATTAGCGAGACTAAGCCTCGATAAACTCGTAGTTTGTTCACTACGTGGCACATTAGTGACGCATCTGGCGGCGGAAACAGATAGATGGAGCTCCATCTGTTCCAGTCTGTCACTAGGGCGTCTGGCCCCCCTGCCGGCGTTATCGCCCGGCGGGTGAGGTATAGAGGGAGCTTGTGAGTCTCCTCGGATGCAAAAAGATCCACTTGTGGATGGGAGAGCTCCGCAATCATTAGGTCGAAAATGGGTTGCTTGAGCTCCCATTCTACTGTCGTGCTCTGTCTCCGGGACAGAGCGTCTGCCCAGACGTTCGCTACGCCTGGGAGATAAGATGCGTGAAGATAAATATCTAGACTGGTGGCTAGAACAAAAATCTCTTCCGACACGAGTAGCAACTTCCTTGACCTCGTTGACCCTTGTTTCTGAATACAGTGAACTGCATTCAGATTGTCCATTCTGAAGGCCACTGACTTGCCCCGTAACGCCGGGCCGTGAGCCTGAAGGAAATACAAGGGGACTAGTAACTCTTTGACATTTATGTGAGAGATTTCTAAGTGGGACCAAAGTCCCTGACCCTGGTGCCCCTGATTTGACTGAAATCCCCACCCTATGGTGCCTGACGCATCCGTGTCTACCCATACCGTTGGAGGAGGAGAGGTCCATGACATGAATGAGTGCAATGTTTCCCTCTTCGCCCAGACCGCTAGTAAGGTGTGGATTAATTTTGGTATGGGCCATAATTTTCCCGCCGGTAAGAGTGGGAAATATTTGTTGCCTTCCAATATTAATCGTTTTACTTTCAACCGGCCCAACTTGACAGTTAGCTGAATCCAGTTGAGAGAGCCGACCAGAGACTCCCAGACTCTTCGTGTCGTAGTCAGACTGTGAAGAAACCTGAACAGTTTCCTGCGAAACCTGTTGCGATTGTCCACACTCTGACTCAGAGTGAGAGCGGCGGTGTCCCAGACCAGCCCTATCCACTGAATTACTCTTGAGGGAACAAGGTTTGACTTTACCAGATTTACCTTGAAGCCTAGAGTTTTGACATGATTTAAAATGATATTGACATGTTTTATGCATAATTGTTGTGTCTCTGCCACCACCAGCCAGTCGTCTAGATACCACAACACTCTGATTCCCTGTTTTAACAACGGCATCAGGGCTTGCCGGACTAGTTTCGTGAATAATCGAGGTGCTAGGTTCAAACCGAACGGCATCCTCTGAAAAACAAAATTTTGGTGCCTGATCCTCAAGGCCAGAAACCTTTGAAATCTTTTGTTGACCGACACGTGCCAATAGGCGTCTGTCAGGTCTGTCAGGTCACTTCCAGCCACCCGGCGGAAGTGTTAGCCTGATTTGATGAACTGTTAACATTCTGAAAGACTCGTTGTAAATGTGAAGATTCAGATAAGACAGGTCTACGACCGGCCTCATCTGAACACTGTCCCGTTTGGGAACCAAAAACAGTTTTGACGTGAATACAGGGTAATCTGGAGGGACCGGGATGATGACATTCTTGGCAATCATCTCCTGGACCAGCAACTCCACCTCTAATGAAACACAATTTGCCGTTGTCGGCTGACGTAAGCGAGGTCGCCGGAGCCACTGCCAAGTGATGCCTTTGCGTGCCACCATCCGTGCCCAGGTTTTTAACGGCCATGCTTGGTGACACGTTCGGAACGACCCAGTTAGCAGACAAGGGTTCGCCGGCTGTACTTCCCTCGGTTCCTCCGGCTCTAAGATAGGCACTGGGAGTGAGAAAGACTTTAGTTTTTTGATGGTGGGTTTGGTGGTGTTGGACGCTTCGCCGGCTGGCTGGTGTGGGCCGAAGACTGGCCCTGCCCCGGCTTATACTGGCCGCGTCCCCTCTGTCCTGAAAACCCTCTCTGTCTATGCCTGAACTGACCCAGGGGGGATTGGGAGGACTTAGGCGGAAGAAACGGCTTAGAACCCCCTGGCTGAGCTTTAGTAGGAGGCTTAGGTTTGGGGAAGTTAAATGCGGGTTTCTTAGCCTGTGCGGGACTGTGCTTCACGGCCTGTGCCATGTTAAACACTGTTCGCCATACATCAGGGGACATTAAAGAAGGTGTAAGTACTGGGGACATTACCACCTGGTTAGCAATGCGATCAGGCAGCTTGCGAACTAATGACATCCTAAGATCCTGTCGTGCTCGCACCGCCTCAAGTAAGGCTGTGCGTATGTCACCTAAGGATTGAATCGACGACTGAAGAATCAGACGCCGGGATAACTCAACTGATCTTCGAGCATCCGCGTCTGCGATTGCCTGAGTAGACCTGAGTAAAGACTTAGCCACCTGTTGAGAAACTATGTACTGTGAAAACAGGCGGAAAGCTTTTCCCCTTAGCCTAAATTCTCTGTCTAGGTGAGAAGGGGTAGGGGTAGTGAATGGTTCCTTTAGTTCACAAAGATTAATCTTAGGGGCAGCTAAAAAAGAAAATAAAGCTGATGGAACTCCGCCGGCAGAACCTACCGGCATGGAGAACCATGAATGTGTATCCTGAGGGATCTGGTGGGAAGATTTAGAAGTGAAAGTGGTTGCAAAGTTTTGAGCCTCTACCTCCCAATCCACCCAAGGTCCTGGTCCCAACTGTCCCACCTTCAACACTGGATTAGCTGTCTCGTCTGTGACGGTCTGTAAATCTAGTTCAGGAGTAAGAGCCGACAGAGCCTTAATATCATTAAACCCATCCAGCTTAGACCAGTCTGGAAAAAGTTTTGAAGCTGAGGCAGGGGGTAAAGCAGGCTTAGATGCATAAACAAAATAATCCTGATGATAATAACTAGGTATAGCCTTGATATTTACGTCCAAAACATTACCCAAGGCATCCAATGCCCTTAATTTCTTAGACTTATTTCCCTGGATAAACCACTCACGTGGTACCGGGAGTTCCCCTGACAAGGTAGGCTGGGCAAGCTCTGGCTTAGAGGGGTTCAAAGGGACCCATGACTCGTCTGGCCCATAAAGCAGGGGCATAGCTACCTTTCTAAGAGGCGCTTTGTCTAGAGGGGGTGGATTAACATCCGTAATGACCCTGACATTTGACGTAGTGAATGCCGCCGTAGCTGGCTTAGAGCTCCCTGCCGGTGACAGAGTAGGAGGGTTAGGAATCTTAGATAAATCGATTGACGTTATCAGAGGCCGTACCGCAGAACTTGTCAAGGGAGCCCCCAAGTCCATTGTGGGGTTTTCTCGTTGTTGATTAAAGAATTTTGATAGAGCATGAGTAAGTCACTTGACGAAGAAATCTTCAGGAATCTATATACAGCGCTGGTTAGGCCACACCTGGAATATGCAAACCAGGTGTGGGCTCCATATATGGTAAAGGATATAGAAGCAGTGGAGAAAGTGCAGAGAAGAGCTAGCAAGCTGGTACCAACGTTGAAGAACGCGGGCTATGAGCAGAGGTTGAGGACACTGGGACTTCCGACACTGGCATATAGGAGAAAGAGAGGGGATATGATAGAGACTTTTAAGATAGTGTCAGGAAAGTACGATGAGGATGTGTGTGAAGGTATCTTCTTGATGCGGGAGGGAACAAGAACGAGAGGACACTCTAAGAAAATTTACAAAGAAAGAAATAGGCTTGAGAAGGCGAAGAACTCATTTTGTGATAGAGTGGTAAATGAGTGGAACGCACTGCCCCAGTATGTAGTCGATTCCGAATCAATAAGGGAGTTTGAAAGTAATCTTGATAAAGCATGGGGAAGACAAGATTTGAAGTTTGATTATAAAACAAAAATACAGAATAGTAAAAATGTTGCGTCTGCTACCGCCGCCGCCAACACCGTGAACGACCGCAGCAGTGCAAGCACTGGTACTGAGCTGGATACACAGGCATAGTTTGCCTTTTTCCAGAGGATCTACTGTAAGAAACTGTAAGAGTAAGTAACCCATCAATTTCTTGTGCTGTAACAAACTGGTTAGATGCAGAACTTTCAGGTGAATCAGTATTATCATGGGCGGCGTCCAGGCCTGAGCCTGACCCTTGTCCCTCCCTATCTGAAATTAATGACACTTCATCTTGTTCCTCCCGATCCTCCTGAGAAGACCCCGCCGAGGCAGGGGCACCTTGTTTCCAAGATAAATCAGGGATAGAGGATGGGGTCGCCGCGTCCCTGTGGACATCGGCTACTGTGTGACTCGTATGAGTCGGACGTGGATGGTCAGACCCTGGCTGAGCAAACCGCCAAACACCGAGGCTCTGGCCTACGCTCTCTTGAGAGTCTGAAACATTCTCAATTATTGAATTTCCTGAACTTTCCGTTTCTAGGGTTAAAATATCAATAGGTAAATCTTGTTTAGGGACAGGCGCTTCACTATACTCTGAGGCTGTAACAGAAACATTTTCAGGTGTAGAGGTACGATGAGATGCACTAGACTTAGTAGAATGTCGAGAGGACTTCTTATGGGAATCCTTTTTGGAGGATTTGTGGCTACGGTGTGACCGCGAACTAGACCTAGGTTTGGAAGAATCACCACCATGGCCACTGGGGGAAGCTTCAGTCTTACACTTCTTACTAGCCGGGGAAGAGGCCCGACTTGAAGACCGTTGTCTGAGGGGTGACCTTGACCTCGATCTCGCCTGCGACGAGGAGGTGGCTGCCGGGGGAGTAGGCTCTCTCGGGCGTTTAAACGTATCCACAGACGATACAGAACCCTGGCTAGTCTCTGTCGGCTTAAAACCCGTTACTCTAGAGGTACGTTTAGGGGGAGGGTGCTCTGACAGCAACTTATCCCAAAGTGGGACGTTGTCACATTGAAGTGACTTATGTGCGACAATGGTAGTATAGGCCGACATTTGTTGTCTGACCTCTCTCAACGCTACCGCCGCGGTCTTGTCATTGTCACACAGGACTTTATTGGCTAATTGGGAGCAAAATGAACAATTAAGTGTAACCCAGAGACCCCTTGAACGGTCTAGACATCTAACACACCTTATGCAAAGGGTATGCGCAAAAATTGGGATACCCGCGCAAGTAGGGGTAATGCACAGGGCAAAAACTGGGGCCACATTAGCCATGACAGAGACTGGTGTGAGGAAACTACCGCCGGGTCTGTATTGGTCCGCCGGAGCTCAGCTCTGGAAAAATAAAGAAAAATTTCCAGGAATTAATGCTCATAAGGTTAACCCAAGTGTTCGCATACAAGTGTTAATAACCCGCCGGGTAACGGGATGCAAAGACACAGCTAACACATCTCGCTACGCGGCTGGGTGTAAAGAGGCTAAACAAATCTTCTTAGCTAAAGAACATGAAGAATACCCTCTGATATAATGGTCCAGTATGGCACTTATAGTCTGTAGGAGGTGGTGACTGTCTCAAGATTCAATTTTGTAACAAAGCCCCCCCTCATAAAGACGCCGGCCCTTGAAATATTTTAGTAGAATAGCCCAGGGCAGGAATATACGAGATCTGATTTTTTAACGAATTGTCCCAAACGATCGTCGTAAAAATAGAAGGCGGCGATACTGAAAGTATCACCCAATTAAGGTTAATCGAAATTGAATTTGTTTATAAATTCCTTAGTTCCTCCACTTAGGGGCACCCGCCGGGTGTGGGAATCGATTTGGTTAAACCTCACTGATCCTTCAATTGCCGTAAGAGTAAAGGCAGCGATACACAGAGTATCACTCAAATGGATTGGTTAACTATAAGAGACCTAAGTCGTTTTATCCCACCCTGCTCAGGTGCACCCGCCGGGTGAGAAGTCTAAAAGTTAACCCCACAAGTTCCTGACCCCACTTCTTTGTAAAAGATCGCCGGGGAGGAACGCCTAAACAACAGCTAGGTTTTCCATGTGGTTGTCGTAAACCAGGTAGAAAAACCTATAAAAAACGAGTGTTCTCAAGAACGTCGTTTCTTTATATATATCTAAATATATATGTAAGGATGGGTACAGCCATCCCGCCGGGAATTTTAAAGGAGGCCTGAAACCAGGCACCCACAGAGACGCAGTCCTGGAGAGCCACAGACACCTCCCCACGCCGGGGAACCAGCCAGAGTTAAAAACCACGTGTGGCCCAACACTGCTCATCGGTCAGGATTTTTCATGGTGAAACCGAGAAAAACCCGCCGGAAGGCAAACCCCACCCTGAACAGACACCATCTGAACAATACGACACGAGGAGAGACACGCACGACTAACCAAGGTCACAACATAATCCGTGGAATTAGCCAATACACAACTAAACCAGGAAACAAATATAATCCGAGGAATTAGCCAATACACAACTAAAACCCGGATACACATGACACAGTAGGGCATATTTATAAAATAAATAATAACACTAGACATGTGGCAAAGCTACAAGCGGCTGGCTAGGCCTAGGTAGACGGCATGAAAATAGTTGAAATATAAACACACACTGGAATATCACAACAGGAACCACCGCCAACACACCACCGAAGCGATAACTTCCCACCCCGGGAAGCCTGACACGGACCCAGAAAAAACTTCACTAAGTGAAGAAAAATACGCTGGGAACGTCAGCAAACACACAGCTTACCTCATCAGAAGGATAAAAGGCAGCAATAATTAACGCGTAATGAAAGCCGCCTGCATCACCAACTAACACAACTGTGAAAAGTTCACGTGTCCACAACAGGACCACGAGGGTACATCCGAAATAGATGCCCCATACATACGACCCAAAATACACTGCACTGCGGGCAACCAGCCCAGGACACTCCTGCTACGCCTATCCTAACCTTACTCGATACATCCTAGAGTAAACAAATGAGAAAAAACTCACTAGGGACGCAACGAATGCGGAACCAGCGGAGCCTGAAAGGTACGTCCGGGCAGGCTGAGCGCAGAGCAAAGAAGGAGGAATGACGCCTGATTCAGCGTCTGGTCAGAAATCCACACAAGTACATCCACGATATGATGGAAAGCTTATTGGATAGTTATTCTTATTTTCTTTTTGTTTTTATTTTTTACGAAGTTTTTTCGTAGTGAGAACCCAATTCATAATGACTGAAGCCATGAGTGAGGTCGCGTGCGCTCATGATGAAGGCTCCTCAGTTTTTAAATGCTCTGCGCGGTAGATTCAAACTACGGCGGATTAGTGTTTGAAGAGGATGCCTTATGTAATAGGCATGTTCGTCAATGATGGAGGGGCCACTAATAAATACCATCTCAGCAGCTCATAATCTGCTCTATCATACATGTATATTATTTTATTGCTTCTATTATCCCTCTGTTTTAATATTGCAACTAAAACTTATACAGGCATGGTCACTATGACCTACAGTATAGGGCTATCCACATTGACATGTTCCACTATATCCTCCTCATTGCTAAATATCAAATCAAGTACACTCCCCTGCGTCCCATCTCTATATCTTGTCATCTCTGTAATATGTTGCGTTGAAAAACAATCTCTCACTTTCTCTATAAACTTGTTTTCCAGGCTACACTGTCCCCCGCTGGAGTAGTACAATTTGCCCAGTTGATCCTTGGCAAATTGAAATCTCCAATCAAAATTTTATATTTGTTCTCTCTATTATCTATTTCCTCCATTGCTTTCAGTAGGTTATCATCCTCTTCCCTACTATTATTTGGGCTTCTATATATAGAGGCAATTAGAATTGACCCTCTTGCACATTTTACTTCAATACACAAATACTCACAATACTGCTGTCTCATATCCACCTCATTTACCTTGAGCTCTTTTCTTACATAAATAAAGTCCTCTTCCAACCTCTGCTCTAATAGCATTCCTCTCATACAACTCAAAACCCTCCAAACTATACTCCACCAGTTCCCTTTCAATTCTAGCATTTTTTGGTCTCACTTCCTGTAAAGCTATGACAACAGGTTTTTCCTCTTCATCCTGCAACCTACATATCAGTTCTCTTTTCTTGTCCTGGGTAAACACATCCACATTACTAAACATAATCCTTAATATTTCTACTATTCCTTCAGCAACTACACCATCCCGCTCCTCCTGTCCGTACCTTACTCCCCCCCTAGCACTACTGGGTCTGCAGCTTCGTCTCCTGTCTCTCCCTGTGACACCTCCACCCTGTTCTCCTCCTCCGTCACAACTCCTATCACATTCTCTTTCCTCCCTGATCTACTTCTCCCTTCTATTCGTATAAACCACTTCTTCAATTTCCCGTCCCTCACTCTCCAGTAAAAATTCCTCTTTTCCTCCTCACCCAACTTTCCATTATTTTCATCCTTTTCCTGTAATTCATTTTTTTCTTCCTTTGTTCTATGCTCAAATCCTTCTTTAGTCTTATATGTTTCAGTCCTTCATATGCGTTTAGCCTCCAACTAAAATTTGTCACTGTCTCTGCCACTGCCCTGGTTTTAAACTGTATTCTTATAGGTCTCATCTCTCCCCTTTTATATCTACCTATCCTACTGACTTCCTCCACCTGCCCTTCCCATCCACATCCGTCCACATCCACACCTTTCATGACCTCCTTCACTTTCTCCATATCCTTACAGTTTCTTACAGTAGATCCTCTGGAAAAAGGCAAACTATGCCTGTGTATCCAGCTCAGTACCAGCACTTGCACTGCTGCGGTCGTTCACGGTGTTGGCGGCGGCGGTAGCAGACGCAACATTTTTACTATTCTGTATTTTTGTTTTATAATCAAACTTCAAATCTTGTCTTCCCCATGCTTTATCAAGATTACTTTCAAACTCCCTTATTGATTCGGAATCGACTACATACTGGGGCAGTGCGTTCCACTCATTTACCACTCTATCACAAAATGAGTTCTTTGCCTTCTCAAGCCTATTTCTTTCTTTGTAAATTTTCTTAGAGTGTCCTCTCGTTCTTGTTCCCTCCCGCATCAAGAAGATACCTTCACACACATCCTCATCGTACTTTCCTGACACTATCTTAAAAGTCTCCATCATATCCCCTCTCTTTCTCCTATATGCCAGTGTCGGAAGCCCCAGTGTCCTCAACCTCTGCTCATAGCCCGCATTCTTCAACGTTGGTACTAGCTTGCTAGCTCTCCTCTGCACTTTCTCCACTGCTTCTATATCCTTTGCCATATATGGAGCCCACACCTGGTTCGCATATTCCAGGTGCGGCCTAAACAGCGCTGTATAGAGATTCCTGAAGATTTCTTCGTCAAGTGACACAAATGTCCTCCTTATCAGCCCTACAATTCTATTGGCTTTGTTTATCTTTTCCGCTAAATTTTCTGAGAAATTTAACTTATTGTCTATCACTACTCCTATATCCTTTTCTGCATTCACTTCCTCCATCGCTTCATACATACTGTATCCTACCTTGTCTATCTTCCTTGTCCCAATCCGCATGTACTTGCATTTTTTGGGATGAAAAGGCATTAACCAATGCTCAGAACATCCCTTCATGCCCTCCACATCTCCTTGAAGCAAACCCACATCTTCCTTACTCCTCACTCTTCTATACAGCTTAGTGTCATCCGCATACAGGTATACCTCACTTCCATTAGTTATAACTTCAGGTAAGTCGTTGATAAATATAACGAACAGCAGTGGTCCAAACACAGATCCCTGAGGTACCCCACTTGTAATTTCCCTCCACCCCGAGCCTATTCCATTCACCAGTACCCTCTGTCTCCGATCTTTCAGGAAGGCTTCTATCCATTTCACACATTTCTCCCCTATATTATAGCTTCTAACTTTCTCTATTAACCTTTTATGTGTGACCTTATCGAAGGCCTTCATAAAATCGCAATATACCACGTCTATTACATCACCATCTTCTAGAATTTGCATCCAATCATCTACCACCTTAATTAGCTGTAGTACCGTCGACCTCCCCGGCAAGAATCCGAACTGTCTCCCACTGAAAAGTTGGTTTGACTTCATATGCTCCATTATTCCTTCTCTAATTACCGTTTCCATTAGTTTACACACAACACTTGTCAAACTGACTGGTCTATAATTCCCTGGGTCATTTCTCTTTCCCTTCTTAAATATAGCTGTTATGTTCGCCTCTCTCCAGTCCATCGGGATTTGTCCTGTATTAAACGATACCTCAATAAATTTTTTAATGGCTCTACTAACATCTCACCTCCTTCCTTTATGATTCTTGGGTGTATCCCATCCAGTCCCGGTGACTTACTTCTGTTCATTTTTTCTATAGCCCTATAGGCAGTTATGCCTTTTGCCTCCCTCAATCACATAGAAAAAACAAAAAAAACAAACAAACATTGTATAGCCACTCTCCTTAGTAATTACTGCCACACAGTGTGTAACCATAGTGGTGTTAGTTATGTTGTAAATTACATAAGGCAAAGATGGTGGATCCCCAAGATTAGACAGGTACCGGTAGTAAAGAAAGCCTTACGGGGATGTATCATATGCAAGAGATTGCAAGGTACTTTATACCGTGCTGTACAGGCCCCTCCGTTGCCGGAGTTTAGGGTTCAGGAAGTGAGTCCTTTCCAGGTAACGGGGGTTGACTACACAGGTGCCTTGCCAGTAAAAGAGAAGGGGGGTGCTGTAAGTAAACTATATGTAGTCTTATTCACCTGTGCAGTTACTAGAGCGGTCCATGTAGAAACGGTGTCTAACCTCTCCTGCGAATCATTTTTGCATTCGTTCCGTAGGTTTAGTAGCAGGAGGGGTTACCCTGAGATTATGATGAGTGATAATGCCACCACATTTGTTAGCGGAGCCAGTACATTACGGGAGTTGATGGATGATGCAAGGTTAAAAGGTACTCTAGCGGAATTCAAGTGCGAGTGGCGGTTTATACTGGCCAGGGCGCTATGGTTCGGTGCCATATGGGAACGGGTCATTGGCATCCTAAAGGCTGGCTTGAAGAAGGTACTGGGTCGAGCATTGGTTACCACAGAGGAACTGAATACGGTATTACTGGAGCTCGAGGCCACAGTCAATGATCGCCCGCTTGGTTACAGCTACAGTGATCTTGAAGACCCTCTACCCATCACTCCTTCACAACTGGTTCATGGGAGGCGGATCAGAAGCTTTCCAAGACGGGATGTCACGGAGGAAGATCTCAGGGACACGACTTGGCGTAACAATGATTCCGTCAACCAACGCTTCCAATATGTTACGAAGCTCTCACATGACCTGTGGAAAAGGTGGAGCACTGATTATCTAATATCACTCAGGGAGCAACATCGTCACTTAATGGTAAAAAAAGAGATAGCATCGCCGCAAGTTGGGGACGTCGTTCTAGTACATGATGACAGCCCCTGACTTTTTTGGCGTATAGGTCGGATAATGAAACTTCTTCGTGGTCCTGACCACGAATGTAGGGTAGTTCAGGTAAAAACAGGAGCCGGTTTGACCACCAGACCGGTGGTTAAGCTATACCCACTAGAGATAGATTTAGAGGTAGTGGATGGCGACAGCAAACCGAACTCTGATAAAATCCTTCCTGCTACTGGAGCGGACCGAGGTGATACCCCTCAGAGGCCGTCACGTCGGGCTGCTTTGGGTTCCTCCCAGTTGTGGCGATCCATTATCAGGACGGGACAATTGTAAATACTTTGTATATAACTGGTGGCGGAGTATGTCGTGAATCCTAGCTGGTATATATACCGTAGTTTGAATTTCCCGGGTTCACGACAGCTGGTTCCTTTTTGTTTATACACATTACTTTATTTATCTTTGTGGATAAATATTACTGTGGTTGCACCAATTATATCTTAGTTTATTTTCCCTTATTATTTAATCACGGGAGACAATATAGAACCCTTAAATATATTTATATTGTTACGATAAAAGGATATCTCAGTACACTTCACAGAGAGACTTCGTCCCGTACACAACAACCACCAGTTGCTGCCACATTACAACAGAACTTCACTGAACTACACCTACCGACATGTCCATCACCTAACCTACACTCTTATCATCACAGCTAAGTTCCTTTAATACTAGAAGTACTTCATAGATATTACTGGGACTACCACAGATAACCTACACATACATGTTTACAAGTAAGTCAAACGCCGACCCGGTATCATATTTATAGCCTAGGCCATTTCATCTTCCCAGGTCTAATTATTTACTTTATATCCGTTTCTCCTCTACCCCCTAGGAATAATATTCAGGATACACACCAAGCTTACAGGCTTTCAAGCTCATGGGTTTCTCAGAGCCCTACCGGGTAGCGCGGGGGGTGTTTGTTATGGGTGCCTCAGAGCTCTACCGGGTCTGGAGGGTTAAGGGGACCGACCGGTTATTTACTAACTTCCAGGCCTTACTTCCAATGTAAATGCAATTTGGCACAGGTGTATGTGACCATAAAAGTAGGTAAAAAAACAAAAAATAAAAAAATAAAAACATTTTTTTTTTGCTTTTTTCTTACAAATTAGGTAAAAAAAGGTTGCAAACTATAGCACTACTTCGACCCATTCTACTCCTACAGAAATCCCTATATCATGTGCTGTATGTGATCAAACAACTCACAATAGGTGTGTCTGTAGTTGCTATAAAGAACATTTATATATTTTGTGTATTTTTGGATTTAGGTGATTATGAATTAAGGTGAAATTATTTTGTAGAATTTTATGACTGTGACAACATGCTGCAACCAAACAAAGTTGGCTAGAGTAAATTGGCTTTATAGGACTTGTAGTGTTTTTAATTACCTTTCCAATGGTATATACACCATTCCTATAGGCCCAATACATATTTTAGAGTAACATCCGAAAGTGCAACAATATAGGTTCTGAGAAAAACATGTGAAAGTCTAAGGTAATTAGGTGAAAATCTTTACTTTTGTTTTTATAGATTTACAATATTTTACGCAGGAACATGGCAAAGTAGAAGATAAAGCGTATGGGAGGTTGTAGAGTAGCGTACACTCTTTCGATTTATATAGGTATGCTCCTCGTACGACCAGTAGTTACTGAGCATGTTAATTTCAAAGTTCGCTATATAACATTTTTAGAATTACAGGAAAAGTTTGGAAAACATAAAAAAAACTATTTCCAATGGGTTTTCACTAATAACATTTCACTGGCTTATAAAGGGATGTTGACTCTTGTTGAGTAAACACCTATTGGTATTTTCAGGATTTCGAGTTTTTAAAGCCTAAATTAAACGGTCGGTCCCCTTAAGTGCGTTTCATACGTTTACTAGTACTGTATGCGTTTTCATACTCAACCTTGAATGTTTATACAGATCAGCTAGAACAACAGTGACCTTGTCATGTAAGGTTTCTCTTGTTATTTGCTCTGTTTAGGATTATTGCCGGGTACTCTAGGCTTGGTCATACGATAATAAGGATGTCTTAACATATTGGAGACATATTACGATACCGGGCACCATGACATAGGCTAGTTCATAGTTTCACTATGACAAGCCCGGGTACCGAAAAAATTGAGACCACCATATGGGTGCTGTGTTACCCAAAGCCTTGTCATACTATGACAAGAACAAGTCTGAGTAACAGTAAGAGTAACAGATATTATTTTACCGGGTACCCTAAGCTTTGTCACACTTTAATAAAGACAAACCAGGGTTCCAATAATGGAATCAAATGGAAATTATTGCCGGGTACCCTAGGCTTGGTCACATTATAATAAGGATGTCATACCATATTAGAGACAGGCCCGGCTACCAGTAATTAACATAAATATCAGACTTACGATAGAAACGAGAGCTTATATAAGTACTTCTATCTAATTAGCTTATTTAAAGTAAACAATACAAGGCTAGATCCTAATTTTGCCCAAGTTAAGTAGGCCTAATAAGTACTATTTACATCTCTCTATGCAATATTGACTCCTTGGTATTGATTCACAGGCTCAGGTAATGTGCTGCGTTACCAGAGAAGAATCTGGACATCAATCAAAACGTTCCCTCCCGGCCAAGTGATAACCACAGCAAGAGATGAACAGTATTCCAGATTTCAAGGCCAGGGTAGACCTAATCATCTCACCTGTTACTCCCTTCACTCGGCTAACAAAACGTAATCTTTAAGGGGAGTTCACTGGGCAAAACTCTAGAAGTTTCAGGTTCACCTACTAAGTAGATTCTCTCTAACTACATAATTGTAATTAATTTCCAGGAAACAAGTACAAGTTTTCTTTCCCTTTCTAAAAAGGCTATACCTGACTAAAAAATTACGAAGTAATTATACCCAGTGACACCGAGTAATAATTCACTAGACTATTTCTTACATAAAAGGCAACTGCAGTTTATTTAAAATAAACGATGCATAACTAGATCCTATTTTGCCAAATCTAAGCAGATCTAATAATTCTGGTATTATTTCCACCATGCAACATTGACTCCTTGGTATTTCACAGGCGAGCTGCTGCATTACCGGAGAAGAGGCTCTTCAACAATTAGAACGATCCCTTTCGGCCAAGTAATAACCACTGGAGGAGCCCAACACCTTATATTCTAAGGCGAGTTAATTTTTACAAAACACTAAACGTTTCCGGCTCACCGGCTAAGTGACTATTATTATTATTATATGAGATGCCGAAGTCTCCAACCAGGGTGCAGAAACAACATCAAGATGAATCCACACAAAACACCCGGAGGCACTGGAGAGAGACTACGGCAACTTAGGAAAAAATTAAAACATATACTGTATACTGTATATATACATATACAGTACATATATTAAACACAGATAACATATTATGCAGTGGAGGATATCAAGTATAAATATAATACAATAAAATAGAATAAAATAAGTTTAAAAAATAGAATTAATGCTGCAAATAAGCATTAACTCTAGACTTAAAAATGGAGATATGAGCTGAATTGACTAGCTCATTTGGCAACTTATTCCACAAGTCAACCATGGCCGGCACAAAACACTGTGAAAATTGTGTAGTAGAAAAATTAACACGGCTCATGGCAAGATCATTAAGATTGCTTGTGAATCTAGTTGCACGAGCCCCCCAGACATAGGGCCCAGGCAAAACCCCATGTAAGGGATGCTGAGGGTTGTTAAAAACTTTAAATAAAAGACTAAGGGCACCAACTTTACGTCGATGACACAGATCAAGAGACAAATGAGGTAGAATAAAACTGATGGAATTTAGTGACCTGTCAAGCAACTTGAGATGGCAGTCAGCTGCTGACAACCAGACAGGTGAGCAGTACTCGAAATGTGGCAAAATAAAAGCATAAAAAGACTTGATAACTGTGGCGTCACAAGCAAATGTTTTATAAACCTTGCGAAGCAGACCAATTTTTTGGGAAATAGAAGAGGAGAAAGAATGAATATGCTTTTCAAAAGTAAGTTTGGGATCAAGAGTAACTCCTAACAAACGCAGAGTATCCACATTCTCAATTTGCTCGCCAGAAACTTGTAGATAAGGATGGGGAGGATCCAAGGTACGAGATCTGCTGATGATAATAGTGTGCGTTTTACTAGCATTAAGTTTCATGCCCCAAAATTCACACCATGATGTAATTTTGGCTAAATTCCTATTCAGAGCAGTAGCAATTTCGTGTCGATCTATTGGTGATGGAATTGACGCATATAAAGTTGTATCATCAGCATAGGAGATTAATTTATTTTCAAGCTCGGAACACAGGTCAGCAGTAAAAATAATAAAAAGCAAAGGCCCAAGGACACTGCCTTGTGGAACACCAGAAACAACAGTAACATAAGGGGAATGACACCCATCAATGACCACAGACTGAGATCTTTTCGTCAAAAATCTTCAAAGATCCTTAAAAAATTGCCACCAATACCGATGAGCTGTAACTTATACAGAAGTGCTTTATGGTTGACTAAATCAAAAGCAGAACTAAAGTCAATAGCCACGACACGAGACTCATGTCCCTGGTCCAATGAAGATTGCAAGTCATGGGTGAGTGTCAGAAGCGCATCACATGTACCCAGTCCCTTACGAAAACCAAACTGTGAGTTTGGTAACAAATTATGACTATTACAATAAGAGGAAAGGTGTCTGGACAAAAGACTCTCATAGAGCTTGGATAGGATAGGTGTAATGGAGATAGGGCGATAGTCATTAGGAGATGATGAGGCAGTATTTCCCTTTGGAATAGGAGTGATAATAGCCTTACACCAGCAAAGAGGAAAACTACCTGATTTCAAAAGCAACCTAAACACCACGGCCAATTTAGGTGCCAAGACCACTGCAACCTTTTTAAAAAAGAGAGGGAAAAACCCATCCGGGTCTGTGCCACCATAGGTATCAAGATCCAGCAAGTACCTTTTCAGATCAGCTGATTTGAATGCCATTGAATTGAGGTTGGGTCTAGGGAAACATGTCAATGGCAAAGACAATTCCTGATTACTATGCTTATTAATAAAACTATTAGCTAGAATATTGGCCTTCGATAATGGATCAAAAGAGATGGAGCCATCAGAATCACAAAGAGGAGGCATGGAGGAATCTATTCCAAATAAAGAGGATTTCAAAGCGGACCACCATTTATGAGGCTGTGTAGCTCCTGCCAGAACATCCTGAAGGTGGGAGTTATAATCCCTCTCAGCACCATCATAAACTCTCTGTGCAGCTGCCCTTTTAAAAACATAATTTTCCCAATGCAAGGGGGTTTGATTACGCCTCCATAGCCGATATGCAGCCTGTTTGTCATCAAATGCACGCTTGCAGTCATCATTAAACCATGCTTTATCCCTGATACGAGACTTAATTGTTTTTGATGGAACTCTTTTGCAAAGGATACCAAGAAGGGAATTGTTGAGAGCTGAAACCGGGTCATGAGATCTTAGTATGTGATTCCACTCAATATTACAAACGTTGTCCCAGTTAACCCGGGATTTCCCCCCAGGGGGTAAGGGGGCCTTCATCTAATGGTGGAGGAAAAAAGAATATGCCTCAAGCATCCTACTACATGTCGTACAAGGCGACTAATAGGGGGGATGGTGATAGACTTGCGGACCAAGTAGCCATCACTATACAATGAAGCCTTGTTATTGGCGCTGGCATGGTCTTATATGATAGTGCTGTGACAGGGCTTCATTGTACTTGCTCCAAGTTGCCTAATGGCGGCACACTGGCAGTGGGTGTCGCTCCCTCTGGACCCGGCCCTGGCGCCCTGGGCCCAACCTGGACGAAATGGATCCAGAAGGTACAGTACGTAGTGTTTCGCCGGACTGGCACTTTCCGCCCAATAGTATAGGGGCCCGAACCTGGTGGTAGCGCTCCAGGAGGCTGCCCTGTCATTTGGCGAAAAATACCAGGCCAGCCGTAGTGCCGTGTACGCGCACAGGGTGCATCCCTGCGGCTGGTTCTGGTGGGGCGTACCGAGGCCACTGGATCCTACCCCCTTGTAATCATTTGGGGGATGGTGCTGGGAATGGTCCCGGGGTAGACTGGAGCCGGAGTTCTGGGGGGGGTGATGCCCATCTGCCAGCCAAACCTACCTAACTATGACTAAAATCAAAGAAAATAAACGTAAGTCCGATGAAACAAAACCGCACAGGACAATGACAAATGCCCCCCACAAACTCAGACTTGCTAGTGTGAATGTTGGTAGTTTGAATCTGCGTGCGAATGAAGTGGCTGAGATGTGTGAGAGGAGGCGAGTGGACGTCTGCTGTACCCAGGAAACACTCTGGAAGAGGCATGGGGTACAGTGGATTGTCGGAAGGAGGAAAAGATATAGGATATACTGGATAGGTGTGGAGACTGATAAAGCGAAAGGAGGAGTGGGTGTTCTGGTGGCTGAAGAGCTGGCGGAAAGTGTGCTTCAGATTACGAGAGTTAGTGAAAGGCTGATTGTTTTGAAGTTGAAAGTTGGTGAAAGAATTCTGAATGTGATATCTGCATATGCCCCACAGGCTGGTTTACAGAAAGAGATAAAAGAGGACTTCTGGAATGACACCGTCAGTGTCATTTCAGGCCTCTCGGAGAACGAAATAACAATCGTGGGGGGGGACCTCAATGGTCACGTGGGAGCATCTGCAGATGGATACGAGGGGGTACATGGAGGAAATGGTTATGGAAGGAGAAATCTAGAAGGCGAATATATATTGGAGTCCTGCGTTGCACTCAACATGGTTGTGTGTAACACAAAGTTCAAGAAAAGACAGAGCCACCTGATCACATATAACTCTGGGGTCTCCAGTAGCCAGATAGATTACTTCTTGGTTAACAGGAAAGACTGGAAACTAGTTCGAGATGTAAAGGTCATCCCGAGCGAAGAATGTATCCCCCAGCATAAGCTACTTGTGTGCGACATGAGCTTATACAGAGATCCTAAGCGCAAAAAGGTTTACATACCCAAAAGGAAAGTGTGGCTGCTGAAGGACAAGGAAGTTAGGGATAGGTTTCATAATGAACTGGAGGAAATGAATAGAAATAAGGAAGCTAGGCCTAACGATGTAAATAGCCAATGGAACTTTCTTAAGCATAGCCTTATCGCTGCCACTGACAAAGTCTGTGGGAAAACAAAGGGTCACCCCAGGAATAAGACCTCTTGGTGGTGGAACGATGAGGTAGAACATGCTGTGAAAGAGAAAAGGAGATGCTTCAAAGCATGGAAGAAAGGAGGCAGCAGGGAGGAATACCAGGCAGCTAAACGAACTGCCAAAAGAGTTATTTACAATGCTAAAAATCGCATTAAGGACCTGGTCCTCGAACAAGTGTGTAACACTGACAATCCCAATGGGATCTTCAACCTAGCTAGGCGAGTTAAAAATGACAGTAGGGATATTATAGGTGAACAGTGTGTTAGAGATGATAATGGGAAGATTGTGTATGCAGAAAATGAAATCAGAGAATCATGGAAGGTACACTATGAACGACTGCTAAATGTAGAGTTTGAATGGGATAAGGAACAGCTTAGTATCGAAAAACCAATATCTGGGCCCCCTCCTTTGATAGCACCAGCTGTAGTGAGCGACGCAATCAATAAAATGAAGGACGGTAAAGCTCCAGGTTGCTCCGACATTGTCGCTGAGATGATAAAAGCCTCAGGGGAGATTGGTGTAAACTTAGTCACTGAGTTGATAAACACCATTATTAAAGATGAGAAAATCCCAGAGGATTGGCTCAAAAGTGTAATAGTAAATATATACAAAGGAAAAGGGGATGCGCTAGATAGAGGAAATTATAGGGGCCTGAAAATGCTTGACCAAATCATGAAGGTCTGTGAGAGAGTCCTTGAGGGTTTGATCAGGCAAAGCATCTCTATTGATGATATGCAGTTTGGTTTTATGCCAGGACGTGGTACAAACCGATGCTATCTTCATAGTCAGGCAGATACAGGAAAGATACTTACTAAAAGGCAGGGATCTTTACTTTGTGTTTGTGGACCTGGAGAAGACCTTTGATAGGGTACCTAGAGATGTTGTGCAGTGGGCTATGAGGAAACTTGGTGTGGAAGAGTGGCTGGTGCGTGTGATAATGAAGATGTATGAGGATTCGCGAAGTTCGGTGAGGGTGAAGGGTGTACCGAGTGATGAGTTCGCAGTCTGTGTTGGAGTCCATCAGGATTCAGTGTTAAGCCCCCTCCTCTTTATTATGGTCTTGGAGGCACTGTCTAGAGTTTTTAGAGGCGGACTCCCGTTGGAACTGTTTTATGCAGACGATTTAGTCCTAATAGCTGACAGTATGCAGGATGCTGAGGCCAAATTCAGAGAGTGGAGAGAGGGCATGGCGAGCAAGGGTTTAAGAGTCAATATTAACAAAACCAAGGTTATGCATTGTAGATTGAGACGAGGCAATGTGGAAAAGAGCGGTGCATACCCATGTGCAGTGTGTGGAAAGGGAGTGGGCGTTAACTCAATTCAATGTAGCATCTGTCGATGTTGGGTACACCATGGGAGTAACCGCTGTAGTAGAATAAAGGGGCCCCTGCCGAAGGATAAGTCAGAAATAGAGAAATTTGAGTGCGTAGTGTGCAAAGGCGAGCTTGTGTTAAGTGATGATCCTGTGGCTGTGAATTTTGGAAATGAGTCTTTGGAGCTGGTGAACAAGTTTTGTTACCTAGGAGATACCATCTCTGCCGGTGGTGGGGCCGAGGCTGCCACTGTTGCTAGAATTAGGTGTGGCTGGGGGAAGTTCAGAGAATTGATGCCAATCCTGACCATGAAAAGAATGCCTCTCCCCCTGAAGGGAAAGGTGTATGCCTCATGTGTTAGAAGTGCAATGACGTATGCCTCAGAAACATGGGCCGTTAAAGTAGAGGATGTCAACAGAATGGAGCGTAATGAGATGAGAATGGTGAGATGGATGTGTGGGGCCAGGCTACAGGATAGAATAACAAATGTTGAGCTGAGGAGACGTTTAGGTATAAAGAGTATTAGCGAGGTGATGCGTACAAGTAGACTGGGATGGTATGGACATGTGGAGAGAATGGATGAACAAAATTGGGTGAAAAAATGCAGGTCTGTGATTGTGGAGGGAGCTGCACCAAGGGGTGGACCGAGGAAGACCTGGGATCGGACTATACGCGCCGATCTCAAATCCAAGAACTTGACAAGTGAAGCAGCCCTTAACAGGGTTGCCTGGAACACTGCCATTAGGACAAGAGACTGAAACTGCACTGATGTGTGGAACACTCAGTCTTAAAATTTTATGTATGTATGTATTTAAGGTAGACTTTACGTGAGAGAGTAATATCAGGAACAGAAAAATCAAGATTAATTTTACACATGATGGCATTGTGGTCGAAGTGCCAACAGGTACAAGAACGGAGGTTTCTACAACGCCAGGAATATCTGTTAGTACTAGATCAAGACAATTTCCAGACATATGAGTAGGTCCTTGGATTAGCTGTTCACAACCAGATAAGTTTGCAAAATCCAATGCAGCAAGACCATTTCTATTAGTTGGAGAGACCGAGTTCAACCACTCTTGATGATGCGCATTGACATCACCAACAAAAATAAGTGACTAAGTCACTAATCATAATTTTGTTAATAACCATGACCCAAAAAAACATTTATGCCCTCGGTCACATGCAAACAAGTGTTATTATCTGTGTGGGGTTCGGTAAAACTCTTACATTTCAGGTACCTTAAACAAAATATCCAGGTATTATGGAGGCAAAGTATGTAAGTTTTTTTAGAAATATCTTTTTCTAGAACCCCTAGCTCCTCTCCATCTCCTGACAAGAAAATGTCTGGATCTAGCAGGAAAAGACATAGGTCCTCCAACTCAAATTCTTCCAGTAAATAAACAGAAGAAAGTGAGCAAATCTCAAACTAAAAGGCGACCTGCTAAGTACCAAACTTCCCCGACTCGACTCGCAGTCATGATTCCAAAATCCTGCATTCTACACCACATACCCCCAGACTTATGACATTGTCTAATGTGGTCAGCCACCCGGCTAACCCTATTACATCAAAAAACATAAATTACCTGTCTCATCTACAGTACTTCCTTGACTGATCCAAGTTCTGAGGGTATAAGTTCCCCTCCACTTTCTCTAGTACAGTTAGCTGATACTATTGAACAGCAATCTGAATAAACCCAGTTGCTTGCTCCACCCACATTAAAGGACCCTAAAACTGATTCTGGTGAATATTGAAGCTGAAGTACATAAACCCATACACTAATCACCTGTTCAGCCTCCTACGGACTTACCTGTTCGTTTAGACCCTTCTCTGGCAGCTCCAGACATTTTGGTCACAGTACGGTTGGGGCAATACGTAAAAAAAGTACTTCCTAAGGATACCCCAGAACCTTTGGCCATAAGCAATGCTATGGTAGGGTGGCATGAATTGGAAACCAGTAACCATACCGAAGAGGGTTGGAGTAGAATGAGTACCATGGTTATCCATTAGAACAAAGTGAAGAAGAGTTTCCTGATATAGTCCCTACTCGGAGCCCACCTGGTGGCTTGGTGGGTGAACTTTAGGTATTTTCTTAAATCTATGCATGAGTTGACAGACAAAATTGAACAGAAATTTACGTCTTTAGATAAAGCTATCAGAGATCTCCAAAGTGGTCTCTGGCTCCACCCATGTTACAATATGCCATACCAGACACAGTCCCACTGTCTCATTTACCTGTCCAGCCTAAACAACCTGCTCATGAAATGTTCAAGAAGCTTCCCCCTCTACTAATTGGTGAATCTCGATACTGGAAACAATTACCAGGATAGCACCTACTAATGCTGACACAGGTCATTCAGACTTGGTGCTAATACCAAATGAGTGGATTATTAAAAGGGACGAGCTTAGGCATCTACATACAAAGATGCACAAGACCGATTGCTGGACATAATAAAAAATATACCACTATGCATATATACAACTCCGACTCTATTCCCCAGGAGTTCTGGAAATATCTCGGATCTCCAACAATAGTTGTAAACCAACTAGTTGACCCCATGATTAATACACCTACCCTGCACGGACTGACAAAGACTTTAAACTACGACAAAGAACCCATAGGTTACTGTAAAATTTTATCACACAACAACAACTTGCACAAGCCATGAGGCAAGTAGCAGATTCTATCCCTAGATCCCTAGGATTCAAGGTCAACTTAGTAAAAGTCAAACCTTGTTCCCTCACGAGTATTTCAGTGGATAGGGCTGGTCGAGGACACAGCATCTCTCACTCCGAGTCAGAGTGTGGACACTCGAAACAGATTTCGCAAAAAAATGTTTATGTTTCTCCACAGTCTAACTACGACACGGAGACTTTGGGAATCTCTAGTCGGTTCTCTCAACTGGTTTCAACTAACTGTGAAGTTGGGCCGGTTGAAAGTCAAACGTTTAATCTTGGAGGGCAACAAATTTTTCCCACTATTACCGGCGGGAATATTATGGCCTATCCCAACATTATTACACAGCTTACTAGCGGTTTGGGCGAAGAGAGAAATTTTGCACTCAGTCATGTCATGGACCTCTCCTCCGCCGTCGGTATGGGTGGACACGGATGCGTCAGGGACGATAGGTTGGGGCTTTCAGTCAAACCTCGGGCATCAGGGTCAAGGGCTTTGGTCCCATTCAGAAACCTCCCACATAATTGTAAAAGAGTTATTGGTCCCCTTGTATTTCCTTCAAGTTCACGGCTCTACTTTACGGGAAAAGTCGGTGGCCTTCAAGTTGGAAAATCTCAAGGCAGTTCACTGCATTCAGAAACAAGGGTCAACGAGGTCTCGGAAGTTGCTAGACGTGTCACAAAAGATTTTTGTTCTAGCCGACAAGCTGCACATTCATCTTCATGCATCTTATCTCCCAGGCGTAGCAAACGTCTGGGCAGACGCTCTGTCTCGAAGACAAGAGCACAACAGTCGAGTGGGCACTCAAGCAGAACATTTTAGATCAAATGATTGCAGAGCCTTACCGTCCACGTGTGGATCTGTTTGCGTCAGAGGAGAATCACAAACTCCCTCGGTACCTCACACGCCGGACATTAACGCCGGCAGGGGGGCCCGATGCTTTGGTGACGGATTGGAACATGTGGAGTTCCATTTCTCTGTTTCCGCCACCAGCCGCTTCTCTAATGTGCCACGTAGTCAACAAACTACAGGATTATCGAGGCGTAGTCTCGTTACTCGCGCCCCTGTGGCCGGCGCAGTTGTGGTACCAACAATTGATAACGTGGTGCCCGAACCCGGTGTCGCTCCCGGTCGGGTATTTCCACTTAGACACAATTGGCAACCTAAAGTCCTCGCTGACTTTTGCAGTGTGGTCATTCAGGAGGCCTAGTGGCGAATGCCGTATGGTAGAAACGTGACAGATAAATTTATGAATCAGTACACACAATCTCCCAAGAGGCAATATCAATCTCATTGGCAGTCCTTTACTTCTTGGATAGTTAGAACAGAACAGACGGTACCTTCGGTGGCATTAGTTTTTAATTCTTTAAAACTATTTGTTTGAACAGCAACGTCTATCTGTAGTGACTCTAGGTAATCACTTAACAGCTATCAGGGTGCCATTCTTTGACCTTACAGGTCTAACCATACCACAAGCGGAAGAAACAGGTTTCATGAGAGCATGCTTCAAACTCCGCCCACCTCCCCGATTCACATTGCACCTTCTCCAGGGTTCAGCGCCAAGAATGAGCACAGTGAACATGTGTTTTCAGAGTTCACAGTGCCGGCATTGAAAAGGGGTAAAGTGCATCATAATTTATGTCCAGTGGAAGCTCTAACCAAATATTTGAGGGTGGCACCTCTGCATCAACAGGGTGCTTTATGGGTAGCTAGTACGGGCAAAACGCTTAATGAAACGTAAAATAGCTTCTCTCTTGGTCGAAGTCATTAAAGAGAGTAATCCCGGCATTGTGGGTAGGGCCCACGATTTACGCAAATGGGCAGCCTCTTTGCGTTTCCTTCAGAATTTTTCTGTTGAAGATATTACGTCCACACATTTGTGGGCCTCTAATCATACATTTTTGACTCGATACCTTTCAGTAGCTCTAGACAAACCTTCCTTGCCATGTATAGCTTTAAGGCAGAGGGTCTAGGTGGCCCCTAAGTCACTTATTGTTTAATTTCAAGAAAAGGGGGGGTGCAGTCAGTGTAACATGTCAGAGGTGGACATGATCTCGTCCTACATAAGAAACCTCAATAAAACATTTTGCCCGTTGGATCCCATAAATGTTTCCAAGCTACCAAGAGTCTATGATCACACAGTTGAGTTTATTTCCAAAATAATTAATAAGTGCTTCTCTGAAGGTAGCTTCCCACATTCTGAAAAGTATGCACTACTCCGACCTACTCTAAAGAAACCTGGACTTGATGTTGAGAACATGTTGAACTATCGTCCTGTCTCCAACCTGTCCTTCATATCAAAGATATTAGAGCGTGCAAACCAATTACAACCACTACTTCAGCAGAATGAAACTATCCCAATTTTTCAGTCTGCTTACCGACAGCATCATTCAACTGAAACAGCATTGATTAGAGTACATAATGATCTAGTTGAGAACATTTGCAGTGGTGTGGCCTCACTATTGGTCTTGCTTGCTCTCTGCGGCCTTTGACACAGTGGATCACGAGTTGTTATTGAGTGATCTTTATGATTGTGGTGTGCGAGACTCCGCTCTCTTGCTTCTTCGTACTTGTCAGGTAGATCAGAGTTGATGGTAAATCAAGTGGTCTCGGACTCGACACCCCTGCAGTATGTTGGGTTGCCGCAGGGATCAGTTTTGGGTCCTATCCTATTTATAGTTTATATTAGCAGTTTGTCTCTTCTGCTTCGTGCACATAATGTCGCCTTTCACTTTTATGCAGATGACACCCAGATTTATGTGAGAATCACAAATATAGTTGATATACAGAGTAAGATGGAATTGTTGATGTCTGATATCAAGAAGTGGATGAGAGCGAGAAAACTTAAACTAAATGATGGTAAAACTGATATTCTCATCATCCGAGGAAATAGAAGAGCTGATGATATAGTAGGTGCCCTCTCCATCAATGTGGGTGGATCTCAACTGCGACCGGCCAACTCTGTTCGAAATCTGGGTGTATATGTGAACTCCCGATTAGATTTCAAAGAGCATGTAAACCAGATAGTTAAAAGTTGTTACTTGCACATCAGAAATCTCTATTTGGTGAAGCCGTTTATAACCAGACGTTGCCTCCTGACGTTGGTTCACTCATTGGTCTTCTCTCGTGTTGATTATTGCTATGCCCTGTTGGTGGGTCTTCCAAATTATATTTTGAAGAAAGTTCAGTCTGTTCTTAACCCTCCAGCCCCGGCTATGTATTATATATATATTCCTCGAAACCCGGGTGTTTTGGCCGAAAAACGTCTAGGCTAGGCTACCGTATATTCGTTAATCAGACTGCTTCCCGCATTCCCGCGCATCTCCAAGCGTAGCTGTGTTATTTACCTGTAGAATAGCATTAAGTAGAGCTCTCTAAGTCAACTGGTTGAGCTGTGATGATGATTTCATTGGAGATAACTTTATGGCCAAAACAGCCACTTTACACCACTTTTCGATACTTAACAACAACATACAGGCACACACGAACAAGCGACGCTCTCCTTCTTGTGGCCGGAGATGCGGGGCGTCGGTCCAGCCGGCTGTTGTTTACATGCGTCGGACCGACGCCTCGCACACGAAGCTCACAGGCTTTCAACCACTGGGCGTTCAAGAGGCTTTCCGGGTACCTGTTATATGTTTTTTTATGGGCGTTCAAGAGCCCTTCCGTGGTGAGAGGGTTAACAGGGCCGCAAGACTAATTTTTGGTGTTCCACCTAGAACTGCTACTACATCTCTTCACATAGAACTGCACTGGCTGCCAGTAAGAGCAAGAATAGAATTTAAGTTGTGTTTGGTGACTTTTAAGGTTCTCAAATTTGGTGAGCCTAGGTACCTTGCGGAGCTGCTCAGGCGCCCACCGGCACACCATGGTGTAGTTGTGCGTCATGACAATGACCCTTTTCGTCTTGATGAACCAAGGGCTTTCCAGCAGTCTTCTTTCTTTGAGAGGTCATTCTCCTACATGGCTCCGAGATTGTATAACAGGTTGCCGCTGTCCATGAGACAACTGAGTTCTGTTGAATGCTTCAAGAGACAACTTAAGACTTTTCTCTTTGAGAGAAGCTATGATCTTGAGAGAGGTGTCATGACAGATGGCTATAGAGTTTAGGCTATTTTGCCACTGCTAGTGATTGTTAAATGTGTGTTGTATATAAGCCTTCTTTTGATGCATTGATTTTGTTCTTTTTTCTTTCTCTTTTCGAGCGCTAGTGAATTCTTCGGAAAAATTGGCGCTTATGAGAAATAAGTAACATGCTTATTATTATTATTATTATTAACATAGGACACCCTAGACCCCGCCGTCACATACTGTTAATGGGTGTTGTGATATGAAAATTTCTCTGTACTATTCTTTACAGGAAGTTGTGCTAGTACAATTGTAGTACAAACAACAGTGTTGTTGTCAGTAGTTTTGGCTGTGAAGCAATCTAATTTTAAGCTTGGATATGTTTTTTCAAGATATATCCACTAGTTTTATGGGGTTTATATGTGCACATGTAAACTTATAAGTTTTTATTTTTTCACCACTTAATTTAAGTGGGGTGCCTTCTTAACTGGCGGATCTGTGTTCAGAGTCTCAGAGTTAACCTTTTTATCAAGCAGGCTTCTTTGAAGCACGCTCCTGCTTGTACCCCTTTTTGGTATATATGTGCTGCGCCAAAATATATATTTATTTTTTACAAAGTAAGAATACTATGTGGTTGTTTGATTATCTGCTTTTGCTAGAGTTATGATATGATTACGAATGTCCCCCTCCAGTCTTAGATATCAGGCATAATCGTCAATGATGGAGGGGCCACTAATAAATTATAGGTTTGACTCCTCCAAGGAGATAAAAAAAAACTAATATTTAGTAGTGGCCCCGTAATCATTGACGACTGGGGCCCTCCTGACCATCCCCTTCCCATTCGTTGATTAGCGGAGCTATGTCGTAAAGGGTTTAAATTTAGAATAGGGAGTAATAAAGTAACATGGGACATAATTTTAAAAGATATTGTTTTTTCAGTCAATAAATTAAAAGATAAATTGTTAAAAATTGCGTGCTGCAATGCAAGAGAACTAGAAGCACTAGAAGAACTAGATCAGTGATGGAATACGCAAGCCCAGCCTGGGCTTCTAACCTAGCTGAAACACATCATAAGACCTTACAAACTATTCAAAACAAAGCCCTGAAGATCATTACAGGCTGCACAGCTACTGCACCCACAGATCACCTACATCAAGAAACCAAAATCCTCAAAGTCAAAGACCATCTGGACATGAGAGGCACTCAATTCCTGGCAGCAGCCTCCACGAACCAAGACCACCCACTAAACTACATGGCAACACACCCACAGACACCAAGAAATATCAAAACAACACCCAGCACACGGTATCACACACAATTATTGTCCTCTCTCCCTCCCTGCCCACCCCGAACCAACTTCCAGAAGCACATCCATACTCATATCTCTCACCGATCCATCCACTCACTCACAGACAACACGCAGCTGCATGCACGACCTCCCGAAATCCATCCTTCCGAATCCTCCCTTCCTCGCGAGGACAGAGTCCACCTGGCCAGGCTGAGATGCGGACACCATCCAGCTCTCCTGAGCTATCAGAAGAGACTGGATGACTCCGTTGTCGACACCTGCCCGGGATGTAACACAGCACCCCATACCATTAAACACATCATAGAAGACTGCATTTCACACAACCACTTACGCCAACAACACAATCTACACTCAATGAGAGCTCTGTGGGAAAGCCCGATCGTGGCCATGGCCTTTCTCAGGGACTCGGGGCTGTTCGGCCAGGCAGCTTAGGGAACAACAACAACAACAACAACTAGAAGCATGGTCTAAATTATTAATTAAGTTAATTAGAAATAAAATGTTCTCGCTTAAAAATGAATTTAATCTTTCAGATTTTATAGACTATAATTATAATAAGCTTAAAGCTGATTTAATAAATTTACATAAACATTTTGTAATCACTACAGTAGATAAAGCCAGCAATAATTATAGCTTCACATGTAAGAAATTTTATCTTGAAAATATGAAAAAAGAATTAGGTATTAAGGGTAACATATTACGTAAAAATATTTGCGGTAATTCTGTTTATGAAATTCAAAATAATCTGAATATTGATAACTTAATCGATGAACATACCAAGAAAAATATAATATTTGATATTAAACTTTCTGATAAGAACAAGTGCATTGCAAAATTATACATGTTACCTAAATTTCATAAAAGACCTTATAAATATCGCTTTATTGCCGGAGCAAAATTTGCTACCACTAAAACTCTATCAGAACAAGTCGTAAATTGCTTAAAATACATTAAAAGTACTCATAAAAGATATTGTAATACCATCATGAAAAGAACTGGCATTAACTATTATTGGAGTGTTGACAATTCGTTAGAAGTTATTGATAAAATAAATACCATGCCGAAAGTTACCTCGGTACATAGCTTCGACTTTTCAACTTTGTATACCAATTTGCCTTTAGATTTAGTATATTCAGAGCTTTGCTTTATCATAGATTTGCACTTTGACAGGTTCGTTAGGAATGGTAATTATTTCATAAATGTTTATACATATTTTAATAATGCATCACTTAGCTCTACTCCAACTAGTTCTGTATATTTTGATAGAACTAAACTTAAAGATGCCCTTAAATTCCTCCTTTTCAATACTTATGTTAGATTCGGGCCGTACATTTTCAAACAAATATTAGGAATTCCTATGGGTGGAAATGCTAGCCCTTTAATTGCAGACTTATTCTTGCTTGCTTTAGAATTTAAATATATAAAAGACTTAGTTGACAGTAGCAAGAAAAATAAAATTCCAGAAAAATTAGCACTTGCTAAACTGTTAAGTAATAATAGTAGATATATTGATGATATTCTTGTTTGCAATTTGTTAAATTTTAATCAAGTTGCTAAACTTATTTACCCTAATTCTATTCCCCTCACACAATGTAACGTAAATTATAAAGTTGAAAATGTTCTTGATATAAATATAGAGATTGTTAATGAACAGTGCATACTTAAAGTATATCACAAAGTTGATGATTTTAATTTTAACGTAATAAACTTTCCTTTCCCTAGTAGTAATATCGATAGTAAAATAACTTATAACTGTTTTTATTCCCAATTAATAAGATTTTGTAAAATCTGCACTAAAGTAGATGACTTTTGGGCTAGAGCTAGGTTACTATACAGACTCTTAGTGGACAGAGGTTTTGAGGCAAGTAAATTGTTCCATAAATTTAATCTTTTTAGGGTCAATTATTGTGACTGTATTCTAAAATTTGACATCAATAATTTTAATCAAGCATTTTTAACTTGAAGTTTCTTGTATAACCTCTGCTTACTTTTTGTCTGTATTTATTGTTTATCTTTTTCTTTTTCTTTTTCTTTTTCTTTTTCTATTATTATTATTATTAATATTAATATTGATGATTTTTTAAATTTATTGTTCTTGTTAAAAGAGTACTCTTTGTTTAAATCTGTTGTTACTTCATATTTTGTAATTATTTGTCTTTATATTATATGTATTCATTGTCGATAGTATCAATTGCTTACTTTTGCGATTTCCTTAGTTTATTTGTGCTATAAATGTAGGTTATTTGTAGGGTAGTTATTGATAGGGGTCACTTGAGGCATGCTATGCTTACAGGTACCTACCCGATAGCACTATCGTTAGTGAGTGCTGTACTGTATTTTATATATTATTTTGTAATAGTATAGATATCTTATCAATATCTGTATTTTGTACTATTTTAATGTCTTGTCATGTTGCAAATTTGATTTTAAATAATATTTTGACATTTAACATATAGTTTCTTTATTCATGCAGAGTTTAGTAAAATTTGCCAGAACGTCCCGGACTTCCCAAACTTGACTACTTCCTTTAACGTGACGGTAGTGCGTTGTTATATGTGCGATTAGTTTGCTTGGGAAACAGATTAACTTGCTCATGTAGTAATGTACACCCTATGTGGTGGATTGTGTTCTTTTATTTAATAATTTTCATTTTAGTAAACGTTGTTTCCACATAGCGATTTTGATAATTTAATTTGACTTTATATTGTCCTTGTCCCAATTTTGGTTTGTTTAGTTTGCAAGTTTTACATTTTAATGTATTAAGGATTTTGGTTTACTTGATATGTCAGTGAAGAGTTAGTGTCTGGTCAAAGATCCACACAAGTACATCCACGAAGATATGGAAAGCTTATGAATAGTTATTCTTATTTTTCTTTTTCTGTTTTATTTGTTACGAAGTTTTTTCGTAGTGAGAACCCAATTTCATAATGACTGAGCCATGAGTGAGGTTGCGTGCGCTCATGATGAAGGCTCCTCAATTTTTTATGCTCTGCGCGGTAGATTCAAACTACGGTAAATGAGTGTTTGAAGAGGGTGCCTTATGTAATAGGCATAATCGTCAATGATTACGGGGCCACTACTAAATATTAGGTTTTCTTTATCTCCTTGCAGGAGTCAAACCTATAATAAACAGAATAGGCGCTCGACAGCCACACGCTGTTGCTCAGGTAGGTGTTGCAAAGCCTCATGAGCCGCCTGTCTCGTGTTTCCCGCCCACTGATCTGCAGAAACATGATAATCCCAGTTGTCATCCACCTGCGCATGACTGTCCCGTTCTCCTTCTCCACCTTGACTGCTGAAAGTCATCACGGGGACAGTGAGAGGCTCAGGTGGGCGCCTCACATACTCCTTCATCAGGTTGACATGACATAACTGATTCCTCTTACGCCTGTCTGGAGTGGCCACCAGGTAATCTAAGTCCGAGAACTTCTCTGCTACCCTATAAGGACCAGCGTACTTTGCGGATAAGGGGTGACCTACAAGAGGGAGTAGTATCAACACCTCCTGACCCACGTGAAACTCCCTGAGTTTCACCTTGTGGTCGTACCTGTCCTTCATGAGGGCCTGAGAGCCTACCAGATTGCGGCCAGCCAACTCCAGACTACGCAACATTCGTTCTCTACTCTAAAGTTCGACAGCACCGTCACTACACTTTAGAACCTCCGGGTCTTCTAGCTGCAATTTGCGAATATCTGAGGGAGCTAGCCTGTCTAAGTGTTTGCGAAACAACTCATGCCCTCCCCCAACATCGAACTTTGCATCCCGTTGCTCTCTCCGTGTATACCGTTGCTGCCTCTGAGTCTCTTTAAGCCCTGCCTCTACACTCTCAGTTACAGGTAGTGGTGCTTCTCCAGACTCTAATAACGGTGCTAATACTGAGTCCCCGAGAAGCGCTGCTGGTACTAGACTCTCCACCGTATCAGCTTTCAGCACCTTCTCGTGACCGTTCCTCCGCTTATTTGAAGACTGTTGGTTAGGCTGTGACTCCCTGAATGCGAGAGATCTGGTTACAACACACGCCATTGGTTGCACCTGACACTTCTCAACCAACTCCTGTTCCTCCCTACTCACGTCGGCCGGCTCCTCGGCAACGACTAAGGGTGAAACCTTAGAAGCAGGCACCGCAAAGTCATTGCCGAGAAGGAGGTCGACGCCCCCAACAGGCAATTTCTCCACGATTCCCACATCCAGTTCGCGAGTCACACCGTCAACTTCAAGCTCCATTCTAACAAGCGGGTATGACCTAGTTGCATTAACTCCCTGCACCACAACTACCCACGCCGCGTTTATGGGTCTACCAGTGAAATTCTTCAAGAGTGTCTGAGAGGCACCTGTGTCACGCAAAAGCTGTACCCCGTGCTTCTTGCCCCCCCACTTCACGCAGCCATGCCCTCTATGGTCGCAAAAGGCATCGCGGACAGGGTTCGAGCCTTCCGGATCCTTCTTCACTGGCGGTGCTCCATCATCTGATCTTATGCCTCCAGCAAACACAGAAGACTTCTGGAACACCCCAATGCTGCGAGCCAATGACACAGCCGCCGTGGGAGGTCTGCTCGGACAAGCTTTTGCCATGTGCCCCTCTTTGTGACAGTGATAACACTCAAATTTCCCCTTGGACTTATACTGAGGTGTAAAAGTCCCCTGACCCTTCTTAAACGGGGCGGTGCTAGGTTTGTGATCAGTCTTGGTGTCATTGCTTTTAAATTTATGTGTGTCCATATTCCGGGGAGGGGGAGGGTAACGCTCCTTAACGCCCCTACATCGTTTCTCTGTGCAGAGCCGCATCCCCGAATTAGTGACAACCGACGATCAGCCATCTCTGCTGCTTCTACGAGAGTTCTTGGGTTCTTCTCTTTAAGGTTTAAAGTCAAGTCGCCGCCCGTACACTTGTAAAACTGCTCTAGAAGCATCAACTGTTTCATCTCATCAAACGTAGTTGTCTTCTCTGATCTGAGCCAGTTTCCCATAGCGTCGGACAGGTCCCATGCGTGCTCCAAGAAGGTACTGTCTCGCCCCTTAGTCACACCCCGGAACTTTAACCTACACTGTATATGTCTCGGGTTGTAGCTCATATTGCTCATATTGCAGGACAGCCTCCTTGAGCTCCTCATAAACAACGCAGGACTCCAAAGGCAGTGCATCGTAAGCCTTGAGCCCCTTACCTACGAGTCTAGAGGACACAAGGGCCGCCCACTTAACTTCAGGCCACTGATGCTCCCGGCACTTCTTCTCAAATCTATTGAAAAACTCTGTGACACCAGACTCGTCAAATACAGGGACCAGTTTGAGAAGGTGCGACAGAGACTGATCATGCGCACGGTTTCCAGTACCGAGTCGCTGTCCCGTCGTCTCAACACGAGACTTCTCTAAATCCATGTCGGCACAGTATCTTGTAGATTCTAGTTCAGTCCTAAGCTCAGCTTCCCTCGTCTGTTGCTGCATCCTAGCCAGCTCTTTTCTCTCTTCTATCTTAGCTAGCTCATTTCTCTCTTCTATCTTAGCTAGCTCTTTTCTCTCTTCCATCTTAGCTAGCTCTATCTGCTGTTGACTCTGATGTTGCATCTTTGCCATCTCGAGCTGAAAGAGCATCTCCGGGGTCAAACCTTGAGGAGGAGGAGGAGGAGATGCAATTATGTTAGAAATACCCGGTGATCCCCCCAGGGGCAAACCACCCTGCCAGTCACTACCCAACTGCGGAAGCGTGCTCAGGGTCGGTACTCCAATAGGAGGATTGGGAGTCGAGTGAAGGGGAAGCTCGGCCAAAGGGCTCTGAGCACTCACCCTACCTCGTACGCCACTCACCCCACCCAGCACACACGTCATCAGGTCATCCTTGGTCATGCCACTAGTACATACATGACCGATAGCTGCGGCTAAGCACTGGAGACCGTACCGATTCATACCCACCAACCGGTCGGAAGTAACAGGCCATTGTAAAAAATTCCTTGCATCCTCCTCACTGTTCACCAAGTTAACAACCTGCCCATGCTGCTGCTCCTCAGCTTCTACATCACGTACTGTGTCTTCATCCTGCACTGATCCGCTATAAGACATGATGCTCACTGAAGATTTTTCACTTTGATACACAAAAAAGAAGTACTGTACCCCAAACTCTTATACCACAATATTCACAATAAAAAATTCTCGGAGACAGCTTAAGTGCTATATTACTTTGCTAAAAAAATAATTCTTGCATGTCCTCAAAAAATATTCCACAAAATCAACAAATGTTCACTGCCTAAACTGTGAGAAAAATCTGCACAATAAACTGCAATTATATGTCAGTTCACCAAATCCTAGGCTAGGTCGCCATTTGTTACGATCGGGTCTCGTATAAATCAGTGGCTCTTATACATTGGACTAGACTGGCATAAATGCAACAACGGAAACGCTAGATCCAACCCCCGATATATAATCCCGTCGAACAAAGAACACATATACCCTCCAGAAATATATCTGCGATAGCGGGGTATCTTAACTCTCAGTATCTATGTGCTTCTACTATAGGCTGATGTTCTCTGAAACAGCCTATTACCTATAACATATGGTTGCTTAGTTATGGTACACAAGGAAAAGATAGTTAACTTAATTAAATCACAAGAGTGATCTAATGCAAACAAGAAGAAGGTTTACTTAACGGTACTTTAATCAATAATATCTGTCACTCCTTTATGAAAGAAAGTGTTGTAAAGTCCTCAAGCACCGAACAAGGAATCTTCTGAATAATGTCGGATGCTACTAAGAAGAACGTATCGGAAATGGAACCACAAAATAGCAGGAGGCAGGACAATGCACGTGTAGGCTAAATACACAAAAAGGCTGGACATATAATGTTATTGGACACAAGAATATTATAAGCGGTGCAACTGTAATAATGCTCGCCACGAAAAAGTAGTACTCTTATTAACAAAACCGGTCTATGCTCGTTGTGTCTCTCTACAGCAACCTAGACCTCAAAATGCTTGTGTAAAAATAATGGGTATGCATAAAAGAGTATATGATCTAATCCAGCTAATGTCTACCCGGGTTAATAAAGTCTAGCTGGGATGCGCAAAGGTACAGAATTCTGGTGGAGCAAGGCAGCTCCTAGCCTAGTGTGGACCTTGGGTCTGTGCGGCCTGATTACGTTAATATGAAGGGGTGCTCTCTTGAGGATTCTCGATCACAAGTATAGAGTATCCTCCTGGCGACCCTCAAAAGTAAAAGCAAATAGAGTTAGAACAGTGTTGGGTGGATTAGGCAAGCAGCCCTCACGCACTACACAGTCTAAACTCCAAGGTACACAGACAGAACAGTGTTGGGTGGATTAGGCAAGCAGCCCTCACGCACTACACAGTCTAAACTCCAAGGTACACAGACAAAAGATCCACCCAGGTAACCCACAGAATCCGTAGTGTCGTGTAGCTCAAAAGTAGCCTACACACAGTGAAAACACCAACAGCAAGGTACCTGATCCCTAGTCTAGTATTATTTAACCCTGTAGAAACATTAGTGATTGATGGAGACAGTCTGAGCAATACAATCTCCCAAAAAAGACAATGACTATCTTCAACCTTAACCTAGTACATAAGAAATGTGAGATCCAGCATATAATACAGTCTGGCCACCAATTCAAGGTGTGGATGCAGAGAACCAGAGGGGGATTGATATTAATAAAAGGTGAGGAAGTAGTGGAAATGATAGAGGCAGTAGGAGAGAAAGATTCTAAGACAAGAGTGTGGAACAGTTCATGGGAGATGCTTAGAGTATGCTGTCTGGGAAGGATCTGACAAGGATATTCCCATGGACCTCCTGGCTGGAGTCCCAGTTCGCAAGAATGGCACGAGGGCGCGCGACAGTCGCCCAGTAAGCAGCCGCGTAGTAGGCAGTGTTAGGCAGGAGGCAACGAATCCTGTGAGGCCTATGTAAGGGGGCCAGCCACGCGCCCGCACTCCCTACCAAGTCACACCACCTGGTCTCTCTCTCTCTCTCCCGCTCGCCTTCCCATCATTCAACTACTTAACACAATACTTTCAATTGACTAAATAAAATAGAAAGGATTGTGACAGACGAAAATAAAGAACAGTTCTGAACTGTCTGCAACACAAGCTTTCTCGAGAAGGAAAGAACACAATGATAGGTAGACTGTAGCTATATTCTCTGCCCTGGCGAGTCCTAGCGAGTAAGCCATGCGGTTCTGGGGGAAGCGGTGAGCGTCACGGGCCACAGTCGAGACCAGGTTTTCCCACATGGCCCTCAAGGAATGTACAGGTATATTGTGTTGTTGGCATAAGTGGATGTGTGCTGTGCAGTCTTCCATAATGTGTGTGATAGTATGCGGTGTTGTTTTCCATTATCCCAAGAGTGCTACACTTTGATATTAAACTCTACGAGGTGTTACGGGCTGTAACACTGTAGAGTTTAATATCAAAGTGTAGCCCTCTTAGGATAATGCGGTTTTGACAACCCGTAGGGAAGGAAGGAAAAACTAATATTTATTGGTGGCTCCTGAAGTCAATGACGTAAGAGCCTATGATAATATGGCCTCGTTCTGGGCTCCTCAGAACCCGGGTTAACCTCGATTACGGCGGTCGAGAACCAAGATCATCTTAGGGGGTACCCCTTAACCATTCCTAAGGTACGTCATTGAGACGGAGCCACTGAAAAGTAAGAAATAATAAAGAAAAGAATTAACACAGTTTGAACACCGCGCCTCAGCGCATTCCGATCTTCCTCTGCTTCCCATGACCCTGACTCATACCTCCTCCTGCCCAGGAGCGACCTCTAAAGTATATAAAGTTGGGCATGTGAATGGGAAGGGGATGGTGGGAGGGCAATTGTTGTCATTGACTTAAGGAGCCACCAATAAATATTAGTTTTTCCTTCCTTCCCTACGGGTTGTCAAAACCGTAATTTATTGGTGGCTCCTTACGTCAATGACGTAAGAGCCTAGAATATCACGACCGATGGAGGGACCTTCATATGCTCATCAAGCTAAAAACAAGAATCTATTAGGAAGACCAAAAAACGAAAACTGCGACATGTGTTTAAATATAAGAGTATAGCAGTAAGAAAAAGATGTATAAGGCAGGTACCATTAAAGAAGCCTTATCTCAGAAGAATAGAACTACTGAGGTGTGAATACTGGTAATCGTATATCACAAAAAAACAAAATTAACAATAAAGTTACACATTGCAATAATGTATAGGTATTGCTATGTAACAGATCTAGTGCAGTAATAGCACTCCTGCTATCCATTAGGATTGTGTGTCCTGCCAACTTGTCATGGAACTTAACACGCCCCCTCCTTTTTCCTTTAACCCTTCCTGCCCAGTTGTCATTTTAAAATGACACCACGAAATAAGGGCAGGTGCCCGGGTGTCCTTTCAGGACTTTTAAGCTTGAAAGCCTATTCAGCTTGGTCTGAACGCTGTGCGTCCGACGCATGTAAACAAAGCCGATCGTTGCGTCACCGCACCTCCGAAAACAAGAAGGAGAAGACTCGTTTGTTATTGTATGTCTGTATGTCGTTGTTTCAGTAGTGAAAAGATCGTTGTATTGCTAACATCGCCTGAAAATGCTCTCCACTGAAATCGTCATCACAACTGAACCAGTTGACTTAGAGAGCTCTACTCAACGCCAGTCTACAGATTGGAAACCTCACTACATTTATAGATGCGTGGGAAATTTCTAGCAGTTAAAATTAACTAAAATACGGTAGCCTAGGCCTAGACGTTTTTCGGCCAGATCGCCCGGGTAGCCCACCCTGTCCTTTGGAGATACAGCCCGGGCCAGGAGGGTTAATGGGACCGACCGGTTAATTTAGGCTTAAAAAAATCGAAATCCTGAAAATACCAATAGGTGTTTACTCAACAAGAGTCAACATCCCTTCATAAGCCAGTGAAATGTTATTAGTGAAAACCCATTGGAAATATTTTGTTTTTATGTTTTCCAAACTTTTCCTGTAATTCTAGAAACGTTATATAGCGAACTTTGAAATTAACATGCTCAGTAACTACTTGTCGTACGAGGAGCATACCTCTATAAATCGAAAGAGCGTAAGCTACTCTACAACCTCCCATACGCTTTATCTTCTACTTTGCCATGTTCCTGCGTAAAATATTGTAAATCTAAAAAACAAAAGTAAAAATTTTCACCTAATTACCTTAGACTTTCACATGTTTTTCTCAGAACCTATATTGTCGCACTTTCGGATGTTACTCTAAATTTTTTATTGGGCCTATAGGAATGGTGTATATACCATTGGAAAGGTAATTAAAAACACTACAAGTCCTATAAAGCCAATTTACTCTAGCCAACTTTGTTTGGTTGCAGCATGTTGTCACAGTCGTAAAATTCTACAAAATAATTTCACCTTAATTCATAATCACCTAAATCCAAAAATACACAAAATATATAAAATTTTCTTTATAGCAACTACAGACACACCTATTGTGAGTTGTTTGATCACATACAGCACGTGATATAGGGATTTCTGTAGGAGTAGAATGGGTCGTAGTAGTGCTATAGTTTGCAACCTTTTTTTACCTAAATTAAAATGTAAAACTTGCAAACTAAACAAACCAAAATTGGGACAAGGACAATATAAAGTCAAATTAAATTATCAAAATCGCTATGTGGAAACAACGCTTACTAAAATGAAAATTATTAAATAAAAGAACACAATCCACCACATAGGGTGTACATCACTACATGAGCAAGTTAATCTGTTTCCCAAGCAAACCAATCGCACATATAACAACGCACTATCGTCACGTTAAAGGAAGTAGTCAAGTTTGGGAAGTCCGGGACGTTCTGGCAAATTTTACTAAACTCTGCATGAATAAAGAAACTACATGTTAAATGTCAAAATATTATTTAAAATCAAATTTGCAACATGACAAGACATTAACAATAGTAAAAAATACAAATATTGATAAGATATCTATACTATTACAAAATAATATATAAAATACAGTACAGCACTCACTAACGATAGTGCTATCGGGTAGGTACCTGTAAGCATAGCATGCCTCAAGTGACCCCTATCAATAACTACCCTACAAATAACCTACATTTATAGCACAAATAAACTAAGGAAATCGCAAAAGTAAGCAATTGATACTATCGACAATGAATACATATAATATAAAGAGAAATAATTGCAAAATATGAAGTAACAACAGATTTAAACAAAGAGTACTCTTTTAACAAGAACAATAAATTTAAAAAATCATCAATATTAATAATAATAATAATAATAGAAAAAGAAAAAGATAAACAATAAATACAGACAAAAAGTAAGCAGAGGTTATACAAGAAACTTCAAGTTAAAAATGCTTGATTAAAATTATTGATGTCAAATTTTAGAATACAGTCACAATAATTGACCCTAAAAAGATTAAATTTATGGAACAATTTACTTGCCTCAAAACCTCTGTCCACTAAGAGTCTGTATAGTAACCTAGCTCTAGCCCAAAAGTCATCTACTTTAGTGCAGATTTTACAAAATCTTATTAATTGGGAATAAAAACAATTATAAGTGATTTTACTATCGATATTACTACTAGGGAAAGGAAAGTTTATTACGTTAAAATTAAAATCATCAACTTTGTGATATACTTTAAGTATGCACTGTTCATTAACAATCTCTATATTAATATCAAGAAAATTTTCAACTTTATAATTTACGTTACATTGTGTGAGGGGAATAGAATTAGGGTAAATAAGTTTAGCAACTTGATTAAAATTTAACAAATTGCAAACAAGAATATCATCAATATATCTACTATTATTACTTAACAGTTTAGCAAGTGCTAATTTTTCTGGAATTTTATTTTTCTTGCTACTGTCAACTAAGTCTTTTATATATTTAAATTCTAAAGCAAGCAAGAATAAGTCTGCAATTAAAGGGCTAGCATTTCCACCCATAGGAATTCCTAATATTTGTTTGAAAATGTACGGCCCGAATCTAACATAAGTATTGAAAAGGAGGAATTTAAGGGCATCTTTAAGTTTAGTTCTATCAAAATATACAGAACTAGTGGGAAGAAAAAAGCAAAAAAAAAAACAAGAAGAAAAAACATGTTTTTGACCTAGTTTTATGGTCACATACACCTGTGCCAAATTGCATTTACATTGGAAGTAAGGCCTGGAAGTTAGTAAATAACCGGTCGGTCCCCTTAAGGTGGATGGTAGGACACAACTTCTATTACCTTCCAACACTGGTAATAAAAGCATTGAACAAATATATCCATCTACTTATTGGCCTCAGTGGGCATGTTCCAGCCTCAACGCTATGCTTGGTAATTTGTGTCTTATCCAGATGTACCGATAAGCATATGGCTAGGGAACGCCGTGTTAGAGGACCGAAGACCCGTCTGATTTTTTTTTTTTTTTTTTTTTTTAAGAGACAATGAACGGAGGAAGGAAAAACACAGATAAAACAAAAAGGTCCATGTGCCTAAAGGCATCCTCCATTCATAAAATGTTTGTAACAACTGGATTTAAACATTTGTAGATTGTAAGTTTGCGGAAAGCAATTTGAGGGAAGTGAATTCCAAAGAGTAGTAGCTCTGGGGATAAATGAATTCTGATAAGCAGAAGTTCTGCATTGTGGAGGAGAAAGTGTAAATTCATGGGCGCTCTCAGCCGCCCTAGTTCTACGGGGAAAGATGTGGAGAGGCGGCACAATTGAAGCAAGTTCCTCGGAACAATTACTGTGAAAATATCTGTAGAATAATGCAAGGGATGCAACGTTTATTCGTATGGATAATGTAGGAAGGTCCTGTGTGATTGCAGGGTTATTGATTAATCTAATAGTTTTATTTTGAATTTTGTCAACTGCCTCAATGCAACCACTCCACTTCCACCCCACAGAGGTGAACAGTAATCCATCTGAGAATGCACATGACTTTTATATATTACGGCCAACTGCTCGTCAGTGAAGAATTCTCGAACTCTGTACAGGAGTCCCAGTTTTTTAGAGGCATTCTTAGCAATGTCTCTAACATAATGTGTCCAGCTCAAGTTAGTAGTTAATGTTACACCGAGAATGTCAATACTAGGGGAAGTGGGAATATTTACATCATTAACAAATATATGGGAGTCAGTGAGATTCTGTCGGTTAGAAAATTTAATGTACTTGGTTTTCTGTGCATTAAAGGAAACTAGATTCTTTTGTCCCCATTCATTAATTCTAGAAAGGTCCTGGTTCAGAGAAATTGCAGTGTTTATTTTTGAATTTATAAGATCGGGTTGGGTGAAAGAATTGGTAAATGTGAAGGAACTGTGGAGTGTTGAGTCATCTGCGTAGGAATGTATTGGATTATGAGTGGTAGATATGAGATCATTGATATGAATGAGGAACAGAGTTGGGGCCAAAACTGATCCCTGGGGAACACCAGCATTTATTGAGTGAAATTGAGAATAAAGGCCATCTACCATTACACATATTTTCTGTTATGAAGATAAGAAGAAATTAGTGGAACTAATGATGCAAGGCCGTAGTGTGACATCTTCGACAATAAGGATTGATGCCAGACTCTATCAAATGCCTTTGATATATCCAGTGCTATTGTATGTGTTTCACCATGTTGGTCTGTAGCTTTGTTGATTTGATGCATAAGAAGGCAAAGAATGTCTGCAGTTGATCGACATCGTCTAAAACCATATTGCCTATCACTGATTAATTTATTATTTTCAAGATGCTTAATTATGTGATTATTTAATATAATTTCAAAGACTTTACCAAGAGTGGAAGTTATAGCTATTGGTCTGTAGTTTGATGGATCTGAAGAGGCACCTTTTTTAGGAACTGGATGGATGTTTGCTTCTTTCCAGGGTACTGGGAAGCATGAGGTATGAGTACACAGACGGAAAAAATTTGCCAATACAGGAGCGAGCACCAAGGAGCAATTCTTAAGTACTATTGGAGGAATTTCATCTGGACCAGGAGCCTTATCTACTGAGAGATTCTGCAAAATAGTTTTGACATGTCTGGTGTGGATCTTAAGTGAGGGAATTTCAGGCAAATTAAAATTAAGTACAGGGACATCTTTGTTCAGTTACTCTAGCACAATTATGGTCAAACCATTTAGGTGAATTAGATCTTTTACTGTACTTTTGATGAGGAATAAAAGTTTCCATTCCAATTTTTCCCGGCTTGCCGGGACTTTGTTTGAAAGCTTGTGCCATATTGAAAACAGTCTTCCAAACTGCTGGTGAAATCAAAGAAGGAGTTAGAACTGGAGACAGAACTACTTGGCTTGCAATACGGTCAGGAAGTTTCTTCACTAAGAACATCCTCAGATCCTGCCTTGCTCGAACTGCCTCTTAATAAGGCCGGCCGAATATCTCCTAAAGACTGAATGGAAGTTTGGAGAAGCAAGCGCCGGGAAAGTTCAACGGCTTTCCTGACTTCCGCAGCTTCGATCGCCTGAGACGAGCGTACCATATACTTTGTTACTTGCTGGGTAACAATATATTGCGAAAACAGTCTAAACGCTTTTCTTCTTAACCTAAACTCACGGTCTAGGTGAGCTGGGGAAGGCGTGCTAAACGGATCTTTTAATTCGCACAAATTGATTTTTTAGGGGCAGCCAAGAAATCAAACAAAGCAGAGGAGACTCCTCCAGCACCAAAAACCAGAAGAGAGAACCCAAGAATGGTTTTCTTGAGGGATGTGGTGAGAAGATTTTGAAGTGAAGGTAGTGGCAAAATTTTGAGCCTCTGTTTCCCATTCCACCCAAGGTCCCGTACCCAACTGCCCCACCTGCAAGACTGGATTAGAGGCTGAGTCTGTGATCGGAAACATATCCAACTCCGGCGTCAAAGCAGAAAGTGCCGTGACGTCGTTAAAGCCATTATTCTTATTCCAGTCAGAAAATAGCTTGAAGCTAAGGCAGGGGGTAGGGCTGGTGTTGATGCATACACCAAAAAGTCATGGTTATAATAACTTGGAACGGCCTTAATAGGAACATCCAAAACCTTTCCTTGACTATCCAAAGCTCTGAGTTTTCTAGACTTATTGCCTTGGATTACCCACGCATGTGGTACAGGGAGCTCCCCCGACATTATCGGTTTGACTCCTGCAAGGAGATAACGAAAACCTAATATTTAGCAGTGGCCCCGTAATCATTGACTATCGCCTTGGATTACCCACTCATGTGGTACAGGGAGCTCCCCCGACCTAGTAGCTTGTGCTGCCTCAGGCCTAGTTGGGAACAATGCTACCCATGACTCATCAGGCCCGTATAAAAGGGGCATAGCTCCTTTTTTCGACTGGTGCCTTGTCTAACGGGGGGGGGGGAGTTATGTCTGAGATGACTCGCACATTGGAAGTAGTGAGAGCTGCTGTGCCTGGCACATTGGAAATTGGATCTGACACAAGAGGAGGGTTAGGTATTTAAGCTAAAGCAATGGATGTAGCCAGAGGTCTCACATTCGTCGACGTCGCGGAAGCTCCCATACCAAATGTAGGAGTTTCCGACGTAGGGCCAAAGAACTTATTAAGTGCATTTAATAATAATCCATCAATCTCTTCCGTAGTTACATACCTAGCAGATGACGAACTCCGTGGAGATTCGACAGTACCCTGAGAGTCGTCTAGAAGGTGACTCTACTCTTCAACTTCCACCTTTGAGACCAGAGAACGCCGTTCTTCATCCCTTAAGTCTCGCCTATTATGGGAAGATCCCGCCGAAGCCGGGACCTCCCCATGCCGCCATGTTAAATCTGGGATAGAAGATGGTACATCGGCATCCCAGTGGACGTCAGCCACCACTTGAGTCACAAAAGGATGTGCTCCGTCCTGCCAGGGCTGTGAGTATCGCCATACACCTTGGCTGTGGCTGACACTCGCTTGCAAGCTTGGTATACTCTCCAAATGGGAGCCCTCACCCGAGCACCCTAGAGGTTTATAGTTTCTGTAAGATACTACTAAATCTGAGGCTGACACACGTGACCTGGTAGAAAAGCATGAATATCAGGTGATGAAATATCCGCCGGGGCATCCTCCACCACATTCGCTGACTCCACCCCCGACCTGTCAGATTGGACGTTAGACTTGGTGGGGGTAGAGGCAGAAAGCGGGGCACCAGGCTCCGGCGATAGCCGTGAGTCCTTTCGCACCGGAGGATCCCTTTGTGGAAGATTGATGACTCCTACTTGACTTATGCTTAGTACTAGTAAGGTCTTTAGGTCCCCCACTCTCTTCCTTTTCTTCTTCTTTGAAGGTGAAGCAGAGTGGCCCGAAGCTGTCACCTGCTTCCTCAGGGGTGACCTTGATGTGGACCTCGTCGCCGTTGCCGATGGTGACGGTGAGCGAGGCCTCTTAGATTTGCCGGGGGAGGGTGTGGCAACCTGTCCCCGCCCAGACTCTGAGGTCTTACGTGCACGTATCTTACACTGAGGGAGGGGGGGGGGCATGTTTGATAATTAGAAGCTCCCAAAGCTCAAGGTTAACACATCGCAATGCTTTATGTGCTACATTCGTTGAATAAGTAGCGAGAAGTTGGTTCACTTCTTGCAAAGCCACCGCCGCAGTGTTATCCTTTTGAATTAAAACTTTAACACTTAAGAGGTTACAAATACCTGTAGTGCAATTCTTTGTCACCTATATCCCCCCGTGACTGATGTCTGCATTTAACACATTTAATGCAAAGCTTGTGAGCAAAATTAGGGAGACCTGAGCATAACGGCGTTGAACATACAGCAATGAGAGGTTCAAGTGCCGACATGACAGAGACTGGGGGAAATCTACCCCACCCCCGGGATCTACCTGATCACCTGGCGCAACGCCGGTACTCCGCCCTGGAAAGAGAAAATTTCCAGGAATTAATGCTCATAAGGTTACCCCAAAAAGGTACACCTTTAGTTTCATATTAAAGATTTCAGCATATCTTTACCTGTCCAAAAGATTTAAGCATATCTTCTGAATCGTCATAAAGATGAAGCATATCTTTATTAAAGATGAAGTCTTTTAAGTATCCCTTTATACTTGAAACACTAGTAAGATTCAGGCATCTTTTTATCCCATAAAAAGTCTAAGCCTATCTTAATCTCTAATCCGACTTCTCCCAGAAGCCCTCGTAGATCGCCGTCTTGAAGGCCGTGATACCCTATTGTATCAATCAATCGTTTGGCAAACCATAGTGAATTGCAAATTCGTTAATATAACCACCCGAAGGTACAACCGCCGGGTTTTATATTCAATGTCAAACCAATTGTACCTGCCCCAGACCTCTTTGTAAAAAGGTCGCCGGGAGGGCAAGACCAAACAAACAAACAGCATTGTTTTTAATGGCGTTGAAAAGCCGAGAAAACCATAACCAACAGGTGTCAGCATGATCCCCTGGATAAATGTGTGGAGCCCACTTCGCCGGGAATAACACAGGAAGCCTGCTCCCAGGCTCGTAAGGTTACCCCAAAAAGGTACACAAACATGTGTCACAAAACCGCTGGTCAACGAACCGTAGCCCTCAGCAACTACTTTTCGTTTTCCTTTAGTTTCATATTAAAGATTTCAGCATATCTTTACCTGTCCAAAAGATTTACACATATCTTCTGAATCGTCAGAAAGATGAAGCATATCTTTATATACGATGAAGTCGTTCAAGTATCTCTTTACACTTGAAACACTAGTAAGATTCAGGCATCTTTTTATCCCATAAAAGTCTAAGCCTATCTAAATCTCTAATCCGACTAGTTTCATATTAAAGATTTCAGCATATCTTTACCTGTCCAAAAGATTTAAGCATATCTTCTGAATCCTCATAAAGATGAAGCATATCTTTATTCAAGATGAGGTCTTTCAAGTATCCCTTTACACTTGAAAGATTCAGGCATCTTTTTATCCCATAAAAAGTCTAAGCCTATCGAAATCTCTAATCCGGCTTCGCCCAGAAGCCCTCATAGATCGCCGTCTAGCCTGTCTCAAAATCTAGATCTGACTTCTCCCGAAGCCTTCATAGATCGCCGTAAGTTGAAGGCGGCGATACTTGAATGTATCCTCCAATTGTCTGGTCAACTACACAGAAATGCAAATTCGTTAATCCCACCCACCAAGGTGCAACCGCCGGGTGTGAAATTAATTTTAACGTTAACCCCAATAGGTCCTAACCCCACTTCTTTGCAAAAGATCGCTGGGGAGGAAATATCAACAAAACAGCCTAGTTTTTAAATGGCTTTGCAAAAACCGGGAAAAACTACACTCAACAAGTGGCCGCTTGAACACTTAGTTAAATGGGTATAGCCATCCTTACCTTTACCTTTAGATACCTTTAGATGTGTTCGCCGCTCTTCTAGCGGCACCAAGGAGCGCGACGCCCCTCGTTATGGGTGGTAAGCCTGAACACAGGCTCCACCACAGAGACGCAGTCCTGGAGAGCCCCAAGCCACCACTCGCCGGGGGACACTAGCCTATTTTAACCACGCGTGATTAAAACTCGGCAACCAGCCGGGTTTTTACGGTGCAACCGAGAAAACCCGCCGGAAAGGCAACCCACACCACCCAGAATCAATCTGAATGCACAAATAGTCCGTGGAATTAGCCAAAACACAACTAAACCAGGACACATAATTAGTCCGTGGAATTAGCCAATACACAACTAATCCAGGACACACATGACACAGTAGTACATATTTATAACATAAATCAATAACACTTGGACATGTGAAAAGCTACGAGGCTGGCTAGGCCTAAGCAGACGGAAATAACATGTAAACAAGTCGTAATATAAACAAAAAGCACTGAATTATATCACAACAGGAACCACCGCCAACACACCATCGTAGCACAAAAATCCCGGCAAAGGGAAGTACTGACTCGGGACCCAGAAAAAACTTCACTAAGTGAAGAAAAAGAAGGGAACGTCAGGGAAAAAGGAAAAGGCCACTTCATCAGAAAGATAAGAAGAAGCCTAACACGCGTAGTTAAAGCCACCTACATCACAAAGCTGGCTAACCGCAAAAACGTTTCACGCGTCCACCACGGGACCACAAGGGTACACCCGAAATAGATGTCCCAAACACACGACCCAAAATACACTACAGTGCGGGCAACACGCCCTTGACACTCCTGCTACGCATATCCTAGCCTTACTCGATACATCCCTGAGTAAACAAATGAGAAAAAACTCACTAGGGACGCAACAAATGCGGAACCAGCGGAGCGTGGGGAGGCAGGTCCGGGCAGGTTGAGCGCAGAGCAGAGAAGGAAGAATGACGCCTGAGTTAGCGTCTGGTTAAAGATCCACACAAGTACATCCACGAAGATATGGAAATCTTATAAATAGTTATTCTTATTTTTCTTTTTCTTTTTTATTTGTTACGAAGTTTTTTCGTAGTGAGAACCCAATTTCATAATGACTGAACCATGAGTGAGGTTGCGTGCGCTCATGATGAAGGCTCCTCAATTTTTTATGCTCTGCGCGGTAGATTCAAACTACGGTAAATGAGTGTTTGAAGAGGGTGCCTTATGTAATAGGCATAATCGTCAATGATGGAGGGGCCACTAATAAATACCCTACTGTATTTGCGGAACACCCAGGCCTCACTACTCATGAGGTGCACGACGTTGACGTCGGAGACCACCCACCCTTCAAATCAGTGCCCTATAGGGTGCCCCCTATTAAACTTCCGGCCCTCCGGGCGGAGTTGGAGTATATGTTGCAACAGGGACTGATCGAGAAGGGGGCGGTAAAGTAGACATCTCCCGTAACGCTGCAACCTAAGCCGGATGGCAAGGTGAGCTTCTGTGTTGATTACCGCAGGCTAAACGGCTCGACTCCCACCAACCCATATCCTCTTCCCCGGGTCGATGACTGTGTAGACAAGATTGGCAGGGCCAAGTTCTTGACCAAGGTGGACCTGGTAAAAGGTTACTGGCAGGTGCCTTTGTCTGAACGGGCGAAAGAGGTGTGTGGTTTTGTGGTGGATGGTGCTACATATCGTTGTAATGTCATGCCGTACGGTCTAAAGAACGCACCAGCGACCTTCCAAAGCTTGATGAACGAGTTGGTGGCTGACATTCCGAACTGTACCGTGTACCTGGACGACGTCATTATCTACGATGACGATTTCAAGAGCCACTGTGAACATGTAGAATCCCTATTTAAGAAATTAAGCGAGGCAAACTTGGTGGTCAACCTGGGAAAGTGTGATTTTGTGCGGGCTACCGTGCAGTATCTGGGGTTCATGGTGGGTTTGGGCCAGGTGTGCCCCCCACAGAACAAGATATTGGCTATTAACCACTTCCCCAGGCCGTCCACCAAGAAGCAGATCATGAGGTTTTTGGGCATGATTGGTTACTACCGCCGCTTTATAAAGGGCTATTCTACTGTGTTGGCTCCTCTAACGGACCTATTGGCCAAAGATAGAAAGTTTAAGTGGGCGCCTGAGTGTGAGAGGGCTTTTTTGCTAGTAAAACACCTGTTGTGTACTCACCCAATCCTCAGGGCCCCGGACTTTAGCCGACCATTCCAGCTGGCAACTGATGCCAGTGGTGTGGGGGCTGGTGCCGTTCTGATGCAATCAGACGAAGATGGGCTGGAGCACCCAGTCAGTTTCTTCTCAAAAAAGTTCAACTCGGCGCAGAAGAACTATTCAGTAGTTGAGAAGGAACTGCTGGCGATTGTGCTAGCGCTCAGGCACTTTGAGGTGTATGTTCCAGCCTATGGACCAGTTGTGGTGATCTACACCGACCATCACCCCCTCAAGTTCCTGAATCAATTCCATAGCCGGAATATGAGGCTGACCAGGTGGTCATTAATGTTGCAGGAATACAACCTAGACATACGCCATATTGCCGGTTCTGAGAATGTGATTGCAGATTGCTTATCGAGGGTGGAAGACCCGGGGTAGATCATCACAAGGGTAGCCTCCTACTTTGGTTTGATTAGTATGTTTACGTCTGGTGCTTGTTGGCTCGCGTGTGTAGCCCAGCGTATTGGGTCGTAAAGTAGTTGACGTGTTGGTATAGAAGAAAAAAACTAGGCTTGCCCCTGTAGTGCAGCCGCCATAAACATATTAAAAATATAAAAATCCTATAAAAACTCTTTCTTTGATAGTTAAATTTTTTTTAAGTATGTTATAGCAGAAATTCTGAGTTGTACTCCTCTCAGAAGGCTGGGCTAGTGAAGCTCGCTCTTATGAGCATAACTATGTAATTTAATCTATTGTGTTGGGATGGGTTGTTAATTTTTATAATGTGTTATTTTGATGAGAACTGTGCTTTACATTTCATTGTCGCTGGGTGGCTAGGAGTGGCGAATTTTGTATGGGTTCTGCGTGTCAGATTTAGACCTCGTAGTTGGAGCCTCTTAAAAATCTTGGGTGGGGTGTGACGCTCACCGCTTCCCCCAGAACCGCATGGCTTACTCGCTAGGACTCGCCAGAGCAGAGAATATAGCTACAGTCTACCTATCATTGTGTACTTTCCTTCTCGAGAAAGCTTGTGTTGCAGACAGTTCAGAACTGTTCTTTATTTTCGTCTGTCACAATCCTTTCTATTTTATTTAGTCAATTGAAAGTATTGTGTTAAGTAGTTGAATGATGGGAAGGCGAGCGGGAGAGAGAGAGAGAGACCAGGTGGTGTGACTTGGTAGGGATTGCGGGCGCGTGGCTGGCCCCCTTACATAGGCCTCGCGGGATTCGTTGCCTCCTGCCTAACACTGCCTACTACGCGGCTGCTTACTGGGCGACTGTCGCGCGCCCTCGTGCCATTCTTGCGAACTGGGACTCCAGCCAGGAGGTCCATGGGAATATCCTTGTCAGATCCTTCCCAGACAGCATACTCTAAGCATCTCCCATGAACTGTTCCACACTCTTGTCTTAGAATCTTTCTCTCCTACTGCCTCTATCATTTCCACTACTTCCTCACCTTTTATTAATATCAATCCCCCTCTGGTTCTCTGCATCCACACCTTGAATTGGTGGCCAGACTGTATTATATGCTGGATCTCACATTTCTTATGTACTAGGTTAAGGTTGAAGATAGTCATTGTCTTTTTGGGGAGATTGTATTGCTTAGACTGTCTCCATCAATCACTAATGTTTCTACAGGGTTAAATAATGCTAGACTAGGGATCAGGTACCTTGCTGTTGGTGTTTTCACTGTGTGTAGGCTACTTTTGAGCTACACGACACTACGGATTCTGTGGGTTACCTGGGTGGATCTTTTGTCTGTGTACCTTGGAGTTTAGACTGTGTAGTGCGTGAGGGCTGCTTGCCTAATCCACCCAACACTGTTCTAACTCTATTTGCTTTTACTTTTGAGGGTCGCCAGGAGGATACTCGATACTTGTGATCGAGAATCCTCAAGAGAGCACCCCTTCATATTAACGTAATCAGGCCGCACAGACCCAAGGTCCACACTAGGCTAGGATCTGCCTTGCTCCACCAGAATTCTGTACCTTTGCGCATCCCAGCTAGACTTTATTAACCCGGGTAGACATTAGCTGGATTAGATCATATACTCTTTTATGCATACCCATTATTTTTACACAAGCATTTTGAGGTCTAGGTTGCTGTAGAGAGACACAACCAGCATAGACCGGTTTTGTTAATAGGAGTACTACTTTTTCGTGGCGAGCATTATTACTGTTGCATCGCTTGTAATATTATTGTGTCCAATAACATTATATGTCCAGCCTTTTTGTGTATTTAGCCTACACGTGCATTGTCCTGCCTCCTGCTATTTTGTGGTTCCATTTCCGATACGTTCTTCTTAGTAGCATCCGACATTATTCAGAAGATTCCTTGTTCGGTGCTTGAGGACTTTACAACACTTTCTTTCATAAAGGAGTGACAGATATTATTGATTAAAGTAACGTTAAGTAAACCTTCTTCTTGTTTGCATTAGATCACTCTTGTGATTTAATTAAGTTAATTATCTTTTTCTTGTGTACCATAACTAAGCAACCATATGTTATAGGTAATAGGCTGTTTCAGAGAACATCAGCCTATAGTAGAAGCACATAGATACTGAGAGTTAAGATACCCCGCTATCGCAGATATAACTCTGGAGGGTATATGTGTTCTTTGTTCGACGGGATTATATATCAGGGGTTGGATCTAGCGTTTCCGTTGTTGCATTTATGCCAGTCTAGTCCAATGTATAAGAGCCACTGATTTATACGAGACCCGATCGTAACAGGCCTTCCTTAGGAGCTCGGGGTTGTTCGGCCAGGCAGCCTCAGGAATGACTACAATACTTCTACTACTACTACTACCACTCAGCCTGTGCATCCCCTCTTTGGACCCTAAACCAGATCAGAACAGTCATCAAAGCGTCCGACTTGGTAGTCATTCAGCTACTTACTATTCCGGGGTCAGCACTCAGACTCATCATCGTGGATTACTACTACTACATTGATTTTTATTTAATATTCTATCTATCTATCTATTGCCTGACGCCGTGATCCCCGAAGGGGTGGCCACGAACGAACCGCCCCCATGCACCTCTGTCCCCAGTCAGTCGACGCCCCTCCCCCCAACCAGCACCGCCTTCGTTCATGTAGTTCCTCACTCCATCCTTCCACCTCATATTCGGTCTACCTCTCCCCCTGTCCCTCCACCTCGCTCTCATACACCCTCTTAGTCATTCTCTCGCTTTCCATACGTTCCATATGGCCGAACCATCTCAAGTTGTTCCTTTTCACACTTTCCAGCAACATCTACCTCCACACCACACCTCCTTCTTACTTCCTCATTAGTCTGTCTATCCCTCCATGTAACTCCGCACGCACTCCTTAAGTAATTCATTTCCACTGCTCTCACTCTTGGTCTGAGTCTCTCAACCAACGTCCATGCTTCGCTTCCGTAAGTCAGTGTCGGGATTACCACACTGTCATGCAAGGACTTCTTCACTTCCATACTGACCACCCTATTTCTTGTTACTGCTTTTAGCGTTCCTACAACCCTCTTCCCCTGTTGTACCCTCTCCCGCACCTCTTCATCCATAGTCCCATCTTTACTCAACACACTGCCCAGATACTTAAAAGAGTTGACGATCTCCATAGCCTGACCGTTCAGCTTCACCTCACACTCTGTGACTTCACCCCTTTAATATTGTTCATACATTTTATTTTACAAGCATCAGATATTACTATTCTACACCATGCAATTTCAATCCAGTCTCCTTCCTATGTGACCCTCTGCCACTGCTGCCTCGTAGTCCACTTCTGCCACCGTCACTGGTTGTGGTGCAGACCGTCATGTTCCCTGCAGGCATAGTAGTAGTACTACTACTACTACTACTACTACTACTACTACTACTACTACTACTCTACGAGGTTCACATACCCCCGTGGACACTAAAAGAATTTTTGTTTCCAAAACACTGCTCCCTACTATTATGACCGCATAGCCTTACTGACGCCCTTTGACGTGATACTGACAAGTGTAACTGGTCACGCTATCACACACAAATACTATCTTCTCTCCCTCCCTGCCCACCCCCAACCAGTTTCCAGAAACATATACATACTCATATCTCTCGCCGTTCCATCCACTCACTCATAGACAACACGCAGCTGCAGGCACGACCTCCCGAAATCCATCCTTCTTAATCCTCCCTTCCTCGTGAGGACAGAGTCCACCTGGCCAGGCTGAGATGCGGACACCATCCAGCTCTTCTAAGCTATCAGAAGAGACTGGATGACTCTGACACCTGCCCAGGTTGTAACACAGCACCCCATACCATTAAACACATCATAGAAGACTGCATTTCACACAACCACTTACGCCAACAACACAATTTATTAGTGGCCCCTCCATCATTGACGAACATGCCTATTACATAAGGCATCCTCTTCAAACACTAATCCGCCGTAGTTTGAATCTACCGCGCAGAGCATTTAAAATCTGAGGAGCCTTCATCATGAGCGCACGCGACCTCACTCATGGCTTCAGTCATTATGAATTGGGTTCTCACTACGAAAAAACTTCGTAAAAAATAAAAACAAAAACAAAATAAGAATAACTATCCAATAAGCTTTCCATCATATCGTGGATGTACTTGTGTGGATCTTTGACCAGACGCTGATTCAGGCGTCATTCCTTCTCTGCTCTGCGCTCAGCCTGCCCGGACGTGTCTCCCCACGCTCCGCTGGTTCCGTATTTGCTGCGTCCCTAGTGAGTTTTTTCTCATTTGTTTACTCCGGGATGTATCGAGTAAGGTTAGGATATGCGTAGCAGGAGTGTCCTGGGCTGGTTGCCCGCAGTGCAGTGTATTTTGGGTCGTGTGTTTGGGGCATCTATTTCGGATGTACCCTCGTGGTCCTGTTGTGGACATGTGAACTTTTCACAGTTGAGTTAGCTTGTGATGCAGGCGGCTTTCATTACGCGTTATTTTGCTGCCTTTTATCTTTCTGATGAGGTAGCGTTGCTTTGCTGACGTTCCCAGCTTATTTTTCTTCACTTAGTGAAGTTTTTTCTGGGTCCCGAGTCAGTCTTCCCTTTGTCGGAAGTATTTGCTACAGTGGTGTGTTGGCGGTGGTTCCTGTTGTAATATTTCCAGTGTTTTTTGTTTTTATTTCAACATTTCTTGTGCCGTCTGCTTAGGCCTAGCCAGCCGCTCGTAGCTTTACCACATGTACAAGTGTTATTGATTTATTTTATAAATATGTCCTACTGTGTCATGTGTATCCTGGTTTAGTTGTGTATTGGCTAATTCCACGGACTATGTATGTTTCCTGGATTAGTTGTGTATTGGCTAATTCCACGGATTATTGTGGGCCCTAGGCTAGTCGTGCTTTGGCTATCTCTCGGGTCCTATGTGCGTTCAGTTGGTTTCTGAACGGGGTGGGTTACTTTCCGGCGGGTTTTTCTCGGTTACACCATGAAAAACCCGGCCGAGAGCCGTGTTTGGCCACGCGTGGTTTCACAACAGGCTTGTGTCCCCGGCGAGGAGGTGTCTGTGGCTCTCCAGGACTGCGTCTCTGTGATGGTGCCTGTTTCAGGCTCCCTATGATTCCCGGCGGAATGGCTGTACCCATCTAACGTTGTTCATGCGGACATATGTTATGAAGTTTTTCTACCCGGTTTTACAAACCAAAGGAAAAACCTAGCTGTTGTTGTGGGCTTTCCTCCCCGGCGATCTTTTACAAAGAAGTGGGGATAGGAACTTATGGGGTTAACGTTTATACATCAGATCTCACCCGGCGGGTGCACCTTGGTAGGGTGGGATGAACGAATTGGTAATTCAGTTTAGTTAACCGGTCCATTTTAGTGATACTATATGTATCGCCGCCTTCACACTTACGGCGATCGAAGGCTCAATTAGGGTTAACATCTTTTTCACAAGTTTTTCACACCCGGCGGGTGCTCCTGGGAGGAGGAAATAAGGAATTTACAATTCATTTAGTTAACCAGTTAATTGAGAGATACGTTAATGTATCGCCACCTTCAACTTACGGCGATCTATGTGACAATTCGTTAGAAGTCAGATCTCGTATCAGCCTGCCCTGCGTTATTCTGCTAGATAATTCAGGGGCCGGCGTCTTTGTGGGGGGTTGTTTTCCAAAATTGAATCTTGAAACAGTCACCACCGGAAAGACTATGGTTATACACGCCATACTGGTCTTTTATATTATGTCAGAGGGCATTCTTAACTTTCTTAAGACATGTCTAGATATTCGGAAATCTTTATAGAACCCCGCCGCGTAGCGAGCTGTGATCGTTGTGACATTACGTCTCGTTACCCGGCGGGTTATTAACACTTTGTGCGAACATGTTGGGTTAACCTTATGAGCATTAATTCCTGGAAATTTTCTTTTTTTCCAGAGCTGGGCTCCGGTGGACCAATACAGAACCTGCAGTAGTTTTCCCACCAGTCTCTGTCATGGCTACCTTTGCCCCAGTTTTTGCTTTATGCATTACCCCTACCTGTGCCGGTATCCCTATTTTTTGCGCACACTCTTTGTATCAAGTGTGTTAAATGTCTAGACCGTTCAAGGGGTCTGTGGGTGATGCGCAACTGTTCTTTTTGCTCCCAACTAAGTGTCAAAGTCCTCCAAGATAATGATAAGACCGCAGCGGTCCGCCTTACGAGAAGTTCGGCAACAAATGTCAGCGTATACTACGATTGTGGCTCATAAGTCACTTCAATGTGACAACGTCCCTCTTTGGGATAGGCTTCTTCTTGAGCACCCTCCCCCTAAACGCTCCTCTCGAGTAACTAGTCGTAAGCCGGCGGAGACTGGACAGGGTTCTGTGTCATCTCCTGCCCCTGCTACTGCGAAACGTCAACGAGAGCCTACACCCCCGGCGGCAGCCTCCTCGTCTCGGGAGAGATCTCGGTCTAGGTCACCTCTCAGGACACCAGCCACCCAGTCTTGCCTCTTCACCATCGAGTAAGAAGAGTAAGACAGAAAGTTCCACCAGTGGTCACAGCGATAAATCCTCCAAATCGAAGAGTAGTTCACGGTCACACCGCAGCCATAAATCTTCAAAAAAGGATTCCCATGATAGAAAGGCCTCCCGACATTCGCCAGTTTTCTAGTACTTCTCGTCGTACCTCTACCCCAGGACAGAGTTTGTGTTCGGTCTCAAGGGTCCAGTATAGTGCCTGTACCTAAAGATGATTTACCCATTAACATTTTAAACCCTGGATTTGGAGAGTTCAGGGAGCTCAGTGGTTGAGTGTTTCGGACTCCCAAGGGAGTGTAGGCCAAGGCCTAGGTGTTTGGCGATATTCTCGACCGGGGCCTGACCACCCACTTCCGCTCAAACTATTCACACAGTGGCTGACGTCCACCGGGACGGCGGCGATCCCATCCTCTATTCCTGACTTATCTTGGTTACAAGATGGTACCCCAGCTTCGGCGGGATCTTCTCAGGAGGAACAGGATGATAAAGACGAGGTTTCGATTATATCGGATATGGAAGGGCAAGAGTCAGGTTCAGGCTTAGACGCCGCACAAGATCTTAATGATTCACCAGTGAGTACATCATCAAGTCAATTTGTCACTGCAACAGGAAATTGATGGGCTGCTAAGTAATGCTTTATCTAAATTTTTTGGCCAACAGCAGGAAACTCCCACAGTGGACTTGGGAGCTCCCATGACAAGCTCTACGGTACGGCCTTCTGATGACTTCTATTGCTTTGACTCAGATCCCTCACCCTCCCTCTATGTCACCATCAGTGGTTACTAGGCCTGCTACGGCGGCATTGACCACTTTGAATGTAAGGGTTATAACGGATGTCAATCCGCCCCCTCTAGACAGAGCGCCTCTCAGAAAGGTAGCTATGCCCTTGCTTTACGGACCAGACGAGTCCATGGGTCCTTTTGACCCCCACTAAAACCAGAGCTCGCCCAACCTACCTTGTCAGGGGAACTCCCAGTGCCGCGTGAGTGGGTCATCCAGGGCAATAAATCTAAGAAATTAAGGGCCTTGGATACTTTGGGGAATGTACTAGATGTCAACATAAAGGCTATACCTAGTTATTATTACCAGGACTATTTTGTTTATACTGCTAAGCCTGCTTTACCCTCTTGCCTCAGCTTCAAAAATTGTTTTTCTGACTGGTCTAAGCATGATGGGTTTAATGACATTAAGACACTGTCAGCTCTCACTCCAGAACTCGATTTGCTAACCGTCACAGACGCAGCAGCTAATCCAGTCTTGAAGGTGGGGCAGTTTGGGTCCAGGACCTTGGGTGGAATGGGAGGCAGAGGCTCAAAACTTTGCGACCACATTTACTTCCAAAACTTCCCACCAGATCCCTCAAGATACTCATTCTTGGTTCTCCATGCCAGTGTGTTCTGCCGGCGGAGTCCCTTCAGCTTTTGTTTTGCTTTCTTAGCTGCCCCTACAATTAATCTTTGTGAGCTAAAAGACCCTTTCACTACCCCTACCCCAACTAAACCTAGACCGAGAATTTAGGGCTACGGGGGAAAGCTTTTCGCCTGTTCTCTCAATACATAGTGTCTCAACAGGTAGCAAAGTCATTGCTTCGGTCCACTCCGGCAATCGCAGATGCTAAACGATCGGTTGAATTGTCCCGGCGACTGCTTCTTCAGTCGTCAATCCAATCATTGGGTGACATACGCACCACCTTGCTTGAGGCGGTACGAGCGAGACAAGATCTCAGAATGTCCTTAGTCCGAAAAACTGCCTGATCGCCTTGCGAATCAGGTGGTCATGTCACCAGTGCTCACTCCCTCTTTAATGTCCCCTGAAGTGTGGCGAACGGTGTTTAATATGGCTCAGGCCTTTAAACACAGTCCCACCCCTTCTAAGAAACCTGCCTTTAACTTCCCCAAACCCAGGCCAGTCGCTAAGGCTCAGCCGGGGGGATCTAAGCCCTTTCTTCCACCTAAGTCCTCCTCCCCTCAAGGTCAGTAAAGGCATAGACAGAGTAGGTTTTTCAGGTCAGAGAGGACGCGGCTATAATAAGCCAGGTCAGGGCCCGTCTTCTGCCAACGCCAGCCAGCCGGCGAAGCGTCCACCACCACCAACTCCACCACCATAAAAAACTAAAGTCTCTCTCACTCCCGGTGCCAGTCTTAAGGCCGGCGGGATCCGAGTGTAGTACAGCCGGCGAACCCTTGTCTGCTAACTGGGTCGTTCCGAACGTGTCACCAAGCATGGCCGTTAAACACTTGGGCACGGATGGTGGCACGCAAAGGCCATCACTTGGCAGTGGCTCCGGCGACCTCGCTTACGTCAGCCGGCAACGGCGAATTTTGTTTCTTTAGAGGTGGAGTCACTGGTCCAGGAAATTATTGCCAAGAATGTCATCATCCCGGTCCCCCCAAATTACCCTGTATTCACGTCCAAGCTATTTTTGGTTCCCAAAAGGGACAGTGTTCAGATGAGACCGGTCGTAGACCTGTCTTATCTGAACCTTCACATTCACAACGAGTCATTCCGAATGTTAACAGTACACCAAATCAGGCTAACACTTCCGCCGGGAGGTTGGATGTGTTCCCTAGACCTGAACAGACGCTTATTGGCACGTATCGGTAAACTAAAGATTTCAAAGGTTTCTGGCCTTACGGATCAGGCACCAAAATTTTGTTTTTCAAAGGATGCCATTCGGTTTGAACCTGGCACCTCGATTATTCACGAAATTAGTCCGGCAAGCCCTGATGCCGTTGTTAAAGCAAGGAATCAGAGTTTTTGTGGTACCTAGACGACTGGCTGGTGGTGGCAGAGACAGAGCAATTATGCATCAAACATGTCAACATAATTTTAAATCATGTCAAAACTCTAGGGTTCAAGGTGAATCTGGTAAAAGTCAAACCTTGGTTCCCTCACGAGTAATTCAGTGGATAGGGCTGGTTTGGGACACAGCTGCTCTCACTCTGAGTCAGAGTGTGGACAATCGCAACAGGTTTCGCAGGAAACTGTTCATGTTTCTTCACAGTCTGACTACGACACGGAGGAGCTGGGAGCCTCTGGTCGGCTCTCTCAACTGGATTCAACTAACTGTAATGTTGGGCCGGTTGAAAGTAAAACGTTTAATATTGGAGGGCAACAAATATTTCCCACTCTTACCGGTGGGAAAGTTATGGCCCATCCCAAAATTAATCCACACCTTTACTAGCGGTCTGGGCGAAGGAGGGAAATGTTGCACTCAGTAATGTCATGGACCTCTCCTCCGCCAACGGTATGGGTAGACATGGATGCGTCAGGCACAATAGGTTGGGGATTTCAGTCAAATCAGGGGCACCAGGGTCAGGGGCTTTGGTCCCACTTAGAAATCTCCCACATCAATGTCAAAGAATTACTAGTCCCCTTGTATTTCCTTCAGGCTCACGGCTCTACTTTACGGGGCAAGTCGGTGGCCTTCAGAATGGACAATCTGAATGCAGTTCACTGTATTCAGAAACAGGGGTCAACGAGATCAAGGAAGTTGCTAAACGTGTAGGAAGAGATTTTTACTCTAGCCAACAGGCTAGACATTTATCTTCACGCATCTTATCTCCCAGGCGTAGCAAGCGTCTGGGCAGACGCTCTGTCCCGGAGACAGAGCACGACAGTAGAATGGGAGCTCAACCAACCCATTTTCAAACAAATGATTGCAGAGCTCTACCATCCACAAGTGGGTCTGTTTGCGTCCGAGGAGACTCACAAACTCCCTCTATACCTCACCCGCCGGACGAAAACGCCGGCAGGGGGGCCAGACGCCCTAGTGACAGACTGGAACAGATGGAGCTCCATCTATCTGTTTCCGCCGCCAGACGCGTCACTAATGTGCCACGTAGTGAACAAACTACGAGATTATCGAGGCTTAGTCTCGCTAATCGCGCCCCTGTGGCCGGCGCAGTTGTGGTACCAGCAATTAAAGACGTGGTGCCCGCACCCGGTGTCGCTCCCGGTCGGGTATTTCCACTTAGACACGATTGGCAACCTAGCGACCTCACTGACTTTTGCATTATGGACATTCAGGAGGCCAAGTGGCTCGCACCATATGGTAGAGATGTGACCAATAAATTATTAAATCAATATACTCAGTCTACGAAACGACAGTATCAATCACATTGGCAAGCCTTTACTTCTTGGATCATTAGAACAGAACAGACTGTGCCCTCAGTAGCATTAGTTTTTAATTATTTGAATTATCTGTTTGAGCAGAAACGTTTATCTGTGGTAACGTTAAAAAATCACTTAACTGCGATTAGAGTGCCCTTTTTAGACCTTACAGGTCTCTCCATACCGGTAGCGGAGGAAACAGGTTTTATGAAAGCATATTTTAAACTCTGCCCACCTCCCCGTTAGCTCAAGCCTACTTGGTCTCTGGACAAGGCATTGTCTTTACTTCACTCTCGTCTGTACCAAAATACTGCAGATTTTGCATTACTCTTAAAAAAGACTGTATTCCTTTTGGCTTTGGCCACCGGGAACAGAGTGTCTGAGCTGGCGGCGATGAGCAACACACCTAATTGCCTTAGGTTTGGTAGACTTAATGAATGTATTCACATTGCACCTTCCCCGGGATTTGTAGCCAAGAATGAGCACAGTGCACACATGTTTTCTGAGTTCACTGTGCCGGCGTTGAAAAGGGGAAAGGTGCACCATAATCTATGTCCAGTGCAAGCTCTAACCAAATATTTGAGAGTAGCTCCTCTAAACCCCCAAGGTGCTTTGGGGTAGCGAGTACGGGTAAACGCTTACTGAAACGGAGATTAGCTTCTCTTCTGGTCGAAGTCATTAAAGAGAGTAATCCCGGTGTTGTGGGTAGGGCCCACGATTTACGCAAGTGGGCAGCCTCTTTACGTTTCCTGAAGAACTTTTCAGTAGAAGATATTTCGTCCACACAATTGTGGGCGTCTAATCATACGTTTTTGACTAGATACTTGTCAGTTGCTCTAGACAAACCTTCCTTACCATGTATAGCTTTAAGGCAGAGGGTCTAGGTGGCCCTTCAGTCACTTTTGTTTACTTTCAAGCACAAGCGGGGGGGGAGAAGCCAGTGTAACATAGGACACCCTATACCCCGCCGGAATGTAAGAGCTGTGATACAAATTATGGATAATGTGATATGAAAATTTCTCTGTTCTATTCAGGGCGAGAAATTGTGCTAGTACAATGTTAGTACAAACAACAGGGTTGTTATAGTAGTTTTAGCTGTGAAAGCAATTTAGTATTAAACAGTGGAGATCTTTTGCAAAATATTTCCACGAATATTATGGGGTTTATTATGTGCACATGTAAACTTATAACTTGTTATTTTTGTCACCACTCGTTGAGTGGGGTGCCTTTGTAACTACAGATCTGTTCACAGAATCTCCAGAGTTACCCCTTTTTTTTGTCAAGCAGGCTTCTTTGAAGCACGCACCTGCTTGAACCCCTTTTTTGTATATATATGAGCTGCGCCATATTTAAATATATTTTCAAAGTAAGAATACTATGTGGTTGTTTGATTATCTGCTTTTCTAGAGTTATGATATGATTACGAATGTCCCCCTCCAGTCTTAGAAATCAGGCATGTTCGTCAATGATGGAGGGGCCACTAATAAATTATAGGTTTGACTCCTGTAAGGAGATAAAGAAAACCTAATATTTAGTAGTGGCCCCGTAATCATTGACGACTGGGGCCCTCCTTGACCATCCCCTTCCCATTCGTTGATGTATTAAGGATTTTGGTTTACTTGATATGTCAGTGAAGGAAGAATGACGCCTGAATCAGCGTCTGGTCAAAGATCCACACCAGTACATCCACGATATGATGGAAAGCTTATTGGATAGTTATTCTTATTTTCTTTTTGTTCTTATTTTTTACGAAGTTTTTTCGTAGGGAGAACCCAATTCATAATGACTGAAGCCATGAGTGAGGTCGCGTGCGCTCATGATGAAGGCTCCCCAGATTTTAAAATGCTCTGCGCGGTAGATTCAAAACTACGGCGGATTCGTGTTTGAAGAGGATGCTGGGGAAATACTTTGGGGGGCTTTGGGGGGGTACTAACAGTGGAGTCGGAGGATGCAGTGCACTACTATTTCCCATCAAAACAGGCACCGGCACTAGAACTAATAGAGTTTTTTCCCATGCTAGAATAAGAAGGGCTATAGAAAAAATGAACAGAAGTAAGGTCAACCGGGACCGGATGGGATACACCCAAGAATCATAAAGGAAGGAGGGGAAGATGTTAGTAGAAGCCATTGAAAATGTTATTTGAGGTATCGTTTAATACAGGACAAATCCCGATGGACTGGAGAGAGGCGAACATAACAGCTATATTTAAGAAGGGAAAGAGAAATGACCCAGGGAATTATAGACCAGTCAGTTTGACAAGTGTTGGTGTGTAAACTAATGGAAACGGTAATTAGAGAAGGAATAATGGATCCATATGAAGTCAAACCAACTTTTCAGTGGGAGACAGTTCGGATTCTTGGCCGGGGAGGTCGACGGTACTACAGCTAATTTAAGGTGGTAGATGATTGGATGCAAATTCTAGAAGATGGTGATGTAATAGACGTGATATATTGAGATTTTATGAAGGCCTTCGATAAGGTCCCACATAAAAGGTTAATAGAGAAAGTTAGAAGCTATAATATAGGGGAGAAATGTGTGAAATGGATAGAAGCCTTCCTGAAAGATCGGAGAACAGAGGGTATTGGTGAATGGAATAGGCTCGGGGTGGAGGGAAATTACAAGTGGGGTACCTCAGGGATCTGTGTTGGGACCACTGCTGTTCGTTATATTTATCAACGACTTGCCTGAAGTTATAACTAATGGAAGTGAGGTATATCTGTATGCGGATGACACTAAACTGTATAGAAGAGTGAGGAGTAAGGAAGATATGGGTTTGCTTCAAGGAGATGTGGAGGGCATGAAGGGATGGTCTGAGCATTGGTTAATGCCTTTTCATCCAAAAAAATGCAAAGTACATGCGGGATTGGGACCAGCAAGATAGACAAGGTAGGATACAGTTATGTATGAAGCGATGGAGGAAGTGAGTGCAGAAAAGGATATAGGAGTAGTGATAGACAATAAGTTAAATTTCTCAGAACATTTAGCGGAAAAGATAAACAAAGCCAATAGAATTGGTAGGGCTGATAAGGAGGACGTTGTGTCACTTGACGAAGAAATCTTCAGGAATCTATATACTGCGCTGGTTAGGGACCGCACCTGGAATATGCAAACCAGGTGTGGGCTCCATATATGGTAAAGAGATATAGAAGCAGTGGAGAAAGTGCAAAGGAGAGCTAGCAAGCTGGTACCAACGTTGAAGAACGCGGGCTATGAGCAGAGGTTGAGGACACTGGGGCTTCCGACACTGGCATATAGGAGAAAGAGACGGGATATGATAGAGACTTTTAAGATAGTGTCAGGAAAGTACGATGAGGATGTATGTGAAGGTATCTTCTTGATGCGGGAGGGAACAAGAACGAGAGGACACTCTAAGAAAATTTACAAAGAAAGAAATAGGCTTGAGAAGGAAAAGAACTCATTTTGTGATAGAGTGGTAAATGAGTGGAACGCACTGCCCCAGTATGTAGTCGATTCCGAATCAATAAGGGAGTTTGAAAGTAATCTTGATAAAGCATGGGGAAGACAAGATTTGAAGTTTGATTATAAAACAAAAATACAGAATAGTAAAAATGTTGCGTCTGCTACTGCTACCGCCGCCGCCAACACCGTGAACGACCGCAGCAGTGCAAGTACTGGTACTGAGCTGGATACCCAGGCATAGTTTGCCTTTTTCCAGAGGATCTACTGTAAGAAACTGTAAGATGTAATAGGCATGTTCGTCAATGATTACGGGGCCACTACTAAATATTAGGTTTTCTTTATCTCCTTACAGGAGACAAACCTATAATCTACACGCCTTGAGAGCTCTGTGGGAAAGCCCGACTGTGGCCATGGCCTTCCTTAGGGACTCGGGGCTGTTCGGCCAGCAGCTTAGGGAACAACAACAACTGGTCAACTTACTAAATGAATACACTTTGCGTTAGTAATTGATGTGTTAGCACTCTCTTACACATTCATTCTATAGGGGAGGTGTGGCGGAGTGGTCTTGCCACTGGCCTGGTAATCCAAAGGTCCCGGGTTCAAATCCCGATGTCTCAATGGGAAGATATTATTGGGATGGAATTTGTGCTGTACCTAGTATCAGTGCATTACCACAAAGCCCACCAAAATGCTAATAAAATACCTTCATTGTTCCCTGATTAAATAGCACTGTATGAGTATTCCCATATTCAAAATATGCTATAGGGGTGCAATGCCTGGTGAGTTATCTGCTCAACAGGTGGCGTTGTGTGTGTGTGTAAGAGTGAGAGTCCGAGTGTAGGGGGTCAGACAGTGAAGCACGGGAACGAGGTGTCTTCAGAGATGGGGTCACTTCGGGCCATGAGTGAGCACCCTGCCTCATGTGGAGGCAAGATGGCAGGGTGCTCGTTGTACTCTACGTGCTTCACATGTCCTCACTCCCTAGACTGGAAACAAGACCTCACGGGCTTTCACTGCTCATTGTACAGCTGTGAATGTCCAGGCTCTCAGCCTATGCCCGAGAGGGAGTAAGTTGGAATATAGAAGGGGGGGGGAGAAAAAAAAAAAAAAAAAAAAAAAAAAAAAAAAAAAAACAGCAAATACAAAACTGAATGGTGAACTGACTCCCAAGTTGTTAGACTCAATGGCAGTCTGTATGCCGGTACAGGCATAGGCGATCTCCTCCGTGATGAGACAGCCATCAAAGGTGCCAAGGCCCATACCACCAAACTCAGTAGGGATGTGGGGGTTCATCAGGCCTATCTCCCAACCCTGAAAAAAACAAAAAACAAAAAATAAAAATAATAAGAACTAAAAACCCCTCTTTAGAGATAATATAGAATGCTGAAGATTACATACTGGTACGCACCACAAACCAAGGAAGACACAAACCCAAAAAGTGAGAGGAGTGTATACGAGTTACTTGAGAATTGCGTGCAGAGTTAAATGGAAGGAGAGACAGACGAATGGGGAAGTACGAGAGTGTTGTGGTGTGGGTGTAGATGTGCTGGAGTGTGAAAAGGAACACCTTGATATGGTTTGGCCATTGTGGAACGTATGGCAAGCACAAAGCATTATTCAGAGAGTGTAGGAGAGTGAGAGGTAAACCAAGAGAGAGCTGGAGAGGAGGGAGCTAAGAAGTATATGCGTGAAAGCGGTGACTGGGGACAGAGGGGCATGGGGGATGTTCGTTCGTGGCCACCACTTTCCGGGGATCATGGCATCTGGCAATAGATAAATAGATAGACCACCACAATATACCCTAGGCCCTACATGTTGTCCAAGTTTTATACCGTTTCTGAGCTACTGATAGTTGTGGCATTTGCCTCTGAGGATGGATATCCCTAGTTCTAAGAGCTAAAGGTTTTCAAGGTTTTCCCGTTTACTGCCCCAATTCTTCAGCCAATTTCATTCACCTTGTCCAAGAGTGCTGGGTCCAAATTACGGGTTTGACAACCCGAAGGGAAGGAAGGAAAACCTTACATTTAGTAGTAGTTCCGTAGTCAATTTGGACGTAGAGCCTAAATTAGTATTAGGGCCATGGTCCGGGCCCTAGGGGACCTGGTAAACGCTTAATTCGTGAAACCAAGAACGAAAATTATCCTAGGAGAGTAACCCATAAATAGTTCCTAAGGAAAACTTTCATACAAACACAAATTTAAAAGACCGCGTATTCCACCACAAAGCGCAGTTCCGGTCTCAAGTCCTAATGGTGGCGTTCCAGGCAACCCTGTTAAAAGCTGCCTCGCTTGTCAGGTTCTCTGATTTAAGATCAGACTGCAAAGTCCGATCCCAAGTCTTTCTTGGTCTGCCCCTTTGTGCAGCTCCCTCCACATTCATGGACTTTCATCTTTTAACCCAACTTTGTTCATCCATCCTCTCCACATGTCCAAACCATCCCAGCCTGTTAGTATGCATCACGTGACATCACTAATACTCTTGATACCTAACCTTCTCCTTAGCTCTTCATTTGATATCCTATCTTACAGTATGGCACCACACATCCATTTTCGCCATTCTCATTTCATTTGCATTCCATTCAGTTGATATCATCCACTTTGACAGGGCACGTTTCTGAAGCATATGTCATTGCGCTTCTAACACATGAAGCATAAACCTTTCCCCTCAAGGGGAGAAGGAAGTCTTCTCATGGTGAGTAGTGGCAAAAGTTCTTTCCCCAGCCGCAATCTCATCCTGGCGATAGTGGCCGATCTCAGCACCACCTCCGGCAGAAATGGTATCACCCAAGTAGCAAACTTGTCCACCATCTCTAGTGCCTCATTGCCAAAGTTAACACTCTTGAGTGGGTCATTGAATACAAACTCCCCTTTGCCTACTATTCATACAAATGTCCTCAATTTTTTACTTCTTCTTTGGTAGAGGTCCCTTTATTCTAGTGCAACGTTTTCTTTCCGTGATGTACCCAGCTAATTAATTCATGTTTCTCTCCACTACCCAACGTTAACTCCTAAACTCGATTAATGAAATTAACAAACACATGTGGCAGTCCGGGGATATCGAACCCCGGACGCTCACACCGGAACATAAACCACTTATTCATTGCACCACGAAGACATTTAGACACAGTATAGACACAGTTCGACCAGCAGACGCTACCACTGTATTGAGTTCGCGCCCACCCCTTTTCAGCAATACTGTGCAAATGGGTATGCACCACTTTGTTCTTATCTTTCCTATCCTAATCTACTGTGTACAAGCCTGTGGTTTTTATTTAGATTAACTCTTAACCCTTTACTTGACATTCCCTCTCTCCATCTACTAAAACTTGGCCTTGGCATCCCGTGCACGATCTGCGATAAAGTACAATGTCCGCTACTTATAGCAGTTTCCCAAGGGAGCCCAACTCTGAAATCACTAGATAGTGCCTCCAGAAGCCATAACAAAGAGGAGAGGGCTTACCACCGAGCCCTGGTGACCTCCATCTTGACCTGTAAACTCCTCACTCAGGCACGCTTTCACCTCCAGCTGCGTGTTCGTTAGTCCTCGTAAATCTTCATTATCACACGCACCAGCCACTACCTCTACGACAAGTTTTCTCATAGACCACTGCACAACTTCCTCTGGGC